>CM053622.1:712354898-712420668 GCA_028646595.1 Phalanger gymnotis
TGCTGGTGAGGCAGCGCATCCGCCCAAGCGTGGAACATAGAACTCTTTAGTCTACAAGCAGTCATACCCCGCTGAAAAACTCAAGGGTTAAGTAAGTTGGCTGGGAACATGGCCAGGCGGCGAAAACACACCCAGATTCAGTCTCAGACTCTGGAATCCTTCTTTGGTGACAAAGAAGACCAAAATATACAGTCAGAGGAAGTTAACAAAGTCATAGAGCCTACAACAAAAACCTCCAAGAAAAATATGAACTAGTCTCAGGCCATGGAAGAACTCAAAAAGGATTTAGAAAAGCAAGTTAGAGAAGTAGAGGAAAAATTGGGAAGAGAAATGAGAAGGATGAGAGAAAACCATGAAAAACAAGTCAATGACTTGCTAAAAGAGACTCAAAAAAAATACTGAAAAATATACTGAAGAAAAAGCAGATGCTTAAAAAAAAAGTTGTTTTTTTTTTTTTTGCATACAGCTGGGAAACAAGTTATATAGGGAATGGGGCATAGAAATCCATCCTGCCCTACAAGAAAGGAAGGGGAAAGGGGATGGGGAGGGGAGTAAAGTGAAAGAGGGGAGGGCTGACTAGGGAACAATGCAATCAGAATATATGCCATCTTGGAATGCGTGGGGAGGGCAGAAATGAGGAGAAAATTTGTAACTCAAAATCTTGTGGAAATCAATGTTGAAAAATAAAATATTAAGTAAAATAAAACCTTAAAAATTAAAAAAAAGAATTTTACACATAAATTGTATTGATAATGGTAAAGAAAGTAAAATTATTTTCCCATTATTAAAGTATCTGTGATAATTTTAAAAGGGAAAAGAGCTCGTTTTATAGTTGTATCCTCACAGATTTCTAAAAGATTATTTTATCAAGTACAGGATTTAGGTAAGGATAGACATAGCAAATGGTATATAAACTGAAATTCTCTGAAGTTTCCAAAACCAGAGAAGCAGAGCCCTTTTAGAGTTGTCCTGAGAATAAGCATACTGTCCCAAGAAAATATTTCTGGGGACCAGATAACTACACGAGACATCTGGGACTCAAAGCGTGCTGGTTAAATGGATATTGAGAACGGATTACTAGGATATAAGGAGATTTGATGTTAATTGACATTGGCAATAACTACTATATCACTTTGATCTTTTGTTTTAAGATGGTTTTTAAGTATTCTTGGTTATCTTGGTGACATATAAATTTCCCTTCTCAGACTTAATGCATCGTGAACCCTCCAAGTAGTTTTATGTGACCTGACAATGTTATTACAATAATGACTTATGAAAAATGTTATTGCTTCGTTTGAACCTAGCCCTACATGGCTGGGAAACTGGACCATCTCTATGTGCTGTTTAGAGATCCTTAACCAAGGACCTAATATTATGCTGACCAGAAACTCAGATATAAAGACTGCTACAGGGAGTTTTCTCACAATTTTCAACCTATGTCTTAAGGGCCCTACTAGGTCCTTCTGTTAAACTTCCACTTCCACGGGTGGGTACTCCTGGATCATCTGAAGAAAGCCCCTGCTCCTGAGTGAATGGCAGAACCCTCCAGGGACCTCAAGGTTCAACTAGTGTGGACCCAGAAGCAGCCAACATCCAGATGAGATCGCTGTCCCATGATTCTGGATGAGGGCTCAGTTTTTTCTTCTCTTCCCTTTTATTATGCACCCAACCATCAAAGCCCTGATTCAAGCATGTGCTAGCATATTCTCCCTCTACATCCTTGGCCCCCCTTTCTTTTCTGCTTGCAAACAAACAATGGCTAGCAATGATACCTGAGACACACTTCCCTGATACAGGTCCCCTCAAGGAACTGACCTCCTGGGATAAAAATGCATGTCCTGGCTAAACTGGCCTCTTGTGGCACCTTGGCTTATACCTGTCTCTCTTATATTGGCCAGAAGGGCACGGGATCTTTCAGACCTCCTCCTGTTGGACAGAACCCTGCAGGACATATATGGTTAGACAGCATGATCTAGATGAGAATCCAGCAGAAGAGATTGAGGAGCAGTCTGATAGGTAGGAAGAGAGAATCAGGACAGTGGTATCCCAAAAAGACCGAGAAAAGAGATTATCAAGGAGGAGAGAGAGGGTGATCAATAGTGTTAAAGGCTAGAAAAAGGTCAAGGAAAATGAAGATTGAGAAAAGGTCACTGAATTTGGCAATTAAGAGATAACTGGTGACCTTGGAGAGAACAATTTCAGAGGAATGATAAGGTCAAGAAGCCAGACTATAAGAGAGAAAGTGTGAACTACCTATTACAGTTGGCCTTTTAAAGGAGTTTAGCTACAAAAGGCAGTAGGATGTTAGCAAGGAATGGAAGGGTCAAGTGAGGGTTTTTTGAAGATGGAGGAGACATGGACATATTTGTAGGCAGTAGGAAAGGAGCCAATAGACAAGGAAAGACTGAAAATAAGTGACAGAGTGCGGATGACAGAGGGGGCAATGTGTTGGAGGAGACAGGATGGGATGGAATCGCTCGATCAGATAAAGGGGTTAGCCTTGTTAAGGAGTAAGGCCACATCATCATTTTATTTTGTACAATCAAAAACATTATTCTGAGAAAGGAGCCATAGGTGCCACCAGACTGCCAAAAAAGTCCATTGCACACAAAAAGCTTAAAACTTTAACTTAGTTTAGTGGGAAAATGAATTGTTTTGGGAAAACTGAATTTGATATGTCTGTGGCTCATCTAGTTTGTTTTTTTAATATAACTTTTGTTTGATTTTATTTTTGTCAATTAATGAGCATTCATTTTCTTTTCCTCCCGAGTTTTAAAGACATATGTATAGCCAAAACAAACTTTCACATTGGCCGGGTCAAAAAAGGTGTAACTAATTCTACACTCTGAGTCCATCACCTGTCTGTCTTTCAGGAGGCTGATATGTTCTGTCAGCTCTCTGGAACTGTGGTGAGTCATTAGGTTGATTAGAGTTCTTAAGTCATTACATCAGCTAAAGCCCAACAGATTTTGCTGAAGCCCCTCATTTTAACTTTTTTATTTCAGGTTTATTTCTTATAGACAACACGTTGTTGGATTCCACTTTCTAATCCATTCTTCTATGCTCTTCTATTTTATGAGTAAGTTCATCCCATTCATAGTTATGATTTTTAATTGTTTGCTTCCACATATTTACTATATAATAGATTCACACCATGCCCTCTAATTAGATTCCTTCTAACTGCCCTAATGATGAAAAAAGTTTTAGGGGTTACATTATTTACTGCGTAATTGTAATTGTAAGGATCAATCTAGGCTCAGATTCCTTATGAGTCTAGCCAATGGTGAGATTTCTTAAGAGTCTGGCCAATATGGTGGATCTTTAATAAATTTTGCTTTTCTTTGGCTGTAAAAAAAAATTTAAAAAAATAAAAAAAGACCAATCTTGGTCAAAGAAAAAGAACATGCTATCTCCTTCCTTTGTTGGAGACATGGGAAACTCTGGGTATGGAATGTTGCATACACCTTCAGACAATGTATGTTAACTAGTTTTGCTGAACTGTTTTTAAATGATCTCTTAAATGACTACACTCAATAGCTTTCTTCATAAACCTCACTTTTTAACTTTTGACAGTTTTAAACATGGTAGACCCCTAACTCCTTCCTGGGCTTTCTGACACTTCTTTCTCCTTGTTCTACTTTCACTTCTGTGACCTCTTCTCTCAGCCTCCCTTCCTGAATTATTATCCATGTCCTGCCTTCTACCCTCTAAGCATGGATGTGCCCCAGGGCTCTGCCCTAGGGCCTCTTCTTTTTACACTATTTCTCTTACTAATGCCATGATTTCCACTATTATCTCTATACAAAAGACTCCCAGATACATCTAGCTCTAGTTTCTCTCCTAAACTCCAGTCCCACATCACCAACTATCTGCTGAACATCTCTACCTGGATGTCTCTGACATATTAAATTCAACATGTCCAAAACATAATTCATTATTTTTCATATTCTATTCTCTAATATTCTATTCCTCTTCAAAACTTCTCTTTTTCTATTAGGCACCACCATCCTTCTAATCACTCAGGTTCACAATCAGTCATTTTCTACTCATCTTTCTCCTGCACTCCACCTCTCCACTATCTGAATAGCTGCCAAATCTTTTCAATTCTATCTCTGAAACATATTTTGCCTCTATCTCTTTCTCTCCTCTCCTACAGCAACCAACCTAGGTTAGCTCTTCATCACCTCTTGCCAGGACTATTACAAGAACTTTTAAATTGTACTCCTTTCTTCTAATCTGTGCCCTTTCCAAACCATTCTCCACTTAACTACCAAAGAAATCTTTCTATGTCACCCTCCTACTCAAGAATCTTCATAACTTCCTCACTGCCTCTAGGATAAAATACAAACTTCTTAGTTTAGGATAAGATTTAGAGATAGCATAGACCTTTGAGATTAACTATTGGCAGGAGTGGGGAACCTGCAACCTTGAGTGCATATGTAGCCCTCTAGGTCCTCAAGTGCAGCCTTTTGACTAAATCCAAACCTTACAGAACAAATACCCTTAAACAAAAGGAGTTGTTCCGTAAAACTTGGACTCAGTCAAAAGGTTGCACCTGAGGACCTACAGGGCCACATATGGCTTCCAGGCTGCGGGTTCCCCACCCTTGAATTCCAACCCCCTCATTTTTACAGCTGAGGAAACTGATACTCAGTGAGACTTGCTAGCAAGTGACAATGACAGAATTTGAACCCAGATCCTCTGACTCCTATTCTAGCACTATTTCTATTATAGCACATTAGCATTTAAATCCCTTCCCAATCTGACTCCAGTCTACCTTTACAAATGTATTTCACCTTATCCTCCTTTACTCATTCTATAATCCAAACACATGCTCTTCCCCAAACCACTTTCTTTTGAAGTGTATTCTACCCCACCTGGAATGCACTATCTCCTTACCTGTCTCTTACGATACTTAGCTTCCTTCAAAATTCAGCTCAGGTATGAGCTATAAGGAGACTTTCCTGGTGTCCCCTTTTAGTATTCTCTCCCTATTAGATAATTAATAAAATAATCGAGCTCATATTCACTTTTCAATTTACCCCATATGTTCCCATATAGAATGACATCTCCTGAGGGCAAAGACTCTCTTTTAATTGTTTCTGTCTTGTATTTTCAGCATTTAGCATATCATACAGGGCTACTTTAGCCAGCACTTAAATATTATTTGTCTATTTTCTTTTAAGAAGGGGTAATTCAAGGTTTCTTCCTTTCTCATCTCCTTTGGAGACAAGAAGCAAGAGGTGAACTAGAACAATAAATTATTACTGTCTACCTGCTTTCCATTCCAAGGGTACCACAGTACCACATAGCAGGAGAAGCTCAGGGAAGGGAACTTCTATTAGTCACAAAAGAAGTAGGAGGTGAATGAATATTGCTAAAGCTGTGATCTACTGAAGCGTTGTTTGACCTTGTGAATGCCATTTCTTCCCTAAGGGAGTTTCTATCATACTTGTTCACTTGGGGGAGGCATATATGCAGATTCAGTTCCAAATAACATTTATTAAGCACCTATAATACATTCAAGAAACTGAAGGATACAAGGAAAAAACACAACACAACAGAGTCCTGCCTCTTTAGGATCTTACATTTACTGAATGTCCAACATTCCAATGTCCAGCCAATCTGCTATATTTTTAGATAAGTGATATATAATCGTATCACTATCTAGGGAAAACTGGAGTCTAACATGACAACCAAGCAGAGTGAGTCAGAACTCCTGTTCCGAGGACTCTTGATATTTACAAAGAGCAACCGAGTGTTAATTCAATTAAAACCCTAAATATAAACAAATAAACAAGAGTACAGAATGTTAGATTCACAACAACAGAACTTACCTCTCATAAACTTTAGTAAGCTGTTGTGCCAATGTTAGATTCTTGGTTTCTAGGTAAGCTGCCATTTCAGCAACAACAGCAGCTGCACTCACTCCATCTTTATCCAAAACAAAAGTCCCACACAGAAACCCTGGGAAACAAAAAAGAGCTTCAGAAAAAAAAATTTTTCAAGAGAAAATAGGCTTCTTGCATTTCTATTAGTCTTATGTTTCTAAAGGATAAAATAAACTGAGTGCCATTTAACACCTGATGAGACCTGCAAAGTAAATATATTCAGTGCCTTTTTCAAAAAAAAAAACCTGCTAATCATGTCTTCTTCGGAAAAATTAAAGATGGTTAGAAATTAAAATTAAAAACCAGAAGACAAAAATTCCTTCTTTACATGATTCCACATTGAAATCTGCTTGATGACTGTTTTAAGATAGTAATTATTACTACATTAAGTAATCAGAATTTTCTAAAGAGTAAAGCTGTCTGAAAATTAAATGATCTGCCTTATGAGACAGTGAGTTTCCTGTTAACGGAGGTACTGAAGAAGAGGATCATAAGATCTGAAGCTGAAAGGAGCCTTGGAATATCAACAAATCCAAACCATTCGTTTTATAGATAAGAAAACTGAGACCAAAAGAAATGAATTGATGACGTAGAATAAATTTCATACAGCAGATAAGAGACTTCTGACTCCAAATCTACTTATACTAGAAGATTAATAACTACATTTGGAGGATATTGTACGGGGAACTTCATATTTTCATCAGTTCCCAGAAAAGTACGGCTGGAAGAGACCAAAAGTCCAATTTCTTCCTAAAGTATGAATAAATTCTTTCTACAGAGTGCCCAATACGTAGTCCTCTAGAATTCACTCCATAAGGAAGGAAAGTAAAAAGATATAGGGTAGAATTAAAGGACCTCTAAAGGTCTTTCCCAGTGCTAAGGTACAATGTTTCAAAAGAAGCAGAAATACCAATTAGTAAAGTAAATAGTAATACATGTATGAGATTATGAGTACCAAGCAAGACTAGAGTAGCAATGGTGGCTATAAGCCTCTCTAGTATTCTGATACATACCAATAGACTCTTCAAATGCAAAAAGGACTTCTTTCCCATTTTCCATGAGTTCTTTTATTCTACTTCCAATCCATTTAAAACCTGGCAGTGTTTCCTGAAATATAAAGTAGGATACTAAGTGATTTTTCTACCACGTATACGTGTGTGAAAAGATACACATATGTAGCAATATGCATGCATACTGTGTTCATGTATAAAGATGACACGGCTATTTATTGTGATAGAGTCTCAACATCAGCACATGTGCTTGACTACTTTTATGAACATTTACACTGAACCACTTACACTACTCTATAACTCTGGGACCTATTGGAATAATAAATGAAATAACCTATAAAAATTATCAGTTTATCTTTGGTACTAAGACTGCTTTTCAACTGGCACAGAATGGAGTAGAATAAAACTACCACTTTATAGCTAAATGCAAAGTACAAGGTAAATTATTAGAGACAATGAAAAATAGAAATATGTACATAATCTAAACTAAAAATATAAAGAAAGATTCCTCACTTAACCTTACCAGAGGAAGCAATAATGTTGATTTTCAAAATTACTGGTTCTTTGTAAGCTATTTACTTTTAAAACTTAAGTTTCTTAAAACTATCTCTAAAAATGCCAAAACAAACAGGTGAAAAAATATTCACTTTTCTCCTGGTTTTTTGGATGTCATTGAGTCACAGCTACTGGAACTGACCAGAAAGAATCTTCCATGCTAGAAGTCAAAGGATCTGTTACTAACTAGCTATGTGACCTTGAGCAAGTCACCTTATAGAAAATTATCTGCAAAATAAGAAGGATGGATTTTAAGGTCCTCTCTACTGCTAAAACTCTATAAATACAAACTTAGAAATAGCACTTTTTTGAATTGTAAGTTAAACCAATGGAAATCAGTATTTGTAAAAATTCCTTTAACTTCTAGTTGTAAAAATAAACACAAAAATACTATCTAGCTCTTACTTCAAACTGAAATCCTTCTTTATGTGCAATTGCCTTCAAAATTTTGGAGGAGACTGTAGTGGCTAACATGTAAATGTTCTTCACATCAGCATTCTGTGACTTATTTTCCTTCCAGCAATCAAACATCCACCACCCAAACAACGCTGCTAACTCATTGCCTGTGAAAACTTTCCAACGGCCACTGCACAGAGAAGGGAAAAATTCATCAAAACCAAATTCCTCTGAATCTCATATTAACAAAAAATTCAAAACATATTAATACCTACAATGGAACAAAAAAACATTTAACTTAAACACCAAGTAAGATAACTGAGAAAACAGATTGCCTTTACGCTGTTATCAAAAAAGCCAAGCTCTGACAGGTAAAAGTACCACTGGGAAAATGATGATATTGCTCTAAGGCAAAAGAACAGTCAAATCAAACATTTAAGCCTTTATCAGATACTTACTCCCCTCGCAGTTCAGCCACTGCCAGTCTGTCTGCATCAGGATCTGTGGCTACCACTACTCTGGCATTTTCCTTCTCAGCCAATCTTAGAGACAGCTCCTGGGACAAGCACCCAAAAAGCCAGATTACATCGAAGAAGTCAAATTTATACTAACTCTCAAATGTATGTAATATGTTGAACTATTTACCCCCTCTAATGTTCTCGTTTTAGATTAGCTAGATTAATTGAGATTAACTGAATTTTAAATTGAGATCCTAGATTTCCCTAGGGATAATACTTTCAAATCAAGGGCTTATCTAGCATTAATACAGAACATAAATTCCCTTAAAATTTAAGAAAGATATAAAAAATGACTTCTGCTTTTCTAACCCTAAAAACTTAATCATACTCTGATTTGTGAGTAACAAAGGCAGCCTGGAAGAATGGGAAAAATATTAGGTTTAGAGTAAGATCTGGGTTAAAGTTATGGCTCTGGTAATTACTAGGCTGTGTAACTTGAGGCAAATACCTGTCCCTCTCTGGACCTCAGTTTCCCCAACTATAAAATGAAGGGAATGACCTAGATGATAAGGTCATAAATTTAGGACTGAAAGGGACCTAAGAAGACTGCTGAAGTCCCATACTATTTCAGGATTCTTTCCATTTTAATGGAGTTAAATAATTCAGTTAGGTACTAAAATACATAGCTACCAGCACAGATTCTCCTTCTTCAGGATTTGGACATTTAACAGTAGAAAAGTCTGGGTCGGGATCCTGTTGCTCTGGCACTGGAATTGGAGGTTTAAATCCAAACACTTTAAAAGCCAATTGCACATAATCATGACCAACTCCATGAAATGATGTGTGGACAAATTTCAAGCTTGTCTGTAAATTCAGCTCTCTGAAAAGAAAAACCAAAATTCAACCAATACTACAAAGACCTTTAATTATGATATAATGGAAATTGTCAATGATCTAAGAAAACGTAGCTAATAAATTCTGTTTTCTGGGTGGAAATCTAAAGTGACTTAGTAATAAATCATGGTATTTGTAGTCTGGTCTCCTTCCTCTCTAAGTCTAGAAAGCCTAGTGATGCTTGAAGGTCATTAAGGTCATAGGTACACTGTAAAACCACAATAGTTTTGACAAAACGGGACCAACTCCTTGCAAGAAGCAACACAAACCAGCTTTCTTTTCTGCTCATTTATTCTGTAATGTCCAAACTAATGGCTGGCACTTTCAGCTCCTATGGCATGGCATTCCCCTTCTGTTTCTCACTACCACCTTACAAAGACTTACATACATGATCAACCTTGATCACAGAATCTCAGAATTTGAGAGTTGGAAGAGATCTCTGTGGGTATATAGTTCAAGCCATACATAAAAGGAACTTCTAAAAATACCTAATAAGCAGTCACCTAGATTCTGCTTTAAAGAAGGTTGAACCCATGACATCTCAAGGAAACTTTAATTATTATTTTAAATTTTTTTTGCTACATTTTGTGTTCCAAGTTGTCTCATTCCTTCCGTCCCAACCTTTTATTAGAGAAGGCCAACAGTTGACAGAGACATATATGTGGGACCATACAATACATCCATATTTTCTTTTTCATTCTCTGGCAATAGATTGTATCTTCCTTTATAAGTCTCTCATAATTGATTTGAAAAGTTATATTACTCAGAATAGCTTAGTCATTCATAGTTACTCTTCCAACAATACTGTATACAAGAGTATATATCGTATACTCTTGGTTCTGCTCACTTTACTCTGCGTTATTTCATGCAAGTCTTTCCATGTTTTTCTAAAATAAACCTGCTTGTTACACAGTAGTATTCTATCACAAATTCGTATACTACAACTTGTTCAGCCATTCCCAATTTCTAGTTCTTTGCCATCACAAAGAAGCTACTATAAATATTTTAGAACATATAGGTTTGTTTCCTTTTTCCTCTGATCACCTCAGGAAACAACTAATAGTGGTATTACTGGGTCAAAGGGTACACACAGTTTCATAACTCTTTGGGCATAACTCCAAACTGCTCTCCAAAATGGTCAGTTAATAATTCCACCAACAGTGTAAAAAGTGTCCCAATTTTTTCCAACATTTGTATTTTCCTTTTCTCATTTTAGCCAATCTGATAAATGTGAGATGGGTACCTCAGAGTTGTTTTAATTTGCATTTGTCTAATCAGTAATGGTTTAGAGAGTTTAGGGCATTTTTATGTGACTATATATAGCTTTGATCTCTTCCAAAAACTGCCTGTTCATATCCTTTGACCATTCAGCAACTGGGGAATGACTCATATTCTTGTAAATTTGATTCGGTTTCTTGCATTTACTTGAGATGTGAAGCCTTTATCTGAAAAACTGGCTATAAAATATTTTCCCCAACTTTCTGTGTTCTTTCTAATCCTGGTTACATTAGTTTTATTTGTACAAAACCTTTTTAATTTAATGTAATCAAAATTATCCATTTTATATCCCATGATGCTATCTTTTGTTTATTCATAACTTTTCTCTTATTATTCTGATAGGTAGAAACAAATCTGATAGGTAATATGTCCTATGCTCCTCTAATTATGATATATCCCTATATGTCTAGGTCATGTATCCATTCTGATTTTATCTTGGTAAACGATGCAAGATATTGATCTATGCCTAATTTTTGCCAGACTGCTTTTTGGTTTTCCCAGAAATTGTTACCAAATAGTGACTTCTTATCCCAAAAGCTTAGATCTTTGCATTTCTCAAACATAAGGTTTGTCATTTACTACTGTGTATTACATGTCTACTCTCCTGCATTGATCCACCTTTCTATTTCTTAGCCAGTAAGACACAGTTTTGATAATTACCACCTTATGGTACAGTTTAAGATCTGGTACTGCTAGACCTCCTTCCTTTAAATTTTTTCATTAATTCCTTTGATATTCTTGACCTTTTTTTAAGATAGCTCTAATTATTAAGAAGATTTTCCTTGTCTTTAACTTCCACCCACTACTCTTGGTTTTGCCCTCTGGGGCCAAACAGAATAAGTCTAATCATTCATCTCATGAAAGCCCTTCAAATGCTTGAGACAGATATTATATCTCCTGAGTCCTCTCTTTTTTAGCCTAACCATGGCTATTCCTTTAATTGATCTTCATATGACAAAGACTTGGTTTCTTTCACCATTCTAGTTACCCTCCTTGAGACTGTCTGATGCCCTGAACAGTACTATGGGTGAGATCTGAGGAGAGCAAGCAGAGGACAAGTTCTATCACCTCACCTCAAAGCTCTGCCTTTCTTAATGCTACCTAATATCTCATGCGGTTTTTTGCCTACCATAGGACACTCCTGTCTCCTCTTGAAGTCTGCTAAAACTGTTATATCTTATTCAGAACTTTCTTAATTCATAACATTCTTAATCTTCCTCAGCTCATCCAGAAATGTAAGTAGATTTTCAGAAAGGTTTTTATTAGCAATTAAGAAAATGAGACCAGGAATTTTAATAATAACAACTAGCACTATATCCTAAGATGCCCTTTAGGGGGCATTAAGTGGCCAGTACCAAACTATTAAACTAGGTTGGTCTCAGGCCCATTTTACAAGAATGTGGCTTTAGCTCCATATGAAACTATCTTGCCTGGGGACAAATCAGATATGGGTTCTCTACAGCTAGGCACCACAGAGCTCTTATATTTCAACCCATGAAGCCTTTTGCTACAACTGGATCCTTCTAAACCAACTTATGGTCTGGTCCAGAGCTCCTAGTGGCCACGAATGGACCATATCAGCAAGATTCCACGCATATTTTGAGAATGACTGAGAGTAACCCCTAGTACCAGGGAAATCATATAAGTTGACAACACTACATACACAGACCCATAGGCCTAAGAGCGTGTGTGGTACAAGATTTGGGCAAAAGACGTGAGAATTCAGGCTCACCTCTCCTACTTACTGTGTGACTATGAACAAGTCCCTTCCCTCTCTGTTTCCTCTTTCATGAAACAGAAATGATTTGTGCACTACTTACTTCACAGCGGTTATGAGAAAGAAGCTTATAAATTGTATAATGAGAACAAGTCATGTCTTCACATATCCAGCAAACATTTTATAGTTAAGAACATCCAAGTATAAGTAATGGTATTCAACTGACTAAACTTCATTTCAAAAGAGTTTATTTGAGACCTTGTTTAGAAAAGGAAAAAAAAGTATATTAAAAATGATAACAGATAACACATAAGGACTTGCTGAGGAGAAATAAGAGAAAATGAAACAAGAAAAACATTTTAAAACTCTACTTTGTAGGGAGCTCTTTGGAGAGTTGGGGAAAATGAAAAATGTATACTGTCCCTCAAAAAGGTGGCTTCTCAGTGATTTTCAGTGATAGCTGAAAAATTAATTTTAATAGCAATAATTATAAAAGAAAATTTCATCTTATGTAGGCTACCTACCCTTTAAAAATTATTTCAGTATAATAAATACACAAGAACCTGTGCCCTATTCCCCTCCCAGTAAAAAGACACAAAAGAATGACTACACCTCTCCAAGCTCCAGCCCCGCAAGTGGCAACATGGCTAAACATACCAAGAAGGTCAGAATTGTTGGTAAATATGGAACACATTATGGTACATCCCTCAGAAGAATGGTAAAGAAAATTGAGATTAGCATGTCAAGTATACCCACTCCTTTCATGGCAAGACCAAAACGAAGAGATGGGCTATGGTATCTGGCACTGTGGATCCTGTATGAAAACAGCAGCTGGTGGTCCACGGACCTGCAATACCACCTCTGTAGTCACAGTCAAACCTGCCATCAGAAGACTGAAGGAATTGAAAGACCAGTAAAATCTTATCAAATATATATAGCCCATAGTCCAACAACAAATGGGTTAATTTATGGAATTAAAAAAAAAAGAATGACTACAAAATAGCCAAAGTCAAATGTCTAAAGAGTAACTTGTCCAAGATCACACAGCACACCGGCTGCCTTAGGAGTGGCAACAAACTGCTTTTGGTTTGTTTTTCATGTCAAAAAGGAAGCTTGAGGAAGGTAGGAGGAAGTGTTCTTGGTCTGCTCCCCACCCCCTTCCTGTCTTATTATCCTTTCTCTTCCCTACTGGGCTCCTGTCTTACTTCAAATTATGTCCTTTTTCTCTCTCTGGCTCTAAGGTTGATTCTGTTACTGCTCAACCTACACATTTCTTCTGCTCTGCCTTAAAGTGAGGTTATCACATTTTCCTAAGCAAGTACCTGTGGAAACAGATCTTTTTCAGATCTTCCATGTAACGCGTACAAATATCCTGCAGAGGATCTCGCTTCAGGGGGCTGGTATCCACTAGATTTTCATTCCAGGAATCGATCCAAGGTTCAACACTTTCTTCTATACATTTCAGGATCTCTTTATCATGAGGAGATGTAATCTGGGCACCTGTTTCCCAATATACCTAGATGATTTAAGAACAATTCAACATTCATTAAAGAACCTACTGTATGTAACACATAGGGATACAAAATCAAAAAATACAAGTCTCTTCCCACAGGAAGCTTAAAATCAAATGGGTAGATGGGGTATTTACATAAATTAGGATGATCTATGATAAAGAATCAAGACAAGAGAAGTATGCTAAGAAAAGTTAAGGAAAGTGAGATTATTTTAGCTAAGAGGCTCAGGTAAGTTTCTAGAGAGGAAGAAGCTCCTCTTCTTGGTAAGGATTTCAACAGATAAGGTGTACAACTTTGGGAATAGGGGACAATAAACCCAAATGGAGGCAAGAAACAAGAATCACAGAATTTAAAGTTGGAAGCAAGATGAAATTAGGGAACAACCGGTAGTACAGTTTGGCTAGAAAGTGGAGTATGTAAAATAACACTAGAAAGCTAGGCCTGAGCCAAACTGGAGAGCATTAAATGCTAAGGTAAAGCCTTATGTGATGAAGAACATAATTACAGTTATTATCTGATTTACCTAAAGGGTCCTTTCATTAATTGCAATGGGAATTTTGCTTTATATAAAAATATACTGAGCTAACAGACTATTAGGTGACCTTTCACATGGGACCAGTCCAATAAAATGCTGGTTATAGCAATGATTATTCTTTTACAGAAGCAGAATATACAGGAGAACAATTAACCACAAATCAAACCATATCCTAAGATACTCAGCTCTACACACATAAGACAAGGTGGAGAAGGGTGTTACCTAAGATTATCTCTAAAGTCCCTTCTAACTCATTTAGTTAAACCTCCCATTTAGGAATCCCCTCTACAGAAACTCCTAACAGATGATCACATATCATTTCTTCTTGAACACATACAAAGAGGAAGGTCTGCTTTTATTTGAATGCCACCAGGAAGCAGGAAACACATTATTTCATGAGACAGTCCTTGTTGTTGGATAATCCTTTAGTATATTAAGTTTGTTTGGATACCTGTGATTTCTACTCATCAGTTCTAATTCTTTCATTTGAAATATCACAAAACAAGCCTGCACTTCCTTTCTTTGACAAATATAGCAATTAACTGATTTTCAGGCCTCCTTCCTTGAACTTTCTTCCCCCATTCCCTATCTTATTACTGACTCACTTCTCACACCTTGTGGAGGCATACTGATGCTTCCCATTGCCTCTATAGGTAACAGATTACAAAATAGTATTAGAACAGTATTTTAGTCTAAATTCCTTGGTCTAATCTGAATGAAAAAATCCTTCTTTAACTATCAATTCCCAAACAATGTATTGCACCAAAATCTTTTTATATTACTCTTACAAAAAGTCTTATTACTTCCTTAGAAAAACTGGGGCAATTTAAGAAGGAACTTTAAGCTCTTGAAAAATGGATGAGAGCAGCAGCCAGAGTTAGATTGGAACCACGTGAATCTAATAAGAGTCATTACCCATCTTCAGCCTGGAACAGAATGATTAGTTTAGGCAAAGACATTTACAGGACGCACCAAAAGCTAAGTGATGAATCACACCTGTCCAATGACCTTCAGTCTTAGCTCTGGAGCTGCTGACTGTGGAATTGCGTGTTTATTTGGAAATACAATAAACTGTAACTGCAAAAGGGCTTGTGTCAAAAAGATTTCCCAGAACAAGAGGAATTCTCATCCCTTTGTAGTTTCTCTCTCTACGCAAAGATCCTGAAGGTGTAGTCATGGAGCCTGAGTGTGGCTCTTGACTCTTGTCATTCAGGGACCTTGGGTAAGTCACTGAACTCTGGGTCTCAATTTTCTAAGAATAATGGTCAAAGGATATAGTTAGACTAAATGGTCCTTCTCAGAAGGTGCTTCCCAGCTCCATGTATCTGATCCTGGGGACTCCTATACAAGTTTACCACGACAATGGTGTTTTTGTTCCTGTGATGCCCAGTACATAGGAATGCCTATTTTTTGCTGGTTGCTCTCCTCTTTGGTTGTTGAATCCCTAACCACTGGCTTTACTATATCTAAAACTGTAAAAAAAAAATCATTCTTAGCTCTGAGGCCATACAAAAATTGGTCTGGCAGCCTCTGCTTTAAAGCCCAACTCAAAGCCTCTTCTTCCCCTACAAAGTTTTCCTCATTCCCTCTGTTAGGAATGAACTCTATCCTTGGAACTCACATAACATCTCTCATGCACTTGTGTATTATTCACATTTATTTCTGTATGAGTGGCACCTTCGCCCTGCCTTGGCACCAAAGACTAAGCTCCATAAAAGCAGGGTCTACGTATTATCTAAACTTTGTACCCTTACCAGGTGCCTACCAGAGGTTTCTGTATAATAAATACTTAATCATTAGAAATAATTTTGGCCTTTCTTTGTATTCCTAGAACTTAGTACAGGGCCTGGCACGTAGTAAACACATAATGAATACATGCTAATTGCTTGAATTAATTCAATCAATCCTTTTTAGTTTCTTTTTAATCTTTTCTTTTCCAAGCTAAATGTTTATAGCCTTTCAACTGTTTCTCAACTGACGAAGTTCAGAACGAAAGAAACACAATTTCAGGTTTAGAGATGAGACTTTAGTGGCCATTTAGTTAAAAATGAATCAACATTATGACGTCCTAGAGAAGTGGTTATCCAGATTTTCTCTGAAGAACAACAGGGAGGGGAAACCCAACAGTTCCCAAAGCATTCTATTTAATTTTTGGATAGTTCTAACTCTTAGTAATTTCTCCTGACACCAAACCTAAATTTGTTACTTAGTCATGTCCAACTCTCTGTGACCCCATTTGGGGTTTTCTTGGCAAAGATAGAATGGTTTGCCATGTCCTTTTCTAGCTCATTTTACAGATGAGGAAACTGAGGCAAATAGGGATAAGTGATTTGCCCAGAGTCAAACAGCTAGAAAGTGTCTGAGGCTAGATTTGAACTCAAGTCTTCCTGACTCTATGCCCCATATTCTACCCACTGTGCCACCTAGCTGCCTAAACCTAAATTTACTTCTCTGTAATCTCCATTTACTACTCCTAGTTTTGCCCTTTGGTGCCAAAGTGAATTTAATCCTTTCTGTATATGATAGCCCTTCAAGTATTTTGAGTACAACATCTGTGTACCCTCAAAGCTCCTCTTCTTCAGGCCAAATAACCCCATTTCCTTCAATCAATTCTTATTTTAATTGACTCAGTGCTCTGCCTCTTAATTGAGCTTGAGCTTGCACTGGAGTCCTCATTTGTCCTCCACATCACCTTGCTGACTCAGTCTGAGGTTATAATCTACTACACTTTCAGGTCTTTTTTTCTCAGCATGCTTCCTTTATCTTATGCTTCTTAAGTGTAAGACATTATATTTAACCCAAATTAATTTCCTCTTGGTAGATTCAGCCCATGAAGATCATCAACAGTGTTAGCTGTCCACAGCTTTGAGTTATATGCAAATTTCTTAAGCCTACCATTAATGCCTTAGTTGGAATCACTCATTAAAATATTGATAAAAATGTTAAACAGTGTAGGGTCAAGCAGAGATCCCTGGGGCATTGCACTGAAGAACTCGTGCTAAGCTGCCACCAAACCATGACTCTAAATCAAGCATTTCAACCATTCTGAATCTATCAAACTATACTACTGTCTAACCCAAATTTTTATATCCTTTCCAAAAGTAAAGTATGAGAAACTTTATTAAATGAGTTTCTAAAATCTAGGTAAAATATAGCTACAACAATCATCCAATCTACCAGGTTGGTAAGCCTGCCAAAAAAATGAATTAGTCTAGCATGACTACATGCTGAATCTTCGGAACCTTGATTTTCTAAATATTGACTAATTATCTCTTTAATAATCTGCTCTAGAATTTTCCCAGGAATAAAAGTCAAGCTTATTGGCTTATAGTTGTCCTCTTCCTCCTTCACCAGTACTGTGGCACCTCTCCTATTCTACACAATCTTTCAATTATGATGGACGTGCCTTAGCAATTACCTCAGTCAATTCTGTCAGTACCCAAGTAGTTCATTAAGGGCAGAAGACTTAAATGCATCAAGGGTAGTTATATTTTCTTTTATTATCTTATTTCCTATTTAATGAAAACCACATCTGTGCAGTTACTGTGGTAGAAACAAGGGCTTATGATCTATTCAGCAGTCAGCAATTCTTTAGGTGACCTTTAAGTGACCCCTGGCCTTCTGCAAAAATAGGATATGGCTTTTACTATCCTCTGACCACTCACTAATTTGTCAATGTCTCTTCTAAAATGTGGTGCCTAAAATTATACTACATTACATTTACAATTTTTTACTTTCATCTGCCATTATTTTTGCTTTTATAACTTCTATCAAGCTTGCTCTTACTCGTCCTTTATTTGAATGTTTAAGTTCTGAACTTAAGGTAGGCCTTTACACCATTCCTGTTAAATGTCATCCTGTTGGTTTTAGTTTGACATTCTATCATATCAAGATCATCTGGATCTTGATTTTTATCACATATCATATTAATTATATGTCAAAAAACTTTGGACCCCCAAGGTTTACCTTGTATCCATTATCTTCCTTACGGTTGTGGGAGGCAGTAATCATCACACCTGCAACTGCTTTCAGTTCCTGAACAGCGTAGGGCTAAAAAAGAAAGTCATATGTCTAATTATTTTGCTACTAAATTTTGATTTAAGAATAATTTGGAGTGCTTGTCTTCGTTTCACCAGTGCTTAGCATATAAAAGGTGTTTAACAACTACCTGTTGATTTATTATATTGTAATAACAGCTAATAATAAAAATTGCTGGCATTTACAGAGAGCTTTAAGATTTGTAGTGTTTTACAAATATTATCAAATTTTATCCTCACAACAATCCTGGGCCCTGGGGTCAGGAGGACAAGAGTTCAAATCCAACCTCAAACACTTGACACTTAGTAGTTGTGTGATCCTGGGCAAGTCACTTAACCCCAATTGCCTCTAAGAACAACAATAACAACAACCAACACCCCAGGAGGCAGGTGCTATTACTGTCCCCATTTTGCAGATAAGGAAATTGAAGCAAAAGTGACTTGCCCAGGGTCACACAGGAAGCAAACGTCTGAGGCGACATTTGAACAGCACTCTAATCACTTTGCATTAAATATCAAAATGCATTAAAAACAGTAATAAAAATGATACAACAAATAAAAAAGAGACCCATAAAGAACTTAAATTACTGAGTGAATGAGAAAATTTTAACACCATTAAATGTGATGACGGTACAGATATCAGACAGATAATTGCTAAAGCACTTTTTAAGCACTTACTATGTTCTAGGCAGTTTATTAAGCACTGGGGATATAAATGCAAGCAAACAAGATAGAACCTGCCCTCAAGGAGCTAACATTCTTTTTTCTTTAATTTTTTTTTCAATCAAAGAAAACCTGCCTTATCTCCTTCCACCTCTCTGTTCTTCATTGATAAAGAAAAACAAAACCCCTTGTTCTATACATACACAGACAAAAACAAAATCCTACATTGGCCATGTGAAAAAAATATACTCAGAGTTCATGATCTCTCTTATCAGGAGGTGGGTAGCATGCCTCATCATTTGTCATTTGAAATTGTGGTTGGTCATTTCTTTGATGAGAATTCAAAAGTCTTTCAAAATTGTCTGCCTTTACAAAATTGTTATTATATAAACTGTTCCACTGGTTCTGCTCACTTCACTACTTCATTCAGCATCTGTTCAAGTTTTCCCAAGTTTCTCTGAAACTATGCCCCCCTAATAATTTCTTCTGCAATAGCATTTTATCTTTTTCATGTACCACAACTTGTTCAGCTATGCCCACCTGATAGGCAGTATCTCAGTTTTCAGTTCTTTGCCACAACAAAAAGGCTGCTGTAACTATTTTTGTACATACTGAAGAGTTTTCCTTAGAACCAATCCCTCCTTTGATCTGCTCTTATCTCCATCTTTCCTTCCTCTCCTTTCCCCCTTTTTACCTGTTGAGTGAAATGTATTTCTGTACCTGTGTGTAGGGGTGTGTACGTATTCTTCCCTTTAACCAGTTCAGATAAGAGTGAGGTTCAAGTGTTATCCACGCTCTCCCTACTTTTGTCCTTGTTTATGTATATATTTCTACTTTTTATATAAATATTTGTTTACATAATTTTCTACTCATGGTTATGTGAGTTTATTTTCCCCATCCTTCCTCTCCTCTTTCCCCTTCCCCCAGTGTGTTCCTCTTCCCCCCTCTGTCCATCATTCTTTTAAGATCAAGACATAACAAAACTGCTCCCAGATCTTCTACTTAATTACACTTCCATTATCATCTCTGATGATAGGGTTCTGAAGAGATATATGTATATATATTATCTCCTCATATTAGACTGTGCCCAGTTTATCCTTATTTGATCGTTTATGATGTTCACTCACGTTTACCTTTTAACATTTCTCTTGACTTCTGTGATTCAACTTCAATGTTTCTGGTCTTTTCTTCAAGAATACTTGGAAGCCCCCTATTTCATTAAAGGTTCATTTTTTTCCCCTATAGGATTTTATCCTTTGTTGTAAGTCTATATGCTTTGCCTTCTGAAATACTATATTCCAAGCTCTCCACTCCTTTAAAATGGAGACTGCTCAATCATGTGTGATCCTGACTGGCTCTTCAGTACTTGAATTCTTTCTTTCTGGTTGCTTGCAGTAATTTTTCTTTGATCTGGAAACTCTGAATTTTGGCTATAATACTGCTATTGCCATTTTGCCCTTTGTTTCTAAGGGGTCTAGGCAGTTTTCTTTCATGATTTCTTGAAATATGATTTCTAGGCTTTCTTTCTGTTTACAGCTTTCAGGTAGTACAGTGATTCTTAAATTTCCTCTCTTCAATCTGTTTCCGAGGTCAACTGTTTTTGCTATGAGATACATTACATTTTCTTCTATTTTTTTTAGTTTTTTGTCTTTAATATTTCTTATTGCCTCATAAAGTCATTAATTTCCATATGTTCCATTCTAATTTTCAGGGAGTTTGTTGTTTGGACAAGCTTTTGTACCTTTTATGCCAATGTTAGATCCGTTTCTAATTCTTTCTTCCATGATGATGCTCATTTCTTTTCTAATCTTTTCTTCTAGATTTTATTTATTTAAAATATTATTTTATTTCTTAGATTTACTTAAAATTTTATTTAAAAAAATTTAAAACTCTTCTCTAAAAAAGAATCTTGTTTTAGCTTTTCCGGGAATTCTAGTTGAACTTGTCCCCATGCTATCCTTTGAGTTGAGGCTTTGCTTGTACATGTTTTGGAGTTATTCTCTTCTTTTGGTTTTGTGTCTTAAGAAGAGCTATCACCACAATAGCTCTTTATGGTAAGATTCTTTTTATTTATTTATTTGCTCATTCTTACAGCCTACATATCCTGACTTCATACTTTATATTAGGGTTGGGTACTGTGTATTCTAGCGGGAATATCTGAACTGAGTTTTTTGTCCTCCTTGGTCCTTGTGCTGCTTTCTTGATGGTAATGAGCATTATATTATTCCAGGATCTCAAGGACGGCTCAGTGAGGGGACCTGAAGGCTTTTGGTGCTCTCAGAGTTGTCTGATGCAGAGCAAACTCTAATTGTTGACCACCTGATCTGAGATGTGCAAGTTTCTGACTGGAGTCTGCATCTGAGCAATACACCTATGGGACTGCCCCTTGTTATAACAACAGACCAGCAGCTCTCAAAGTAGGGTCTAGGGAGTTCAGGAAATCTCTGAGATCAAAATTATTTTATTTTTATAATAATACTAAGACATTTTAATTTTAATACATAATGACAGATTAACCCATATTAACAAAGTTCTTTATATAATATACGATAATTTTTAAGAATGTAAAGGGGTGTTTATTTGATTTAAAAAAGAAAACCAAATTACCAATATCAAAAAATGAAAAAGGTTAATTTACCAGTGAAGATGAAATTAAAGCATTAGAGCTATTTTGCCCAGTTATATGCCAATCTAACAACCTAAGTGAAATGGATGAATATTTACAAAAATATAAATTGCCCAGATTAAGAGAAAGTAGAATAAATAACCCTATCTTAGAAAAAGAAATTGACCAAGGCATCAATGAGATCCCTAAAACAATCCCAAAGACCAGATGGATTCACAAGTGAATTGTACTAAACATTTAAAGAACAATTAATTCCAATACTATATAAACTATTTATAAAAATAGGCAAAGAAGGAGTCCTACCAAATTCCTTTTATGACACAAATATGGTGCTGATACCAAAACCAGAATGAGCAAAAACAGAGAAGGAAAACTACAGAACATTTTCCCTAATGAATATTGATGAAAAATTTCAAATAAAATACTAGCAAGGAGATTACATAATATATCACAAAGATCATACACTATGACCAGGTGAGAATTATATTAGGAATGCAGGGTGGTTCAATATCAGAAAAACTATGAGCAGAACTGATCGTATCAATAACAAAACCAATAGAAATCATATGATTATTTCAAAAGATACAGAAAAAGATTCTGACAAAACACCCATTCATATTAAAAACACTACAAAGAATAGGAATAAATGGAGCTTTCCTTAAAATGGTAAGTAGTATCTATCTAAAACTATAAGCAAGCATTATCCATGATGGGGATAAGCTTGAAGCCTTCCCAATAGGATTGTGAAGCAAGGATGACCGTTATCACCACTATTATTCAATATTGTACTAGATTTGCTAGCTATAGCAATAAGAAGAAAAAGAGAAATTGAAGGAATTTAAGAATATGCAATGAGGAAACAAAACTATCACTATGTGATATGACAGAATAACTTAGAGAATAAACTATAAAACTATCTGAAATAATTAACAACTTTAGCAAAGTTGCGGAATATAAAATAAGCCCACATAAATCATCAACATTTCTTTATATGACCAGCAGCAAGAGATAGAAAGAGAAATTCCATTTTAAATAACTGTAGACAATATAAAATAGTTGGGAGTCTACCTGTCAAGACAAATCCAGAAACTATATAAACATAATTATAAAACATTTTTCACACAAATAAAATCAGATCTGAACAACTGGGAAAATATCAGTTTCTCAGGGGTAGGCCAAGCCAATATAATAAAAATGACAATTCTACCTAACTTAATTTACTTACTCAGTGCTTTACCAAACTTCCAAAAAAGTATTTTATAGAACTAGAAAAAATAATAACAAAATTCATCTGTAAGAAAAAAAGGTCAAGAATATCAAAGGAATTAATGAAAAAAAAAGTGCGAAGGAAGGTGGCCTAGCCTTACCAGACCTCAAATTGTATTATAAAACACTAATCATCAAAACAATCTAGTACTGGCTAAAAAATAAGAGTGGTAGATCAATGGAATAAATTAAGTACACAATACACAGTAGTAAATGACCATGGTAATCTAGTGTTTCATAAACCCAAAGATCCAAGCTTTTGGGACAAGAACTCATTATTTGACAAAAACTGCTGGGAAAACTGGAAAATGGTTTGGCAGAAACTAGGTATAGGCCAACATCTCACACCATTTGCTAAGACAAGGTCAAAATGGGTACATGATTTAGACATAAAGCACCACAAGCAAATTAGGATAACATGGAATAGTTTACTTGTCAAAAGTGTAGATAAGGGGGAAATGTATGTCCAAAAAGGAGATAGAGAGTATTAAGAGATATAAATTATTTTTAATTATATTAAATTAAAAAATTTTTGCACAAACAAAACCAACGCACCAAGATTAAAAGAAAAATAAAAAGCTAGGAAAACAATTTTTACAGCAAGTATTTCTGATAAAGGCTTCATTTCTCAAATATATAGAGAACCAGTCAACTTTATAAGAATACAAGTCATTCCCCAATGGATAAATGATCAAAGGATATATATATATATATATATATATATATATATATATATATACATATGTAAAATAATATATATATAACATACATATATTATATATATATATATATGAATGAACAGGCAGTTTTCAGAGGAAGAAATCAAATAGTGAAAAAATCACTATTGATTAGAGAAAGGCAAATTAAAACGCCTCTGAGGTACTATCTCACACCTATCAGATGGGCTAATATGATAGAAAGGGAAAATGATAAATGTTGGAGAGGATGGGGGGAAACTGGGACACTAATGCTGTTGCCACTGTTGGTAAAATTGGTGAACTGATCAATCATTCTGGAGAGCAATTTGGAACTATGCTAATGACCCAGCAATACCAATACTAGTTTTGTATACCAAATAGATATAAAAAAGGGGAAAAGAACCCATCTGCACAACAATATTCAGAGTAGCTCTTTTTGGCAAAGAATTTGAAATCAAGGGGATACCCACCAATGGGCAACAGCTGAACAAATTGTGGTATATGAATGAATGTGATGGAAAACTATTGTGCTACAAGAAACGATGAGGAGGATGCTTTCAAAAAAACTTGGCAAGACTTACATGAATTGATGCAAAGCGAAGTGAATAGGCAGGAGAACACTGTACACAGTAACAGCAATTTTGTACAGTGATCAACTGTGCATGACTTAGCTCTTCTCAGCAATACAATGATCCAAGACAATTCCAAAGCACTCATGATGGAAAATGCTATTCACCTCCAAAGAGATAACTGATGGGATCTGAATGCAGATCAAAGCGCACCAGTTTTCAATTTCTTTTCTTTCTTTCTTTTGGTCTATGTTTTTTTCCACAACATGACTAATATGGAAATATGCTTTGCATGACTGCACATGTATAATCTAGATCAAATTGCTTGCCATTCAATGAATGTTAAAAATTGTTTTAACATGTAATTGGAAAAAATAAAACATTATTTTAAAAAAAAGAATGTAAAGTTTGAAAATCACTGCAGTAGACTGCAGCTGAACTTATCCCCTGCCAGACAGCTAGAAAGCTCTGCTTGTTCAGTGAAAGAGCTAAAAGAGCTCCCCTTTGGTCTAGGCTTCCTGCCTTGGTTATTTCACTGTAGGTTTTAGACTGGAATAGGGCCTGGAACTGAGACACATCTCCTACTTTTTCTATAGGGTTAGCCCTGCAGAGCAGCTGCTTCTTTCTGAATATATTCCTTACTCAGTACACAGCCTAGGGCCCCCGACTGCTCTTCACCCTAGAATGCCACTTCTAGGTACAGATCCCCTCCTCCATCTTCCCTGGATCTGTGACACAGAACTGGGCAGGCAATGAGTGACAAAGCTGCCAGCTGATACCTGTTCCTGTACCCCACACAAGCCTCCTTTGTGTGGGTCTGAGATTTCCTCTTGCTCTAGTACTTAGCTTCTCCCTGCACTAAAATGCTTTGCACTGCTGTTCCTGGCTAGACAAGTATCCATGGACCTCTCCATAATTTCCCTTTAATGAACTGTGCTAGAAAAATAACTCTTGTGATTTTTTTTTAATTTACCAATTGGGACTGGGTCTGGTGCATTTTCCAGATCTGTATGGAGGAGTTGTAACGGAAATCTCAACTATCTATCTTCCCGCTATTCCATTAGCTTGGCTCTGCTAATACATTGACTATTCATATTCATTTTTGTCTTGGTACCTGGCTGCACGGAGTAGACAGGGTTGAAGAAGGGCAAGGATGGAGGCAGGGTGGGATAGAAGCAGAGGTCTAAAGAGTTGTGTCTGGACTGAGAAAAGAGTCAAGCATCTAGACTGACTTAAGGGGGCTGTTGGGGGTTGGGGAGTTGAGAAGACCAACACCACCCTCAATGCATAAAGCCAAAGTGCCTATGGTGTGTGCCTCTGTGGTTATGTGGGTTAAATACGTGCAAGAAACCAGGCAAGACGGAGGGTGGAGAAGTGGCTATTCCCTTCCCCTCCTCTTCCTCCTCTTCCTTGTTCTTGCTGCCACCGAGACCACAAGCAACCTGAAGCAGCAGCAGTAGCAACAGCCAGAGTCTGCATTCTAATGGGGGAAAAAAACAAGTAAAGGAGAGGTTGAGTGGGGTAAGTACATGGTGACATGTAATTGAAATGGCCTAGAAATTCAGAGGAGGCTTAGACCAGGGATAGAGTGCCTTCAGGGTGGTTTCAGGAGCAAAATCCAAAGTAGAGAAGACAGCCCAAGTAAGCATGGCATAGAAAAGAGCAGTAAATATGATACTATATATCAAAGTCTATTTGATCCACGTGTAGCAAAAAATTTGTAGTAGCTTTTTGTGGTGGCAAAGAACTGGAAATTAAGGGGGAGGGAATGTCCATCAATTGGGAAATGGCTGAACAAATTAAGTATGGTGTATAACATAATGAAATACTATTGTGCTATAAAAAAAATTATGAAAGGGACAGTTTCAGAGAAACCTAGGAAGAGTTGTATGAACTGATATGGAGTGAAATAAGCAAAACCAGGAGAACAAGTTATACAATAACTTCAACACTGCAAAGATAAACAATTTTGAAAGACTTAAGATCTCTGATCAATGCAATGACCAATCACAATTCCAGATAATGCTAACTACCTATCTTCTGACAAAGGTGATACATTTAAGATGAAGACTGAGACATACACCTTTTGAAAATGCCCAATGTGAGAATTTGTTTTGTTTGACTATGCGAATTTGTTATGAGAGATTTTTTTCCCCTTTCATTTTCTTTCCAAAGGAAGTGAGGAGTAGAAAAAAAAGATTTTTGTTCACTGAAAACATTTAGGGGGTGGAGCCAAGACAATGGCAAAAAGATAGGAACTCATCTGCGATGTCTTAAATTCCCTCCAAACAACTTTAAATAACGCCTCAAAACAAATTCTGGATCAGCAGATCCCACAAATAGACAAGGTGAAACAATTTTCCAGCCCAAGACAACTTAAAAGGTCACAAGAAAGTTCTATCACATAGGCTAAGAGTGAAGCAAACTCCAATGAACCAGCAAAAGGCGACTGAATCATTGGCTGCAGTGGCCGCTTCCAGAGCTCTCAGCTCTGGCAAGGTATGGTAAAGTCAAACAATTTGTTAAAAGGTTACAGGAGTACCTTTGCTGGCACTGTTACATTACACATACTCAGATCCAGAGTCAGGATGAAGAAGAGCACTAGCACACCAGAACTTTGGGGCCACAGGAAAGCATGGACCATGGAAATAGTTCCCAGGCTGAAAAGAGTGCTTATAATTGCTCACAAACCAGAGCAAAGGCCAAGAGAATAGTTAACACACCTCTCCATAGATTATACCACCTTAGAAGAACTGAAAGCTTACAATCTTCCAGAATTAGCTCTGAAAACAGTTGCACAAAATACCTGAAACTTAGGACAAAGCCCCCTCCACCCTAGGAGCAGAGCCCAGCTTTAACAGAAGGCTAAAAGTCAAGAAATAGGTTGGAAAAATGAGCAGACAACAAAAAAAGATCCTGACCACAGAAAGTTATTATAGTGACAGGGAAGATCAAAACACAAACTCGGAAGAAGACAAGAAATTCAAAAACTACTACATCCAAAGCCTCCAATACAAATATGAATTGGTCTCAGGCCCAAAAAGAGTTCCTGGAAGAGCTCAAAAAGGGTTTTAAAAATCAAAAAAGAGAGGTAGGTGAAAAACTGGGTAAAGAAATGGCAGTGATGAAAGAAAATCATTTAAAAAGAGTCAATAGGAAACACAAAAAATACTGAAGAAAATAACACCTTAAAAAATATTTTAAAAAAGGCAAAATGGTAAAAGACACTCCTGTTCAACTCATTGTTATAAAAAAAAATGCTGAAGAAGTTTCTGGATCTTGGGGTTGCTAATGGAGCCATGAACCAAGATAATATCAAGGATCTATGACCTATTTATTTTGGAATCTCTTACAGCTTTTTTCATGGGGTCCAAGTGTGACACAGAAGAGGTTAGTATTTAATTCTTCAAAACAGGCATGGATAGGATGACAAGTACAGAAGCTGAGGCTTTCATAGTGGGGATCAATATTAGTACTGGTTTGGGTACTGTAAGAGAGGGTGCACTGTGCAGCACATTCACAAGCATTACACAGTTGGCGGAGAGCCCTTTTGTTCTCGCTGATGTGCTTGTACTTGAACCAAGCAATGAAATGGTTGAGAAAGTAGTTATCAAAGTTCTGTTGACCCAAGTGTGTGTCTCAAGCTGTGGACTTGACTTCAATTACCTCCAAAGTCAAAGATCAACATATTTATCTTGGCACCAGCCTTTTTGTCCAAGCCATAGCAACAGCAGCAGCAAGTGGCTCATTGATATCTGAAGTGCAATGAGACCAACAATAGTTCCACCATCTTTGGTGGCCTTGTGCAGGATGCCATTGAAGTGAGTGCTACTATGACCAAAGCATTTGTGACATTCTTCCCAAGGTAAAACTTGGCAATTTCTTTTATCTTGGCACAAAAGATACTTCTGGATAGAAGCTTTTAGTCTCCCCTTTATGTTCTACGTGGACCTGCCTGTTCACAAAAGGACAATGCTTCATATCTGACTATACAAATGCATCATCAAGTCTGCAGTCAATTAAATTTCCACATGAAAAACTGCAATGGTAGGGTTCATTGCAACTTGATTTTTTAAGGCATCACTTAAACGTTTGTGCTGGTAAAGGCAAAATAGTTTGAGGTGGCCCTATTTCCTTGGTTATTAGCAATGATCTCTACCTTTCCATGCTGGAAGACTCCCACCCAGGAATAAATGGTAGCAACATCAATGCTAATTGTGGGTCCTTTTAACATGATTACTGGAGCATGGGGGTCATTGCTAATAGACGAGAAGTAACAAGGGCTACTACTGTACTAAGTTGTTGTTGTTGACCTGTGACTTTTTCTAAAAATTTTCACTGATCTATTGGCCCAGATAGTAAAGTCACACCATTCAGGTGCTGGGGGGCTGAAATGAGAGGATTCTGTGTGCTACCTGGGAGTCAATAAGCAACTGTTCTGGAACTGAGAAATGCCAACAAGTAAAATAACAAATGTGATTTCTAGACCTATTAATCTCAGAACATGGGTTGAAAACTGAATTGTCTAAAAATCACAAGCAACATGTCATGATATGCTAAGTGTAAATGAGTTGTAGTCTATTCCATTTTTTAGACTTTTAGTTGTGAGAAACTTTTTCAAGCTACAATTTGTTGTGTCATATTTCCCACAGCACCTCACATAATAAATAAAGGAGTAATTCAAGTATCTGAGTATTTGTTGATACTGTTAAAAAGACAATCATTAAATCAAACTGTGCAACTAGTTACACAGCACACTTACCACAAAAGGTGTAGGAACATATCTTGAAAACAAATATACAGGCACTCCTTTGGACAGCAAAACTGCAGCAGTTAATTTTGCAAGTCTGCAAAGAAAATGTTGCACTTAGTCTCACATTTTACTTTTCAGAGACTTAACTTTTGAAAAACATACATGCTACTTTGCATTAAAACATGCAAGGTAATACACTGCATCAAGTGGCCAATTTTCAAAAATCAGTAGCTGACTATGAAGGCCCTCAAATCCAATTTAACTCTCATATTAAAAAAATCCAACACTGCTAAGCTGGCAGGAGAACACTCTTCTCCCTCTTTCAGCTAATGACTCTAAAAGTCAACGAAGTGGACAAAGGACGAGAAAAAACAAGAAGGCAAAACAAAAGATGTAAAAAAAATCCAAAATCTATATAATTTGCCTCTACAAAATTAAGACTTCACAGCAGATCACAAAAAGATTAATCTACATACAAATATTTCATTAATGCGCCACGGCAAAGTTAAATAGAGTAAAATGTAGAACTGGCTATTTTCTCCAGCTCTGACACTCTTAACCTAAAGTTAAAATGAGAGAAATACAACTTAAACTATAAAGTAACAAAAAGTTTTAAAGAAATCGAGGCCAGTTACAAAAGTTAGTTTCTTGTCATGCTTGCTCTGGAATTCTTGACTCTTTTAAACATAGTTCAGCAACTCATGATCATATTTTTAATAATCTCGTGTTTCAGAGATCCTGCTTAAAATCATTCGTGCGACTGGATAAATGTTATATTGTTTTCCATCTCAATCCAAATTGATACTTTTTTTCAAAATATGTATTGGCGTACCTTTGACTGCTGCAGCTGCTGGTCACCTGACCCCTGGTGTCATAGCCGACCACAAAGCCTCTCTGCTTTAAGTCTGAAAAACATCTCTCAAGGTATTTGTACATCCCCTAGAGCATATAAAGCATTAAAATGTTAGCTTATAGCTAATGCCTTCACTTCGCAGACTTCAATGCAATTACTAGTTTGTTTGGTCTCCAGTTCGTGTGTTCCCAGGGAACCAGCTTCCCTCTTTAACTTCAGTACTTGTAGAGAGGCCATTATTTGATATGCAGAGGCAAGGTGGTGATTCACTTACTACCTTTAGCTTTCCACACATGTAATGGCACAAGACAAATGTTAAGAAAGCATCCAGTAAAATATATAAAACTTCTTCATAAAAGAGCAGACCCAATTTAAAGTCTATTAATTTAAAACCTCACAAAATAGGAAAATAGTCAGGGGTAACAAAAAATATAAATGTACCTAAAAGCTAAAGTAATTCACAGCAAAAATTAAAACCATTTAACTAGTTCCCAATTGCTACCCTTCCACAAGGAAAATTTCCCCATTTATTCCCTTCTCTATTTATGGAGGGTAAAAATGTTCAAAATTGGACATTCCTTGCAAATCCTCCTAACAACCTTCCTATTTTCAATGGTACCACCATTTTCCTGGTCATCTAGGTTAAAAGTAGAGTCATCCCCTTTTAAGAAATCCCTCTGTGTAAACTGGTCTATTCTCTATCAACTCTTCCTTAAAGATATATTACTGGCACATATCATTTCTTCTGTATCCCTATTGCCATCACCTCAAGCTGACAGTCTTCCAACAACCAAACTGTTTCCCCTTTCTCCTTTACCTCTCTGCCAGATCAGCCTTCCTAAAATATCATCTGCTGCTTCCCTTCTTAAAGCATTTAATGGCCTGCTAGTGCCTGAAAGACCCAGTGCATACTCAGCATCCAAGTATTCAAGCACCTGCCCAGCTTCAATGCTCCTTAATGCTGTCCATAGGAACAATCAGGTTGCCTATGCTCCAACTAGTCTGGCTTCCCCCCCATATCTCCCTCAGTTTCAAGGGCCCTTTCTGTATGCCCAAATTTTACCCCATCTTCAAGGTCCAACTCCAAGCTCTGTCTCTTTCATGAAGCCTTCCTAACACACCCACCTTAATCATTTTTTCTTACTCTGACTCCTGTAGTCCATAACACATGATCACATATTTGGTTATCTAGAGTCTTGTACTGTTTATAATGTATACATCTCAAAAGTAGATTGTAAATGTCAGGACCATTGCTTATCCAGAGCTTAGGAGCATAGTGGGAAAAGCACTGGATTGGACATCAGAAGAGCACTGGACTAGAAGAAAAAAATTATGGGACAAAAATCAGGAGACCTGATTGGGACCACAGTACCTAATTTTGATGATCTTGGTGTAGTCATAACCTCTCTTAATCTCAGTTTCCTGGCCTGTAAAATATTTGGAGATCATCTAGTTCAATACCATTTTACAGATGAGGAAATAGAGGCCCAGGAAGATTAAATGTCTGGCCCAAGGTCAGAAGGGAAATAAGGAGCAGATTTGGGATTTAAGCCCAAGTCCTCTAATTTAAAGTCCAGCACTATTATCTTTCTCTCAAATGGTTTATTCTATGTCTCAAATGACACAATGGACAAGAAAGTATTATAAAACTGTAAAACGCTATTAAAAACATAATGCTTAGGAGCATGTCCTTTGTAACTTCTCCGGCACAAGATAGGCATTTAGGTAGGCACATGAGAAAAATTTAATAAATAACTGATTAATTGAAATTTGGAATAGTAGCTTAGTTATATGATGGAAAGAACTGAAGTTAGGATCAGAACACCTGAGTTTGAGTCTAGTCTTCTCTCTCTATCTCTCTCTATATATATACACGCACACATACATACATGCACATAATGTATGTATGTATATGTGTGCATACGTGTATATGTGTGTGTATATACATACATACATACATATATATTATATATATGTGAAATTGTAAGGAAATTCCTCTGAGTTTCTTCATCTGTACTTATACCTTATAAGGAAAGCACTTTATAGTTTCAAAGTTTATGGCATACTTTTCAGTATTTACTTTAAGGATCCATAATATTTTATGTGACTATTTCCTCAACCAACACAGATTATAACACCTCCATGCCTCAGTAGATTATTTCTGACTTACAGTGGCTAAAAAAATATTATCACCTGGTAATGAGCTTTTCTGACTTTAGCAAAGCTAAAGCTGGTTCTTAAATCAGTCTATCAGTGGGGTAATATGCTAAGCTTTTACGGCTTGGTAAAAATATAGCAGTGTTTATATTCCATTTGCATAGCCTTCAAGAGCCATGGATCAGTTCTATGTCCCAATGAGATATTAGCCCCACTACATTATCTGTTATATTGTCCATGGGGGAAGGTGGTAGAAGGACGATCCTCATCCTCTAATCAAGTAACTGGAAAAAAAGTTATTTAATCCTATAAAAGCATTTTCCTACTCATTTGTAATTATAAGTCTTAAGTGGAGGAAAGTACCATATCACACTTGCAAAAACTATTACTAAAAAAGCTATGTTATTTATAAAACTATTAATACAGAGCTGTTTTGTGGGGATAACAAAGAATATTATAAAATCACTTACAGTTCAGAAGTCTATTTTGTCCATATTATTTTGTCTATATTAATCACACACTCTCAACAGCAAGTACTATACAAAACAAGTTGAAAGCTCTGAGAGGATTCAAAAGGACAGAGGAAGAGGGCTGATGTTTGTCCAGTCTACTTCTTCCATTACTTTAAGACCACCACCTATTGGTGGTCACAAGGCAACTTATGCACTCAATTTCCTCATTTGTAGGTACTACGTGACCTCCAGACCCCTTTCAGCTCTATGATCATAAGCTCCTTGAATACTTTACTGTTAAGACACGGTATTTTGGTTCCCTTGGGAAAATTATAAAGCATCAATACTGTCAGATCCCTAGCCAGATGCCAAGTTGGATACTTTCTCACTCCCTTTGTATTAATTTGAAACAGTGTAATTCACCTCCTGTCTTCAACCCAAATATGGTTGCTAAGTAACTGAGCTATTAACCTCTCAGAATAACCAGAAGGATACCCATGTGTAGAGCCAGACTGTGACCTTTAAGGAACACAGATGGCTTCCAAAAAGAGCCACAGGAATGCCCTAAGGTCACAAGTTGGTATGTAATTTATACTGTAGAAGACCTTCCTCCAAATAAAGGAAATGAACAGATAGTTCCTACCTGATGTATCAAGCAAAAAAAAAAAAAGGAATTTTAAAAAAATTTGTGTACATGAGATATTTCAATGCATACCTGTGTTGACTGGATAACTGTAAGGTCATTAATATAGCAAAATCCTGCTCCCATGGCAGAACGTAGTCCAGCAGTGCCAAAAGTCATCCTGCAGCAAAGACGATCTCTTAGTTCTTTGTTCATTCCATTCCGTAACAGATTTTCAATTTGTTCTTTTGTCTTGGGATTCTATAAAAAATATGAGAATGATAAATTAGTAAACCCTTCTAAAGGCACTGCATGATACCTAGTTCACTGTAAATATAAAAATAGGGTATTTGAACATTATATATGTTATACATATGTATATGTATGTGTATTGTATGTGTGTACACACACACACACACACACACGCCAGGAAAAGTGGCACAGTGGAAAAGAGTGCTTGACATGGATCAGGAAAACCTGAGCTAAAATCCCACCTCGGAATCTGTGTGACTCTGGGCAAGTCACCTAACCTCTCTCAGCCTCAGTTATCTTATCTGTAAAATGGTGATAATCATAGGACCTATCTCAGGGTTGTTGTGAGGATACAATATGATTTTATATGTATGTGTCTGTATGCAAAAAATAAAATATATAAAACACTTTGCAAATATTATAGTGCCATAAGCGCCACTTCTATGATTATGATATCTGATTTAACTGATATAGTGAACTCCCAATACAGCTCAGCAGCACCTCTTTAACAATTTATAGTCTTAAAGAATTGCCTTGAGCACTGAGATGTTACATGACTTAGTCAGAAACACACAGTCATGGGACATAAATGATATGGAAGATTATTATACAGTAAGAAATGATTTTTATGAATGATTTTCTCTTTGTAACCCCAGGGCTTAGCATGGTCTAGATAAGCTCTTAATAAATGCATATCCTCAAGACAATGCCTACATCCTGACCATTATCTTTATTCTCCAAAATCATAATGCTACTCCTGGTCCCTTGGCTCACATAGGGGAGCTCTGTTCTTATTTTGCTTGGAACCAGGACTCCAAGAAATATTCTCGTTCCCTCGATTCCTTTCCAGATACCCTTTAAGGCTGTCTTCTCTCATTAGAATGGAGAATTTTTGAGGCCAGGGTCTGTCTTGCTCACTTGTATTTGTATCCCCAGCCCAAGCCAGTGCCTAACACATAATAAGTCCTTTAAACACAGTTTAACTATGTTGTTGATTAATTGGTCCATCACAAGAAAAGCACAACATGGTGGGGGGAGGACAATAACTTATATAAAAAACAAGGCATCAATAAAATGTTTAGAAAATATATGTCCTTAGAAAAATTAAAAACACAATGGGTACTAATTATTGATTATATGAAATCCTAAACGGTTACAGCTTAAAGTGACCAGAATTTCACATCGAACTGCTTGATTGATCTTACTAAACTATGTTAAAAGTTGGACCTTCTTAAAACTATTTTGTGTATGAACTTGAGGTAAGATCAAGGAAGCAGTCAAAATATATAGCCTGTGAAGAAAGCCTTATCTACTTTTATATTTTAGGAAAAACTGAATAAAATCATTAGCAAATATTAAATTTCAAGGGAACATGATGGTTCAGAATTAGTGCTACACAAAGTAAAGTGGTCTAGTAGGTTAGTGTATGTTAATTTTGGCAGTATTGTAATTTTTATTATATTGGCACAGCCTAGTCATGTGCACTGAATATTCCTCCAGTTATTTAAATTGTTCTTTATTTCTTTAAGGGGCACTCTGTAATTAAATCTATAAAAGTATTTTGTGTACTCTGGTAGGTAAATATCCAAGTATTTTACACATTGTGTAGCTATTTGGAATGGGATCTCCCTTTCTATTACCATCTCTTGGATTGTTATATTATTATGCAGAAATGCTATTACTTTTTTTTTTTTGGAGGGGGAAAGCAGGGCAATTGGGGTTGAGTGACTTGCCCAAGGTCACACAGCTAGTATGTCAAGTGTCTCAGGTTCTCCTGGCTCTAGAGCCAGTGCTCTACTCACTGTGCCACCTAGCTGCCCCAATGCTATTACTTTTGAGCATTTACTTTGTAGCCCACAACTTTGCTGAAAATATTGTTTCAATTAGTATCCTTGCTGATTTCCTAGGATTTTCTAAGTAAACTGTCAAAAAACTAGTTTTATCACCTCTTTACTTATCGTTGCTTTACTCTGGTACTTACTGAGAAAGCTTCTAGCACATTCCCAGTACATATAGTAATTCTTATTTTTTGTTTTAGATAGATACATCCCTCTATGTCTGTGTTTTGTAGGGTGTTTAGTACAAATGAGTAGTGTATTTTTACCCAAGGCTTTTTCTGCATCTATCGAGGTAATAATGTGGTTTTGGATTTTTAAAAATTTTTAATATGATTCATTATAATGACTGTCTTCCTAATGTTGAGACAACTTTGCCATCTCTCTGTTATAAATCCATTTCGATCATTATGAATTCCTTGGATGAATTGCTGTAGTCTGACAGAATTTTACTTAAAATAATTTTAATTAATGTTAGTGAAAATCAATTTATATTTCTCCTTTTGTGTTTTATCCTTGCCTGGTTGAGGCATTAAATATGTTCTTGTTCTTTGTTTATTAAGTTTTGATAATTGTTAAGTCCATAATAAAAAAGAAAAAAATTAAAAGTGATGCTATAAAGGGGATTAGCCTCTAAATTTCTTTCCGATGGTAAGTTTCCACATTTGTTTAATTTCATATATAATAATTAGCACAGAACCAAGAACTGACTTTTTTTGATGATGTTGCCATGCTAATATCAAGAAGAATAACCTGACACTCTCCCTTGCCCTCTCCTATCATGAAAGCTAGGAACATTCATGGCATAAGGCTTGAATTTTATGCTTATAATATTGTGGATACATTTTTCCTTTGCATTTTGGTAGCTGATTATAGTTGTTTTAGATGCAGAGTTTCAAGATACAATTCCTTGAACATGATTTTTTAAATGGAACAAATTTTCATATTTTCTTGAAATATTGATTTAAACAGTCAAGCAAGCATTTATTAAGTACTTTCTATGGACTATGTACTGCTCTGGACCCTAGAGAACATACAAGGATAAATACAAAGATTTTACAGATTGATAAAACACACACACACACACACACACATATGTGTGTTTCTCTGTGTGTGTAATACGATAATACAAATTAGAATGAGATGTCTATAAAAAATACAAAATATTCTGAATTCAAAAGACTGTAAGCTCCTTGAGGGCAAGGATAGGCTCGTTTTTGTCTTTGTACATAGTAGATGCTTAGTAAACTCATGTTTACTACCTGATTGATAAGAGAGTTCACATCCAGTTGCAGGTTAGGGAGAAAAAGGAAGGAGTCAAAGATTCCATTTGAACCATCAGCAGCCAGAGATGGAGAGAGAAGACAATTTAGACATAGGGAACAGCATGAACAAAACATTAAAAAGGTAGAAAAGTACAAGATATGTTCAAGGGGCAGTAAGAAGTTTCAATTTATTTGGATCTTGAAAATGTACACAAAGGGGAATGATATAAAAAGTTTGGAAGGGTAGGCTGGAGCCAGTCTACAGAGGGAACTGAATGTTTATCTAAGTAATTTAGACTTTATGCTGCAAGCAAAGGAAGAGCCACTGAAGGTTTATGAGATGTGGAATGATGTAATCAGAACTGTCTTAGGAAAATTAATCTGGTTGCAATATATTAAGTGGAATAGAGAGGAAAGATTAGAAGCAGAGAGATCAGACAGAAGATTATGATAGTCCAGGGCCTGAACTACCACAAGATCAATATGGAAGGTAAAGAAGGAACAGATTAGAGAGATAATTTGATTTCTGCATGGCCATGACAGAACTTAGTAACTAAATATATAAAAAAAGGAAAAGTTCAGAGACTACTACGCATGAATTACTAGTTGAACGGTGATACTATTGATGAAAAACACATTAGGGGGAAAAATAACATTAGTTCGGTTTCAGACATTCTATACAGTTAGCCTGTTTTCCCTCCCCATTTCCTTTCTTCTTTCAGAAGATTTATGCTCAGGCTAGATTTTTCAAGAGGTCTAGGGGTAGGATTTTTCTGGGCAAGTGATCCAATAAAACAGTATGTTTTTCCCAGGAGACAAAACTCGATCGAACAGCAAGCAATGACACTTCTCTTCCCCATTCCTACCCCTACCCAGTTCTAACCTAAACAAATACTTCCACATTTATTCTTAAGCCTCTGGGATTCCCGAGGCTAGGGAAAAAGAAACAAGTTGGATGCCTAGAACTAGTAAGGTCTATAGTGATCATGAGGGAATCATTCTAGGGGATATTCTTCAGAGAATACCCCCAAATTGTCTATTCTGCCCCAAGCATATCCTAAATAGATTTATATTGAAGAATTTTAAAGTATATTACATATTAATGTACCTGGCAGCCTACTACCAAAAATGGCTTGGTTTTTTTTTTTTTTTAAAGAATCTGTTACTCAGATATAGCCTATCTTTGCTGATTGCCTCAGAGCAGCACATGCCATAGAGAGCGCTTGTCACATGGACTAACATTTATAACCTGTAATTTGTGGTGACATAATAATGTTAACACATTTCTTTGGCAGAAATATGCATGGCCTGTACACTTTTTCAATTAATTTTTTTTGTGAAGCTCAAGCTTCAACATTTTCTAAGTCACAAAAGTTGAGTTTTGAGATTTAAGATGGACATTTCAGAAGTCTTTTCCCTTAGTGAAAGAATGCTAATCTGATATTTTTAACATTTGTCTTAGTAGGCTATCTACAGAATCAGAAAATGAGAAGGGAACTCACAGGACATCTAGTACAACAAGTACCTGAATTGGAATTTCTTCTAAAGCACCTTTAACAAACACCTTCTAAAACACCTTTAACCTCCAGCCTGAAGGCAGAGAGGTTAAATGACCTTGCTTTGGGTCACACATTTAGTAAATGTCTGAGGCAGAATTTGATTTCAAGTCTTTCTAACTCCAAGTCCAGCATCCAGGGATGGGGAACCTGCAGCCTCTAAGGGGAAGCAAAGTGGAACTTTTTGCTGCTTTTTCTTTTGGACTTCTAGTTCTTCTCAGCACTAAGGCAATCAAGTACCTTTGAGTCTTGCCTTTGATTGTATCAAGAGTCTTTGATGACCTGCTTAAGTTATAAGAAAGCCTAAATCACATGAGTTTGAGTCACATGAGCCTGGGTCACGAGGGCTGTGATGCCCTCTGACCCTGAAGAAGTGTATATTGGGGGCTCACTCGTTGGAAGAGTGTTGGTGTGATTTGATCAGAGGAGACTCTGGGTAGCCATTAGGAAGCCCCCTGGCTTTGAAAACCCAGATGCTGGTGCTTCTCTCTCTGGTAACTATGTATGTGTTACCTTGGTCAGACAATTAGAAGCTCTGTCTGTTGATTTGTGTTGTTTTCTCTGTTTATAATTTCTGCTTGTAATTTCTGTTTGTATTTTCTATGAAGTTCAGGGTACTGACTTTTTTCTCTAAACTAAGCGAATGATAAATGTATGTTTAATTAAAGTAAGACTGTTAACCCCTTAAAGCTGCTTTCCATTAGAAAAGCAGATCAAAGAACCTATGCGAGTAGCCCTCCTGTGTGCTGGTGTTATTGGTCTTACACTCCCACAGTAGCTGCTAGCAGGCTTTGTTGTTACACAGCCTCAAAGCTGCATGTGGCCTTCTAGGTTCTTGGGTTTTGACTGAGTCCAAGCTTTACAAAACAAATCTTTTTATTAAGGGGATTTGTTCTGTGAAGTCTGGATTCAGTCAAAGGGCTGCACTTGAGGCCCTACAGAGCTACATGTGTCCTTGAGGGTATAGGTTCTGCATTTCTGGTAGATATTACACAATGTAGCTGCCTCAAAAAGAAGCTAGAAAAGAACTTATTGGGGATTTATAAGGAGCTTTATGCCTCAAGTAAGGGCTGGGATAAAGTATTCCAATTTAAAGATCCTATGATTTTCATTATACAAATAATCATTTTCTTGACTACACACAGGAAAATTTCAATTTCAGGCTGACCACTCTCTACCACTATCTCTCCTCCTATTTGTTGGAGTACAGTAAGGGAATTCAAGTTTAATTTAATAACTTAAGCAAAAAAAAAGTTAAACAGGTAAGTCTGCTTACCAAAAATACATAATAAACATTCAAAAGCCAAATAAGTGATTTCAAGTTATCTGTAGCTTAGGACAATATTTCCATCCCCTAAATTAAAACTGACTATATCAACTGATCTTACATTCAATGAAAGTACAATAGTTTCACTGCTGGACAAGGATAAGAATGCAAGTATTCTTTTGTTCATAATAGCCTGAACCATATTAAAAGTATCTGTAACAACACGAGTATAAAGTAACAGGATTCTAATGGTGTATGACATTTCATGGTAAAATCATTTGTCAATTAGGGAAGTAATGATGTATAAACACATACATTAAATTTACTTTAACAGAATTCTGAGATCTCTTTGAATGGGTTTATAAATCTGTCAAGAATACTGAGACAGAAAAGAGGCCTGGATACCAGACTCCTCACAGTTCTGGGGTTCACTGTTAAAATGCAGAAAGTTGGATATGTATGAAAGCTTAATTAAAATTTACTTACTTAAAATTTACTTAATTAAAATTACTTTTAAAAAATACTCTTCATAGGATCATAGTTTAAAACAGAAAAGTAACCTTAGAGGTCATCTAGTCCAGCCCCCTCATTTGACAGATAAGGAAGCTAGGGACCAGAAATGTTAAATGACTTGTCCAAGGTCACAGAGTTAGGATTCGAGCATAGTTCTTCTTACAGCAAACCCAGCTCTCTTTCTACTATACCATTCTGGTCCCACAAATAAAAAAGAAGCACTTAAGGGGAAAAGCCTTCTTGTTCTTCTGTGAAAGAAGAGTCTGAATAATCAAGATGAATCATAAGAGGAAACAAATGAACCTAATATTCTTCCCTCTGCCTCCTATATCTTTCTTAGGACACCTGCTTTGTCTCACATACATTATCACGATTTCTGGTATTTTAAGTTGCAATATCCTTATTTAGAACTTCAATTTCTGATCTGAAATGGAAATTTATAGAAAAATACTTCCTATTTTACAAGAGAAAGGCTTAATATGGAGATAGTCACAACATAGACAATTCAATCTAAACATTTATTAACCATCTGCCCTATGTTTAAGGAACCATACTAGTTGATACAATTAGGACATCGTCATAAACTAATGGGGGAGATAAGACACATACAAACAGAATATAAAATAAGTACTTAGGAGAAATACAAGATCTAGGCAATAAGACATTGCCGTTTGGGGGAAGGGAAATACTAGTTTCCCAGACAGTACCAACTGCTCACTTTAAGCTTTACAAATGATTGTTCTCCCAACAGCTTTGTGCAGGAAAACAGTGCAATTAACTCCATTTTATGGCTATAGAAATAGTCTCTAAGAGAGTATGTAACTTGAACAAGTAACTAATAAGCAAGGTAGGACTGAGTCCCAAGTCTTTGACAAGTCCAGCATTCCTTCTGCCAGGTCAACAGCATTAGAGCTAGGCTCTGAAGGATCACTAGGTAAAAATGGGGAAGTACACGTCATACTTGAGAGAGAAGAGTAACAGTGCATACTCCAAGGTCAAGGAACAATATAAGTACGTGCCCCGAGGCCAGAAAGAGCCAGACAAAACCAGAAACAACAATTAGTACTTTTTGGCAGAATAGTAGAAGGAAAGGGTATAGTGTGAGAGAAAGCTGGAGTTAGGTTACCGAAAATCTTAAATGCCAGGTTAAGGAGTTTGGAATTTGAGAAATAATGAAAAACTACTGAAAACTGTCAGGTATGTTGCAGAAGCAATTTGTGTGGAAGAGCACGTTCGGTGGGATGGCTTCCATGGTCTCTGCCAGCTCTGAGATTCTGTGCTTCCGTTTTTGAGCAAGTGAGTGACGGGCTCAGAGTTAGGATTTAGAAAGAAACTGAAGCCAGGAAGAACAGTAATAAAGCTATTAGGATAATCCAGGAAACTTCTCATATGGACTTGAATGAAGCAATTTTTTTTTAGGAAAGCATTAATTCTAAATATTGAAGGAATGCTTTTATGCATAAAAATTAACTCTTGTGGCAGAAACTCTTGTTTACAATGTGGTATTTTTTCCAACAATGTTACACTTTGCCGTATTTAAGCTTGAAAAGAGCTACCCATTCTCTGATTGTTGTGTCTGGAAATAAGCCTGGACAAAGATAAAGTTACTTACCTGCTTAGAAATAAAAGCATGAAAAACATTAGTTCAATAACAACAATTACAACAATACTGTAAAAAAAAATAGCTTGGGAAGCTTTCATTCAATGGGTGACTATGATTCCAAAGGACCATCGATGAAAGATGCAAAGTTACTTCCTAACAGAGAAGTGACGAACTGAATGGGATGTACGTTTTTCCATGTGGTCAATGTAGGAAGTTGTTTGCCTGGCTATGTGTATTTGTTACAAGGGTTTTCTTTTTCTTTTCAATTTGGGTCAAGAAGGCAAGGAAGAGAGAGGCTAAGGATAGGCCCTCTACCCCTCCTAAAAAAAACTACAGAAGGAACAACAGAACTATAGAACAGAAGGAACTATAACCAAGAAATCATTGAAAGTAAAGGAACTATAACCAAGGAATCATTGAAAGTAAAGTTTTCATTGAAAGCAAGCTCTATATAATGGAGATTCTCAGTTTCATGTATAATCCTCTCCTATTTTATAATATACATGGAAATACTCTTTTGGGGGGTATTTTTAAGTTCAAAATTAAATAAGATATAAAAAGAAAAAAATGACATACACTCTCAGTCTTTTGCACTAAAGTCCTACTCTGTTTCACTGAAGTGCATTTCATAATCCTGAGTTTCTAAAGGCTATCCCAGACTGGCACAAGTTCTGGTAGGTCCCACCGGAACCAAATGGCTTCAAGTATAGGCCTACCAACAGACTGTGTATATTGTCTGAGAAACACCCTAGTAAAGTGTAGAGAAGTTCAGTATCAGGTTAGCCACAAGGCAATTTTTTTTTTCAGTTACAACTCACTAAGCCTATCTGAAAAAAAAAAAGATTGCAAACTGTTCTGGTGGACAGGGTACCCACAATGAGAAAAGAAATCCTTAAAATATTAACTATGCTTGAGCATGGATGCAAAACTATAAGTGCCATAATAAAAAAGAAGAAGAAAACCTTAAAGGAATCTGGAATTAAGGCATTTCTATTAGGACGGGGCAGCTAGGTGGCAGAGTGGATAGTGCTGAGCCTGGAGGCAGAAAGACTCATCTTGCTGAGTTCAAATCTGGCCTCAGACACTTATTAGCTGTGTGACCCTGGGCAGGTCACTTAATCCTGCTTGCCTCAGTTTCCTCATCTATAAAATAAGCTGGAGGAGGAAATGACAAACCACTCTAATATCTTTGCGAAGAAAATCCCTAAATGGAGTCCTGAAGAGTTGGACACGACTGAAAAATAACTGAAAAACCACCCTAGGATATCACAGTGTTTTTTAAATAATGTCTAAAACCAAACATCCCCCTCTCCTATTCAGCTCCCAACTGACTCCCTTTTTGAATATCATTTCTATTCTTAAAATAACTGACCAACCCTTCTCTTGCATCCTTTACATTCAATCAGTCACAAATCCTGCTATTTTTTCATTCTATGCAATTCAACAAATTTTATCAAATATCTATGTAGGAATTTGAAATATAAAAGATTCATTAGGTATATATGCCAAGATCTTTCAAAACAAAAAGAAATCTTCAAAGCAGCATTTTTTATGGTAGCAAAGAACTAGAAACAAAGTAAGATGCCTACTGGTTGGGGAATGGCTAAACAAGTTGTGATATCTAATATAATAGAATATTACTGCATTGTAAGGAACAATAGCTATGGTGAAAACAGAGAAGCATGGTAAGATCTACATGAAATGATGCAAAGTGAAGTAAGGAAAACCAGGAAAATAACAGACACAACAGGACAACAAAATGGTTAAAAAAAAACAAAAAAAACCTAATTCTGTATAATTATAATGACCAATCTTGGCCCGAGTCAAACATGAGAAAGTTACCTGCCCCAATTCTTTCCCAAAGTGGGGGATTATTAGTATGGAAGGTTCCATATAGTGTCAGATTTATTTTTAACACTGACTAGTTTGGCTAAACTTTTTTTTCTCCTCTTTTTATTCTTTGTTATAAGGGATAGAGAAAAGTAGGGGGGAAGAATATATTGAAAAATGTAGAAGACGTACCAAAGTATAGTAAGAAAAATTATTTACCAAAAAAAAAAGAAATAATGAAGAGGCAGCAATGGCACAGAGGACACAGGGTTAGCCTTAGAATAAGAAGACCTGGGGTGTGACTCTGGGCAAACCACTTCATACCAGTGCTCCAGACACTTCTCTCTACCTACAAATTTCAGTCAGTCACGATCTGCATTTGTACAGGGACAGGAAGCTAAAGGAACTCCCTACACCAAAGAAATTACAGGTTTAGTGGAAAGAAAAGGAAAAAAAGAAAAGAGAGACAGAAAAAGAGAGAGAGAAACAAACAACAAAGATAAAGAATTCAGAGAAGCCTGAATCACAGGTTCGTAGATTTTGAGCTTGGACCTTAGAGGTAATCTAGTCCAACTGCCTCATTTTACAAATGAGTAAAGTGAGGCTCAGAGAGTTTTAGGAACTTATCTCTGTCAAAGTGATCTTAATAAAACACAGATGTGACCATGTCTTCCTGCCCCCAACCCCATTCAATAAACTCTAGTGTCTCCTAGCCTCTAGGATCAAATATCAAACCCCAAATTTGGCATTCAAAGTCCTTCATAACCTGCCCCCTTGCATACAGTCTTCTTACACCTCACAACATACCACTTAGCCTGCGAGCCAATGACACTGGCCTCCTGACTCTTCCAAGAACAGGATGCTCCATCTTTCAGCTCTGGGCCTTTTCTCTGATTGTCCCCCAGGCACGGAAGGCTCTCTCACCTTATATCTGATTCCTAGCTTCCCTGGCCTCCTTCAAGTCCCATCTTTCACAGGAAGCGTTTCCTAATCTCTCTTAATTCTACTGCCTTCCTTCTGTTGATTATTTCCAATTTATCTTGTATGTAGCTTGCCAAGACTTAGCTGTTTACATACTATCTCCCCCATTAGACTGTGAATTCCTTTAGTTAGGGACTGTCTTTTACCTTTCTTTGTATCCCTGAGCAGTGCTAAGCACTACAAAAGGAAGTGCTTAATAAATGCTTATGGACTATCATGAGTTGTAAGTGGTAGAGCTGGAACTCCAATCTAGCTCCTCCACTGATAAATCCATTACCTCTGACCATGTCAGCCCCCAATTTTTAAAGTCCTTTCCAATCTAGCGAAAGCCTACTTTTCTGGATTCTTTTCGTCTTATTATCTCCCTTCACATGCTCCATATGTTCTAGCCAAAGTGACATACTTACTGAATTTTTCATTTCATCCCAAGCCTTTATAGCTGCTTCATTGTGATGGAAATGTATTCCCTCCTCTTTTGTGCCTCTAAAAATGCTTAGCTTCCCTTTCAAATATCATTTCTGTGTAGATGACTCCTAGATCTATATATTCAGCCTTAGTCTCTCTACTGAACTCATTCGACATCACCACCTTCCTACTGGATAGCTCCACTTAGATGTCCCTTAAGCATTTCAAGCTCAAGTTCCATACCCAAAATGGAACTCATTTTGGGATTCCTTTCAAGTATGGTTTGGACTAGATGGCCTCTAGGTCCCTTCCAACTCGTAATTTCTGTGATTCATCTTTCTCTCCAAACCCACCTTTCTTCCTCATTCTCCTATTTCTATAATAGGGTACCACTTATGCTTCCAGTCACCCAAGTTCGAAACGTCAGAGACATCCTCAACTCTTTTAATGTTCCTTACTCCACTTATGCCTAATTTGTGCTGATTCCACCTCCACACATCTCACATCCCTCCCACTATGTCAACAAGGCAAGTACCATAATTCAGGCTCTCATCACTTCTCACCAGATTGCTAATTGGTCTCCCTGCCTTAATTCCTTTCCTCTTCCCTAATCCAGCCTCCACAAAGCTAGCCATGTCACTCCTCTTCTGAAGAAGCTGCAGTAGCTCCCTACTGCCCCTAGGATAAAACATCAACACCTCTATAGCAAATACAGCCCTTCACAACCTGATTTCAGTTTCGCTTTCCAGACTGACTTCACATTAGTAGCTACTCATACATTCTGTGGTCTAGCCAAACTGCCCTACATGTGGTTGAACAAATTATGGTATATGTATGTGAGGACTGTTGTCTTATAATATATAATGAATAGGATGGTTTCAGAAAAACCTGGGATGACATATGAATTGATGCAGTGAAGTGAGCAGAACTAAGACGACATCGCACTCAACAACAGCAATATTGTAACAATGTTCAACTGTAAAAGACTTAGTCATCTGTTTAATACACAACAATTCCAAAGGACTCACGATGAAAAATACTATTTGCCTCCAGATAAAGAACTGATGGATTCTGAGTACAGACTGAAGCATGTTTTTTCCTCTTTATTTTTCTTGCTTCTTTATTTCACAACACGGCTAAAGTGGAAATGTTTTACATGACTTAATTTCTACAACGGGTATTACATTTCTTGCCTTCTCAGTGGGTAGGAAGGAGGTGGAGGGAGAGAATCTGGAACTGAAAATAAAATGTTTTAAAGAATCATTTCTGCCCCTCCCCCAAAACTATCCTACATTCTTTTCTTAAAATTTAATTTTTTAACTGTCCCACATTCTGTTCCCAGTCTATGACATCTCAACTCCTAATATCTGTATCTCCACCTAAGCCATCCCTCATGTATGGAAAACGTCGCTCTCTTCATTTTTACCTTAGGAAAATTAATTTCCTTCAAGATTTAGCCCAACTGCTACCTCTCACAAGAAAGAAACCTTTCCGTATCTCCCCTAGCCCTTGTGGTAGGAGTCCTCCCCTGAGGAGGAATAGCTTCATATGAATTTTATACTGACTTATCTATGAACGTGTTGTCTTGGATTAAAATATAGACTCCTTAAGGTCAGATGTGTTTATCTTCATACCCTCAGTGTCTAGCAGAGTTTCTTAGAAACAGAAGGTGCTTAAATAGAGGCTTGTTGAACTGAACAGCCTACGTGTCTCTCCTATCTCCCAACTGTTACTGATCTCTCTTCCCCAATCTATTTGACGTTTATCTGTCTGAATATTGGACCCTCCAGTAGAAGGTTAAGTTCCTTAAAGACAGTATGGGTTTTCTTTTGTTTGTTTTTGTCACTGTATCCCTAGCACTTAGAATAGTCCATTGGCAAAGCACTCAAACGGTTGTAAAACTGACTTACTGACTACAAAAAGTACAACAAAATGAAAAGTCTCCTATGGCCCAAAATAATCACAACAGTACTTTTTATGAAAGCAAAGATCTGGAAACAAAGCAGCTGCCCACCAAATGGAGAATACTTAAACAAACTGTGTGGTACCATAGGCAGCTAGGTTGTTTATTATGTGTACAAAGCATTGGGCCTGGGATCAGGAACACGTTGAGTTCAAATGTGAACTCAGATACTTATTAGCCATGTAACCTTGGACAAGTGACCCTGTCACTTAACCTGCCTGCCTCAGTTTCCTCAACTGTAAAATGGGGGAAATAATAACACCTACCTCAGAGGACTGTTATGAGGATCAAATGAAATAAAGTTTGTAAAGTGCTTGGCACAATGCCTGGCATATAGCAGGCACTTACTAATTGCTTGTTCCCTTCTCTTCCCCATTCATAAATGTACTTATTATCACTGCTGTAATAAATGACAAATGTGAAGAATTTACAGATGTATGGATAGTCTTATGAACTGATATAAAGTGAAATAAGCAACACCACGAAAAACAACATATATAATCATTTACAACAACGCAAATGGGAAGAAGAATAGAGAAAACTCACCTCCTTGCCTTGTATGCAGGTGAGGGCACTAAGGGTGTAGCCTTCTGCATACAGTCAGATATGGCTGATCTGTTGGTGGGTTTTGCTGACCTGCTTTTTATCTTCTTTTAAAATCTTTGTTACTAGGAATTTTGCTCGGTGCAGGGGAGGAGGCATATATTCAGAAATTAATGTAATGTAAAAACAAGAAAGGTCAATAAAATACATCTTTAAAATTTAAAGAATTTTTAAAAAATAAATTGAGTGATCAATGAGCCAACCTTCTCCTCCTCAGAATGTGTACCTAAGTGAGCTATTTCTTGGGTGTGTAAGAGTGTGTTTAAAAACACTACTGTGTGACTTTGGCAAAGTTATTTAACTTCTCTGGTTAAGTTGCTTTATCTGTAAAATTGAAATAATACTTTACATGCCTGAAAGCACAGAGCTGGACTTACTGACCTCAAGGTTCCTTCCAGTTCTAAGATCTATGATCCTATGAATATACAATTCAGTTCTGCTTCAGGAACAAAAAGAATTTTCAGCTTTTGCTCTTAAAAACTTGAAAAATGTATCAAGAAAAATAAATATTGAAAAATTTCTGAAGGAGTTGTAACAATTCAAATGAAATATATTTTCTACCTAGAAAGCTCAAAGTCAGTTACAATGGTTTAATAGGTAAGAACAATGGTAATTGATATACCAAGGTAATTTTCATGTATTCTTAAGGCAATGGTTATTACTACTCCCAGTTTTTCATTGTTGGTAAACGTTAAAGATTTTTTGTTTTCTTAAAAGCACTAGTGAGGATTTAATACACTATCTTTTTGGTGTGTAGCTGGTCTACAGCATTAATCATGTATTCCATTCAGTGTGATAACTCTCAACACCAGAGGGCAGCAACCTCAGTACTAATTAGCAGTTATTGCTGACAGCTATTAACTGTGTAACAAACCCCTTAAGAAAAATTTCTCTAGCAAAAGTTGTGACTAGCCTTAGAAAATCTGCATGAAAAATAAAGAAGCACTCTCCCCATAGGGAAGGATAAAGCTAAATAAACTGAAGATCCTCAACACTACTGCGCAGTAATCGCAATTGTGATATCAAATCACAGTATTGTGATACCAAAATATATAGTATTACATATACTAAATAAAGTTTTATTAGTTACTCCCATGAAATACATTTAAAAAAAAATAAAGGCAGACTGAGAATAGGAAAAATAATCCTCTAGACCCACGGTCCTTAATCCCTTTTATGTCATGGTCCTTTTGTGCCATGGCAGACTAGAAAAGCCCGTGGACCTCTTATCAAAATCATGTTTTTAAATGCATAAGATAAGATTATTAAAATTACAAAGGAAACCCATTATACTGAAATAGGTAGTTCTCAGTTATGAAAAATTTTTCATCAGTCTCTACTCTCCAGCTAGCTCTATCTATCTATCTATCTATCTATCTATCTATCTATCTATCTATCTATCTATCTATGTTTAAAAAGAAGTTCGAAGACCCCAAGTTAAGATCCATACTCTAAATTAAAGAGATAATAAGAGATATCTAAGAGAAGTGAGAGAATGAATCAGGGGTGGGTTTGGAGGAAAATCAAATGGTAAAGAAAAGCTTTAGGAAGAAAAACTAGGGATCAAAGACTCCCCAAACAGAAAAGACACAAGGATACAGGTACTTTTACCTTGCAACTGCAGAGGAAGGCAAGGGGATTGCCAAAACAATATAGTTGCAAATCTATACAGTTTCATCTCTTTATAAAAGCAGCTCACATTTATATAGCACTTTAAAGTTTATAAGCCATTTGCCTCACAACATTGTGATGTAAGTGGCACAAGTGTAGCCCCTATTTTACACACGAGCAAAATGATACTTACAGAGGTTAAGTGACTTGTTCAAAATCACAAAAGCTAATGTCAGTCTGTCTTGAGCCCAAATCTTCTAACACTAAGTGCTAGTTCATGACACCATGATGTCTCTCAAAGATAAGTATATTTTCAAACAAAGAGTCAGTCAATAAACATTTATTAAGTGTTTATTACTTACTACTTTATTTATTATTATCTTCCAGGCACTGTGCTAAGCCCTGCAGATACAAAAAGTGGTTTACAATTTATAAAAGGATGAAGAAATGGAAGGAACAGACTTTTTTAAAAGACAGAAATTCCATTCTTCTGTAAAAAGAAAACATCAATACAAAAAAAGTTCATAAAATGTTTATGTACTATATTTTTTTTAGGAAAAAAAGGAAATTATTTTTAAAAATTGAAGCCAAGGAAACTGAGGCAACTGCTGCTTTGAACTGAATATTCTTTCAGCTTAGTCCTTACAGTTTACTGCCAGAATGCCAAGATCAGGTAAAGTAGAAAAGTCTGACCAATTTAGAAGAATTTGATGTGATGCTTGGTTTAGTGCAAAGAATCCTGGCCTAGAATCCAAGAAAATGAGATTCCATTTCCAGTTCTTCCACTTAATAGTTGAATAGTTATATGACCATGGTTAAGTTTGTTGGTTTTTTTCCCCCAATCTGTTTTAAGCTTTCATTGGGGCACTTAGGTGGCACAGCAGATAGGAGCTCTGGGCCTGGAGTCAGGAAGACTCATTTTCTGAGTTCAAATCCAGCCTCACTTACTGGCTGTGTGACCTTGTGCAAGTCACCTATCCCTATGTCTCAGTTCCTCATCTGTAAAATGAGCTGGAGAAGGAAATGGCAAATCACTCCAGTGTCTCTGCCATGAAAACCCCAAATGGGGTCAAGAAAAGTCAGACATGACTAAAATAACAACAAAACTAATTTCTTCTATAACTAAATGGTCTCTAAAGGGTCTTTCAGGGTAAAAAAAAAAAAAGAAAGAGAAAAAGAAAAAACCTCCTAAAGATCAGTTATTGATGAACTTTTTGTGACTTGTCTCCACAATTAAATATTAAATTTCTTGAATACAGATGCTGACAAATCTTTGTATTTCTAACACTGCCCAGCACAGCGCTTGCATACAATATGTACTTAATTACACATTTCACAAGAGTGATATAGTAGGTCCCAAGAGCAAAGAAATACTATTTTCGATAAAGTTTCCATTTAGCTTTCCATGGACAAGGCTAATTGTCTGGTAAAGCCATCTTCCTTAATTATATTCATGAATAAATTAATCTGTGTCTGAATTCCATACCCCAAAGCTACAAGCTCACTTTCCCTAAGGTTACAACTCTAACCAAGCATTAGTCTTTGCTTACAATTAAGCAATTGGCCAAGAAGATATGCAAAAAAGAAACTACTCAAGAATCGGTCATTGTTTTTCCTGGCATTAATATTTGAATAATTTGCACTGTATCATCCTAGATCTGTTACATGATCCTTTCCTCTCATTTAGATCTTTAAGTGCTTTAAGGATAGTCATTTTCATTTCATTTGTAGCCCACCATAGTACCCAGCACAATAAGCATTTATTAAATACTGGTGAAAATGACATTGAAGTCACTTAAGTCTTCCTGAGACAATAATGGTAATAATAATAACAGCTAACCCTCATAAAGCAATTTTAAGATTTGTAAAGCACTTAACATATTATCATTTCATTTTACCCTTCCAGCAATTATGTGGGGTAGGTGCTATTATTATCCCAACTTTACCGATGGGAAAGCCAAGGATCAGACAGATTAAGTAACTTGTACACAGCTGATAAGTGTTTGGGGCAAGATTTAAATTCAATGCCTGGCATACAGTAGAGTGCTTAATAAATCCTTGTTGACTTGAAGATTTCCTGACTTGGAGTCAGGCACTATATCCACTACACCCCACCTAACTACCTTGAAATAAGCAAGTCTTTCTAATAATTACTCCATCCCACAAATTTCACACACCTGACTTCACCAAAAATGATTCACAAACCTGATCACAGTAGGCAACAGGAAAGAACCAGATTTACTAGCTCTGATTCAGGGCAACTGAAGATACTTGGTAGACAGGAATAAAACTTCCCAGATAGTGGATACACTTTCCCCATTTTCTTCATTTGCTGAAGCCCTAGTGCTAGGTGTTAACGATGCCAAGTAATTTGGACTAATTCTTTTAAAAATCTTTTCAGTCATCTCACAGAAGAGATTACCAGAATGTCAATTTTTCTTTTCTTAGTCCTAGTTCACTGTCCACTGATTTTATGCATCTTGCTTTAGGGCTACCAGCAGCCACCTCCAAGCTCAATTCAATTAAAGAAACATTAACCACATGTGAAATATCAACAAATTAACACGACGGCTTTCTCACATATCAGATCCCATATACTCCTGTGTAACTTGATTCTGGTTCCTTCAAAACAAAGGAGGAATATTTAGAATAAGAAGCGTCACCACCACCAACCCAACGGTAATAGTCTCAGATTAATGGGAATATACTGTCTAATAAATATTTGCTAGCCAAGGAGAGAGGAAGAAGAAATGAGGGAAACTCATACTACTGACAGAGCTGGACCTGAGGCTGGAGAGTAGAGACTAAGAACTACCTGGTGATGAAACATGGGAACACAAGATATGAGAACTAAGCCGGAATATCGGTAAGAATTGTCCAAAAAAGTGCCTCCTTCACTCTTCTTTCCGCAGGACTCTCCGCCCCCTTCTCTCCCCCAAACAACACTCACACAAAAACGCTTTCAACGTTACTAAGCAAGAGGAAGAAACGAGAAGTAGAAAGGGCATCACAGAGTGAGGGGCACCGTTTAGAATGAATGCTTTGGTAAGGGATGCCAAGCACAGGATTTTTTTTTTAATCCACTGCACTGCGAAGCGAGAGACTGCAGATATCCCACTCAGAGGGGCAAAAGGCGTGTCCTAGACTCTCTGCCGGCCACTGTGCCCTCCGCCCCACCCACACACAAACAACCAGGAGGGTGGGGTGGGGTCTCATCCAAGGAAGAATAAGCCCGAGGAGAATGACAAGAGAAAGAAGCGGGTATTAAGATGGAATAAGAGGGTATCTGAGACTTGGAAGGGGAGCAAGAGGAGGGTTATTTGGGAGTCGAGAGGAAGGGAGCAACAGGGGTCCTTGGGAGGTAGGAAGGGGCACTGAGGGGTAATTAGGAGACCTTAGGAGGGAGTTAATGGGGAGTACCTGGGAGTTGGGAGGGGGTCAAAGGGTATTTTTGAGCTAGGAAGGGGGGTGCAATAGGAGATAAGGGGGGGATTGGAAGAGGAGGAATAGGAGATACCTCAGAGTGCGGAGGTAGGGGCAATAGAGGTTCTTGGCAATTAGGAGCGGGAAGGGGGTACCTGGAAATCGGAAAGGGGCATCAGAGTGAGGCGAAAATGGGGGTTACCTGGGAGTCAGGAGGGCCACAATAGGAAGTACTTGGGAGAGAGAAGGAAGGTGGCAATGGAGAGTACTTAGGAGTCAGGAGGGGATAATGAAGCTACTTGAGAGTTGAAAAGGGGCAGTAGGATGATATGTGAGAAGGGGGTCACAAGGGAAGACACTTGGGGATCGGAAGGGAATGCTGGGGGTACATGAGAGTCGAGAAGGAAATAAAAGGAACTACAGGGGAGGAGGGTGGAGGGTACCAAGGGGTTGGGAGGGGATGATGAGGGTACCTGAGAGTCGAGAAAGGGGTGGTATAAGTAGGAGGTACAAGGAAAGGGGTGGCACAACGGAGGACACTCGGGGGTCAGAAGGGAGTGCTGGGGGTACCTGAGAGTCTAGAAAGGGGCGGCGGGAGGTGGGTGGGAGGCGGGGCGGTAGGAGGTATGCCGGAGGAGAGGGGCAACAGAGGGTACTTGGTGGGGGTCGGAGGAGGGAGAAGCAGGAGCGGGGCGCGCCGATACCCACCTTGTCCCAGCGGAGCCACTGGCCCACTGCGGTGTCCAGCTGCGGGTCCCCGGTGAGGTAAGGGGCGCAGGGGAGATTAGAGTTCATGTCGCCCCCGGAGCCGTCCCCCATGGCGGCGATGGCAGAGGCGGAGCGGACGGAGCGAGCGGCGGCGCGACTGCTCACCGGGATGCGGGTGTCCCTGCCTCGCCGCAGGGCATCGGGCAGGGAGCGGCTCGGGCACCTGCCGCAGCGGCAGAGCCTGGGGGAACTGACGCGGCGACGCCGGCAGCTCCCCAGCTGCTCTTCCTCTCTCTCTTCCTCCCTCCCTCCCGCACTGACCAACTGATAAACGGCCGGGGCGGAGGCGATGGCCGCGGAGGCTGCGGCGTGAGCCGGGAACAACAGCGGGCCTCCGCTGTCTGGGTCGTATCCGCCGCACGCGCAGCCCAGGCCCCGCCCCCTCGCGCGCCCCACCTCCGGCTCCGCCCCCTCACGCGGACACGCGCCCGCGCTCCCTGCGCCTCCGCAGTGAAGCGCGTCCTCGATTCCCTTCACGGTGCTCAAGGGAGCAGAGACGGGGATAAGAGGGGTCGTTAAGGAGAGGGGCCCTGCGGTCCCCCCGCTCCGACCCGTCCTATCTTTCTCCGCTTCCTTTCGCCCGGGAGGATATTGCCCCAAGGTCCTAGCTGTGACCCGCTATTCGAGGGCATCCGTCGAACTCCGACTTCTGGGCACGAGCCTGGGGAGGAGCTGGGGGAGAGGTAGCCGTCTCCCAAGGTCTCCTGGGAAATGTCGTTCTCCTCCTTCCCAGGAGTTCGCGGAAACTCCTCAGGGCACGGCCAAAGGGACTACCACTCCCAGCAGCCTCCGCTTCTCTTGGGCTCCAATTCTGAGTCCCGTGCGGTTGCTGTGTGGTGGAAGGAGGTTCCCTCCCGGCACACGCCTGGTGCGAAGTAGATGAAGAGGGCCAGAACTCAGGCGGCCACCTCCCTTCGGCCCTTCCCTGGGCTTTTTTTCATTGCAATAAATGGTTCATAAATGCTTATTTTTTTTGGCCAAGGACTATGCTAGATGCAGGAAGAAAGAAAAAAAACAAAAAAAAACTCCAGTACCTGCCCTCAAAGAGCTTACGTTCCAATACAGGTATATAACGTGTAAATATGCACAAATAGAATGTGGGGGTCTTTTTTGGGTGGTAGGTTTGCGGGGGGGATTGGAGAGGGGGAATTCGGACTTTTATGTTCACTGGGGGAAGCTCCCCATAAAGTTCTTTTTCCAATGAAGACTGACAACTGTTCTGCATCTTAGAGAGTTGCTTGGGGCCCCAAGAGGGAGGTTAAATGCCTTGGCTCACACGGCCAGTATGAATGGGAGAAGTAACTTGAACCCAGGTTTTCCTGAATCCAAAGCCGTCTTTTTATCCACTACCAGACCTAGGGGTTCGACACAAAGCACATACAAGTAATAATACCAGCACCAAGCGTGTATGCTGCAATACAAAGTGATTTCGAAAAGGACCAGAGAACTAACAATGAAGGAGATGGGCATAGACTGCTATACTTAGAAAGAAGCTAGGGATTCTATGAAGGGGCTGTATAGAAATGTCACTTTGGGGACCAAGAATAGGTAACATGTTGTCATTCAGTCTTATCCCACCCTTCATGAAACCATTTGGGGCTTTCTTGCAGAGATACTAGAATGGTTTGTTTTTTCTTTCTCCAGCTCATTTTACAGATGAGGAAACTGAGGCAAACAGGGTGAATGAACTTGCTCAGGGTCGCACAGCTAAGTAAGTATCTGAGACTGGATTTGAACCCTGGTCTTCCTGACTCCAGGCCCGGTGCTCTATCTACTGCACCACCCAGCTGCCCTCAGGCGACATATACACGCAAATATATGTCATAAAACATATTTGTTTGTTTTAAGTCCAACAACCAGGAGCATTCTGCAAGAGAGAGCCTCATTCTTGCTGGTCCTCCTGTTGGTTCTAATCCTTCTTTACAACATGATTAATGTGAAAATATGTTTAATGTGAATGTCTATGTAGAGCCTATAGCAGATTGCATACTGTCTTTGGGTTGGGGGGGAGAGAAAATGTGGAACTCAAAATCTTATGGAAGTGAATGTTAAAAACTAAAAAAAAATTAACTAATTTTTGAAAAAGAGATAGCCTCCCCTGGGATGGGGGGATGGGTCACTGCGGTGCACTTTGGATCAATCCTGGACCTGAGTTCAGTCCTATAGGTTGTAGAAACTTCTCCTGCTAATGCAGAATTTATCTGTAATTTATAGTTTGAGACTTGCCTAGGGGAAAGAAGAACTGAAGTGACCGCTCTGTATTCCTCAGTTTGCTTTGGCAGCATTTAACCTCCAGTCTTCTTGATGAAGGCTCTAGCCACTACTCCACACTGCGGCCCTTCATGCCCTTTTAATTTATTTTATATTAAGGGATTTGCTCTTAGGAGCAGTTAGGTGGGTTAGTGGATACCATGCCAGACTTGGATTCCATTACATGAAGTCTAAATTCTGCCTTCCATCACTTACCAGCGGCGTATTCCTAGGCAAGTCCCTTAACCACTCTTGTCCTCAATTTCCTCGTCTGTAGAATGGGGAAAATAATATTGCTTACCTGACAGGGTTGTTATGAAGATCAGATAAGATAATATGTGTAAAATGTCTTATAAACTTTAAAGCAGAAATGGTAGCTATTATTATCCACAAATGTCATGATCCAAGCATCAAGACAGAGTTAGACAGAGGAGAAAGTCCTCAGTGAAATCTGTAATTATTCAGTCATAGAAAGCCAAAATTGTAGAAACCTTAAAACAGAGCATCAGAGCTAGAAGGGACCATAGATAGTATATGATACAACCCTATCACTTTACAGAAGGGGAAACTGAGGTCCAGAGGGGAGAAGGCATTTCCAAGATCAGACAAGCAGCAAATAGCTCAGCCTAGAAGGAAACTGAAGTAATTTAATCCCAAATCTAGTTCACTTCCAACTAGACCACAATTGCTTTACATTGGAAAGACAAAGCATACAAAAACCAAATATTGCCTACACTCGGCAGTTGGACAGGGAATCCATAGAATACCGTAGACTCATTCATTCATCAAACATTTCTTAAGGACCTATGTGTGCAAAACACTGTGCTAGGAACAAGGGAAAATTCAGTTGGTATGATTTGGTCCCTACCCTCTGTTGCAACAATCTGCTAGCAGCTGCTATAGCAGTGTAAGACCCAGCGATAACCAGCACAAAAATATCATTCACTTAGTTAAGGGGAAAAGCCAGCACCCTGAACTTCAGAGCAAATACAAACAAATTACAAACATCAACAGACAGACCTTGTCTGATTCAAATCTCAATGCATAGTTACCAGGGTATAACAAAGGCCCAACATCCGGGTTTACAAGCTGGAGGGCTCTTGACTATAGCTGCCCATAGTCTCAACACTGACACACCTCCAAGAGTGAGAGCCCCCAAGGGAGAACGCCAACCTCTGGGTTTATATAACTTGTTTGGGGTCAAAGGTGAGTCACACTTGCAACTCACCCATATGACCTAAAAGCAACACAAAAATGTGACTTAAACCCACATGGTCTAAAAGCCTCTGATGTCACAAACATGTCACTCAAACCCATGTAAACTGGGCTTTCCCTTGAGGCAAGGAGGTCATCAAGGACTCCTAATTTAATCAGGGAAACAAAGGCCAAACTCTTCAAGGGCACTTGATTGAATAAGTGCTAAAAGCCCATCTTAATTACGGATACACCCTCATGAGAGACAGCTCAGAGTAATGGTTTGAAAACTGGCTTTGAACCAGGAGGACCTGGGATTAAGACCTGCCTCTGACACATACCAACTTGGGCATGTCATTCAACCCCTCAGTGCTCTAGGCCAGTGCTTCTTAAACTGTGGGTTGAGACCCCATTTGGCAACAGTAAAAGGTTTCTGAATGCACAACGACCAAAAATTAATTAAAAATCAAATGCTTAATGAATCTAAGGTGTTTCTAGCAATGCTTGCCTGTGCTGTATTGGGCAACTTCGCTGCAACCTTGGTTATGAAAACAAAGCATTCGAACTTTGCGCTGTGCGTGCCATCAGCATGATGATGCTGCCCAAACACAAAAAAGGGTCGTGAGTGGAAAAAGTTTAAGAAGCCCTACTCTAGGCAAATCTCTAAGACTTCAGTTTGCAGAGAAGATGCCACCTGCATCAATACAGGAAGGCTTCTCACCTGATGAATACCAATACCAATGAAGTCATGGGTCCAATCTGCAGCCCTTTCCTATCTCTCATGGGGTTTATAGGCCAGAAGGGGGCAAAGACATAAACAGAGACAACTATAATATGTAATATGACATGATAAGTGCCTATATGCTAAGTGCATTAGAGAAGGGCAAACAAGTTGCTCTGTGGGATTAAAAGAGGAAAGGAAATTACTAAAATAGAAATTAGGGAAGGCTTCCTTGCAGATGGGGCATTTGAATTGGGCTTTAAAAAATAAGCAGCAACAAAAGAGACAAAGGAGGAAAAATATTCTGGGCCTGGGGAACAGCGAAAGTGTGAGTAGAGAAGCAGAAATTTTTGCATATTCCAGGGACAGAAAGTGGTCCAGATGGGCTAGATGCAGTAATATCAAATTCAGATAGAAATGGGGGGGCGGCACTAAGACATACATAAAGATCCCTGTGGTCACACGTTGACTTAGGAAATCACATAATAACATTATCTATGTTTTATTGTATTTTTGTGTATTTTGTTAACTCTATCCCAATTACATTTTAATCTGATTTGGGGCCACACATGAGAGTATTGCCAGCTACATGCTGCCCATGGGTCACATATTCGATGTCACTGACCAGATTATAGAATTTGTAGAGGAGAGCAGTAACAAAGAAGACTAGAGACCTGGTGTGCCGGCTCATGGAGGATTTCAAATACCACACAGAAAAATCTGAATTTTATTTGGTCAACTGTAGAGAGCTACTGAAGATTTCTAAGCAAAGGGATGACATGAAAAGATCTATGTATAAGAAAGATTATTTTGACTGGGGTATGAAAGATGGATTGGAGGGGAAAGAGAACAGCGGTAGGTAGCCCTGTTAAGAGGACGCTATTACATATATCTTTGACAAGCACTGCAGACAATGAACTAGACTGAATTGAGTAAAAGGAAGAAATTGAGCTGCAGTGCATTTTGGGAAATGATAGGTTCACGGTTTTTGGTTTTTTAGTTAATCTAAGTTGATCACTTGCTGCAAAAGCCCACCTTAATACTAAAATTCTCCCAGTGATTCTAGATAACCACACGATATCAGAAGAATTCAAATTACAAGGCAGCCTAATGGCAGAAGGCAGCATATTACTAGGGCTGGCTTCATTCAAGAAGTGGTACCACTTGAAAAAGATGTGTGATTGGAAAAGGATCATGACACAAGCCAGTCCAATCCCCCCTTCATTATGTAAAGGAGAAAAGGAGATCCAATGAATTTAAATAACTTACCCTAGGTTACCCTGACCTTGCTAGCATTTAAATCCAGGTCCTCTGACTCCAAATCCATCAATCCTCCCACAATGACATGTTGCTGGAGGCGCATTGAGAAGGAAAGACAACAAATCAACTAAATGTTATATTGGTACCTCTCAAGATATTGAAAGAGCCAAAGCAAGATTACCTGAGTATTGGATGGATTACCTAGGGAAGATTTGTAGAAGGACATAATAAGGAATAACAGGGTAAAAAGGAATATAATTCTAACATGTAAAATGTCTACCCACACCTAGGTAGCCACACAGCCATCTAAATTCCCAAATATATTTACTTACATGCATGATATCCCTACCAGATTTTAAGCTCCATAAGGGCAGGAATATTGTCTTTAATCTTTGTTGCATATCTTTAAGCACAGGGTAGAGTGCAGCACTCTTTCATAGTAGGTACTTAATGTTTGTTTAATTAAATCAGAATTCACAGATATGGAGTGGAAGTCTTTTCTTTTAAAAGGAAGGCTTTGTGAATTTGGCTATATCCTTTCCAACCCTATCCTAATCATCATTTTATTCTGAGTGACCATGATAATGGCTCTTCCTGTGGGGAACCTTAATAAATGGTTTTAGAAGGCTTTGAGGTTCATAGATGAAAGGTAATATATAAGTGCCAAGTATTATTATATTTCTCTTTAAAGGACTATTTACCATAATAACATCCAAACTGCTAGCATATGGAAAGGTCCATATGGCTAGTACCTGAGAGATACAAAATGCAACCTTGGGAATCAATGCCTTTTGCTTAAATGCAGAGTCTCAGAATAAGAAGGAATCGTATAGGTCATATAGTTCAAGCTCCCATGCCTGATATAGAAATATCCTTTACTATATCTATGGCAAATGGTCATCCAGTGGATGCCTGAACACTTCCAGTGACAGAGAATTTGATACTTCCTGAGGCAATCCATTCCACTGTTGAACTCTTCTAATTATAAGAAGGTGTTTTCTTATATGGAACCAAAAATCTGCCTCATTTTGTTTTTATTAATAATAGTCGGAATTCACAAAGCATTTTAAGGTTGGCAAAGTTCAAACCTCATATGATCATTATAATAACCCTGTAATGGGAGTGCTATATTATAACCATATTGTGGATAAGGAAATTGAGTCACAGAGAGCGTCACAGGTGGGATTTTCAAGTCAGGTTTCTCCTGACTTGAAATCTAGTATTCTTTCCACTTCCCCATTTCCCCCTCATTATCTATTAAACATATTTTAAAATAAGGGTCCTTCTCTTAACAAAGAGAGTTTAAGAAAATAAATCATTATCACAAAAGGCCTGGAGAACTAATCCATCTCCTAGGAAAAGGCATCCTTGTATAATAGAAAGAGCATTGGACTTTAAATCAGAAGACCTGGTTTGTGAGGAACTGTTTGAGTTCCTTTTACTAGCTCTATGTCCCTTCACCTCTCTGAGCCACGGTTTCAACTCTTTCCAGAAAGGAGGATGAATTGGACACTCTCTAAAATACCATTCAGCTCTCGCCTGCCACCTTATGCTGTCTCTTTTGGACCAGAGTCCATGCCTTTGGGGACTTATTCCTTGCAGCTCTGGAACTCCTGCCCAAGGGACTTAAGCCGACATTTGGAGGTGGGACCCTAAGTAGTAGGCCTGTTTGTGGAATGAGGAAAAGCCAATCTTGATTTATCCCTTATGGAAGAGAACAGCCTTTACTCTTTTATCAACAAGATGTCAAAGCATGCCAAGCAACAAGGCGCTGCCCAGGAGCAGTGAACTATTGTTTAAGAACTGGAATGCAGCCAAAGGAACTCAAGCCAAGTACAAACTGTCTAAAGATATCCTGAAGACGGAGTGTTGTTATGGTTCTTGCCAATATCTGAGAAGCTTGAATTTCTCCTGGAATTTTCTGAAAGATTTTTTTAAAAAAAATCTGCAGTTTTATAGTGGATTCCAGCACAAGGAAATATTTAAATATAATCATCATATTCAATTTAATTTGCATTTATTAAGCTCCAGCAATATACAACAAGACCCTGTCCTTGGCATTAGAGATCTAAAGATTCAGTTTAATAAACATTTATTAAAAGTCTATTTTAAATATATATCTATATGTATGTATATGTATATACGTACATACATATATACATATATATATAGCACTGGGTTACACAGACAAAATGACAGTCTACACTCTCATAAAAATTTTAATTTACAGGGTTAGAATGGGAGATGGAATCAAGTATTAATGCATATATATATTGCTGATATGTAGATAGATATGAAGCATTTCTGCAGATATGTTATGTGGTCAGATTTATAAACACTAGATAATTTGAGGAGGGAAATCAGGAAAGGTTTAGCTGAGTTGAGCCTTGAAGGAAAGTTAAGGATTCTAAGAGGAGTTGATGAAGAGGGAGTGCATTCCAAGCAGAGGAAATATCTGGGACAAAATCAGGAGAGAGATTGTAGAATTTGGGACAAAGTAAATAGATCAGTTTGGCCAGAACACATAAGACAGACCCTATTCTCGAGGAGCTGACAATCTAATTCTGTGTGTAAGAAAAAAAATACATGTTCAAGGAAGTATAAACACAAAAATGGGATCCAGGAAAAAATATTATAAGACATTTGAGAAGACAGAGCTCACTTTCAGTTGGGAGAATCAATGAGGACATCATGACTCCTGAGTTGGTCCTTCAAGGAAGAAAAAGGCATCAATAGACAGAAAAGGAAGGGGGTGGATTTGAATTCCATTCTGTTACATACTAGCTGTAAGAATTTGAGAAAGTCACTTAAACGTTCTTGGCTTCAGTTTACTGCTTGGTAAAACAAGGAGCTTGGACTAGATTATTTTTAGTGTCTCTTCCAACTTTATACAATAAAAGCATTTATACAGAATTTTAAGCATTTATAAAACACTTTGCAAATATCTTGTTTCATTTTCGCAAAAACCTTGGGAAATCGGTGCTATTACTATTCCCATTTTATAGATTAGGAAACTGAGGCTGGTGGAGGTTCAATGACTTGCCCAGTGCGACACAACTAGTAAGTGTCTGAGGAAGGATTTGAACTTGGGTTGAGCATACCATCAAATGTGCCACTTAGTTTCCTATAATTCTATGATCCCATGATTCAAGTACTATGGGGCAGAGCTAGGGCATGGGGAGAGAGGCATCCATACTGGGCATATGTGCCAGAAGGACAACAACAGAAACAAGAGAGAACAGGATAAGAATATGGCATGGAAAATATAGAATGCAAGAAATCTACATTAGAGAGATAAAACTGGTGTGGGAGGTCAGAGATAGCTCGTAGAAAGCCTCGACTGCCAAGAACAGGAATCTACACTTTATAATTTAGTCAGCAAGATCCACTGATGGTTTTTGAGTAGGAGAGTAGTGGTGGTGCGTTAGAAAAAATAGATGAGTGTCTTGTGAAGTTAGGTTTGCTGAGGGAAAAGAGTAGAGGCAGTATTGATAATTCTAAGAGAGCAAAACTCTTAAGTGAGAATGAAAAAAAAAACCATAGTAGTTATTTGGCTAATTTCTGTATCTTTAACTTAGCGACCTTGATCAAGACAATGATCCAAGACAATTCCAAAAGGACCTATGATGAAAGAAACATACTATTCATCTCCAGAGCAGAATTATGAACTCAGAGTGAAGATTGCAGCATTTTTCATTTTCTTTTTTTTGAGTGTATTCCTTTGCAAAATGGCTAATATGGAAATATATTTTGCATGACTTCACACATATAATGGATATATTGCTTGCCTTCTCATGGGGTAGGAGAGGGGAGAGAAGGAGGGACTGAATTTGGTACTCAAAATTTTTAAAAGCGAATTTAAAAAATTTTTAATGTAATTGGGAAATAGTAAAATAAATAAAAATATATTAACATTTAAAAAAAATGTCTCTCTTTATAAGATTAGTTATTTAATGTCTGGTGACTGATTGCTAGAAGAAAAAAAGAAAAACAAAAAGTGGTTTGGAAGCATTGGGTAAGTCCTGCCTGAGAAAATTCAAAGAATGAGATTTCACCTCAGGAAAGAACATGTTCCTTTAATTACAGATATTTTCTACTTGAAGAAAACCACAGCTAGATCAGGAAGGAGTGCCTGGGGCTTTACCCCATCTCTTTAAAACATAGAGCGACACTGAGAGCAGCACTTTCAGGCCTTCAGCAACAAAGAAACAACCAATCTCATCGCTTAAACAGCAAGGATACTTAGTTAAAATGAGGAGTGACTATATGTAAGATGACCCTGGGCAAGTCACTTAACCCTGTTTGCCTTGGTTTCCTCATCTGTAAAATGAGCTGGAGAAGGAAATGGCAAATTACTCCAGTATCTTTACCGAGAAAACTCTAAATGGGGTCACAAAGAATCAGACACAGCTGTAAAACGACTGAACAACAGTGTATAAGATGGCTTCCTCCCCACCAGCAATCACAAACTGGGGGAGCTTGTACCCAAAAGTGGCCTCCAGTCGATAGGTGTTTGCTGGCCTGCATAGATCTTGTCCCCCAACTACTCCCAACTGACATAAGAGTGCTATAACTTACATTTGTCCTGGCCAGAAAGGCTGTGACTCCAACTATGAAAATCCAAATTTGCGAAACAGAAAAAACATGAGTGATTTCTGCACATTACAAAAAGACTTGAACCCAAAGAATTTGCATTTGATTTGTACATAACCTTTGGGGGACCACATCTATTATGGAAAATGAGGGGGAAATTATAACAGCTTCTAGCATTTTAAGGCTTACATCGGACTTTCCTCACCACAGGTGTGTTACTTAGTGACTATAAGGATTATTGGATGGGTGGGGAAACTCAGCTATAAGAAGTGAAGAAACTAGTCCAAAATAGCATAGCTTTTTAAGTGTCAGAGCTGAGATTTGAAGCCAGTTCTCCTACTTTCAGGTTTAAAGCTCTTTCCATTACCCCCACCCCATGCATTATGGAGTCACTTCCAACTTTTGAAGCCTCAAATCATTTTTAAAAATGCATGAAAAGGAAACATCAAAAGAAAATGAAGAATAATTTGAATATCTTATTTAACAAATTCTTTATAGTGTTTTTTTTGCAAATGAACTGAATATTGAGGGAAAAATCTGTTTTTAACTAGTATAACAGTTAATATTAAGCCTGATAAATGCTTGTTAATTCATTGATTGATAAGACCAAATGTCCCTGTGACATACTTAAACAGTTTGATTCACTATTGTTAAAACTGAAAAGAACACTGGGTTTGGAGTTGGAAGGTTTGAGTTTTGACCCTGGCTCTCCTACTTACTTCTTGTTTTGGAACCCTCCCTCCCAGTTTCCTATTCTGTAAAATGGTGGTGTCAAACTCAATGATCTCTAAAATTCCTACCAGCTCTAATATTCTTGAGCCCGGGGACCAGGAAAAATAGTTTTCCCGTGGAAAGCAGTGTGGAATAGTGGAAAGAATTTGGAATTTGGAACCAGATGACTCTGCCACTTCCCTACCCAAGTCATTTAATCTCCCCCATTCTGGGACTCAGTTTTCTCATCTGTCAAATGAGGAGCTTAGACTAGGTGATCTATAAAGTACCTTCAAACTACAGATCCTCGTGTATATATTATCCCCATTTTACCTATGGAGACACTTCCAGCTTTAAACCTATGAGCCTATGAGTCCCTAGCCAATGCTTAGCACAATGCCTGGCACATAGTACTAGCTTAATAAGTGTTTAGTTACTATTCACTACTCCACCCTTCTAACTATCTATGTAACTTGTTCATAGCTATGACAGAGCTTTTCAAGATGGAAACTACTTACCCCAGCCTCTTTTTCTGTGACTCAGCAGCCTCTGGTCAGCTTCCAAAGAATAAAATTAGCTTTTAATATGGCCAGCTACAGTTTTAATACTTGCAGTTTCCTCTCTTTTCTTCCCACTTCTGCCCCACCCAAATCTATGCCTCTTCTATTAGTAAGCCCTTGTCTTAATGAGATAGAGAAGACTTCTATTGTAAGCTGCATAAAAGCAGGGACTCTGTGTTATGTAAATAATATATATCCCCCAGATTTGAGCACACTGTTCCTATACCCAGTAGACACCAAATAAAAATTTGTTGAATTTGAAGGTCAGATTTTATCCTCCCTCTTCTCTTTCTCTTCCTTGATCAGGATCTGAGTTGGGGCAGTGCTCAGGGAGGGGAAAGTACCAGAATTTGAGGTCCCAGTCTTTTTATTCAATAGCTGAGCAGTCACTTCATGTTCTGAGCTTTGGTTTCTACATCTGCAGAATAAAGATAATAATCCTTGTACTCAGCATGTCATGGAAGGAAAAGGGCCACCCTTGGAGTCAGGCCTGAATTTAAGTCCTCCTCTGATAAATGGTGGCTCTTTGACTATGGGGAAGTAAGTCATTTTACTTCCCAGAATCCCAAGCATCTCTCTAAGACTATAAGGTACAGCAGTGAATGCATACGTCTGGACAAAGCAAACAAGCAAACAAACAAAAAACCCTTGGACTCTTCTCTGCAGCATTGATGTGAAGGTCATCGAAATAATGTATTTGTATGGAAATGATGTGCAACCGCCAGGTGCTGACTAAGGTGAGACAACTGCTATCAGCAAGTGCAAATAGGCACTTCAGGGCTTTTAGCTGGAAAGCTTTCAGGAAAGACGACTGAGAAAAATAAAAGATGTTAAGTAAAGGCATAGCAGTAAGAACATTGGATCTCTGGTCGAAAGATCTGGGTTTGGGGGTGGAGCCAAGATGGCAGCTGGAAAGTAGGACCTTGCCTAGGGCTCTCCCCCAGGACCCTCCAAATACTGATAAAAAATGGCTCTGAACAAATTCTAGAACTGCATAACCCACAAAATAGCAGAGGGAAGCAGGGCTCCAGCCCAGGACAGCCTGGATGGTTGCTGGGTAGGGTCTATTGTGCATGGAGCTGGGAGCAGAGTGGGGCAGAGCCCAGCATGGGCTGTGAGCAGACCAACCAGACCGTGAGCCCCTAAATCAATGAGCTGTGGCAGTTACCAGACTTCTCAACCCACAAACACCAAAGACAACAGAGAAGGTTAGTGGGAAAAGCTGCGGAAACAGAGTAAAATGAATTCAAGGCTCGGCCACTGCCCCCAGGGAGGTGGTACAGGTACAGAACTACAGCTGCAGTTGCTTCCAGCCCCAGGCCCACCTGGTGGGAGGAATTAAGTGGCAGATCAGAGCAGGAGTGTAGAGCCTGCTTAAGATTTGCATCAGGTCCGGGCTGGTGGTTTTTGGGGAAGGAGGAGTGCTGGTGTGGCAGAGCTTGCTGTGTAGAAAAAGCTCTGAAAACAACAGCACATCCCCTCAAGCCTGGAACAAAGTACTTTCTACTCTACAAGCAGTCATACCCCAACAAAAAACTCAAGGGTCAAGTAGTTGGCTGGAAACATGGCCAGGCATTGAAAATGGACTCAGATTCAGACTCAGACTTTGGAATCTTTCTTTGGTGACAAAGAACACCAAAACATACAGCCAGAAGAAGTCAA
>CM053622.1:712421168-712538479 GCA_028646595.1 Phalanger gymnotis
AGGGTAAAATGGAAATTGAAAGAATCCACCAATCACCTCCTGAAAAAGATCCCAAAAAGAAAACTCCTAGAAATATTGTCACCAAATTCCAGAGCTCTCAGATCAAGGAGAAAATACTGCAAGCAGCCAGAAAGAAACAATTTGAGTATTGCGGAAACACAATCAGAATAACCCAAGATCTAGCAGCTTCTACATTAAGAGATTGAAGGGCTTGGAATATGATATTCTGGAGGTCAAAGGAGCTGGGATTAAAACCAGGAATCACCTACCCAGCAAAACTGAGTATCATGCTCCAAGGCAAAATATGGGCTTTCAATAAAATAGAGGACTTTAAAGCTTTCTCAGTAAAAACACCAGAGGTGAATAGAAAATCTGACTTTCAAACACAAGAATCAAGAGAAGCATGAAAAGGTAAACAAGAAAGAGAAATCACAAGGGACTCACTAAAGTTGAACTGTTTCGTTTACATTCCTACAGAGAAAGATGATGTGTATAATTCATGAGACCTCAGTGTTAGGGTAGCTGAAGGAAATATACGTGTGTGTGTGTGTGTGTGTGTGTGTGTATGTATATTATATATATATGTAGTATATGTATATTTTATATATATGTATATATACATATGTAGACAGAGGGCACAGGGTGAGTTGAATATGAAGGGATGATATCTAAAAAAATCAAATTAAGGGATGATAGAGGAATATATTGAGAGAGGGAGAAAGGGAAAGATAGAATGGGGTAAATTATCTCTCATAAAAGTGGCAAGAAAAAGCAGTTCTGTTGGGAGGGAAGAGGGAGCAGGTGAGGGGGAATGAGTGAATCTTGCTCTCATCAGATTTGACCTGAGGAGGGAATAACATATACAGTCAATTGGGTCAACCCACAGGAAAGGAGGAAGGAGATCAAAAAGGGGGGATGATAGAAGGAAGGGCAGACAGGGGGAGGAAGTAATCAAAAGCAAACATTTTCTTAAAGGGACAGGGTCAAGGGAGAAAATTGGGTAAAGGGGGATAGGATGGGAAGGAGCAAAATATACTTAGTCTTTTACAACATGAGTATTGTGGAAGGGTTTTGCATGATGATACACATGCGGCCTATGTTGACTTGCTTGCCTTCTTAAGAAAGGTGGGTGGGGAGGGAAGACGGGAGAGAATTTGGAACTCAAAGTTTTAAAAGAAGATGTTCAAACAAAAATGAAAGACCTGGGTTTGAATCCCAGTTCAGCTATTACTAGCTGTGTATATCCTTGAGCAGCTAGTTCATCCTCTCCCAGCTTTGAGTTCTTCATCTATAGAATGGGAGTAATAGCCTTTATGCTACCTACTGCACAGGGTTATCCTAAGGAAGGTATACTTCTTAATTGTATGCATTCTAGCCTTCCAATTTGTGACAACAACAGCAAAAATACTGTAGTGACCTTTGCTAGCTTGCTATGGTTTTTTAGTAACCTAATTCAAAATACCTCTAAACTGACCTTCTTGCTGCTAGGCACACATAACAGTCCATCTCCCTCCACTAATGCAGATTATAGCCCCTTATTCCTTAATTGATGATACATATGAATGATTGTGGCCAATTTATTGCCCAGGGGCCATACTGCTAGAGATGAACCCCTCTCCACCTCTATTGGGTGATCCTAGTCAATTGGTGAGACTTTATAAGGCCTTTTCAGCTTGGTAAGAATTTGGCATGGCATTAAAAATACAGAATCATCTCCCTGCTGTAAAAGTGTCAGACACTGAGGATGCAGAGAAAGGAGGAAGAGCTGTTGGGCCAGAGATTGTAGGAACACAAAGCTTCCAGTACTTCCTATGCAAAAGCACCAGGAAAAAGCCTTAGGGTTGGTGGTTGTTTGTGGTGGTTAGAAACCATCCTGGGTATGCTAAATAGAGGAAGGTTTGTGGCCTAAGATCTGGAGTTTAATATTAGAGGGATGGAAATGGTATATAGACAGATGGAACAGGAATGTGAGTGAGAGTCAGTATGTGTATGGAACAGAATAGTGGGAGTGCATTGATAACGGAACCCATAGAAAGTCAATGGGTGAATTCAGAGTGACAGCATTCACTGAGTGTGTATGTGAAAGAGGACCTTGCATCATGGGCAAATGAATCAGTGGTGATTGCTGGCTGAACAGTGAGACCAGATCTGAGAAAAAAGGCACCCTGGAGTAAAGCAATGGTCTGGGCTGTAGTGCCCCCTCCCTTCCTAGGGACAAGAACAGCATGGAAAGAGCTGGGAGGAGAGGCCATAAGCAGATTTTCTCACTCAACTTGTCTGACTCATGTTTCAAAGCTCTTTGTACTTTCTTTTGGGAAGATATTCCTGGAGTGTGGCAGGGGTAGATACAAATATATGTGATTTTTAACAGATTTGTAATAAGGAAACATCATGGAGGGACTTAACATTTTTTAAAATTGATATCTTTTGTTTCTATATAACCTTTATTTCTGAATTTATCTCCTAGAGAGATTCTAATTTTAACCCTTTCTCTATTGAGCAAGCCATGCCTTTTAGCAAAGAATTTTTAAAAAGGAAAAAAAGTTTATCCAAAGGAAACATCACATCAACAGTGTCTGACAGAATATGCCAAAGTCTACACCTCTACTCTCCCACCTGTGCTAAGACAGAAAGGAGGATATGTTTTCTCAAGTCCTCTTGGAGACCAAGCTTGGCCATCACGATTATGTAGAATATAGTTTCACTTTTGCAGTTGTTCCTTCCATGTACATCATTTTAATTATTGCAGATGTTTTATCCTGGCTCTGTTTATTTCACTATGCATCAGTTCATATTAGTCTTCCATGGTAGGACTTTCTTTCAACAAGCAGTGCGTATTTCCTCTATACAGAGCATTTAATTTATTGTATTAATGGAGGGCAGTGGAAATTAAAAGTTTAGATAAGATATTCAAAGGTTAGATGAGACACTATCTTTGCCAGGCGTATGCAGGCAATTTTTTAGTCTTTGGGGAGGAAATGTACACATGACATACTGTTGGAGGTCCTTGACCGTCAAGGACCTGTCACGGTACGCAATGAATGAGGCGGGAGTCAAGGTGGAAGCAACTCCGATTTATTGGGAGGAATCATCCATTTTTATAGGGTTTGCACTATGTAATCACAAGCAGGGGGCCATTGGGTATGAGGATGACAGCATGGGAAGGGACAGAAATGTTGCAGAGGGACAGGATAGAAATGTTGCAATACGGGTACATTGTTGCACTTTGTTTCGGTATGGGTATTGGTATGGGCATGGGAAGGATCTGGATTGTTGCAATGTATGGTACACTGTGGTATCTACAAGAGTATGGAAAAGATTAGGACTGTTGCAAAGCGGTATCTGTAGGGGTATGGGAACGAGGGGAAATGTTGTACTACGGCATCTATGAGGGCATGGGAATGCTCAGGCATGTTGCAAGATGGTATCAGAGCTATATGAGCTACGTGAGACACGAGGCAGGATGTCCCTGTAAAGTATCCAAGATGTTCCAGTAAGGAAAGTAACAAAGTACTGCGTTAGACAACGGTGCAAGAGCATTAGGTAACGGCCAGCTGGGTCTCTCCTTCTGGGCTCGTGTGTCCCTCGTGGACAGGCTCTGCCTGCACGTGTAGGATGACTACAGGGACTTCCCAAGGGCGGAGGCCCTCCCTCGGGGTGCCTGCCGTTCCACTCCTACTAAGCCTGTCTGGTTTACCCAGGAAACAGGCCAAGTGCTAGGGTCCTAATAGCCCCAGGGTCGGCACCAACCCCTTATAACATACTATTAAGTTTTACTTGTATTATCAACATTTTCTCCATCACTTTGTTGTCTAATCAATCAACAAAACAATAAATTTTTTGATTTCTAGCCTCTGCTGATTTCGAAAGTGTAAATATTCACACAGAAAATTTGCAATCCCTCCTCAAGATCCAGTTAGAACTGGCTCCAGCACACCCTTGGACTCTTTACTATCATGGAATTGATAGTCTAAGATTGACTAAGACATAAAGACCATGACTAATATATCTTGTTTCATGATAGGTGCATTAGAGAGGTACGAACGGAGTTCTATGCAAAAGCTGAAGTGAAGGTTGTTTCTGACTGGAGGATTAGGGAAGAGTTCCTGGAGGAGGTGGTGTTTGAGTTGGGTTTTTAAAATGGGGAGGAATTCAACAGGAAAAGAAGAAGAAATGGCTATTCCAGGACTAGGAAAATAGCCTGAGCAAAAGCAAAGGAGGAAAGACAGTACGGGGCATATGCATGGGATAGAGTCATTCAATTTGGCTGAAATGTAGAGTACTTGGAAGGGATATGTCCTAGCTCTCTTGCAAAAAAGCTGTGGGACCTTAAGCTATGCTCTTCCCCTCTCTGAGTCTCGATTTATTTCTCTGTAAATTTAGTAGATTGGGCTCCATAATCTCAAAGAATAGAAAGAATTTTGGAGAAAGTTTGGGTTTTAGAATAATAATCTTTCAATATTGTGGATCTTCCATTAATTAAGACACAGTCTCACAGTCCATAACAGAATGAAGCAGCCTGATTCAAAGCATTACTCTTTATTCTATTCTTTATCCTGACTATTATTCTTACTCCACTTCTTGAAGCATGAGGCTTAATAAATGTCTCTCTGGTTGAAAAGCAAAGTTTTCCCTCCGGGAGATTATGTAGTCAGGGTACTAAGTTGTGGACAATGGGAAGCAGAATCCACAGAAGCCATCTCTGGGCTCTTGGATGGATGCCATGGTTTGTAATGGTGATGTGATGTCTCCAGCCTGGTGCCTCCTGGAGGTGCCACTAGAATCAGAAGCAAATGACTCACTCTGGACGCTAAACCATTGGAAGAAGCAGATAATCAAAAAAAATAACAACAACACATTTCTCTTTTTTATCAAGACTTAAACATCAATAAACATGAGCACTTCAATATGTAACAAACAGAAAAAGATGAATACATATGAAACTGTGAACTGTTTTGTAAGGATTTTTTTGTAAGTAAATACTAAATTTAATATGATAGTAACAAAACTGCCCTAATTGTCTATGTCCTCTTCTGAACTCCTTTCTGCTCTGTTTTGTGTTTTTTAAATGAAGAAACATGCCATCTTGAAAGGCAAGGACTTAATCTAATAAAGCATGTTTTCCTTTGGACTTTGTCATGGAAAAGGAGTTAGTTTACACAATTGGTATGAGCTTGGAACAGGCTACGCTCTTGGATTGGAAGATCTGTTTATTTAGCTATTTTATAGGAGATAAAAGGGATATTTAGAGATCGTCTAGTTCAATTTTTATTGTCTTAAAGATGAGGACAATGAGGCTAAGAAGAGTAGAAGTGATATGCCCATGTTCGAATCCAGTTCCAATTCATCTAAATATGGTTGTCTTTCTATTAGTTATACCATGTTGCCTCCCTTTCCTCTCTGTCTCTCTGTGTCTCTATCTCTCTGTGTCTCCCTCTCCTATCCATCTGTTTCCTATCTGTCTGTCTGTCTATCTATCTATCTATCTTTATTTCTTTCTATCTTTCTATTTATCTATCTTTCATGTATCTACCATGTATCTATCTATCTATCTATCTATCTATCTATCTATCTATCTATCTATCTATCTGTCTGTCTGTCTGTCTGTCTACCTATCTAACATCTATCTTTCTATCTACCATCTATCTGTGCATCTATCATCTATCATATATCTATCTTTCTCTTTCTTTATTTCTATCTATCCACCTATCATCTACCTATCTATCCATCTATCTATCATCTGTCTTTCTATCTACCATCTATCTATCATCTATCCATCTGTCTACCATCTATCTATCCATCTGTCTCTCTATCTTTCTATCCTTCTGTGTACTATCTATCTATCTACCTATCTATATTATCCTTCTTTATGTGACCTTCGACAAGTCACTTAACTTTTCTGAGCCTCAGTTTCTTCATTCGTAAAAAGGGATTAATAGCTGCATTAGGATCACAGATCTAGAGTGGGAAGGGATCTTGGAGATAATTTAGTCCAATCTTCTAATTTTGCAAATGAGAAGACAGAGGCCCAGAGAAGTTATATGAGTAGTAGATACTAGATTCAGACCTGGGCCATTTGACTCCAAGCCTGGTGCTCTTTACAATGCTCCTGGATCCTCTCTACCCACTTCCCAGCGTTTCGTGAAAATCATTTAATAAACTTTAAGGTGCTGTTAGGTAATACTATTATTATCTCTATCAATCTATCCATCTCTATCCCCCTCTACTCACTGCCCCTCTAAATCTCAATTATCCATGATAATAGTGCAAGATGACAGTTATAACACATACAATCAAATGCATAGATATTCCCAAATCCTAATTTTAGCTAACAAATGTTAATTCTTTCCCCATGTGTCAGAATGAGTAGTGAGAAATGAACTAAATTTATTTCTGTTTCTTCCTGTTTGAATTTCCCTGCCAAACACCAGTTGGAGATATTAATGATTAGGGAAACAGCCAAAGACTGGCAGCCGATATAGTCCAGAACCTGGTAAATATACTCTTGCAAAAGCAGAGCGTCATCATAAGATGAGCCCTGACCTAGGACTCTATAGAGATTTGGGCTCTAGTCCTAGCTCTGTGGCAAGAAAAGCTATATGACCTTAAGCAAATCCCTTCCCCTCTCTGAGCCTCAATTCGTTTTTCAATAGATTCACCACATCAGGCTACGTGGTCTCTTCTAGCAACTCTAAGGTCCCTTCTAGCAACTAACCTCCCACAGTCCTGTATTTTACTAATCAGGGTGAAATAAGAATAACGTCTAGAATAACAACAGCATTGTAAATACACACAACTTTGAAAAGCTGTTAAGTACAATAATCAATACCATGACCATCCATGATTCCAGAGGACCAATGATGAAACATGCCATGCACCTGCTGAGAGAGGTAATAGATTTAGAGTGCAAATGGGTTATATCCATTTTTGTGTAGCCAATGAGAGAATGTATTTTGCCTAACTCTGTATGTTTTATACAAAAAATTTGCTTTTTTTCATCTTTTTTTCAATAGGATGGGAGGTGGGAGGGTGAGAAAATAGATTTCTGTTTATTAAAAAACAATTAATTTATAGTAGCTCTTTTTGTGGTGGCAACGAATTGGAAATTGAGGGATGCCCATCAATTGGGGAACAGCTGAACAAGTTGTGATATATGAATGTAATGGAACACTATTGTGTTATAAGAAATGATGAGCAGGCAGATTTCGGAAAAACCTGGAAAGACTTACATGAACTGATGTTAAGTGAAGTAAGCAGGACCAGGAGAACATTGTACACAGTAATAACTGCATTGTGCGGTGACTGACTTTGTTAGATTTAGCTCTTCTCAGTAATGCAAGGATCTAAGACAACTCCAAAAGACTCGTGATGGAAAATGCTATCTACTTCCAGAGAAAGAACTTTGGAGTCTGAATGCAGATGGAAGCGCACTCTCTGCTCTCTTTTTTGTTGTTGTTTTATTTTGTTTCTTCTTTCTCGTTGTTCCGCCTATTGGTTCTAATTCTTCTTTACAAAATGACTAATGTGAAAATATGTTTAATATGTATGTATATGTAAAAAAGTAGAAAATAGGAAAAAAAATTTAAATGGGGGGGTGCTACAGGTATAGAATGTTGCATGCTCTTCCAGATGAAGTCACCATATTGTTGGCTTTATTCGATTGTTTTACTTTGTTATAAGAGACTTATAGGATGGGGGTAATCTAGAAATGTTTGTAACATAGTAACAAAACATATCAATAAAACTTTAAAAATAATCAGAAAGCATCTTATCCTGCAAAGGTGCCAACAATAATAGCTAATCTATATAGCAAATATTTGACTACCTACTATATATGTAGCACAGGGCTAGGATCTATGGGCACTTAAAAAAATATTTAACATATGGTTGCTGTATTCAAGAAGCTTAGAACCTTTCTGTTTTTTAGGCCTAACTCTTCATGACCCCATTTGGGGTTGTCTTGGCAAAGATACTAGAATGATTTGTCATTTCCTTCTCTAGCTCATTTTATAGATGAGGAAACTGAGGCAAACAGGGTTAAGGGACTTGTTCAGGGGCACACAGCTAGTAAGTATTTGAGACTGGATTTGTGCTCAGGTCTTCCTGTCTTCAGGCCCAGTACTCTATCCAGTGTGACTTCTAGCTGCCCCTAAGATGCTTTAGAACCAGCAACACAATCACTATATTTGGACCTGGATTTGAACATAGGCTCTTACTCACTAACTGAGATATACCCTTGGGAGAGAAAAAATAGACATACATAGCAAAATAAACATTAAAGGATTAAATTCAACAACTCTACTATGTATCAAATCCTGTACCACTGTACTAGAGAAGATAAAAAATATTAGCTACAGTGGGGAAAGGGCTGGATCTCAGTTTAGGAGACCTGGATTCAAGTCCCAGTTCTGTAGATGACTTGGGAAAGACATTTCCCTTCCTCTGAGTCTCAGTTTCTCTGTAAATAGAAGGATTGGACTCTTAAGCTCCTTTCTGTTCTAAAATCCATTGATATGACATGGCCTCTGCTCTTATGGAGCTCAATGTAAGACAAAACCAGAGATGTCAAAAGGCAATATATGAAAGGAAGTAGAACTGCTGCAGATGGAGGTGGTGGGAGTTAACCTAGATGGGAGAGATGCTGTGATGGCAGATAAGATCATCAAAGCTCAGAGTGCCCAACCAGGGAGAGCCACTATCTGTAAAGGAAATCCTAGCCAAAATCATTTTTGAAGATGACAGATGTTTTGCTTTCCATGGTGATTGCCCACAAGCCCCAACTCATTTCTTGGTGATATCTAAGAAACCCATTACCCAGATATCTGTGGCAAGAGGTATTGAAAATCATCTTGGACACTTAATGATTGTTGGCAAGGAATGTGCAGCTGAATATTATTTTTACTTTTTTTGTTTTTTTGTGGCTTTTCCCTTTTGTTCTGTTTCTTCTTTCACAACATGACTAATGCAGAAATATGTTTGCATGATTGCACATGTATAACTTTTATCAGATTGCTTGCTGTCTTGGGGAGGAGGGGATGAGAGAGAGAAAGGGAGGGAGAAAAAAATTTGGAACTCAAAATTTTATAAAAAATGAATGTTGAAAACTATCTTTACATGTAATTGGAAAAAAATTATTTGATTCTTTTTTTCTGGTGGGGGGTAGGGAGGCAAGGCAGTTGGGGTTAAGTGACTTGCCTGAGGTCACAAGCTAGTATAAAATACTATTTCAAAAAGGAAGGAAGGAAGGAAGAAAGAAAGAAAGAAAGAAAGAAAGAAAGAAAGAAAGAAAGGAAGGAAGGAAGGAAGGAAGGAAGGAAAGAAGAAAGGAAGGAAGAAAGAAAGAAAAAGAAAGAAAGAAAGAAAGAGAAAGAAAGAAAGAAGAAAGGAAGGAAGGGGAGAAGGAAGGATGGATGGATGGAAGAAAGAAAGAAAGAAAAAGATGGAAAGAAAGAAAGAGAAATATGCAGCTGACCTTGGACTAAAGAAAGGATACTACTGAATGGTCATCAATGAAGGTGGAGATGGGGGGCAATCTCTCTATCATATTTTTCTGCATGTCCTTGGAGGATGTCAGATGAAATGGCCTCCTAGATAAATTGTTGAAATGATTTCTTTTTTTTAGGCGGCAAGGCCTAAATATGTTACAACATATGTATTAAGCTAAGTATACTTAGCTTGTACTTATACTTAGCTTCTTATGAAACAAGAAATTGAAGAATGCTTCAAGATGTACACAGTAAAAGACAGTTGTCGCTTTTCCACACTTCTGAAGCTGAGAGGAGGGAATGATATAATCAATCACTCATTCAGCAAGCATTTATTCAATGACTGTTGCGAGTTGAGAAAGGAGAGATGGCTATGGACGGTATGGTCAAAGAAGCCCTTCATGGAGGAAGTGGTGCTTGAGCTATTCTTTTGACAGAAAGTATAGAATCTTTTGTTAAACTTTTTATTTTTTTTAAATATTTTTGAAATGCTAGGAAGTATCTCGAAGGCTACCCAGTCCATTTCCTTCCTGAAGCACAAATTCTCCTCTGATATACTTACCCTCTGTCTTCACTGGTCATCCAAGCTCTGTTGCATACCTCTACCTATAGGGAGCTTGCTACCTTTTGAGCTAGTTCACAACCTCACCTAGAAATAGGCAAGAAGCAGGCAATGAGAAGGAGAAGGAGGAACGTTTGGAGCATGGGGAGCAGGCAAATGATGTAAGTAAATGTGCAGAGACAGAAATGTGTGTAGCCTGTTCAAGGCAACAGCTTATATGATAGGGCACATAGGAGAGATCTGGGAGTTGTGCTGTTAAGGTATTCTCAACAATTTATCCTATCGACTTCCTTTTAAGATGAAATTAAGTTTTGCAGAGAAATGATATGCCGTGCTCATGTCGTCTCCCTTTTAGAGTCCTAGGGACAAAGGCCTTTATTGAGAGCAGTCTTCATCCCTGTGAATTGTACCCATACAGGTGGAGAAATGCCATATTGTGTTCATAGCTGGCTCCAAATGACTCAGTAGAGCAAGGGACCTGTGTAGTGAGGTAGGGAGAGGCTTCTAGCTCTTATCTTAATTCAACCCTGCCATTAGGGAAATAGAGTCCCTGGGTCTAAAGATTCTAAAGGGTGGAATTGTATTGAATTCCCTAAGAGCCTATTTGTGATGTCTTTTATGTATTGGGAAAAGCTAGATTTGGAGTCAGACACACTTTGAGTATGAGTTCTGCCATTGTCTAGCTGTGGGACTTTGGGGAAGTTTCATTCTCCTGCTTGAGCTTCATTTTCTCCCTTTAAAAAACGAAGAGGTTTGTACTTGATCAGGGGCTCTGAGCTCTGTGTGTGTGTGTGTGTGTGTGTGTGTGTGTGTGTGTGTGTGTGTGTGTGTGTTAGACCCCTTTAGCAGATGTTTGGAGAAGCCTATGTATTCATTCTCAGAATACATAAATATGTATTTTAAATACATAAAATACACAGGATTACGAAGGAAACAAGTGATATTGAAATAGTCATCACAATTTAAAAAAAATAAAAAATTAATATAAAAAACTTCAAGTTTATAGACTCCAGGTTAAGAATCCATGAACTAGATAATCTCTAAGGACTCATTCTGATCTAACATTATCCTGTGTTCTAAATCTGTTGGAGAAACTGATGGTTAATAAAGAGCCTTGAAGTCGAGCATACCTGAGTTCAAGTCTCACTTCTGATGCATACGGATTATGTGACCTTGGGCAAGATACTTAAAGTCTCAGTGCTCCAAGCAGCTCTTTCTAAGGCTATAGGTTGGGGGAGAGAGGTGCACTGGTAGAGGGAGAAAAAAAATGTCCTTATGTCAGAGGCTTCATGGTGTCATGGAAAGAAAACAGGATGTGGAATAAGGAGAAGCCTGGTTTGAATCATTGCTCTGATACACTTACTTTCTGTGTTATTGTAAGCAAGATACTTTATCTGTCTAAACCTGTTTCCTCATCCATAAAATTAGGATAATACTTCTACAACTTGCCTTAAAGGGTTGTTGTGAGGAAAAATCTTTGTAAATTTTAAGGTGCTAGAAAGTATGAGATATTATGTTCTAAGGCCCTTTCCAGTTCTGACATTCTGGATTCTAAGGCCCCTCCCAGCTGGGTTCTAAAGTTACTTCCCGTTCTAATGTTCTCTGTTCTAAGGCCCCTTCCACTTTGACATTGTTCTAATGTCTCTCCCAGATCTGACATTTTGTGTTCTAAGGCCCCTCCCAGCTCTGACATTCTGTGTTCTAAGGCCCCTCCCAGCTCTGACATTCCCTGTTCTAAGGCCCCTCCCAGCTCTGACAATCTGTGTTCTAAGGTCCTTTCCAACTCTGACATTCTGGATTCTAAGGCTCCTCCCAGCTAAATTCTAAAGTTCCTTCCAGTTCTAATGTTCTCTGTTCTAAGGCCCCTTCCATTTTGACATTGTTCTAATGTCTCTCCCAGCTCTGACATTCTGTGTTCTAAGGTGTCTCCCAGCTCTGACTTTTCTCTGATTGTGTTTTGTCGTTTTAACAATCTGAATAGTGAAAAAGGAAAGTGACCTTCAAGGCTGGCTGTGAGCCTCCTCAAGACTAGTTGAGCCAGTTTTCCCCCCACTTTCTTCCACTAATCAGCTCAAACAAGCAATTATTCCAAACTGCAACAACTGTAGCTTATTTATTATAGACATTCAAGATGAAAAGGAATCAACCAGGCCAGTAAACCTTTTGCAGCCAATTCAGATTTTGCACCTGTTTGGCCTCTCTCCCTGGTCCTGCCTTGGTTACCACGGCAACTAGAAAACCCAGGAGGAGAAGCAATTACTTTGGCTGCTGCTAGAGAGCAGGGGCAGGGGTTGGATGGAGAACTTCAGGGTGGGCGGGGGCGGGGAGGAGGGGCAAGGCATGCCTGGAGAACTAGCTAGGGAGAGAGTTGGAAGCATCATTTTGGGGGTCTGGAGGAGGCAGGTTGATGCTGAAAGAAGAGTCTCAAATTTCCCTGATTTCCTTCAAGTCTCAGCTCAAATCTCACCTTCTGCAGCAGGACTTTCCCAGTCTGCCTACCCCCACCCCTCCCCACTGCTGGCGTCTTCACATTGTCTTCCAGCTCTTCTGTTAGTGTCATATATATACCTAGTAATTTACAAGGGACTGGTTCCCTGGTTATTTAAATGAGAACTTGGGTTCCTCGATGGCAGGGACTGTCATTTGCCTTTCTTTGTATCCCCAGTGCTTAGCACAGTTCCTGGCACTTGGTAAGCGCCTAATAAAGGCTTATTGACTGACTGACTGACCTAGGGCATGATAGAATCATAGATTTTTCAGAGCTGAAAAAAAATTTAACATAAGGAATGCTAACATTAGAAGGGGTCTTGGAAATCAGATAGCACCAAACACAAGGTTTTGTATTTGGTTTGAGCCCCTGATCAATTTGTATTTGAGGTAATATGGAGTCACTGGAGCTTATTGAGTAGGGGGTTGATAGGATCAGACCTACACTTTAGGAAGATCACTTTGGTGGCTGAATGGAGGATGGATTGGAATGGGAAATGACTTGAGGCAACAGAGGAAGGGAGGAAGGAGGAAGAAAGGGAAGGAAGTAGGGAGGGGGTGGAAAGGAAGAAGGGAGGAAAGAAAGGAAGGAGGGAGGGAGGGAAGGAAAGGAGGAAAGAAGAAGGAAGAACATTTATCAAGCACTTTCTTTATACCAGACTCTGTGCTTCCCATATTTGTACTTTGTTGGAAATGACTTTTCCCTCTTAGACCTCATATAGCCTGTATGTAGCTATGTAGCTCTCTGATACATTTGTATAATATTGTGTATCACAGTTATCTGTGTCTGTCTTAGATTCCTGATAAGCGTGAGCTCTTTGAAGATAGGGCCTGTTATTTATCTTTTGTGTGTAGAAGCCTGGCATAGTGAATAGATAGGGTTGAACATGAAATCAGCAAGACGTGTTCCAATTTCATTTCTGACACTGACTAGCTACATGACTCTGGGGATGTCAGTCAGTCACTGTGGAAGAAGGTAGAAGTCCCTCTAAAGAAGTCTCTAAATCCTCTTCTCTTCCAAACTTTTCTATTATTATAGAGGGTACCACCATCCTGGCAGGCTCCCAGCCTCATAACCTAGGTGTCATCCTTGACTCCTCACTATCTCTCACTCCCCCCATATCCAAAAGTCTCTCCCCACTCTAATCCTTCCTGCATTCAGCCACCAAAGTGATCTTCCCAGAGTGCAGATCTGACTGCATCAGCCTCCGACTCAATAAACTCCGGTGACTCCTCACCTCCATAATCAAATGCAAAATCCTCTGTTTGACATTCAAAGTCCTTCATAACCTACCCACTCACCCACCTTTCCAGTGTTCTCATACCTTATAACCCCTTTACACATTCTCTTCCACCCAGTGATACTGGACTCTTATGAACAAGACACTCCATCTCGATTCTGGGCATTTTCTCTGGCTGATCTTCATGCCTAGAATGGCATCCGTCTTCATCTCTACCTCCTGGTTTCCCTGGCTTCAGCTAAAATCCCACCTGGCATCTTGGGCCCTGGCCAGTTGTCTTGATTTTGTCTTGCCCCTGCACTTAAATGTCTCTGGAGGAGAGAGAGGCTGATGACTTTGCACACCCTTGCCTTGCTTAAATCCAATTCACTCACAGGTTAAGACATCACCCTCCTGATATCGTTGGTCCTCTCTGGGAAGGAAGGATGGATGACGACAACAACAATAAAACCCCACCTTCCATAGGAAGCCTTTCTCAATCTGTCTTTTAGTGCCTTCCTTCTGTTAATTATTTCTTATTTATCCTTTATATAGCTTATTTGTTGTTTGTTTGTTATCTCTACCATTGGATTGTGAACTCTTTAAGGGGAGATTGTCTTTATATCCCCAGGGCTTAGCACAGTCCCTAACACATAGTAGGCACTTAATAAAAGTTGATTGACTGACTGCCGCTTTTGCTCCAGGGCCTTGCCAGCAAGCCTTAAGTTGGACAAGAATCAACTCTTTATCTACATCATGAGGAAGAAGAGGTTATTAATGGACAACAATGTCAGTAAATTGCAGCATCGATAATTTATTTCCCTCTGAATTTGTGAGTATATTTGTGAGGATTTCTTGCAGACTGGAAGCTCTGAATAGTCAGCTTCATAAAATTTTAGGAATTGTAATGAGAGGTAAACTCCAGTGGTTCCCAGTTACCTCCAGGACCAAATGTAAAATCTTCTGTTTTACTTTTAAATCTCTTTATAACCTGGTCGTTTTCTACCTTTCCAGTCTTATACTTTATAGTTATCCCTTCCACATCCCGGGGTTAGGGGCATGGTGCACTCCCTACCCCAATCTGGAAAATCTGTGTAGATTTTTTTTGGCCTTCCCTTTGTACCAACAGAGAAGAAATATGAATTATTATGGTATTAAAACATAAAATATGTTCATGTTATACAATACTATACATATATTTTATGCATTTCTGAGTTTCTAAACTTTTTATGTTGTCTGCTACTCTCCTTGTGTTATCTGAGGCTTTTGCAAAACTCCCCCAAATTCCCATTTAATTTCTTGTACAAACCCACGATATATCAAAACCTGAATAGGGAAAGTCACGATGTGGAAGGGATAACTGTACTCCCCTCCACAGACTTAAGATCCAGTGACACTCCCAGCATTTTCACTGGCTATCCTTCATGTCTGGAACCCTTTCCTTCCTTACCTCACTGTCAGCTTCCTTCAATTCTCAGCTCCTTCTACAAGAAACATTTCCAAATTCCCTTAATTCTTTGCCTTTTATCTGTTGATTATTTCCAATTTATTCTGCATATGTCTATTTGTACACTGTTCTTGGCATTTTCTCTTCTGTTAGAATATAAGCTCCTGGAGGGGGTGTCTGGCACATAGTAAGTATTTAATAAATGCTTGTTGACTGATGACTTTTTTTGGTCACAACTTTTTTAAAAAATTGATTATTTTTTTAAATTAAGCTATTTTATTAATATATTTTGTCTTTACGTCACATTTCTAAATATCACCCTCCTCAGAGAACCATCCTTTGTAACAAAAAAAAGAAAAAAAGCAATTCTATAAAACCAACCAGTACATCAACCATGTCTGATACATACATGCGCCCACATGCACATATATATTGCATACCCATGGTCCTCCAGCTCTGCAGAGAAGGGAGGGAAGTGCATTTTCTTACCTCTTTTTTGGAATCAAGCTTGGTCAGTTTTGGTTTTTTGTTCTTTGTTGTAGTCATTTCAAATAGTGTTTTCTGGTTCTGCTTACTTAACCCTTCATCAGTTAATAAAATGAATCTTTCCATTATTCTTTAATTTGTCTGGAATGGTAAGGATTTAATTCTCCCCATCCATAGTTCAGTTTGCATAATCACAAAAAAAAGGGATGGATGTATGTGTGCATGTATACATACACACATATAAATATATATATATGCCAACTGAGCTTATACATATGCATATGTGTGTAGGTGGCCATCTAATATACATATATACTGCTAGTTCGTGTATGTTATAAATAGATATCCAATCTTGAATTTGGTCCACACCATCTCCAAGGGAAAAATACAGTTTCCAACTTTGTAGAGGATAGGAGGAGAGCACTGCCAGAAACTTAGCAGGAAGGGAAGACAGGATCCAGGATCAACATGGCTGAGTGACCTTTCTTTTATTCTCCCATCTCCAAAAGGGGCATCAGGCTAGAATTATATCTGCCTACCACACATCAAATATCTGCAGTCTAGGGGAATAATAGGGGTTCAGAACAAAAGCTGCTTTCCCTTATTGCTCTCAAGAGGAGGGTAACAGTCAACTTACTCTTACTATCTTAGCTTCCTTCCGTCAAACACTGGTTGCAATAAAGACCATCATGAATAGCTAGTGAACTTCTTTATCAAAGTAAATAGTAAACAGAAATCATAAAGATCATACAGATTGTAAGTAGGTGATGCAATAAAGAGCGTGCTGGTCCGTGTCCTTTCAGGAAGACCCAGATTCAAATCCCACCTCAGTCCCTTCCTAGCTATGTGAACTGGGCAAGTCAGTAAATCTCTCTAGGTCTCAGTTTCCTTATCTGTAAAACTGTGGTGATGATAGAACCTACCTCACAGGATTATTGTGAAGATCAAATTAGATAATATGAGCCCGGTGCTTTGCAAATCTTAAAGCACTATATAAATGCTAGGGCTCTTATTGTAGATGTTATTGTTGTTATCATAGTAGGTGAAAGAATACTCAGGGGTAGGTGAGCTCTTTGGAAGTGAGATAAGATCTCATCTCCCAAGAATAGAGAACAATCTGACCAGGAGAGAATCTGCTCTTAGCAGTCTCTAGAGTTGCAGACATTGGAAGTTGAAAGACATGTCTGTAGCTCTGAGTCGATATCCCATTCACCATTCAAAAGTTCAAGGTTGCATCTCTTGATTGCCTCTCTCCAACTCCTCTTCTAAAGCATTCACTCCCGTATAGGTATGCAGCATGATCAGGTCAGAGAGGTCTCTCAGCCAACCAGGAACCATATGTCCCTCTGTCCCATACATGCAGCATGGAGCTTCATAGGGCTATCCTTAGGGGAACTGTCCAACTCAGGCAGGTGGAAGTGTTACATTCCTGTCCAGGCTGAAACTTTTTTTCAATCCCTTACAAAAAACTGGCCCAGGTAAGCTTGAAACCTCTAACTAAACAGCATAAACACAAACACCAGTGCTTTTAAACAAAAAAGGTGATTAATTTTCCTGATATTCCAGGAAACCAACCTCTATTAGCTTTGAAAACAAAAGAAAGCAAATGTGTATTAAGAGTACATCTAATAGACAAGGTACTAAATCATCTGTCAAGGTACTGCAGTGGCAATATGCCTAAATTACATTCAGGACATAGTATATGCCCAGCTCATGCATGTCCACAGTACACAGCAATCAATCACAAACAACAAAGCAAAACCTATCTAACAAAACAAAAGTAGCAAGCTTCAACAATAAAACTATTGATAGGTCTATAAAAAAATTCAGCTTAACTGTATTAGCATATATATAAGAACCCCAAAACAACTTAACATATTGCAATAGCATGAACATAAGCAAAATAATAAGCAAACTAATTATTATTACATTTAATTAATAATTACTACATTAATTATATAGTAACTGACATGTATACCAATAAATATATGTAAATACATGGTCAGTCTCTAGTATTATCATTTGCATACATGTGTGATGATATCTTCAGATTCACCTGTAACATCTTAAGTTAGTCTGGTGACTGGTTGGATAGATCTATGACCAGCTTATCTCTCTGCTCCTCAACCTGACCTAGTAGACATGGGATGCTGGACCATCAGGATAATTATAGACTTGTTTGTCATACCTGAGCTGATTGACTACAGCGACCAGTTGGCTATCAGTATGTTTGTGCTCTGTGATTTTTATCTACATTCTAAGAATCTCTATAGCAATCTTTAGGCAAGAAAAGAGTTGCCTTGGCGTTCTATCCTCTAGCCCTGTAATAATACGTATAGTGTCTTTTATAGGAATAATCACTTTCAGCAACCCATCTGGTTCAAATAGTCTCTGTACAATCAGTGGATAGTCTCTCTTTTTTTTTTTTGCAGTTGCTCATCTGAAAGTCCAACTAACTCTCCAATGGACATGAGGTGATTTCAGTGAATGGTCTTAAAAGAGTTTCCTTCCTTCTCTGGGGCAATTTTATAAACAGGCTTATCTCTCAGTAACTTTGTGTGGATTGGCTTTTCATTGGTTAGCTAATTTTGAATGCTAGGTCATTTGACCTTTGAATGCCTTTCTCAACAGAATTCTATCTCCTTGGTGAAGGTCTTAACAATATATTATAACATCATAATGTCTTTTGTTTTAGTCTTGGCTCTTCAGAGCTGAAACTATGACTAGTTGGCAGGCTTCTTTCTTCTTTCTCAACCAAGAGAAGTATCAAGTGCTTGAATTTGCATCACTTCAAGTTCTAAAATGTGTCAGTAGGTGGACATGGTTCTTGCCCAAACATGAGCAAGTAAATAAAGGCTAATGGAATTCTGTGCCTGTAGTAGAAATGACACACGCCAACTATAGGCTTTTCATTCTGGTCTCAGGGTTCCCAACATGGTCAACAGAATGTGGTGGAAATGTTTAGACCATACGTGTCCTCAATGATAGTTAGGCTAATATTTCCTTGAGTAGCTTGCCCTCAAGTCTTTACTTTGGTCAGAGTAGATCCTGGTGGGAAATACCTTTTCCCACAAACCTTTGGGAATAGTAGATGCTTTCTGATTTCTGGTTGGGTTTGCTTGGGCATAGCCAGTGAAATAGTCAATCACCATTAAGATATGACATTTTTACTATCCTTTTCCAGAGATGGGAAATCAATACAGGGAAGTTCCAAAGATTTGCCGGCATTTATATTCTCCAAATATGCAGCATGGGTAATGCTTTTCGTTATATACATCTGGTACAAATTTCACACTTCTCAGTGGCATCTGCAGCCATCCTAGGCCTGTAAATGTGTTTCTTACCAATTCCAGGGTCTTTTTTTTTCTGACCCTTATGTCCGAGGTCATTATGTAAGGCATTGATGACTGTTGGGTAGTAAGCTCTGCATAGCACCAGCTACTTCCTGGTTCTCTGAGTGGGATCAGCTATAGTCCAGAATAACTCTCCATTGATCAACTCCAATTTTTGCCATTGTTTCATTAGCAAAGTGCCTTCTGCTGACTCAAACATGAGGTTTTTTTTTAGTATTCTTTCATTGCTTTTTGACTCAAATCATTTGTCTCAGTCCTTTATCAGCAGTTTGTTCTGACTTCCAGTCATCTGAAGACAGCTGAGACATGGGTAATTGGTTTAATGAAACAGAATTTCTATATGCATTTGGCATGGGAGCTCTGTTTGCCTGACATTGTGCTAAGCATTTTACAAATATTATGGCATTTGATCCTCACCACAATCCTGGGAGGTAGGTGCTTATTATGATTTCTGTTTTATGGTTGAGGAAATTAAGGCAGACAGAGGGTAAACTTGCCCAGAATCATATAGCTGGTAAGTGTTAGAGGCAGAATTTGAATTCAGATCTTTTTGACTCTAGGCCCATTGCTCTATCCACTAAGCCACCCAGATGCCTCAACAATTCTTTTTAAAAAAGCTTGTTTTGGTGAGAGATAAATACACTAGAGACATCATATTCTAAAAACATTCAGGCTTCATCAAATGTTTTTAGAATCTAATTGGATTAGGAAAAAGACTATTCTTTTAAAGATATTGAATCATAGCCTATAATAAAGAATTCCTAGCAGTCAAATTTAGGAGTCGACCTAAATTTAGGATGTCCTTTGACCCTCCAGCATCTTAATTTCATTGTGAATTGGACAAAATGCCATCCTGCTTAAACCCTTGATTTTGTCTCTAGGTTTTCATATAATCCCAGAATCCCAGAAACTGAAACCTCAGATACAACAGCAACAAAACAATCTTAATAACAGTAATAGTAATAGATAGCACTTTAAAGCTTGTAAAGCGCTATACACATTATCTCATTTGATCCTTACAACAACCTCGTGAATCTGGTAGATGTGGAAACTGAAGCAGACAAGGGTTAAGTGACTTGCCCAGGGATCACATAGCTAGCAAGTGTCGGAGGTGGGATTTCACTCAGGCCTTTCCGAATCCAGTGCTTTTCCTCCCTGTGTAACCAATAAGTGGTCATCCAGTCTCTGCTCAAAATTTCTCTAATGGGGAACCCATATCCCCCCCAGGGTACCCAACACCTCCAATTGTTTGGAAGTTTTTCCTTATGGTGAGCTGAAATCTTTCTCCCTATAATTTCTCCATGTAGGTCCTGGTTCTTTCAGGGGTGTGCTAGAGCAAGCTTGAATAGATGGTGAGAGCTGATTGTTAAATTTTCACTGTGAGCACTTACACCCAGAAATCAGCAAATGCTACCAGTCAAGGCTTGAATTATTGAGAAAGTGATGGAAAATGTGAATAAAGCAGATTAAACTTAAAAGTGTGCCATGAGTTCATTAATTTTCTCCAGAGAGTCCTGTGTTTTTCCCTTGGGAGTTGAACAGAATAAATTCAATTCTAAGGCCCCATGACCTTTTATCCTATTCTCCCTAAGTCTCACTTTACAAGTGAGGGGGAAAAAATTAAGTGATTGACCCTGGGTTCATACCCCTAGCAGACATCGGAGCTGGAATCTGAATTCTTTTTCTTAATCCAAGTCTAGCCTGGGCAGCTAGTTTGGGCCTGGAATAAGGAAGATCTGAACTCCGGTCTTAGATACTTAATAGCTGTGTGACCCAGGGCAAGTCACTTACCTTCTGTCTGCCTCAATATCCTCAACTATAAAACGGCCACAATAACGGGATCTACCTTTATTGTGAGAATGGAATGGTATAGTATTTGTGAAGTGCCGGCACAGAGAAGACACTAAATAAGTGTTACTGTTGTTGTTTTTGTTAATTATTAATTATTGTTATTATGCTCTAGCACTGGGCCTAAAGTTAGAAAGACCTGAGTTCAAATTTGACCTCTGACACTTCCTAGCTGTGTGACTCTGGGCAAGTCCCTCAGCCTTCCTTTGCCTCAGTTTCCTAAACTACAAAATTGGGATGATAATAGCACCTATACCTCTCAGAGTTGTTGTGAGCATCAAATGAGATAATACTTGTGAAAAGCATTTAGCACAGAGCTTAGCACATAGTAGGTGCTATACAAAACGCTCATTCTCTTCTCTTCTTCCTTTCCATCTTTCCCAGTTTCCAATATCATAAGATGTTAGAACTTGGAGACAATCTAATCTAGGCCCCTCCTGTAACTGATGAGGAAATGGAGGCCCAGGTAGCAAGAGACTGAATGGAAATTCAAATTCAGGTCCTCTGACTCCAAATCCAGGGCTCTATCCCCTATACACACCACACCACCTCTCACAGAATGTTACCTATCGCTTTATCTGTAAAAATGGTAAGCATGGCATCTAAGCTTTCATCCAAGCTACTGATGAAAATGTTGGACAGAGCAAATAGGGCCAGGGAAAGAGCCCTGGGGCCCTCCACGGTCAAACAGATGTGGACAGGCATGTTGGGCTAGATAACATTCCTGACTTCCACACATGTCAGTACAATTCTCTGCCTACTTGTGGCTGGCTACATGTGACTTCATGTATGTTGACCTGTTAACAGCCTTTAAGGCTTCTTGCATAATTAATATATCCTGATAGGGTTGTGCCTTTTGGAGCTTCAACTGGCTCTCCTTTTTGTCCTCTTTTAACATTCTGATCTTTCACTTTAAGCATACAGTAAAATATTTGGCAAATCCTTATCAGGAAAGGGGCCTGGAGTGAGTCAACTTTATGTAATGTGTCAGACAGAATAATGAATGAGGGGCAGTTTATCTTTGTTTCTTTTCTTCCTGTCTAGCCAGAGGCACCCGTGCTGTCCTCCTGTCACTCTGGGCTAATTGTCATCATCATCATCCCATCCCCCTGTCCTCATCACATTTACCATAGCTTATTCTTTAAGGACCAGGCTTTATATACTATCCCTTTCAGGCACAAAGTGGAGGAATACAGAGGGGAAAAGACTATATTAAAAACAAACAAACAAAAGATATCAACAACAAAAAAAATTTTAAGTAAAGGGGTTGATCTAGTTGACCTCTAAGGTCCTCAGCGCCAAACCTCTGATTCTATGACCTGCCTGGGCTACTGCAAGAGCCTCCTAACGAGTCTTCCTGTCTTTCCTCTTTCCCTCCCTCCTCCAATTGATTCTTCATACATGGCTAGACTATTTGTCCTTAAGTACGATTAAGTACATTACCACATAGGTGGTCTCCTATGACCTACCAAGTGAAGAACATGGCACGTTGGGCTAGATAATATTCTTGACTTCAAGACATATCATTATGATTCTTTGCTTACTTGTGCCTGGCTAGACGTGACTCCATGTGTGTTGTTGGAGTCTTGGTGGAGTCTTAGAAGAAAAAAGAAAAGATCATAATATGTTAAAATACGGTTTTGGGTTAACATTCCAGAAGTACTCATTTCCTTCCTGGACCACTTTTAAGGAGTGAAAAATTCCTTCTTGTAATCAATACTTAACTTTAAATTTCTAAAGAGAAGACACTAGGTTTAAATGGGTTAAGGAGTCAGTCACTTCAGGGGTGGGAAGGCAATGATTTTCTCAAGAAAAATGTTAAGTTTGGTTTATCACCTTTATTCTATTTCAAATGAAAGCCTTTGTTCTTCCCATTTTCCTAAATGGAAAAGCCTGCAAAGGGTTTGGGGCTGGCTAAATGATATTTCTTAATATTTCTAGAGGAGCTAAAAAGGAGTTTTAATATACTTCCATACGTGAAAGAAAGATTAGACTTATTCTGTTTGGACAGAGAGAGCAAACCCTTTTGGCAGAAGTCTGGTGATGCCTATGGATTCCTTCTTAGAATCAGGTTTTTTAAATGCATATAATATACATAGAATTACCAAGGAATCCAATTGCAATGCAATACAGTTATTATCAAAATGTTTGGAAAAATTTAAAAACACAACAAGGTCTTAGGACCCTGGTTAAGGACCCCTAATGTAAGAAAAAGCTTCCTACAATTTTTGTATTTGTATTTAGAGGACCTAGCCCACTTCTTGGCTCACAACAGGCACTGAATAAATGCTTGGTAACTGATTGATAGAATTACTACAATCCATAAGAAGACCGGGCCCCTCCAGAAGTAATGGGTTCTCTACGATGAAGGGTCTTTAAGTACAGACTGAGTGGTGTGGGGGACCTTTGTTAAAGTATGGGTTGAACGTGTTGTTCTCTGGTGTTCCTTCCAATTCTGTGATTCTGTGACTACATATCTAGGGTACCCGCCACAGTTGCCATGGATACAGCTCCTCTTGTGCTCAACTGTAGCTGTGAAAATGCCTGGCGCATTTGGCTTTAACTCCTTGGATGAGTGGGAATAACGTTTTCAACCTCCTCCTAAAGATGACGTCACCTGAAGATTTGGGGCCAAAACAAAATCCGATATAAAACGTCAAAGAAAAGAGTTCAGAAGGGCTTACGGAAATAAACAGAATTTTGGTTTGTCTCTTGTTAACATTAATATGTACACTTTAATTAATTGTGCATTAATTGACATGGTAACATTACAGTAAACTGTAAATAACAAGTTTGCCTTGCTCAGAAAAGTTAAATAGCTGGCATCACAGCATGCCTCCCTATTTTCCACCAGCTGCACTGCTTTCGGACTCCTCTAGAACCCTCCAGCATGCCCTGTGCAGGGTACATTCTCCCATCTCTCCCCTTGCCCTTTTCCAGCTTCCTTTTATGTTTTGTCTTCTCCCTCTAGACTGTAAGTTCCTGGAGCACAGAGACTATCCTGTAGTTACTATTACTGTTGTCGTTGGTACCCCCAGCACTTAGCCCAGTGCCTATCCCATAGTAGGTGCTTAATAAGTGTTTATGGACTGATGGACTGACTCATCTGTAGTCAAGCAGCTGATTAATGTCAGGGGTGAGATATCAAGTCTGAGTCTCTCTCTCAAAAAAACTGTAGACATCAAGAGAGTGGTCTAGAAGGAGGGAGGACTTGAGCTAGTTCTTGTAGGATGGGTAGGTTATGGATAGGTAGAAGGGTGTGAGATCTTAGAGGCAGAAGGGAGCTTGGAATGTACCTCACCACCAACTCCCACCCTCCAACCCCGCCACCCATCAGTAGAGGAGACTGAGCGTCAGAGACAGGAAATGCCTAGCCCAAAGTCACATGTTGTTATTGTTGCTGTTCAGTCATGTTGGACTCTTCCTGACCTCATTTGGGGTTTTCTTGTCAAAGGTAACAGGAATGGTTTGTCATTTCTTTCTCCAGCTCATTTTACAGATGAGAAAACTGAGGCAAACAGGGTTAAGTGACTTGCCCAGGGTCACACAGCTGGTAAATGTCTGAGGCCAGATTTGAACTTATAGAGATGAGGCTTTTTTAAAAAAAAAATTTATTTTCAATTCATGGAACAAAAAAAGCATTTCCATAATGTGGTTCAATAAAAAAGATGATTGCACAAGAAACTGCAAAGCTACCATGTACTCCTGAGTCCCAGCCCAATGCTCTACCTACTGTGTCACCTAGCTTGTCCCCCCTCCCCCTAAGTCATATATAGTTGGTGGCAAAGCTAGTAACTGATGTGACCCTTTTGGGGATATCTGTACCAATCCCCACTTATTTATTATGCTCTATATTGAATTGTAGTTGTCTCTATGTATTGGGTTCCCTACTGAGAATCTACCCTAAGGACTGTTGGATCAGGACCCTGTCTTGCTTTTTCTCTGTTATGTTTTCCAGTCCTGAGCACAGTGTTCTGCTTATGGTTGACATGAATCAGAGCCTTCAATTTTGAATCATAAGTGAGATTAGAGTTCTGGCTCTGGCATTCACTAGCTGTGTGACCTTGGGTAAGGCAGAACTACTCTCTGATTCCCAGTTTCCCTGCTTGTAAAATTGGGGTACTAATACTAGCACTACCAATTTCAGATGAGGAAACTAAGTTCCAGAGAGAGGAAGTAATTGCCAACTAGGAAGTGGCAGAGCTGGAACTCTGACAATGGTTATCTTAACGCCAATTCTAGTACTCTATCCATTACTTATGAAGCACTGAGAAATACTATGAAGTTTGAATAAGCCATCCCTGACCCTATTAAGATCACAGTCTAATTGAAGGCTGAGAAATGTAACCCAGGTTTCAAGCCTAGTGCATTTTGCACATAAGACTTTCCTGACTGGTGGAGCAAATGATGACTCAAAGCTGCATGACTGTGTGAGGGGAGGAGTTGGTGTGAGAGAGGAGGGACATTCTTCATTCCTGCATCAAGACAGACAGACTTTGGAAGGCAGACCTGTAGGGGAATCTGGCTCCTCAACTTGCCTCTGATTTCCAATTTGCCTCTCTAGAGGCTTCAGAGAATTTCCCCTTGGGTACAATTGGGACCTTTCTTTTGGTTGGGCAAGATCTCAGTTGACTCCCATCTAAAGAGTTTATTCACTGTCACTTATTGTCTGGTATATTGTAATCTGTATAATTTCTCTAATTTCTGTTTGCTATCTGCTTAGATAAATGGGCTCATTCATTACTCATTATTTTGTGATGGTCTTTTGTGTAACTGCTATTTGATGGGAAGGAGTCAAGCTTGTGTTTGTTACCTTGGAGTTTCCTCTTCCTTTAAGTGACAGTGACTTGAGAAGCTGGCAGCTTTATTGTTTTTGAACCTAAAAATAGTGATTCCCAAATCATGAATATTTAGGGGAAAGAAGAAAAGAAACAAGTGCTTATTAAGTGCTTACTATGTGCTAGGTACTGTGCCAAGAAGGGGGGATACAAATATAAGCAAAAACAGTCTCTGTCCTCAAGGGGTTTCTATGTTTTTTAATTTAATTTTTTTTTTCTTTTCAGCTCCCGATTCCTTTTCTCCCTATATGCCCTCCCCTGCTCATTGACAAGGCAAGAAATATAATACTCATTATACACATGAAGTCATGGAAAACCTATTTCCCCATTAGCCATGTTAAAAAAAATCAAGAACTATGTACCCAGTAATAGCAATATTGTAACAATAATCAACTGAGAAAGGCTTAGCTACCCCAATCAAGACAATTCCAAAGGACCCATGATGAAAAATGCTACTACTTCTAGAGAGAATTGATGGACTCTGAGTACAGATTGAAGTGTACTTTTTTACTTGCTCTATTTTTCATTTATTTTGGTCAGTGTTTTCTTTTGTAACATGGCTAATATGGAAATATGTTTTGTGTGACATCATATGTATAACTGATATCAAATTGCTTGCTTTCTCAAGGATGATGGAGAGATGGGAAGGAGGGAGACAATTTGGAACACAAAATGTTAAAAAATGACTGTTAAAACATTTTTACATGTAATTGGGAAATGTTTAATGAAATAAGTAAAAATATATCTTAAAAATATTGCTTTTCGGGGCAGCTAGGTGGCACAGTGAGTAGAGCACCGGCCCTGGAATCAGGAGGACCTGAGTTCAAATTTGACCTCAGACACTTGACACACTTACTAGTTGTGTGACCTTGGGCAAGTGACTTAACCATAATTGCCCTGCCTTCCCCACTCCAAAAAAAAAAAAGTTGCTGTTACTGTGTATATTGTGTTCACTTTGCATCAGTACATATAAGTCATCCTATGTTTTTCCGAAACTATCCCCTTCATCATTTCTGGCATAATAGTATTCCATTACACACATATACCGTAACTTGTTCAGAATTCCCTAATTAATGGGCATCCCCTCATTTTCCAATTCTGTACCACCACAAAAAAGAGCTACTATAATATTTTTGTATATATGGGTCATTTTCCTTTTTATTTTATCTCTTTGGGGGCATAAACCTAGTAGTGGTATTGTTGGGTCAAAGGGTATGTATAACAGTTTTATATGCCTTTGGGCATAGTTCCAAATTATTCTCCACCAACACTGCTTGTTCCCCTAGGTCAAGGAGACCCTAAGTACTGAGAGAAGTTCTAGGATGAAACAGAAACAGAAGCTGTTGAAGAAATCAGGAACAGAACTGGCAGGGGACAAATAATATAATTCTAACCAGTTCTTCTCTGTCAGAGGAAGACAGAGCAGCCTCTTGACCAGTGACCACTCTTGATCAGGTCAACCATTTGACCCTTTTTCCTCTCCTCTTTAAGCAGGAAATAAAGTGTCCCTGGAGAGGTGGGGGTAAAATTCCAGAGATATCTATCTATGTTTCCGCATGAGCTACTTTTAAACAGCCCATGTTGACATACACATCTTACATGGGTAACATACCCCTTACAGAAAGATGATAAAGAGATAGGTAAATATGGTTGGCAGAGAAAGAGATAGGCAGATATAGATGGATATAGATAGCATAACAAAATGACAGAACAATAGACAGAATGATAGAAAGACAGACAGATAGATAGATAGATAGATAGATAGATAGATAGATAGATAGATAGATAGATAGATAGATAGATGACTATGATACATAAGCCACACTGTACAGAATAATAACTAGGGATTTTTGAGCCTGAGGCAAGTGCCCCAAACCACATACCCTTATCAGGGAGGAGAAGCAGGGAAGAGAGACAGCATTTCTGGTCTCCAGCTCACAGCACTAGAAGATCTGTTGCTAGGGAGGCCTCTGTTGTGGGAAGAGAAGGATAGGGCTAGATAAGCATTCACGCCATCCAGAGGCTTTTTATTTTAACCAATTCTTCTTGCTAACTAGATTCTAAATTCCATCCATTCCACACTGCTGAAGGACTGCAAATACCGTCAGCTCCTCTCACTTCAGTGCCCTGTAAGTTCGGCACCATGAGGAAAACCCAGGTTGCCCTGACTTGGTTATAACGTGATATCTTGGCTGGAACTTTGGTCTTGTATCCACAGGAAGATGAAGCCACAGCTGTACTTATAGCTACTGTGTGTATTTGCCTGTTTTGTTTTTTTATATTAAATCCAAGGGGAACCATAACCACGAAGTAGAATGTAAGCTCTTTCAGGAAAATATAAGTTCTTGGAATTCATTTTTTGCTCACTGAGCACAGGGCCTGGCAAGTGGAACAGCATCACAGATGCTTGTTGTAATGGAATGGAATTGACCAGAATCATCATAAAATCATCTGCCCTGAGGTTTAAAGAAATAGGACAACAGAGGGGAAGTAGGCGTGTGCCATTTGAAATCATGATCACGTGGGAGTGCTAGCGGTGTGGTCAGACTATCTCTTTAGTGCAGGCTGAGCCAGCATTCACTCACTGGGAGTGTATGGAGAGTTGGATGGGACTGGCAGGCAAGCTGATGGAAGCTGTTTGGGAACAGCTTCTCCTCTGTGGCGTGACATTTCTGAAACAGTGGCTAGAGGGTTGGGATTGATCGCTTCCCTTCCCCTCCTTCTGACACCCTTTAATTTTAGCTTCTTAAAAGGAAAACCTTCCCAACAATAAAAGCTGTCCCCACATGCCAGTGGCTGCTTTAGGAAGTAATCCAATTCATATGGATATTTTGCACTCCTTCCTGGGGAAGCAATAGAAAATCGCCAGCCTTTCCTTCCATCAAAAGGACCACTAACAATCTACTATGTCGTTAAGCCAACAAGTCTATAATTTAGATGTCGTCTTAGGGAGCTACCTGAAGCTGTTCATTAAGTGCTATATTAATGTGGGCTATTATTATAGTTGTGGTCATTAAGTGCCTTGCTGCAGATCATGCAGCTATTACATCAGAGGTATGATTTGATACAGAGGTACGATTTGATGCCAGACTCTCTTGACTCCAGGTTCTGCACCTAGCTACCTCTCCACGATTTGATAATGGAAAGAAAATAAATATGAAATAAGGAAGATTACATAAGTGCTAAGAAGTTCAAGCAAATTGCTGTTTACATAATCTTTTCTTGTTCTTTTGTGTATATTCAAATGTTCGTTGATTACGTTTGCAATAGACAAAAAAAATTAAAAAAAAAAACTTGAGGAGAGTCCTCGAGTTCATTTTCACCTGAAATGAAAAAAACTTCATGAAATAAATTTGACCTGGGCCTTGAAGGAAGGGCAGGGTTTCAACAGATTAAAATGGGGAGAAGGGAGAGGAAGAGAGGAGATGGAATAGAGTAAGACATGAGTAAAGATATAAAAATATTAGGGGGCATGATGGAAATGGAGAGTGCTCCAGTTTGTCAGAAACAGACTCCATGAACAACTACTTAGAGAAAGGGCTGAATGCAGAGGTCAGGGAAGGATTACCGAAGGCCTTGGATAGCCTTGAATGCCAGAGCTGGGAGCCCTACTCAAGTAATCATTGAAGGTTCTTGTGTGGGAGAGTGAGATGATAATAACAGTGAATTAAAAATTATTTGGGCAGGGAAGGGGAGGATGGATTGAGGAGGAAGAGACAAGAGTCCCAAAGACTAATTTGAACAGGAATTCTAAACCTTTTTCTATCATGGATCTTTTTGGCAGTCTGGAGAAGTCTATTAGAGTAAATTTGTCATCTACATTCATAATCGAAGGAAATGCTAAATTTCAGTTGAAGATTAGTGAAAATAAAGATGTATTTTTCCCCCATCCAAGTTCATGGACCTCCTGAAATCTATTCATGGAACCCTGGAGACACCGCCTCCCCCCACTTCCCATGGAGTCCAGATTAAGGACCCTGAGTTAGAAGATAGATACAATACTCTAGTTCTCCATCCCTGAAGGGCTTCAGTCAGAGGCTGAGCAGTCACTTGCCTGGATTGTAAAGAGGAACATAGGTTCAGATATGTGAAGTTCAAATATAGGTTGGATCAAGTGAACTCTGAGGCTCCTTTTCCCTCTCTGAGATTCTGTAGTTCCATCAGTTTTTCACTTCTGATAAATGGGGAATATCTCTAAAGAAAACAGGAGACTGATGACACAGTTGGATCTAAAGGATACATTAGATGAGGACTTACTTGCTTTACAAAAGAATTCACAATAGAATGCTTTGCCTATGATACTGCAGAAATTTCAGGGAGGCAGATTCTATTCAATGGAAGAGGCTTCCCACTATCAGGATGGACTGCTTGAATCATAAATGGTCACAGCTGGAAGGGCCATTAAAACAAAGAATATAGAAGGTGGGAGAAACCCTGGGGAATCATTTAGTCTCATCCTCTCATTTTGCATTGGGGGAAACTAAGGCCAAAGGAGGGAGAATGACTAATACTGATCTTCTGACTCCCAGGTCAATCCTCTATTTTTCTATGACTGAGCCATGACTGGTTTTTATTGAATTCTGAGAATGAGGCCCCATCTTATTACTGCTTGTGTCACCCACCTGCATATATCATACATGGTTCATCAAACTAGAGTTTTTTTCAGAGCTGGAAGAAACCTCAGAGACCATTGTTTCTGGCTCATCCTATGATCTCCAGAGACCACGCTGTGGAAGAGATGAGTTACTTCAGGCTCTGGGGCTGTATCATATTAATTAGTGAGTGCCTCACATGGCCCAATATATTTAGCCAACTCTGGATCCCTGGCCGAACCATTCTTTCTTTCACCCCACCCCCTTCCTTCCTCTTCCTCCTTCCATATCTTGCTCTGAGAACATCAAATCAGCACTACTATTGCTTCTGGAAAGGGCATGACCACGCATTTCCTTTGGCTCCCCTCACCAAAACACCCTTTCACTCTGGCCACCAGCCCCAATTTGTATTATCTATACCCTTCACTTGATTGTCTCCAATTTATTCTGCATATTGCCTATTTTTACATAGTCATATATACATTGTCTCCCACGTTAGAGTGTGAGCTCCTTGAGAACAAGAACCGTTTTTTGCCTTTCTTTATATCCCTAGCACCTGGCACAGTGCCCGGCATAGAGTAGGGGATAAATAAATGTTTATTGATTGATTATTGTCAGGTAAGCTCCTTGAGGCGAGGGACAGTTTAACTTCTGTATTTGTATCACTGTCATTTAGCACGGTGCTTGGCACATAGTAAATACCTAATGCATTTCTTTTCATTTATCTTGTTACAAAATGAGCCAGGAATTAGGCACCTGATGGAGCATTCCAATAGTTTGATATTAGTCATAGTTATAATGTTAGAGCTGGAAAGGACATCAAAGAGCACCTAATCTAAAACCCTTTGTTTTACAGATCAGGAAAATGAGAACCAGAGAAAGGAAAGGCACTACCCAACCTCACAGTGAGTTAATGGCAGAGGGAACTGTGAACCATAATCTCAAGGCCTCCAGGCCAGGATTCTTGCCACTACCCCATCTTGCCTTTGTATCTGAAGGTCTTCGAACCGAATGAACAATCACAAGTCAGGAAGATGATGGAAGAGATTCCTGCTTAGTCACAGATTAGACTGGAAACCCATTGAGGTTCATCCTATCGCTGGGATTTCTTTTAATCTAATAATAATAATACCTTTTATTTTCACTGAACTTTGTATTTTCTTTCTTATACTTTAAACATTCACTTTTTAAAAAACATTTGAATTCCAAATCCTCTCCCTCCCTCCAGTCCCTCCTGTACACTTTGAGAAGGCAAACAATATGATATCAATTATACATGTGAAGAATTTCCATATTAGCCATGTTGTTGAGAGAGAGAGAGAGAGAGAGAGAGAGAGAGAGAGAGAGAGAGAGAGAAAGAAAGAAGGCTTTATACTTTTAAAACATTTTTGGAACTTGACAGCCTTATTTGATCTCTGAGAGACAGGGAGGTTATTATTAATTTCATTTAATAGGATACAAATGGCTCCAAACAGTTAAATGGCTTGTTTATGGTCATAGACTGAGTCAATGATATAACCACTAATATAGTCTGGATATATGGACAGTAAGTCCTGAACCCTTTCTACTAGCCCAGGTTTCCAGACCTTGCATTTAATTCAAAGTACAATCCAATATACATAAACCGATTTTATTTTTCTAAAAACACAAATCCAACCATATCACCTCACCCCACTACTAAATAAAGTGACTCTAAGAGCAAGTATAAATTCTGCTCCTTGGCATTTAAAGTGCTTCACAACATGGTCCCATTTTTGCCTTCCAGCCCTAGCCATTACTCCCTTTCATGCATTCTGTGGTTGAGCTATCCTGGTCTTATTTGCTGTTTCTTACCTATTGCACTAAATCTCCTGTCTCCAAGCCTTTGCACAGGCTGTTTCCCATGCCTGGGAAGCTCTTTCTCCACCTCTGTAAATCCCTGGCTTCCTTGAAGAATCACCATATAAGGCCTTTCCTGGTCTCCAGCTGCTAGAGCCTTCTCCTCTAAAGTGACCTCTGCTTTGTATGTTTTGTATATATCTATATCTATATCTATATCTATATATAATATATATATGTGTATGTATGTATGTATGTTGTCTCCCTGGATTGAAGAATGGAAGCTCCTCGAGGTCAGGGACTGTTTTGCTTTTGTCTTTGTATTCCCAGCATCTAAAACAGTGCCTGGCATATAGTCAGTGCTTAATAATTTTTTTGATGGATTTTACGGAATAAATCTGTCATATTAATTGAGAAATACCTGCTTTTTTTCTTTCTAGTTTCCTAGGGCTATGGAACACTGGAACACCTGCAGTAAAATGGAAAGAGACCAGAACATAGGACCAAGAAACAGGTCAGAGTCCTAGCTCCAACAATTGCTAAGCTTAAACCTCTCAGAACCTCACCTTTTCGTCTGTAAAATGGGGATGAAAATTCCTTCTTTGCCTACCTGAGGCACCAAATAAGATAGTATATGAGAAAGCTGCCTGCCAGCGAGCAGCATCCCTCCCAGCTGGATCCAGTAGTGATTAATCTACAGCTTGGTACCTCTGAGATGGCCCTGTTCATTCTGTGAATGAAATGAATATTCCCACCTGACCCAGAAGTGCTAAATTGTTAATAGTCTCCCTAAAGGTTTCTGATGTTCTCTCCCATTAGGGTATTCTCCATCCTGTGGGCTCCTGAGAGCCAGAGGTTGGATGGCATCCACGTTTCCAGGCAGCTGACAGCAGGCCCAGTGGTGTTGTTTTTCTTAAAGTTTTATGGATGCCTTTTGTTTTTATACCACATTCATTTTCCAAATATATCCCTCCCAACCCCCTTTCCCAGGAAGTCATCCCTTGTAACAAAGATAAAGAAAAAATCCAGCTCGAAAAAAGCTAGCTATTTATTAACTGTGTCTGAGAACAAATGCAACGTTCCACACCCAGAATTCCTCACCTCTCCTCCTTAGCAGGGCTCGGTCATTATATCTACATGCCATTCAATTATTTTATCCTTCTTTGGTTTACATTTTTGCAGTCCTAGTATCTATTGTCTTAGGCAGCCCTCCTTATAGAAGAATAAAACACACAGACAACCCCCTCCCCATGTCAATCGGTTCCTGAGTACTTTCTATATGTTCTGCAATATGCATGATCAAGAGCAGAGGTTGGGAACCTGCGGCCTCAAGGCCACATGTGGCCCTTTAGGTCTTCAAGTATATCCCTTGGATTCAGTCAAAAGGCTGCACTTGAGGACCTAGAGGGCCACATATGGCCTCGAGGCTCCAGGTTCCTCAATCCTGAGACTATTGAACACGGTCATTTGGGGGTTTCACAGAATTCTACAGTTGGAAAGGACCTTAGAGGAAGTACTCATAATAGCTAATATTTGCATAGCTCTTTATAAATGTCATCTCATTTAATCTTCACAGCAAACTCGCAAGGCAAGTGCCATTTTTATTTGCATTTTATAAATGAAGAAATTGAGGCTGAGAAGGGGCAAGTGACTTATCCAGCTGGTAAATGCCTCAGGCAGGATTGGAATTCGGGTCTTCTTGACTCCAAGTCTAATGCTCAATTCACTAGCTGCCTGGGTCCTATGAACTCTCTGGGACTGTTTCCTCACCTACAAATGAGGGAGTTGGACAGAATGATTTCTGAGGTCCTTTCGTTGTGCTGAAGTAGAAATAGTTATGGACTGAGAGTCAGAAGACCAGGCTCAAGTCCTAACTCAGTTGCTAGCCATCTTTGTGACCCTTGGCTAGTGACTTTACCTCTGTTGGCTTCCATTTCTACACTTTTCAAATGAGAGGGTTAGCTCTGAATCGATGCTGCTGCAATCTTATGTATGCTACCTCTGAAATTCTCTGGCCCTTCAAGTTCAGGAAACATGCCTCTCCTCTCCTCCATTTCTAATGAGTCCAGACAACAGTTCTCCCTTCTCTTGTCAGCTATGAAACTTGTTTCTGCTGCTCAGGCCTGGCTGTGATGTCCATTCAGATCAGATTTCACCTGCATATACATGTTAGTAGAGGACAGAGTGCAGAACTGGGTTTTTCTCTGACAAATAAAGGAAGAGGAAGATAGCCAGACCTCAACTGAGCAAGGGATAATGATTGATAAACCAATGGGGCTTATCAGCTGCCTACTGTGGTGTTTAAAAAATTCAAGAGATATAATTTCTGGGTAATTTAATCATTTTATTAGTAAGGCCAGCATGTTTACTAATAAAAGGATGGTTTTAGCCATCTGGCTGTCTCTCTTAGACCAAAGACCCCTTATGGGCTCACAGTTTATGTGCCCTTAGAAGAGTAAGTGTTCCTGAGGGTGGCAATCAACTCTGGTTAACAATTAACGAGACAATGAGGGGCTGGGCTATATTCCAATGAGGGTCTTGGGGTATGTGACTGTGATCACCCAAGTCTTGGTCAAAGAAAATTGTCAATTTCCATATCACCTGTCTGACAAAAGGGAGGATCAATATATTCCCAGAAGTGTCTGAGTAAACACAATGAGCAGAAATGCACCCATTAGCCCAAACTTGGAATTTCTTTTACTATCTTTGATTAGACATCAGCCATTCTAGCTGGATAAATATTTTAGAAAGATTTCCCACACAGGTTGATTTCTGGATAAGGAAGTAGAAAAAGGAGAAAGACCTTGGTCTCAATAGAATAAATTAATTATTAAGATAAGGGAGAAATAATAATTTCTCTCACTATTCCATGTGGGGTTCTTGTAAATATAACGGACCTTCAATGACCATACTGTGGAGAGGGATAATGAGGACAGTGAAGAAGGTAATGGAGGGTGGTGTGGAGTTTGGCTTAAGAGGGTTTTGCCAATATCCTGTCCAGGACTCAATGTCTCCCAAGAGTCTTCCTATTTGCCCCTCCTCTACCCAGGGGGTTGGAAATTCCATACCCTGAGAAATGCTGACCTAGAGAGAAGTAAAGTGACAGCTATGCTTTGATAACTCAGAAGATCTGTGACCTAACTAATCTGGGCATTTTCTCCATTCTTTGCATTATGCCCAGCTTTTCACGTGGGATTTATTCAATGTTCTGAGACCCATCTTTTAGCCCAAGAATTCTCAACCTTTTTTGTGTTATAGATTCCACCAATAAGTTTGATGAAGCCTATGGACCTCTTCTGAGGATCATCTTTTTAATGCATAAAATAAAATAAATAAGATTTCAAAGGAGGTTAATTATATTGAAATATACTTAGTAAAATACTATTTAAAAAGCTGGTAGACTTTGGGTTAAGAACCGTTGCTCTATCTTTTTACATTAAATGGGTACCTGTGGGTTACCTGAAGATGCCACATAGGCTGTGCATTTGTTAACCTTTACCTTTGCTACACAATTAGTCCACATCTTTTTCTAATGAAACATTTTCTTGAAGAAATGCTACTTCCTGAGGACAGGTCAATCTTGGAGACGTGCTATGGCCTACTTACTTCCACCAGGCAAGCATTTGTCCATTCCTCTTTGGGCTCAGAGATGTGACGTTACAGAGTTTATTAGCCTATGGGAAGAATATTACTGTAAAAAAATGGGGAAGAATATTACTGTAAAAAAATGTGGGTTTTTGTTTTTTAAACCCTAGACTTAGAATCAGGAAGACCTGAATTCAAATCTTGCCTCAGACAGTTACTAGCTGGGCATATTAACCTCTCTTGGCCTTGGCTTTTTCATTAGTAAAATGTGGCTAATAATAGCACCTACTGTACTTCACAGGGCTGTGGTAAGGATCAAAGGAGGTCTTATATGTATATTGCTATGTGTGTAGTAAACCTTAAAGTGCTACATAAATGCTGTCTATTATTGTTTTTGTCGGAGGCTTGGCAGAAGGGTAGCTTAAAATAATTCAAAGCACTGTGGCATTTCTCAAATGTAATCCAGCCTGCTTTCTTCCTTCTATTCCATCCTGGAGACAGCAGCCTGTTCTTCTGTGATACCTGTCCCAGGTGTATGTACTGATGAACTAACTGAATGGACTACCCAGCCTACTGCAGGTTGTAGTCTGGACAATAGTCATTTGTACATGGATGCTGGAGACAGGGCTAGATTTGAAGTCAGGAAGGCCTGGGTTCAAATCCTGCTCTAGACTCCAGGCAAGTCATTTTATTTCTTTGGTCTCACTTTTCTCATCTGTAAAATGATGGGGTCAGACTTGGTGACCTCTAAAGTCCTTTCCGGCTCTCATTCTGTGATCCTGTGGTTGTTAGGCCAACCGCTTTGTAATAATCATGGATCTTGTTGCCTCACCTAGAGGCAGCTAGGTGGCACAGCGGATAGAGTGCTGGTCCTGGAGTCAGGAAGACGTGAGTTCAAATCCAGCCTCAGATACTTATGAGCTATGTGACCCTGGGCAAGTCACTTAACCTCTGTTTGCCACAATTTCTTCAACTATAAAATGAGGATAACAATAGCACCTGCCTCCCAGGGTTGTTGTGAGCATCAGTGTCTGACTCTGTGTGACCCCATTTAGGGTTTTCTTGGCAAAGACACTGGAATGGTTTGTCATTTCCTTCTCCAGCTCATTTTATAGATGAGGAAACCAAGGCAAACAAAGTTAAGTGACTTGCCCCAGGGTCACGCAGCTGGTAAGTGTCTGAGGCCAGATTTGAACTGAGCAACATGAATCTTCCTTACTCCAGGCCCAGCACTCTATCTAAGGTGCCACCTAGCTACCCAGTAATATTTGTAAAATGCTTAGCACAGTGTAGATACTTAATAAATGCCTGTTTCTTTCCTTCCTTGAGGAGGATGTGGAAACTCTGTGGTCTGACGCAAGCAGCACAAATGCTGTCCCCAGACAGGAATGTCCAGAGGACTTCATCACCTACAGGGAATTCTTCCGTTTGGGCCCTATGCAGGACAACTTCCCTGACAGTGATAAACAAGCGACGAGCCCACCTCTCTTCTTTTTAGGCTTCCCTGGATGTGAATAATCAGTAATCACCAGGGAGAGTGTGCATGTCAAAGGAGCTCTTTTAAGAGTGTGGTGTGTTCTACTAAGACAAAGCAACAATAAGATTCCTTCCTCTCCATCCTTCCAGTCCCGCAGAGTAATAAAGAATTAAACAAGACAAAAAACTATAAACTGAAAAGGCTGCCCCATATGAAATCCAAAGACCTGAATTCGAGTTCCAGCTCTGTTTCTTGTTAGCTAGGTGAGTTTTATAGACTATCAGGGCTGAAAATGACTTCTGGGTGTGTCTAGTCTAATCTATACCTGGAGAGGAGACACTGGCACAGGACCGCCCAGCGCGGTATGCCCTCATCAGAGAAGGTGCTGTGCTCTATGAGCAAAGCCAAAGTGAAGTAGCTCAAAAGAAACTCAAGATGAACAAATTTAGAGAATCCATCCCAAACGTTCACACAGACCATTTGTGCCTGAATTATAGTAGAACATACAGAGCTCATATTGATCTGATCAGCCACAGTTGGACACACTGTAACTTTACTCCGACATAGTGATGTCATTTTGGTCCTCTTCAAGAATGGTGGACATCAACTAACTAACTAGTCATCTGAAAATGGGAAACTTCCTTCTTTTCTCAAGGCTTTTGGACAACTCTGATTCTTAGGAAGCTCTTTTTTCTTCTTATACCAAATCAGTTGCCCCTCAGCCAAGTCTCCGAGACTCAGTTTCCAAATCTATAAAATGAGATAACGTATTCAGAGCACCTTGAAACCACCGAGTGCTATATAGATGTGAATTACTATCGCTGTCCGTCACCTGAGACACCACTAAAGTCGTGGGTGGAAATAGGAAGTCATTCTAGAAAATGACCCTACTTTGGCCACGCAAGAAGGCAAGACCATTACTATAATGTATTAGGTGCTGTCCTTAGGCATGATCGGCCCAAGTATAGTCTTGATGCCCTCTCCATCATAATCTTAATGGCTTGTGTCCCCATCTGGGATTTGCCCTGGGAACATGAGAATCAGACTTGTTTTACTTCCCCCAAAAGGGACCTCAGATCCCCAGAAACAATTCAAGATGTTAATAAAGACATTAAATACAGAACAAATTTATTAAAGACAATAATGTGTGCAGAAAAGACTTCTATTTGAATCCTTAGCAGCACAATGGGAGAGTCCTACCTGTGAGCCCCATTCGCCTCCCCACAAGTTTGTCATGATGCTTAATGAAGTCCCCGCCTCATGAGGGAAACTACAGGACCCATTGTAAGTACAGTTTCAATATCTTTAATCCGGGTAGAAGTTCAATACAGTTTATCTCCTTCCCTCCCTCTGGGCGCTGCCTGCCTCCCTCACGCTAGGGAGCTTATAGCCCTGCTTCATGCTTCACTTGACATGAATTATCAGAAATCTTGCAAGCTGAAGGAACTCTTTTTAGGGTACATTTTGATCTACTAAGACAGCAGTAACAGCAGTAACCAAAGTATAAGTAATTAAATAAGATAGAAAGCTCCCTCAACTCTCCTCTCTCTCACCCCCTACCCCGCCCATATTCAATCTGTTGCTAAAATCTGTCATTTTAACCTTCCTAACCTCTGCCAGGGACACTTACTAGCTGTGTGATCCTGCATAAGTCATTTAACCTCTATTTACCTCAGTTTCTAATCCGTAAAATGGGGACACACTGGAGAAGGAAATGGCAAACCATTCCAGTATCTTTGCCAAGAAAATCCCGTGGACAGGTCCGTGGGGTCAGGAAGAGCTGGACATGACTGAATGACTGAACAGCAGCAACAATAACAACATTTCTTGCATGTTCCCCCACCTCTCCTCTGACACTGTCCCCGTCCTGGCCTAGGCCCCCATCACCTCATTCCTGATGGTTTATTTCCCTACCCTACTCCAGTCCATTCTCTGGACTTAGGTGTCAAAGTGATCTTCCCAAAGTACAAGTGTGACCACATCACCCCTCCCCCCCCCACCCCGGCTCAATAAAGTTCCCTGTCACCTCCAAAGCATTCAAAGCCCTTCACAACCTGCTGTCCCTCCCACCCACCCCACCCCCACTTCTCATTTTCTTATACCTTAACAACTCCATTCCCCTCCCCAATGAGTTTCATTGCTGTTTCTTGTATCTCCCACACAGCAAAAACTCCCATAATGGCAAAACCTGTAATTATGATGACAATAAATCATATTTCTATGCAGCTTTGGAGTTTGCTGAAGCAGGGCATGGTGTATTGGATTAAAGAGACCTGGGTTCAAATTCCATCATAGCAGAGGCTCCATCTCCCAGCTCCAGGCATTTTCATCCGTTGTCCCCCATACCTATACTGCTCTTTCTCCTCATCTCCACCTCCTGGCTTCTCTTAAATCCTGGCGAAAATCCCCTCTTCTACAGGAAATCTTTCCTGATCCCCCTTAATTCTAGCACCTTCTCTTTGTCGGTTTTTAATTTATCCAGTACATAGTGTGTTTGTACATAGTTGGTGGCATGTTTGTGTGTCTTCCCCTGTTAGATGGTGAGCGCCTTGAGACTCTTTTGCCTTTGTATCCGCAGCGCTTAGCGCAGGGTAGGTGCTTATTAAATGTTTGTTGACCAACTAACAATGTCCTTCATGACGCCTCTGTTTCCAGCATTGCTTCTACTACCTTCTGTCTCCTCTTTTTCAACATTGGAAGTATTACATTTCTCCCGTCTTGTGCTGGCTTGAGTCCAACGAGCCTCTGGGCAAGTTAATACATTTCCAGGTCTTTTCTTAGGCTCCCACAGCCACACCTTCAATGCAAAAGGGCTCCTCCGGCGACAGTGGAGTCGTCCTTCCTCAACCATCCCACCAGCTATCTCTTACCTCCCCTCCTCCTTAGGCTAAAGGCAGAACAATTGAATTCCATTCCCTCTCCTAATTTCAGGACTCAAGCAAGTGGTCCATCCCCCTCAGTTGGCATTTCTCTCTGAGTCCTTTTGGGATTAGAGAGAAACAGATGGCTTTCTATCCCACCTTTCCATCTTTTCCCTCTAACTGGAGCCAAAACATGAAAATTACTCTGAGGTTCAGAGAGAAGCCTCAAGAAAGCAATGAGCACACCCGAGGGGGGGAGGGGGAAAGCTGACATCTGCTGTTGGCACCGTGCCACAACAGCAAAAACTCCCTTCCCCATGGTGTTAGTATTAAATATGTACTTATAATGATGATGATAACAAATCATATTTCTATGCTGCTTTAAAGACTACTGAAGCAGGACGTGGTGTATTGAATTTGGAGTTAAGGGTTCATATCCTGTCATAGCCAGTCACTAGCTTTTAGAGGCAGTTAGGTGGCACAGTAGCTAGACCCTTAGACCTGGAATCAGGAAGAGCCGAGTTCAAATCTGGCTTTAGACACTTACCAGCTGTGCGACCATGGGCAAGTCATTTTACCACTGTAAGCCTCAGTTTCCTCATCTGTAAAATAAAGATAATAATAGCACTTCCCTTCCAGGGTTGTTGAAAATAAAAAAAATTAGATTTTTTTTTTTTTGCAAACCTTCCAATAATGTTGTTATTGATCCTGGACAAGTTATGAAACCTCTCCAAGCCTCAGTTTCCCCATCTATTAAAAAGTAATAATAGCCATGCTCCCTTCCGCACAGTGCAGCTCTGACGCAAGTGTTTTACACACTTTGAGGTGCTATGGAAATATGGGCTTTGGCTATTGATCCTAACAATAACCTTAGAAAGGAGGCAGTATGCTGGTCCAGGAGTTTATTTTTCCAGTGGAGGCAACAGGGGCTCAGAAGTGTTAATTTTTATTTGAGGAGAGTGAAGAGGAAGGGGAAGAGGGAAGAGAATTTATTATGGGAGGAATATCTCTTCTCTGAGCTCATGTGGTAAGTAACTGCTACTGAAATATATTTGCCACAATGCAGAAATTATAGAGATAAAAACCTAGGTTTTGGTTATTATGCTCAAGTATAGGTTCAGGCCCTAGAGAAAACAATAAACCTGAACAGTCATTAGGGTTCTAACAAGGTGTCTTCTAGGCAAAATTACACCAGAATGACAGAGAAATAATTCCTTTACATATTGCAATCTTATACATTCCTCTTAAGCCATAAGAACTAAAGAAAAGACAGATCCATAATCCTATGCTTCCTTCAATGACATAAAAGTTGAACAAACTTAGAGTGCTAATCTCATACATAGGCAAACCTAGGTAAATAGACTTCAGAGGTAGACTAAGGTTACTGATTAAACAAATAGGTCAATTGAGAGGAAAGATTTACACATTGCCAAAGAGTCAAGGATAGTTGAGATTCTTCCTCTGGCTCCTTATCTAAGGTATATTTAAGGCCTTAAATAAATTTTCACATCTCACGAGACAGGTTTTGGTCAGGTGAGGCTAATATTAATAGAAGACAGGCTTTTATTTGGCCAAAAGTTGCAAAAGAAATGGCTCCCAAATAATAAAAATTAATAAAAGGAAATCAAATTTAAAAATTCCCATTACCTATTCAGTCCAGAGCATATGGTAGTGAGGCACGGGGGAAAAGAAAGACTTGGATTGGGAAGCAAGAGATCTGAGCTGGGGTCCTCATTCTTCTGCTGACAACTGTTTGACTTTGGGCGAATCCCTTTCCTTCTCTGGCTCTCAGTTCCCTATCTGCAAAATGAGAAGACTAGACTAGTTGAATGCTATGGTGTCTTCGGATGAAGAAATTCTCCAAGTCTATATTCCACCTAAGCTAACTAACTTGTGGGTTTCTACTCTTTTGAAATTAATAGACAGAGCTTACTCCTATTACTTGAAGCCACTCTTGGACCAGGGCTGGGTTAAAAATGATGACTTCCTGGTGGGATCAGGTTTGTTTCTGAATTTGATTAGCAGCAAGAAGGGTCTGAGGAAATTGTGCTAGATGAGTTCTAATATCTCTTTAAGTTCTGACAACATTTATTTTATGATCTAAGGCCCCTTCCACCTCTGACATTCTATATTCTAAGATCCCTTCCAAGTCAAATCAAATCAACGAACATTTACCAAGCATCTATCATATGCCCAGAATGGTGCTGATACAAAGAAAGATAAAAAGAAAGGTAAACAGACAGTGCTTGCCCTCAAGGAGCTCACAGTCTAATGTGAAAATAGCTATATGTAAACAAAATATATATCTATATATATATATAGAGAGAGAGATACACACATATATGTATATATATATATATGATAAATTGGAGACATTCAATAGACAAAAGGCACTAGCATTAAACCATACAGAAAGACTTCTTGTAAGAGGTGGGATTTTAGCTAGCACTTAAAGCCAGGGATGCCAGGGATGCCAGGAGATGAGCATAATAAAGGAGAGAATTCCAAGCATTACAGACAGCCAATAAAAATATTGGCACCAAGATATAGAGCGTATTGTATGAGGAATAGCAAGGAGGCCAGTGTCACTATATCACAGTGTACTTGAGCATGAGTAAGATGTAAGTATTGGAAAGGTCAGAGAGAGCCAAGACAGGAAGGACTTTGAAAAGGACATCCTGGTCAAGACATCCAATAGGCAGTTGGAGATAAGAGTCTGGAGGTTAGGAGAGAGATTAGGACTGGGTAAGTTGATCTGAGAATCATCTACGTAGAGATGATAATTGAATCCACAGGAGTTAATGAGATCACCAAGGGAAATTTTATATATATATATATATACATATACATATATATATGGGGGGGAAGACTCAGGATAGAGTCCTGGGGGACGCCCACTGTTACTGAGTGTGACCTGGATGAAGATCTAGCAAAGGAGACTAAGAAGGAGTGGTCACACAGGTAGGAGGAGAACCAGATTAGAGGTGTGTCACAGAATCTGAGAGAGAAGAATGAAGGAGGGTCAAACACTCCTTGGACATTGCAAGGAATGTCAAAGGCTGCAGAGAAGTCAAGGAGGATGAGGATTGAGAAAAGGCAGTTAGATCATTGGAAGTTTCAGTTGAGAATAATAAATTTGGAAGGCAGATTGTTAAGAAGAAAATGAGAGGAAAGGAAGTGGGGGCACCTATGGAAGATGAGGTTCTCAAGGAGCTTAGCCACAAAAAGGAGGAGAGATATAGGATGATAGTCAGCAGGAGCAGACAGGCCATGTAAGGACATTTTTAAGGATTGGAGTGGGGGGTGTAGGTATGTTAGACAGGGATAGACTGAAGGTGAGAGTGGGAATTAAAGGATCAGTAAATTGGAAGGAATGGGTCAAGATGGAGCCAGTGCTGGAAAGAATGGCCAGGGACTCTGTGTTGTCAGCTCCGACACTCTGTTCTATGTACTAGGGGACCTTCCAGCTCAAATAGTCTGTGACTCAGTGTCATAGCAGTTTGGGGGAAGGGGATGTTTTGGTATTTCAGCACAAATCTGCCAGAAAGGCTGTGTAGGTGTGGCTCCCCAGGAGCTGCTGCCACCAGAGACAGAGTGAGAAAGGGAAGTAAAATCCACCTCATGGAATCTGCTGGAAAATTAAACCAACCCCCACCCCCAAAACCCTCCTTCCCCGCTGCCACCCTTTGTTTAAGCAAGCATTATATGTGGTTATTATAGAGGAAGGAGGCACTCGCTCTCCTGAGCAGGGGAAAGGCTCTGTAGGGTTGGTTACAAGGTGGAGGGAGATTAGCAGGCAGGTGTATGATGTTAGTATTATTAATATTCACTACAACAGTACTGTAAAAGATCCCCAACTTCATCAAGGTGAGTCCTTGCTTCACTAATACAGATCATGGTCACCTTTAGGAAATGGTTTTGTGAGTTGCTGTCTTTTTAAAAAAATTAATTTTTAGTTTTCTACATTCACTTTTATAAGATTTTGAGTTCCAGTTTTTCCCCTTCCCCAAGACAGCATGCCATCAGATATAGGTTATACATGTACAATCATATTAGACATCTTTCCACATTAGTCATGTTACAAAAGAAGAACCAGAGCAAAACAGAAAAACCACATTGATCTGTCTTTTAAAAAAATGTGACCTGGTGGTCACATTTCTAGGGATAAGTATCCTTATGCTGGCTAGCTCCCAGACCTTGTTTCAAGGTCTGTCCATAGACTCTGCTTGTATAGCCTATGAGAACCAAGAGTCCCCTCTACCCTTCGATTGAGAACTAAAGCACTGCCCCAGGAATATTAATAGCTTTTCTATGGCACTTTATAGTTTACTATGCATGTCACAGACATATCCTAATCTTACCCTTTAGTTTGACATTCTGGGCTTTTCCCCTTGAACCCATTGAGCTAGCACACAGAATTGTAGATTATATACATTTATATATACATATGCATATACACATACATAGGTATATATACATGTAATACACATGTGCCCATTTGTATGTACACAGAGATACACATGTTTGCATGTACATGTCTGTATGTTCACAGATACCTACCCACATACATATATACAAACATCACTTCCTTCTGGAAGAATTGTATTTAATGCTTATACAAAACAGGCGCAGAGTGAGATTTGCTTTGGTTTGTTTTTTAAGTAGGTTTAATGTAATGAATTTCAGTTCTTTTTCACCCTCTCTCAGAATATAGAGACACAAAATATCCCTGGAACTAAAGTGACCTAATCTCTTTATCTGGCCATCTTGTACAAATCCTGAAAATTCATATTTTTGAACATGAATTTCTTTCCTCCCATCCCTTGTATAAGAGTCTTGAAATGAAGAAAGGTTTCCCATCTTGAGTGGGATGTTAGAGTAGATGCCCTCTAAGATCCTTTCAGGGTCTGGCATTATGAGTTCCATGGCCCCTCCCAACTCTGACTCTATTTTCTAGGGCCCCTCCTAGGTCTGACCTTTCTATGTTTTCTGTTTGTCTGCTTTTTCCTTGAAACTGGATCTCCCTTTTTCACCCAAGCTGGACATGTATTGGCAGCTCGTGGCTTGATTCCTCTACTGATGGTCAACAGAACTTTGGCCTATTCTGTCTCCAGCCTGGGGTCTGTTATCCCCTCCTAATTAACCTGGTGCCCTCCATTCCTATCCCAGGTGCACAGATTGGTGCCAGATAGTGCAGATGTCAAATCAGCTTTAGCCCTAAAGCAACTTAGAACTCTTGAGCTCAGGAGATCCACCAACCTCGGCCAAGTAGCAGGGATTACAGGCATGTACTCCTATGCCCAGCAACGTTCTACGTTCTAAGGTCTCTTCCAGCTTTAATATCCTATATGTTCAGTCCCTTTCCTGCTCTGACCATCCCTCAGCCTGAGATCCCTTCAACCACTTCATTCAACTGAGGCTCAAAAGGCCAAGTAGCAAGTAGCAGGGCCAGGATTGTTCAGATCCAGTGCTTTTCTTGCTTCTTTTACAGTTGGAGACATTTTATAGATCATTTGGTCCAGCCCTGTCCATTCTTTTGGACAGGTAACATATCTTTATCCCTATTTTAGAGCTGAAGCTACTGGGGCCCAGATGGTAAAGATACTTAGGCAAGATTATATGGGTAGTAACATACCCCCAGAGCTATGGAGGCATGATAGGGTCCCAAACAGGCCTCTAGGAGCTTTGAGCTAGACTGGGGAGGATCCAGATTACATCATTTGATTGTAACTCCCTTTAGTGGGAATACCAGTAGTGATGGAAACTAGACTTAAGCCTATGATGTCACTAGCATAGAGAGCTCTTGGGTCAAGAAGTATCCTTTGCTGGGACAAGGCGATACTTCTCTGCAATTTATATTCTTAGAGATCTATCTAGGGCACTGAGAGTTTACGGAATTTGCCCAGGGTCATACAGACAGTACATATTAGAGGCACGCCCAGATCTCACATTCCCCATGCTATTCTGCCTCTCTCCCCAGGAAGCCTCTATCATTTGTCCAGAAAGAAAAGTGAAGCCCAGAGAGGGAAAGTGAATAGTCATATAGTGAATAGGCTCCATCTCCTAATCAAGTTCTCGGACATTATTTATTTAGCCCCCGGGGCCCTCCTGGGAGGCAACCTTTTCCTTCTCCTCTGAGCTTTCTCTCTAACCATTCTAGTAATTCAATCTCCCTGAGACTCCAAGCAATAACAAGAAAGCCCTTCGTAGGCTGGGCTGGGGCAGCCACAGTCCTCAGTTCAGATGCAGAGACGCATAAACCTGATCCTTTCTCCCTGTGAGGAAGAACCAGGATCGAATGGCTTAGGGACTGCAGGGCTTCCTCCTGATTGGCTGCTCATGACGTCACCCCTTTTCAATCTCTCAGCTTCTTAGAACGCACTATTAATTTTCCCGAGGTAGTTCCTGCGCTCAAGAGAGCTTGAGCCTTCCGGTTGTTGTTTACAGAATCCTAGGCTTTTCAAGAGAAGAGGCAGCCTTGGTAGGGTGCGAAAGGCCCTGGCCTTGGAGCATCAGGGCACGCAAGACTCCAGGAGGTGCCAGTGCTGGAACTCTGTGAATTTTTTCCAATTTATCCTGCGTGTATCTTTAATGTACCTAGTTGTTAGCATGTTGTCTCCCCCATTGGACTGAACTCCTTGAGAACAGGGACTATCTTTTGCCATTCTTTGTATGCCCAGCACTTAGCATAGTGTCTGGCACATAGTAGGTGCTTAATAAATGCTTGTCGACTGGAGAATTCCAGGGAGGCCTTCTTCCTCTTGTTCCACCACTTTCCATCCCTCTTATTCCCCCCACACACTGCGATACATGCATCACTACCCCAGAATCAGAGCATGCTATAATGCCCTCCTTCATTCTTGGGGTGAGCCCTGACTGTTCTGTCTCCTCTCTCAGATGCAGGCTGTTCCTAAATCCTGTCCTCTATAGCTCAATAATATCTCTCAGGTCCAACTTTCCTCTCTGTTCCTACTGACCTTACTCCAATACGAGCCCTGTGCACCACTAGCCGAAGGTAAATAGCTTCCTAAGAACTCCAGCTCTCCCCTCCCTTCTCTTTTCCTTCTAGTCTTTATACTGCTGGCAGAATAATCCTTTTTACTTATAAATCAGAGTCCTCTCGCCTCTGCTCAAAACCTTCGTTGGCTTCCTATTTATTACCTACTGAGTCAAGTTCTGTCTACTTTCCCTGTCATTCTAATGCCGCCCTATCTTTCCGATCAAGATCTCTACAGAAGCTGCTTACTTTCTGTCCCCCAGACTCATCTTTCACTTTCCCACCCCCATTCCTTTGCCCACACTGTTTCCTGTACCTTCCCTTCCACCTCTTGAATTTAGTCCTCTCCTTTAAAGTCCGATTCAAAATGCCACTTGCTGTAGAAAGCTTTCCTTCCCTTACCCTTTATGTCAATAAAGACCTTCCCTTACCTCAAGGCCATCTCTACCTCTCTCATTCTATAATAAGAAGTTTTATAGTGTTGGGGGAGTATCAGATGGGTAGTAGCAAGAGCATGGGACTTGGCGTCAAAGGGTGAGGATATGAAACTCTTCATAAAGAAGGGTGCGCTATTAGACTATTTCAGGAGAAAGTGACTTTTTGAGCTCCAAGGAATGTTTCTGTGGCTCCATAGGGGCTATCAGCAGAGAGATCATCCAATGAAGCCTAGAGAATGGACTGAAGAGTATTAGTGGTTGGTGACTCCCAGCTGAGGGATACTGAGGCAGCTGTTTATTCCCCTGACCTAAGTAACAAAGAGTTCTGCTGAATTCTTAGGACACACGTTTGGGATATGATGGAATTGCTGATTAAGTGGACATGGCTGATTAACGATAGGGAATTCAGAAGAGAAAAGCAAAAAAAAAAAAAGGGGGGGGGGATGGAACAGCTGGCTAAAATGGCATCTGCCGAATAGGAGAAAATCAGAGAATTCTGGGAAGACTTGGATGAACTGATGCAGTGAGCAAACCAGTAGAACAAGATGTAAGATGACCGCAGTGATGTAAGCAAAAATAATACTAAGACACAGCTGAACTCTGGGTAATGGGAAAGACCAGTAGTAATCCCAGAGTATACACAATGAGACATAGCTTCTTCTTCTCAGTGGAGAAGTGAGGAACAAAGGGTGCAGAATGTTGCATATGCTGTCATGTGCTGTCACTATCAGTTGGTTTTACCTCATTCTTTTTTTCTTCATTACAAAGGAAGGTCCATTGTGGGGGAAGAATAACTGAAAATGACTGTGATTTTTTGTTTTTTTAAAAAAGCATTAGTACAAGTTTTTAAAATTGGTATCTGAGAATAGGATTAGATTACTGAACTGTGGCTTGAAATGTACTAAAGATGAACTCTTGGCAATAGGTACCTAACAAGAACTGATTTAGAAAAACATTTGCCTGGAGTCTTAGACATCTAATCAATATAGTTTTAGTTGGGCATGGTGGGCCTCACATTTACCATCCCTGCTACCAGAAAGGCTGAGACTGGTGGGTCATTTGAGCTTGGGAGTTCTGCATTTCAGCACACTAAGTTGATTGAATGTCCACACTATGTCTAGTACCAATATGGTGAGCCCATGAGTGTAGAGGGCTACCAGGCTATCTTACAAGGAGTGAGAAGGCCCAGGTTGGAAATGGAGTAGATCAAAGTTCCCATGCCCATCAGTAGCATGATTGGCTTGTTAATGGCCACTGTACTTCTAGCCTGGTAGAGATAAGAGAATCCCAGTTGGGGGTGGAGGGAGAGAGACAGACAGCTAGACAGACAGAAACAGACAGAGACAAGAGTTAGAAACAAAGAGACAGAAAGAGAGGAGAAAGAGAGAGAAACAGAGAGATTAAGAGAGAAAGAGAGAAACAGAGACAGAGACAGAGACAGAGAAAGAGAGAGAGAGAGAGAGAGAGAGAGAGAGAGAGAGAGAGAGAGAGAGAGAGGAGGGAGAAGGGAGAGGAGAGGAGAACAGAATAGAACAGAACAGAACAGAAGGGAGCTTTAAACTGATAGAGAAAAGAGGAAAGAAGTAACCTGCCTGTATAAATCTGACAAGTCTAATACCATAGATTGTAGCTGATACAACACAGGAGAAACAGTAGCAGAAGAGAGGACCAGAAATTCATGGTCACTCAGCTAGTAAGTGTCTGAGATAGGATTTGAACTCAGGAAGACGAGTTTTCCTGACTGTAGGCCCTGCACTCTATGCACTGCACCACCTAGCTGCTGAGGATGAATATAGAAGTTAATATATCATCAAATTGTCATGTGTACAAAAGATAATATAAAAGAGTAATGCAACTCTATAAAAAATTGTGCAGGAGTAATGGGCCTTCACTGAAGTTGGTGGTAGATGCTAAGGAAAATGAAAATAGTTTTTTCTTAATTATTCTGGGTACAAGAAAAATACCCAAAAAGGGCTAGGACCTCTCCTAGGGTAGATGGCATAAAGGAAGATAGTGAGGAGGGGCAACTACTAAACTCTTATTGTTCTTAAAAGTCCTTTTTTAAAGAGAAAAGAGAAAGTGTGGTGTAGACAAAAAGCTGGCCTTGAAGTTGGAAGACCTGCGTTTAGAACCCACATACTGTCTGGGTGACCCTGAGAAAATAATTTAACTCCTCAATGTTTTAGGCACCTCACTAAGGCTATAAATTGCAAAGAAGGTGCCAACCTGCATTGGTGGAGGGAGTTATTTTATCTGGGAGCACTCTAGTCCGGTCCCTATCCCCATCTTTTCCTTTTCCAAAAAGGATCATCTTTGGACTGTGAAGGACAAATAAAAAACAGAAATCCAAGTTAACTGAAGAGATGGTCAGGGAGCATTTGGCTACATTCAGTGAGTTGCCCAGGCCCAGAAGAATTAAATCATATGATACTCAATGAATTGGCAAATGTGATTGTCGAGTCGCTGTTGGGGATTTTTGAAACATCTCGGAAGCCTGAGTGTGGTGGCACATACCTATAATCCTAGCTACTAAGGGACTGAGGCTACAATAGACTAAACAAATTGATATCTGTTTAATGTTTGTCATTGTGAGCCCCCAGGACTGTCAGGATGTAGGTACCAGGTTGCCTAAGGAAAGGTAAGCTGGCAGGTCTGAGAAGTGGGGCAGGTTGAATTTCCCATGCCAGTTAGAGTGGAACTGGCCTGTAAATAGCCCCTGTACTTCCAATTTGAGAAAGATACAGAGACACAGGAAGGAAGGAAGGAAAGAAAGAAAGGGAGGGAGGAAGGAAGAAAGGAAAGAAAGAAAGAAAGAAAGAAAGAAAGAAAGAAAGAAAGAAAGAAAGAAAGAAAGAAAGAAAGGAAAGAAAGAAAGGAAAGAAAGAAAGAAAGGAAAGAAAGAAAGAAAGGAAAGAAAGAAAGAAAGGAAAGAAAGAAAGAAAGGAAAGACAAGAGAAGGAAGGAAAGAAAAAGAGAGAAAGAGAAAAAGAGGAAGGAAGGAGGGAGGGAGAAAGGAAGAAAAAAGAGTAAAGTTTTACATTTAGTTTCTAGAAGTCAATTTTACAAAAAAAAAGGGGGGGGAAGGTTTGGCTAGACTTTTATTCCTGTGAAAAAAATCTAGGGGGTTCTGTGGAGTGCCAGCTCCAAAGGAGCAGCCAAAAACATGGCAGCCAAAAAAGCTAATGGTTTCTGAAGCTGCTCTGACAGGCATCATGTGCAGAGCAAAGTAGGTAGTAGGTCTGTGGTCCTCAGCCCTGGTCAAATAGCATCTATTTGTAATATTATGGGATCTTAGACACTGGGCCTCAGTTTCCCCATAGGTAAAATGAGGAGGTTAGACTAGATAGTTTCCTACTTCTGATAGTCCCTGTTTTGCATCCCCATGTCGCTCCCTAGCCTTGTATTCCACGTTCTAAGGCTCCTTCCAGCTCCAACTTCCTACAATTCCTGTTATGTGTAAGCTCCTAGATGGATTACAGGTGCTGAACTTCCACTCTCATTTCTCCTGCCTTTCCTATCCTCTTTTCCTCTCCCTGCTCACGGTCCCCTCCTCCCCCTCCTAAGACTTTTGAACCTCATCCAGGAGCCTCAACAGGTGTTCAGCAGCTCAAGTCTACCGGTGCCTTGGCAGGAAAAGGACAGGGGAGGGGAAGGGTGGAGTTGGCCGCGGGGCTACCCAGCCTGGTTGCCAGATCAAGTTCAAGGTCTTCAGAGAGCTCTCCAGAGGCCTTTCAGTCAGGCCAAAGGGAGCTGTTTCTGTCTCAGTGTCTGAGCTCTCACTATAGGCCCCTGTTTAAAGGGCATGGGCCTCATCCAGGGGCGGTGAACCTACAGCCTCCCTTAGGGGATTTGTTCTGTGAAGTTTGGATTTAGTCAAAACGCTGCACCTAGAAGGCCACATGTGGCCTTGAGGCCACAGGTTCCCACACCTGCAGCCTTGTCTCTTCTCTCTCTGAGACATAGAGCTTCATGTCTCTTTCCTCGGGCTGGATTCTCCTTATGGAGAGGATGCTGAAACATTTGTGGGTAGGTAGACTTTAATAGTCTTCATCCATCCATCCATCCATCCATCCATTCATTCATTCATTCATAAGAAGGGGACCTTAGAGATCATAAACCATCTTTCTCATTTTTAAAGTAAGGATTAGTGAGCCTTATATTCTCAGATTGGAACAGCAGTTTGGGACTTAGAGGAATTTTCATGTTTTCTATGTTACTGGCCCATCGACCAAGAAAGTCAGATAACATAGAAAGCAACAGACATTTATTATGGTGTGCTTTAATTCATACATGGAAAGATCCAAAGCCCGAGATGAAATGCTCAAGGGTAAAAGCACAGGGGATGCGAGTATGGAGAGTTTGGGGCCAAGGATGCTAATGGGCCGTGGGGAAGGATAAATTTTGGTCAAGCTGAGGCCTTGAAGGTGAGGAAAGGCTGTTGCTAAGCTTCAGATTCATCAAGACAAAGCAGGAGAAAGAAGAGGGATAAATTAGGGTCTTGAAAAAGATTGTCCTCTAAGCCTATGCATGCAGGCTAGTCCATGGGCGGGGCATCTGAGTTCTGCGAGTTAAATGAAATTGTATTTGTAAAGTGCTTAGCACAGTACCGGCACATAGTAGGTACTTCGCAGCATAGTAGGACATCTTCATTCTGGCAGTGAAGCTGTGGGACTGATGCCATCTTGAATAGGCTGTCAGATATTAAATGACCCTTAAATACCACCTTCATGAGGTCACTCCTGAACCTTCTGTGGCTTCAAATTGATCAAAGGATATAATAATAGCTGACCTCTCTATAGCACCTTTAGGTTTCCAAAGGGAATGACTGACATAAATTATCTTGTTTGAGCTCACGACAGCCCCATGAGGAGGTAAATGCTCCTCTCCCATTTTACAAGAGAGGAAAATAAGACTCGGAAATATTAAGTGATTGCTTATAGTTACACAGCTGGTAGATACTAGAGCGAGGTTTCAAACCCAGGACTATGTTGACTTGAGGTCCAGAGCTCTTTCTACTAGACCATACTGCCTTCTATAGAAACAGGAAATACATGAATAAAATGGCAAAATCATGAAATGCATGAGAACATGAAGCAGTATACATAATAAAGGAATCAAATAGTTAAAATCATTCTTAGGCCAGGACATGGAGGCTTCAGTTGGTGATGTCACCACATGGTGGCCAAATGTATATCCCTCTGGGAAATGTAGTCCAGTGAGTAATGCTTTCTCAGCCCTAAGAATCATGGGAAACGAAGTCCTAAGGGCATGTTTGCTACATGGGAAAATGCTTTAGAGACCCCAAAGCAGTAAAGACACCTTCTGCACACAAGTCCTCATCCTGGGCCTTTAGAGACAATAATAGATATGAAATAGGCTGTCTGCCATGGAGGAAGAGAGGATATGACATATAATGTATATGTCATACATATGTGTATTACATATATGTATGGGTATACACACATATACATACATGCACACATATGTGTGTATATTATGACGTATATACATATGAAACAGAAACCTAAGACTAGGACGCCCAGAGAATAAGGATTCTGTGAGATCCCTGTGGGCTGATAGGATTAAGCAAGGTTTCTATGAGGCAAAACTTGAGCTGAGCCTAGAAGGACAGGGATGATAATATGAGTGGTTTCCACTTTAAGAAAACTGAAACGCCAAAATCAGAGCGCTCTAAACAGTTTAATAATCGAGTTATTGCTTCATAGAATCTCTGAGTCTGTGTTTGAGCAGGGAATCATCCCAAAGGCATTTAAGTAACTAAATATCCCAGACATTTAATGTAAGGTTATACCTTCCACTGAGAAATGGCTTTTTGGAGTCATCTAGCTGCGGACAAAGAGTGTGACTTGCTTTTAGGTCCCATCTACAGGAGGCAGTAACTCAAGAGACCTGGGGGAGAGAGCCCACCTGTGGTCCAGGAGAGTTCACCCAGAATCCCCCAAGTTCCTGGAGTCTGGCCATGACACCAACCTTCTTCCTTCTTCTTCCCACCAATCTATTCCAGGTCTAGGTCAAGGACAAATGTCCAAAAACTTGAAGGATGATGGGCCTAAAGGTCCATTTGTAAAGGCACCAATGGCAGAATGGTGCCAAGCCAGGGAGGTTCCCAGGACAACGGAGTTATTGAAATGTTTGGTGAACTTGTGTAGTGACAAGAGACTGGTGGGGACAAAGAAATAATAACAATAATAGCTAAAATTTATATGGTACTTATTGTGTGCCAGGTACTGTGCTAAGCACTTTACAATTATTATCCCACTGGAGTCTCACAACAATCTTTTGAGGTAGGTGCTGCTCTTATCCTCATTTTACAAATGAGGAAACTGAGGCAGATAGAAGTTAAATGACTTGCCCAGAATCACACCACTAGTGTCTGAGGTTGGCTTTGAACTCAGGTCTTTCTGACTCCAGGCCCAGTGTTCCCTCCACTGTGCTACCTAGCTACCCCTAGGCAGTGATAGAGAAATGATGACAGAGCCAGAAAGACAAGTGGCAACAGAACAAGAAAACAAGATGACCGGGTCAGATGGTGATGGAGATGGGTAGTGACAGAGAGGACCAGTGGGCAAGTCCAGGAAATAGGTGATGTTGGCAGGTGGTGATAGAGACAAAAGAGAATAAAGACAATCAATCAATGATCATTTATTATGAATCTACTATGTGCCAGATACTGTGCTAGGTACTAGGAAAAAATCCAGAAATGAAACAGTCTCTGCCTTCAAAGAGTTGGCATTCCAATAGGAGAGATGATGTGTGTATATGTATGTATACACACACACACATATATATATATATACACACAAAAATAAATTCATGGTAATTAGGGGGGTGGGAGTGGATCAAGGAAGGCTCCATATAGAAGGTGGCATTTGAGCTGAGCCTTGGAGGAAATGAGGCATTCAAAGGAGCAGAGGTGATAAGGGTATGAATTCCAGGCATGGAGGACAACAGAGATGAGAGACAGAATTCCATTTACGAAGAACAGCAAGAGGGGCAGTTTGGCTAAATAGCAGGGTTCATGAAGCATTATAATATATAATAAAGCTGAAAAGGTAGTTTGGGCCCAGGTTTTGAAGGGCTTTAAATGACAAAAAGAGGAGTTAATATTTGATCCCAGGGCAACAGGGAGTCACTGGAGTTTATTGAGTAGGGAATTATCATTGTCAGTTCTGCGCTTAAGGAAAATTGCTTTGGAAGCATTGTGTGGAGCGGATTGGAGCGATGGGAGACTTGAGACAGGAAGAGCAATTAGAAAGCTGTTACAATAGTCTAGGTGACAGGTGATGAAGGGCTCACCTAGGGCTGTATGAGCGGAGAGACGGTGACCAATGTGAGACACGGTATGGAGGTAGAATGGATGTGATTTATCAATCAACTGGATGTGATGGACAAAGGAGAGTGATGGCACCAAGGTTGTGAATGTGGGTGACTGGGAGGATGGGAGGATATTTGACAAAAATAATGAAATTTAGAAGAGGGGTGGATTTTGGGGGAAAGATAATGAGTTCTGTTTTGGACATATTCAGCTTGAGACAAACAAACAGATGGAGACCAGTAGCACAAAACAATGGGGCCCTTGAAAGCCTCGAAATTGACAGTTTCAGGGCCAATGGAACAAGATGGGGCTTGGGGAGTCTGAAGCAGACATCCAGGGCTACAGACTTGTACCATTGTGCCCTCTAGTGGCTACATCTACTCACTGGACGGTTGAGAATATTTGGCTTTTTTGCTTTATTGAGAGTGGGGGACTTAGCTTTGTCTGTGTTGTTCCTAGTCTTTATCACGCTAAATACTGGGAAAAAACTTTTCTAAAATCTAAGCCTCCCCAAAGAGCATTCCAGTGGGCTGCCTCGGGAGCCTGTGAACTTCTCATCACTGCACAAGTTCAGTGGAAGATTGACCACTTGTGCCAGATACTGTGCTAGGTACTAGAATAAAAAAACCCGGAAATGAAACAGTCTCTGCCTTCAAAGAGTTGGCATTCAAATAGGGGAGATGACATGTGTATGTGTATGTGTATGTATATACACATATATACATATACATATATATACACAAAAAAATTAATGGTAATTAGGAGGTGGGAGTGGAATCAAGGAAGGCTTCATATAGAAGGTGTCATTCCCTCATACAATGAGGGAATTCAGGTTCATAGGTTGGACTAGATGCCCTCTGAGGTTCCATCTACCTCTGAGATGCCTATATTTTGGGAAAGAACATTGAAAAACTGGACTGTGAGAATCAGTCAAATGACCCAGGGATATTTCTCCTAAAAATGTTGGGGGTCAGGGGAGTCTGTGAAGAAGATTTAGGCTTGTTCTCCTTAGCCCCAGAGGGCAGAACTAAGAACAGTGTGGAGAAGCTACAGAGAGGCAGATTTAGGATCAACGTAAGGAAAATTCTTTCTAACCCTTTTTGCTGTTGTTCATCAGCCGTTTTCAGTTGTGTCTGACTCTCTGTGACCTTACTTGCGGTTTTCTTGGCAAAGATATTGGGAATGGTTTGCCATTTCCTTCTCCAGTGTATTTGATAGATGAGGAACAGATGCAAACAGGTTTAAGTGACTTGCCCAGGGTCACAAAGCTAGTAAGTGTCTGTGGCCTAATTTGAACTCGTAGTTGTCCAAACGTCGAATAAGATGACGGGGGTAGGGATTATGGAAAGGAAGGGATGAGTTTCCCATTACTGGAGATCTTCAGCAGGATGGAGACAGGTAGTGACAGAGAGGAGCAGGGAGCAAGTCCAAGCAATAAGTGATGTTGGCAGGTGGTGATAGAGACAGGAGGGAATAAAGATAATTAATCAATCAATGATGATTTATTACGCATCTACTATTTGCCGGATACTGTGCTAGCTACTAGAAGAAAAACCAGAAATGAAACAGTCCCTGCCTTTAAAAAGTTGACATTCAAATAGAGGAGATGACACGTGTATGTGTGTGTCCATTTGTTGGGGACACAAATGAGGGAATTCCTTCTCAACTATGGATTGGGCTAAATGTCCCCTGGGAGTACGAACCAAAGTGGGATTTGTAGTTAGAGAACCTGGATTTGGATCCTGGCTCTGCCTTCACCTCTTTGGGCCTCAGGTTTCTCGTTTGTAAAATAGGTTGAGGGTGGTGGTGGTGGTGGACTAGACAACCTCTAGGTCCCTTACACCTATGAATCTATGATTCTATGATTCTGAATTTCTGTATGATTTTTCATTAGTGATATGCTGGCACATGTTTAACAAGTGGCTTTCAGGGAAGAAGGGTCTACTCAACATATTTTTGTTTAATTTATCTTATTAACATTTAAGTCTAGACAACCAACAAGACAATCAATCAAACTCTGACTTGTAGCGATTGCCAGTTTTGGAGGTGTAAATAGTACAATGAAAACTGAACAATGAGCTCTCCTGAGCTGGTATAGCTGGCTCCAGCACGCTCCTGACCCTTCATCCCTTCTCTCCATCATGGCCTACGTCTATGACTCTTTACTCTTTTTCAATTCATCTAGGCCTCTGTGCTGATCATTTTGCTAGGTAGGTGGTGTAGTAGATAGAGTGCCGGAAGACTCATCTTTGTGAGTTCAAATCTCACCTCAGACTCTTACTGGATGTATGACTCTGGGCCAGTCACTTGACCCTGTTTGGCCCCAGTTTCCTCCTCTGTAAAATGAGCCGGAGAAGGAAATGGTAATCCACTCCAGTACCTTTGCCAAGAAAACCCCAAATGGGGCCATGAGTGTCAGACATGACTGAACAATAAAGCTGATACTTTCATTCTTCTATTCTCTTCCTTGCAAGATGATTCCTTAGGAATGTGGTTTTGAAGCTATTATCAGAGGCAAGAATATTAGCAACAAATTGTGTCCAAGCCCACTTGAGACAGGTCTGTGTGGACCCAGGGACTTTGAACCCAGTTTTTCTAAAGGACTATACTAATGATGATGATGATGATGATGATGATGATGATAGTTAGCATTTATGTAGGGCTTCAAGGTATACAAAGTACTTTACAAATATCTCATTTTATTCTTGAGACAGCTGTGGGTGCTAGTATTATCTCTATTTTACAGACGAGGAAATTAAAGAAAGCAGAGGTTAAGTGACTTGCTTAGAGTCACATAGCTAGTAAGTATTTGAGACTGGATTCGTACTCAAGACTTCCTGACTCCAGGTCCAGCATTCGATAGCACTACCCAACTCAGTTATAAGTCTATTAGATAACTTGACTTGACTTCTTTTCATCTCAAGTTTGGTAATATGCATCTATCACCTTCTAGTCATGGAGCCCACAATCTCTTAAATCCTTTCATGCCTTAACCCAAAGGAGTAACTAACTGTAGCCATGCAAGGTGGGAGAGGGTGTGTGTGTGTGTGTGTGTGTGTGTGTGTGCAGGTGTGTGTGAAAAGATTTGTGGGGCCCATTATATCATATTATACTCATGCCCAACTATTCTTTTAGCTCTGCTGGGGAATAGAGAAAAGACATAAGATCCTTCCCATGTGTGGCTGATAATATAATTGGAGAGATGAGATTTCTATTTCTATAGAAGGAAAAAAAAACAACCTGGAGATCTTGTGCATGAGGCTATGTAGGTCAGGGCTCAGGGAAAGAAAGAAAAAAGAGGGAGATTAATTAGGAAGAACTTTTTGGAAGTGACAGATCTGGACTGTACATTGCACAAATATTCTTACTGTTCATTTTGACAGTTTTTATTGGGCTTGTCTGACCAGCTTCCGGATTGCATACATGCTTCCCCTAGGGCAGGACTCTCCTTACTCGCAAGAGTCCTTAGGTTGGCCCTACCCATAGTCACGCTTTCATATCAAGTTTTTACATGGTGGGGCAGGTGGTATAACAGAAAGAACCGGGGACTGGGAATTAAAATACTTTGGCTTGGGTCCCAACTTGGCCACTGATTTATTTGTTTGTTAGGGTGTGTGTGTGTGTGTGTGTGTGTGTGTGTGTGTGTGTGTGTGTGTGTGTGTGTGTGTGTGTGTGTGTGTCTGGTTTTGTACCTGTTTTCAAGAAGAATTTCTCTGCTTTGTTCTCTTCACTAATTTTCTTTCCTTTTTGTCTTCTGAACTTTTATTCTCTGATCTGTGGTCTATGTTCTTATTTATTCCTTCTATAATCTCTGTATATTTCTCACAGAGTTAAAGCTTCCTAAATATCAATTTTTAGTTTTTCTTCCAAAAATTTCTATTGCTTATATAGATCTTGTCCCATCATTCCCTCAAGTTTTTTTTTCCTGTTCTGTCTCACTCTTAGCATTATCAGTTCATGAGAGCAGCAGTCATGTGGATAAAAACAGTATCCCATGGTAAAAAGTACACAATATGCCAAAGTATGTGAGCCAATTTTACCCCTTACCCTGTCCAGAATCATTCTTCCTATTATCTATAGCATCTCACCTCTAGGTTCATACCCCTAGCCCCTCAACCTTTCTTGTACCAGCTGCCTCCAGGAGCTCCTATTTCCCTTCTTCAGAGAAAATTTCTTCCCAGTACATACTTCCCCCGGATTAAACCTATTAGAAGGTGACACTGGCCTCCTTGTTGTTCCTCTCACAAGAATCTCCATCTCTAAACTTTGGTCATTTTCTCTGTCTGCCCCTCTCTGTTGATTTATCTGTTTGTGCTCTAGGTTTTTAATTGAATTTTCTTCCCCTTGAAATCTTTGGTGTTTCAACCTTTTATCCTTATTCCTCTATTACTCATTTTATGACTTCTCTCCATTTGGATGGTGGGCGTAAGCTAGGGGCTGCTGAAGCCAGTGCCTAGACTGTCTATCTGTATGGCCATATAATACATATGTATATGCTTTTTTTTGCCTGCTTGTTATGTGAAGCACTATCAATCACATTCCCGGGATAGACCAGTAGGGGGCACTCTGAGATCAGACAAAAAGACCATTCACATGAAGAAAAAGGAAGCGAGGAATAATGAGCCCACATTTCCTGAACCCAGAGAGGAGATTGGGGGTATATGGATGTCTCACTCCTCCACTAAATGTTCACCGAACTCAGGATTCTGCCTTCAAACTAGGATCCTACTCACAGGATCCCAGGGTCCTGACCATAGTCAGCAACGCGGTATAAGGGAATGAACCCTAGACTTAGTGCCCAAAATACCTGGGTTCATGGATCACTTGTTCCCCTTCTTGCTCATCTTTCTGACTTCCTTATTTCTGTTGATAGCCCCAGCACATCTCCAGCTCCTAGGATCAGAAGTCAACTGGGATTTGTCTCATTCCAAATCTGTCCTCTGACAATTCACGAAATTCCTCTGAGCCTCAGTTTTCTCCTAAAATGGAGCTAAGATTAGATTGTAAATTCCATGAGGTCAGGAATCCCCTCTTGTATCCCAGCCTTAGCACAGTGCCTGGCTCATAGTATGCACTTAATAAATGTTTATTGATGGATTTGATTAATAATATTTCCATAACCTACTTCACAGAGTTGAAAAAGGACTTTTATAAGCAATAGAGATCATCTAAACCAGGGGTCCTTACCTTGGGTTTAAAATTTTTTAATAACTGTATTTCAGTATAATTGGTTTCCTTTGCAATCCTCCATATTTTATACACTTAAAAACATAATTCTGAGAAGGGATCCATAGGCTTCACCAGATAGACGAAGGGATCCATGACCCAAAAAATCCTGATCTAGTCCAACTCTAAAAATAAAGATGTTAGGTGCTTTGCTCACTGTAGCAGAGCCAAGATTATAGCCCAGGTCTTCTGACTTCAAACTTAGTACTCTTTTGGCTATATAACATTATGTGATCATGTTAATTTTCTTTTCCTTCTTTCTTCCTTCCATCCCTCCTTCCCTTCCTTCCTTCCCCTCCCTACCTCCCTTCCTTTTCTTTCTTTCCTTTCTTTTCTTTCTCTTTCTTTCTTTCTTTCTTTCTTTCTTTCTTTCTTTCTTTCTTTCTTTCTTTCTTTCTTTCTTTCTTTCTTTCTCTTTCTTTCTCTTTCTTTCTTTTTTTCTTTCTTTCTTGTCTAGACTCGTGATTTCATTAGTGTGAGGGATCCCTGTGTGGAAACTCTCCTACCTATGTAGATCATAAACTGGTCTGTAACTTGTCGTCTTAAAGAGTTACCTAGAAAACAGAAATTAAGTAAACTATCCAAGGGTCACATAGTTTAGCAGCATATTTCAGAGACAGGACTTGAATTCAGGACTTGCTAAATCCAAGGTCCACTCTCTATCCTCTGTACCAGATCACTACCCTTCACTCATTTCAACTATTAAATGTTGGTTGAATTGTGAAATGTTTGGCTTAATGGTTAGAGAACCTATCTCTGACAAGAGAAACTGTAGAATCTCCAAGACTTGGTCACTGGTTGGATGGAGGTAGGAAGAGAATGAAAGAAATCACAGTCAATTTCTGAACATGAGGAGTTGGAGATGTGCTGGAGCTATCCATAGACATAAGGAAGTCAGAAAGATGAGCAAGAAGAGGGATGAGTTCTGGTTTGGACGTGCCAAGTTTTGTGAAGCTAATTCAGTAACATCTTAACTATTTCACTAGTGCTGGCTAATATTATTGCAGGGGTGTGCTGGTAAAAGTTTAACAACAGGACCTCTGAAGAACATGCATGCTTGGTATACTTTTCAATTAAATCTGCATTATTAGCATTTTCTCCATTGTGGGGTCCAAAATTGTCTAATCTGAGGCAAAGCTCCAAGCCATTAACCATTTATTAAAGGGACCCTTCAATGAATGGGACCTCAGATCTTCCCCATGATCTGAGATGGCTCCTTTCTCCAGGGCTTAACTTTTGTAGGTCTTGATACCCAGACACTTAAATGTTAAATATTAAAATGCAGAGGCTCATTGGTTGATAGACTTTGTTTTTGACCCTCCAGGAGGGACAGAAATGATACTCACAGGATGGGCAAGGCAAGGGTCCTCTCCACTAAGTGGTTATAAGATGGTCCCCTGCTCATGTTGGGCAAAAAATGGTGATCTGGAGGTACCGAAATAAGTTGGGGGACTTTCCATATCACATTAACACATCCAACCCACACTGAGTTTGGTCAATCAGCCATCTTGTGGTTAGGCAAATGAACTTCATAACTGCTAAATAAATGGTGAACAATAAATTCGTAGCTTTTAAAGATTGAGGCCTACTATAACAAAGAATCTGTCTTATTTAATTGTCCCTATATGATATGTATAAAATATGCATTAATGCATGTTATTCTTATATTATTAGTTGACTAAACTGACTAAATGTGTATTATTAGATGAGTATATCACTAATAATTGCTTGCAATCATTACCCCTATGGAATCACACCAAACTGATCGATACTGATTGGAACAAAACAGAAGTCTAATTAAAATCATCTTTGTCACTTTTTTTAAGTCTAGAAATCAAGAAAACAATAAATCAAGTCCTCACTTGTACCCTTTGCAGATTTCCAAGGTGTAAATGTTCACACTGAAAATTTAACAATTGGCTCTAATGAGCCAGTTCTAGCTGGTTCCAGCACATACCTCATCCTAGGTCTTCTCCTCTCTCTTCCCAGCCCTACCCCTGCCCCGACTTTCTACCCTTTCCCCCAAGTTGGAGTTGCTTTTTATCTTCCAGAGGAAGGTACTAGTGCTGAGCTAATGTTGATGACTAACAGCATTAAAAATATAAAACTGATTTGTAAAAATATTATGGGACGTGGATATGTGTCATGGCTGGGGCTGGAGGAATATATGTGGTGATGGTTTTTCAGTTCTACTTCCTCATATATCAGATCAATTTTATTCTGAACCTAACCACAGTACATATGCCCCCTGGGAACCTGAAGCCTGTACTATACTCCTGTAGGTTATGTCAGCAGAGCACAAGTGCTGGCCAGTCCTCTCAGACTAGAAGGGCTTCATATACAAATCCAGCAGGAGATTTAGTGCTGGAGCTAAAATTGAGAGGCTCATAACCATAAGGCTGGCTACCGTTGGCCTGGATTATTTCGACAGCCCTTTGGTTGGTCCCTCTGCTTCATCAAAAAAGTGAATTTCTTTTTTTCCCTTAAATTTCTTTCTTTCTCTTTTTTTTTTTTTTAGTTTTCAATATTAACTTTTATAAGACTTTGAGTTCAAATTTTCTCCCCTCCATCCTCTCCCCCCTCCCCTAGTCAACGTGTAATCCGATATAGGCTATATGTGTATAATCATATTAAACCTATTTCCATACTAGTCACATTGTGAAAGAAGAGTCAGAACAAAAAGGAAGAACCACGAGGAAGAAAAAAAAAAGAAAGAGAAAATAGTATGTTTCGATCTGCATTCAGACTCTATAGTTCTTTCTCTGGATGTAGATAGCATCATGAGTAAAAGTGAATTTCTTTTTTTAATTATTTTATTTATTTTTAGTTTTCAACATTAACTTTTATAAGACTTTGAGTTCTAAATTTTCTCCCTCCATCTCCACTCCCTCCCCTAGACAGCATGCAATCTGATGTAGACTGCACATGTACAATCATATTAAACATATTTCCACATTAGTCATGTTGTAAAAGAAGAATCAGAACAAAAGGGAAAAACCACAAGAAAGAAAAAACAGAAAAAGAAAGAACAAAAGAGAAAATAATATGTTTTGATCTACATTCAGATTCCATAGTTCTTTCTCTGGATGTGGTTAGCATTTTCCATCATGAATCTTTTTGGAATTGTCTTAGATCATTGCATTGCTCAGAAGAGCTAAGTCTAACAAAGTCAGTCATCAAACAATGTGGCTGTTACTGTCTACAGTATTCTCCTGGTTCTGCTCACTTCACTCAGAATCATTTCATTCCGGGTTTTTCTGAAATCCACCTGCTCACCATCTCTTATGGAACAATAGTATTCCATTACATTCATATACCTCAACTTGTTCAGCCATTCCCCAGCTGATGGGCATCCCCTCAATTTCCAATTCTTTGCCACCACAAAAAGAACTGCTATAAATATTTTTGTACATGTGGGCCCTTTTAAAAGTGAATTTGTTAAAGGGCAGTTTTGACCAGGTCAAAATGTCCCCCATCACCTTGCTCCCTCCCCTCCAGGCCTTCCTTCTCAATAAAGTTTAGTGGCTCCCTATTACTTCCAAGATAAAATACAAAATCCTCTATTAGCTTTTTTTATTTTAAAAATTGAAAACATTGAGTTGATGTCTTTCTTTACATTACCATATTTTCTCTAGTATCTCTCCCCTCCTCCTCCCAGAGAGCCATCCCATATACAAAATATTTTTAAAGCAAAAAAAAAAATCAGCAAAACTGATCAATACATTGAAAAAGTCTGAAAATATGTGCAATGCACTGTACTCATAGATCTTTCACTTCTACAAAAGGGTAAGGTGGGGGCTTCTCATCTCTTCTTTTGAAATTTGCTGGTTCTTTGTAATTTTGTAACATTCACTTTTGATTATTTTGTGGTTGTTCTTTCCATGTACATTGTTGGAGTCATTGTATGTATTGTTTCCTTGGCTCTGTGTGTTGGTAAGTAAAACCGGCTCCTCAGCACTTAGTGCCCTTGAAGAGTTTGGTTTGTTTTCTTTGGGTAATTCAGTGTATTTCATTGAGCCTTACTAGGTGCTAAGCCCCAGGCCCAAACCCCTATTAAGTGTGGAACTTTTGTGGGTGTGGTTTGGTGACTGGGGTGGGGCCCAAGGCGGGGCTGGTTAAGGGGAGGTGCTAACTCCAGAGCCATGCCCTGTTAGGTGTTAACCTAACCTATGTGGATGTGAACCTCCCAGGGTCCTAAGGGGAGGGGCTAAATCAAGAACCAATCATAGCAGCCTAAATTCTGGTCATTCAGATGACGTTTGATGACGTCTGAAGCCCTATAAGAAGAGAGGACAGAGCCATTGGTGCAGGGTTCTCGAGATGGTGTTGATGAGGAGACTCCAGGCAGCTGTAGCTAAGGAGCCCTCCAGTTTGTAAACCCAGATGCTGAGACTTTGTTGAACTCTGGTAACTATGTATTGGGATTTGAATCAGAAAAGGTCTGTCTGTTGATGTTTGTAATTTGTTTGTATTTTGCTCTGAAGTTCGGGGTGCTGGCTTTTTCCTCTGAACTAAATGGATGATATTTGTATGCTGAATTAAAATAAGCTTGTCAACCCCTTCACCTTGCTTTCCTTAGTTAAGCAGATCAAAAGAACCTGTGCTGTTGGCAGCTTTCTGGGTGCTGGCTGTGGGTGGATCTTATATCCCCACAGAAGCTGCTAGCTGGATTGTGGAAACACTGGGCTTACTTCTCTTTGCTTCAGTTCATAAAGATCTTTTCATATTTCTCTGTATTTGTCATATTTTTTACAGCACAGTAATATTCCATTACATTCATGTACCACAATTTGTTTAGCTATTCCCACCTAATGAGTGGGTATCTACTTTGTTCCTAATTCTTTGCTATCACAAAGCAGTGCTGCTATAAATATTTTTTTGTATATAGGGACTTTCTTCTTACCAATAGTTTCTTTGGGGTACAAGCCTAGTAGTGAAATCTCTGGGTCAAAGGGCATGGACATTTTAGTCACTTTATTTGCATAATTTCAAATCACTTTCCGAAATGGTTGTATCAATTCACAGCTCAGACAATGGATGTGTAGGCCAATCTTCCTACACTCTTCCAACATTGACTATTCCCATCTTTTGTCATCTTTGCCAATTTGAAGGCTGTGAGGTGAAATCTCTGTGTTGTTTTGATTCATATTTCCATTATTAGTGAGTAGGAGCATTCTTTAATACGGTTGCTTATAGTTCGAAGTTTTTTTTTTTTGGAAAACTGTTCATATCCTTTGACCATTTACCTATTGGGGAATGACTTTTGTTTTTATATATGCACATACACACATATGTACATATATATATATATTCATACACACACACACACACACACACATATATGTATACACACACACACACATATACAGAGAGAGAGAGTTTGAATCTCAGATATGCTATTTACTTGTGGGGCCTTGGAGAAGTCATGCAATCTCTGTGGCAGCTAGGTGGCGCCATAGTGCCTGGAAATGGGTGGACCTGGAAACAAGTCCAGCCTCAGGTACTTTCTAGCTGTGTGACTTGCAGGGGTGGGGCAGCTGTGGCCTCAGGGCCACATGTGGCCATCTAGGTCCTCAAGGGCAGCCCTTTGAGTGAATCAAAATTCCACAGAACAAATCCCTTTAATAAAAGGATTCTGTTTTGTAAAACTTAGACTCAGACAAAAGGTTCACCCAAGGACCTAGAAAGCCACATGTGGCCTCAAGGCTGCAGGTTCTCCACTCTTTGGGCACATCACTTCCCCTTTGTTTGTCTCAGTTTCTTCAACAACAGGGATAGTAACAGCACCCACTTCCCAGGGTTGTCGTGAGGATAAAGTGAGCTAACATAGGTAAAGTGCTATATGACTGCTATTATTATTCTCTGGGCATTAGTTTCCTCATCAGGGAATTGAGGGGGTTGAATTAGATGATCTTAGGGTCCCAGATTGCTCAAAATCCTACCTATCATTGAATAAAGTACAAGAGTACTAGACTTAACTTCAAAAAGCTTAGCTTTAGGCTTTGAATTCCAGCTCCGCCATTTATTAGGCATGTGATCTTGGGCAAAGTCATTTAACTTCTGTGAAATGGGCTTAGTAAATGGTTTCACCCCCTCCCTTGTAGGGATATTATGAAGAAAGTGCTTTGCAAGCCTTAAAATGCTATAAAAATGTGAACTGGTAACTTTCTGTATATCTAGCTGCATATGCATGCCAGTGTAATGGGGCATGACTGGCATGTGTGTGGTGGTGGTCTCCCAGCTCCACCTACCCTTATGTTGGGGGGGTAGAAATTTGTCTCCCTGTAGCTCCCCTCCCAGCAGCCCCCAAGTTCTGCTCTCTGGGACTACATAGAACAGGATTGCTCCCCCAACCTATGTTAACTTCTCAAATACCTGAAGTCAAATCAGAAAGCATTTCTTATGCACCTAGTATGTGCAAAACACTGTGTTAAGCATTGAAGACAGTTACCACATTCCCCTAACTCTTCTCTAGGCTGAAGAGAATAACTTGATGTCTCTGAGCCTCAGTTCTTCATCTGTAACATGAGGGGCTTGGACTAGATGCTGTTCAAGGTTCCTGCCAACCTTCAGTCTATGATCCTGTGAACTCACATTTATACAGGTGTCCCTGAAAAAATCTTACTACAATTTAAAACCTTAATTATGTTAAGTTTTTTGGGGGCAGCTAAGTGGCGCAGTGAGTAGAGCACCGGCCCTGGAGTCAGGAGGATCTGAGTTCAAATTTGACGGCAAACACTTGACACATGTACTAGCTGTGTGACCTTGGGCAAATTACTTAACCCCAATTGCCCTGCCTTCCCCAAGTTATATTGATTTTTTTTAGACACCATGTATAGTGCTTTAAAGTTTAAAGGCGCTGCACAGATATCTCATTTGAGTCTTACAGCAACCCAGTGAGAGTTCCCCATTTTACAGATGAGAAATACCAAGATCTTTAAAACTGAGAAAGGCCACACAGCTAGGTGGGTACCAGAGGCAGAATTTGAACCCAAGTCTTGACAACTCCAAATTCTATGCTTTATCCCCTATAGCATATTGCTTCTTGAAGAAACATTCCAGGTTCTTTCCACTAATACTCAAAAGGCATGGTATCTAATCCATTTTCCATGGTAGCTCACCTTTACATATGCTCCAGTTTGCCAATGTCCTTAAAAGGTGACCTGAAACTTGTAAGAAACAAGTTTCTTACCAAGAACTCCATGAAGCCACTGGTGAGTCAGGAAGGACTTTAATGTTCTTGCAAGAGTGGCCCCTAACAAACAGGTGCAGCCATTGAGACGAATACACAGATTTTTATTCCCTATTCCCGAATTCATATTTCCCTCGTTTCCCCATTGGCTGGGTACCACAGGCCCCCCCCCTTAATATCTCCCATTACCTTGCCCCCTTCTCCTCATTTTCTTTGTAATTTCCAGCTGCCTTGTAAGCACCTGCATCTCGTTTAGCAACTTGGCTTTTATACAAAAGTGACAACTTCCTTTTTCCCACAAACTGAAAACAATACTTTAGATTGGGATCCTGAGTTGGACAGTGAAACTACTACCTCCTTGAACACTAGGCTGGGCTTTTATTCATGCAGCCTAAACTCTGTGTAGGAGTCAGGTGATCCAGACTCTAATCCTGCCTCTACTATATTTGGGAGACCAATCTTGGTACTCACTTTGACTCAGTTTGTCCATCTGTCAAATAGGAGGAATTGTGGAACCCCTCAGCACTACTTATTTGCAGGGAGTTTCTATGGATCCAATGATAAGGCACATGAAAATAAGATTTAAAAGAAATGAAGCATTACACAAGCTTGAGGGATTATTTTCTTTTTTCTATAATTTATTTAATTGTAGTTTTCAACATTCACTTCCATAAACTTTTGAGTTTTAAATTTTTTCCGCCTCCCTCTCTTCCACCTTCCCCCAAACAGTGTGCAATCTGATAAAGGCTCTACATATGCATTCTTATTAAACATATTTTCACATTAATCATGTTGTAAAGAAGAATTAGAATGAATGCGAGGAACCACGAGAAGGAAAAAACAAAACAAAACAAAAAAGAGAAACAACAAATAGTCTGCTTTGATCTGCATTCAGTCTCCATAGTTCTTTCTCTGGATGTGGACCACATTTTCCATCGTGAGTCTTTTGGAGTTGTCTTAGATCCTTGCATGATTGTTAATATTTTCAACAGAAAAGGCCATTCCAGTAGCATGGTCCACTGGCTCTCTCCTCTCTGCCTCCCCCTGTGCCCCCAGTCTTCTCTTTTCCCTTACTGACTCAATGTGGCTACCCAGGTCCTTCTGACCGATTTTTTGCTGGACAGTCAAAGGGGACATCTGGAAGCCTGGTGGGTAGGCACATGGCTCTTTCCATTCCAAGACAACAGAACAGTGGAAGTGGTAGCCAAAGGCATCTGGCTCAGTGTGTCCAATGATTTATCTTAGCTACTTGCTCCTGAAACCTGCGCTGGGATTTCTAAAACTCTGAAGGTCTGTGATTGTACGTTGTCCTCCTTCCCCTCTCTTTCACACCCTGATGGTCATCTTCCCAAAGTACAGCTTTTGAGAACCCATTTCTCCCCTGTGGCTCCAAGTAGCCCACAGGGCAAAGTTAAAGACTCCTCACTACGGCATTCAAAGCCTTTCAGGCCTTGGGTCTGCCCTCCCTTATGGGCGCTTTCTCGTACTGCTCCCCATCATGTACTCCATGCCTTAACCAGAATGAGTGACCCACAGTTTCATCCTTCCCCAGGACTTCTGTATGCTGCTCACTGATTATTCCTTTTATCTGGACTTCTTTTGCCTCTCTCAGTATGTTTTGAAATCCCTTAGAAATGTCAGGCTCTTCCTTTAAATTAGTCCTTAATCATGAAGGAGGAGAGCTTGAGACCTTATCCTTAGGACCAGCTAAATCAGCAGAGGTCATTCATTGTTATCAGAGCAGCATGTGCCATGCCCCTAGCTCACTCCTGCTACCCAGATGCAGACAGAGAGAGCCATGATCAGGCACTCACATCCTCCTGGGACACCCAGATGGTATCCAGACCCTAAGCTGTGAAACTCATGGACGGAAAACCCAGAGAGCTGACGTTGACTCACAATGAGGAAGTGCTGACCCCAGAGTCTAAGACAGCTGCAGCTGGAGGAGATCCCCAGATTCCTCAGTCTTGATTCTATTGGCTATGTCCACATGCTGTGCCATGCCTCTAGGCCTACCACTGAAGATTTGGCTGCTCTCAAGGTCACTGTCTTTCATAGACCCCTTTTTGCTCATTGCTGCTAGGACTGCTGTTTGTCCTTCATTCTCAAAGAGGACAAGAGGTCATGCCATGATATGCAAGTGAATTGGATTTCAGTGAGGGAGGGCTGTGCAGTCATCAGCCTCACTTTCTCCTCCAGTGGCCAGATACACATCAGGATGACTGGAGATGGCCTCAGATGCTGCTGGGAAGATGCTTGTCAACAGCAGTTAATTCCTAGAGTAGACTGCTATCAGGTCTTTCAACTGGCCTTCCTGAGTCATGGCATGCCTGTCTCCTATGGCCCAAACCTTACTTTCTATGATTGCTTTGCCTGAGACACACACACACACACACACACACACACACAAAATTTAAATGCTGCCTCCTCTTCCAGGAAGTCTTCCTTGGTTTCCCACCTCCACCCAGATACAAACCTTTACCATTACCCAGCTAGAAATGTTTTCTCCTTTTGAGCACCTCTGCCCATCCAGCCCTGTGTCTGTACTTTCATTATGGTCCTGAGCACATTCTGCTTTGTATTATGATTATCTATGCACGTCTCCTTTACCAGAGTATAAGGTATATGAGAACATGGACTATGTCGTATTCTTTTCTGTGTCCTCCACAGGTCTGACTACGCCACTGCAAACAGAGCAGTAAATGTTTGGTGAACTGAATTACATATGGGAGCACTGAGGGACTGAGTCACCTGTGTGATCTAAGGCAAACCACTGTCCCAATCTGGTCTTCAGTCTCCACAATCTATAAAGTGAGAGGGTTGGACTTAATGTGGACCTAGCTCTAAATGCTAAGATGATCTTTAGGGTAGCCAGATTCAACCTCGGAAATCTGAAAGGCTGCAAACTTGCATCCCACTTCCCAGCTGGGGCCTCAGACCTCTACCAGTCTCGGGATGCCTGGGTCCACCTCCTTGCCATCTCCACAGTATCAGATCATTGACACACGGTTCTTGATGTAGACGTGGTAGGGGTCACTGCGCTTGTCCACCTTGCGGGAGCGTGTGTAGCCCAGGATGAGGCTGCCTACTGTGGCAGCGAAGAGAAACATGACAAAGAGGATGTACATGTAGGAATTGTCATTTCGACCAGCATGGGTCTGGTTCCCCAGCAGTGGTCCTGGCCCTGGTCCTGGTCGACAAGGAAGGCTCCTGTGTAGTGTGGCATTCAGCGCTCTCAGAACTGCCTGCAGGCTCTCGTACCAAGGCTCTGTCCCATTGGGAGTCTCCATGGCCCTAGGAGGCCTCAGCAGCAGGGTAGGACGAGGATGCTGAACTCACCAACTGATGAGAGAGAGAGAGAGAGAATTTCTCTTCTTTATTTGAAACGGCATCTAACCTTACCTAGGTGGCTCAGCAGATAAAGTACTGGACTTGTCATCAGGAAGAAGTGAATTAAAATCTACCCTCAGACACTTACTAACTGTGTGACCTTGGGCAAGTCGCTTAACCTCTGCCGGCCTCAGTTTCCTCAACTGTAAAATGGGGATAATAATAACACCTATCTCCCAGGGTTGTTGTGAGGATCAAATGAGTTAATATAGGTAAAGTGCTTAGTAAAGTGCCTGGCACATAGTAGGTATTTATAAATGCTAGTTCCCTTCCGCCTTCCTTAAAGGTCCAAATCCAGTCCCACCTCTTCCAGGAAGCCTTCCTAAACCACAGATCCCTCTCCCTTCATTGCCTTCTACAGCCCCTAGATTGGGAATTGCTAACCTTTTTTGTTTCTCTGAGAACCTCCACTTTAGGGAACTTGCCCAGACCAGCCAGGTTCCCTCCTTCATTGCTCTCTGGGCTCCACTCTGGCCTTTACCAGGCCCTTGAAGGTACCTTCTTGCACCCTCCCCAAGCCCCTCCACTTTTCTTTTTTGTTTTATATGTGGTTCCCCCCACCCATTGTAAATTTGAGGGCAGGGACCATCTATCTGCTTGTATTCCCAGTGTTTAGCAAAAGCTAAGCTCTTATATATAAACTCTTTACAATGCTTATTGACTTGACTTGTTGACTACAGTGGCTCTTGGGGTTAGGGGGTAACTTTCCATGGTAAAACAGGGTAGTTTCCCAGACAGAAACAGGGAAGTTCTGAGGTCAGGTGGCTTTTGGGAGAAAGATAATGAGTTTTTTTTTAGGACATACCGAGTTAGAGATGTCTGTGATACACTAAGTTCAAAGTGTCCCATGAGCATACAGTAAGCACTTAATAAAGTTCTTGTTAACTTCAGTGCCCAGACAGCTTGAGCAGACTGATAAATTCTATGGACCCCTTCTCTGTATCATCATGTTTTTAAAAGCATCAAATAAAATACACAGAATCCTGTGAAATTACAAAGGAAACCAATTATATTGAAATCTGGTTATAAGAATATTTTTTTTAAAAAGTTCGCCAGTGCCAGGTTAAGAGCCCTTCCTAGAGTCTGAACCCCACAGAATTGTACTGTATTCTGTTTCCAGTATCTGTGTCTCTTTTTTCTCCCATCTCCTCCGATGTAGCCGAGAAAAGGGCTGGCCACACTGGGGGTAATTACAAAAAGACTGGCTGACAGATGAATTGGGTGCAATGTATCGATTATGGCATATTCTGAATTCTGGTCAATATTTATAATTTACAATATTTACAACTTTTTAGATTGGGAGGAATATGGTATTTCAAAAAGGATTAATATTAGTTTCTAGACTTTGGTCAGTCTGAGGTTTGTGTAGCCTTGGGCAAAACATTCTTCCTGTATGGGCCTCAGTTTCCTCATTTGTAAAATAAGGTAGCTTGTGTGACCTTGTCCAAATCACTAAACTCCTCTGGACTTCCATTTCCTCATCTGAAATAAAAAGAGGGTTGGAAAGGGTCGTAACAACTCAAAAGTGCTAAGTATGTGCTGGTTGTCATTCATTATCATTAATAATATCCCATTCTTATTTTTAGGGGCAGCCAGGTAGTACAGTGGATAGAGTACTGGGACTGGAGTCAGGAAGACTTGAATTCAAATCTGGCCTCAGCTGTGTGACCCCGAGCAAGTCATTTAACCCTGTTTGCCTCTGTTTCCTCATCTGTAAAATGAACTAGAGAAGGAAATGGCAAATCGTTTCAAGAATCTTTGCCAAGAAAACTCCACAAGGGGTCGCAGAGAGTTGGACACAACTGAAACGACTGAACAACAGTGAAAGGTGAAAGCCAGGGCCACATGTCAAGGCACTTGGATTAGCTCTAAGTGGTCCAAGGCCTCGGGATAGGTTCTTTACAGAGCATCTCTCCCAGTATCCCCACTTTTCTACTCAGTATGAGATGTGCCCATAATTATAATTATCCTGGAAAATAATAATGATGATAGTCTTTATTATAATGACATATAAGTCCTACCACCTTTGCTTTCTCCCTTCTCCATTCCATCCTGTATCTACTACCAGAATAATCTTTCTTATGCAGTGACTCCTTGTCTTCTGAGTAAAATTCAAATTCCTTATTCCAATGTCCAAAGCCTCCCAAAACCTGGTGTCGCCTTACCTACCTTTCCAACCTTGCCACAACCTACTCCCTTACAACAAGTCAGAATGGTTGATTCTGTTCCCCAAATCCACCCCAGAATTTCCAGTCTCTGTTCAGGCCATTCTCTGTGTTTAGAATGTTCATTCACCTTTTTTGACCATTCAATTCCCACCCATCCTTTATTGTGTTGTATGGTTTGTCCTTAGTTCTCGTAGAGGACCACGACATGGGAGAGATGATGACACGACTTACAATTGAATTGGATTTGAGTGACAGACACCAGGAAGTTTTCCCTGATTTCCTCCCCCACTCCCATCCCCTAGTTATGAAGACTTCTCTCTCCTCAAGTTCAAATCCAACCTCAGACATTTACTAGATCTGTGACCCAGGGCAAGTCATTTAACCTGTCTGCCTCAGTTTCCCCAACTATAAAATGGGAGTAATAATAGTACCTGCCTCCTGGGATTGTTGTGAGGATCAAATGAGATAACGCTTTTTTTTGCAGGGGGGAAGGCAGGGAAATTGGGGTTAAGCGACTTGCCTAAAGTCACACAGCTAGCGTGTCAAGTGTCTGAGGCCGAATTTGAACTCAGGTCCTCTTGACTCTAGAGCCAGTGCTCTATGCCACCTAGCTGCCCCGAGATAACACTTTAAAAGTGCTAATAATGAGTTTAAGGCAATCCAGTTTTCAGGGGGTATTTGTAGTTTCACAAGAAACTCAGAAAGTCAAAAAGAAATCTTTAAGAAGAATAAGAGGAACAGAATTGTAATCTTACCAAGAGACCATGGATCTTGTGAGGAAGAGGAGAGGAGCAATGGGAATACCTTTGAGCTGGAAGTCAGGGGGCTTCCATACAAAGCTTGTGGCCTCAGTTTCCTTTTCTGTAAAATAAGAGCTTTGGATTAGATTTGAAGGGCCCTCTCAGCTCTGGATTCATTGTTCTATATTCTCCTCAAGTCCTAATATTCTATGTTCTGAAATCCCTCCTAGCTCTGACACTCTGTGTTCTAAGGTTCCCCCCAGCTCTGACACTCTGTGTTCTAAGGTTCCCCCCAGCTCTGACATTCTGTGTTCTAAGCTCCCTCTCAGCTCTGACACTCTTGTGTTCTAAGCTCCCTCCCAGCTCTGACATTCTGTGTTCTAAGGCCCCTCCCAGGACTGACATTCTCTGTTCTAAGGTCTCTCCTAGCTCTGATATTCTGTGTTTCAGAAGCATCCTGTCTGCTTTCATGTTCTATATGCAATATTTCATATTCTATAGGCAAGAATGACCCTTGTTCTGCAGTTCTTTGTGTTCCATGACTTTGAGAGGCTGTGGGGCGGGCATGTGGGCTGAGCATCATTCTCAGTATTCCTATAATTAAGTCGTCCTCAGGTCAGGGCACCTCTGCCCCTGGGGGCTCACAGTTCTACTTTGTAAGGATCCAGCCCCTTGCAAGGGTTGGTACTGGAAGAACAAGGTTCTAGAAAGGCCTGACCTAAACAGGAGCAGAGGTGAGCAGGAGGAGAGAAGAATGTTGAAGGAGAGCCCAGAGAAGATCAGGCCATGGGGCAAACAGAGGGATGAAGACTGAGGAGGGATGGGGGCTCTGCGAGGAGTCTGGGATGGGGAGGGGAGCGGTAGTAGCAAGGTATTTGAATGCAAAGAACATTGGGCTCCCAAACAGGAGATGTAGGTGAAAGGAGAGGCAACTAGGTGCTAGGTAGATAGAGTGTAGGTCTCGGGAGTTAGGGAGCCCTAAGTTCAAATCCCACCTCAGACATTTACTAGCTACGTAACCCTGGGTATGTCATTTAATTTCTATTTGGTTTTCTCATCTGTAAAATGGGGATAATAAGAGCACTTAGCACCCAGGGTCATGGTGAGGATCAAGTGAGTTATCAACGAAGCTCTTTGCAAACCTTAAAGGTTGTATCAGTAATAGCTATTATTGTGTTGAAGTACCTTATTGGATACTTACAAGTTTGGCGGTGTTGAGCAAGTTCCTTCCCTGCTCTGGGCCTCAACTTCTTCCTCTGTAAAACCAAAAGGGAGGCTAGATGATGGCCCTATGTATGAACCCCGACTCCAGCTCCCTCACTTCAGACTGGTTCTGCTCCTGTTTTCATACCTGTGCTCTCTCTCTCTCTCTCCTCTCCCCCTCTCCCCCCCACCCCCCAGCTCCAGGATGCCAGAACCTCTCTCTCCAGCTGGGCGAAGAGGTGGCAATGGCAGAACCTGACCTCATTATTGGATGACAGAAGGAGCAAAGAACCGTGAGCAGGGGGAGAACCCATTCTAAATGATACTGCTGAAGCAATAGCTAGCATTTATATAGTACTTTACACGGTATCTCATTTGACCTTCACAACCTTCTGGTGAAGTCAGTGCTATTATCATCTCCCTTTTACAGATGAGGAAACTGAGGCTGAGACAGGTAAAGTGACCTTCCTGGGGTCACACAACTAGCAAGTGTCTGAGGCGGGTGTTGAACTCAGTTCTTGCTGACTCTACCCACTGCACAACTTAGCTGGGCGGCCAAGGCTACCTCTCTAAAGACAATCCCTTTTTTTTATTAAGATTTTTTATTTTTAGCTTACAACGCTCAGTTCCACATGATTTTGAGTTCCAGATTTTCTTCCTCCTCCTCCCCACCTCCCTCGCCAAGACAGCATGGAATCCAATATATCTTCTACATATAACTTTGCATTGAACTTATTTATACAGTAGTCAAGTTGTAAAGAAGAATTATGACCAGTGGAATGAATCATGTGAAAGAAGAAACAGAACCAAAACAAAAACAAAAGAGAAAAACAAAACAAAAGAAAAAAAAAAGGATAGTAAGATCCCTTTTCTTTCACACTCTCTTGCTGATAGGGACCTTGCTCTCCCTGCTGTCTTGGAGAAAGACACAGATTTTGCCTTCAGGAAACCCCCGTCTTAATGGGGAGATAGCTTCTGCCTTCAGAGAGCCTGAAGGTCTATGGGGGACACACAGTCTCTGTCCTTGGGGAGCCCTCCATCCCCTCCTGGAGAATCAAGCTCTGCCCTAGCCTGAGGGAGATCTGTAACAAGTGTGAAGGTAGAAAGAGTTACCAAGCCTTCTAAAGAAGATTCCTATGAAATGGAGAGCCAGACTTGGGGGAGAAAAACTATGGAACCTCATAGGGTTAGTGTGGGAAAGCTTCTTGGAAGAGGTCAGTGATTTGGGGTGTCCTGTTTAAAGTCAGGGCCACGTGCACTAGTGTGAACAGCCCCCCAGTCCTTTGTCCAGCATCAGGGTTTTGCTGCCCTGCCCCACTTCTGGGGGCCCAATAACAACTGCGTCCAGTGTCAGGAAGGAAGCAGCCCTCTGATCCTCCACAAGGCCTCTCACCCCATTCCGACTTCCCTTTTCCGTAGCTTCTTTCCAGTCTTGATCTAACATGAAGGAACCAAGACTTCCCTCTTTCCCTTCCTCCTTATTGCTACACCCTTATTCACCATCCCCTAAACATCCCAGGGTCACTATAGTCTCTTTGCTCACAAAAATGTCCCATGCCTGGAGTGACTTCCCTTCTGCTGACCCTATATCCAAAGACTCACCAGCTTTCAAGACCTAATCACATTCTATTTCCCTCTAGGATCACATCTAATCCCAACCTCTCCTTTTTGTAAATGGGGAAACCGAGGGTCAGCCAGAGGAAAGGATGTGCCTAGATCACACAAAGTCGATAGTAGAGCAAAGCCCCAAACCAAGGTCTTCTGGCTTCCAAGTCCTGGGATCTTTCTACTTTGTCCCACTCGGCTTTTCCCTCCCCTCTCTTTGAGCTCCTACCAAATAAAACGTCTGAACGAATTTAAGCAAACACTTACTATCCACTTACTGTGTACAAAGCATTGGGCTAGCAGGCAACTAGCATTTATTAAGCCCTCACTATGTGCCAGGAACTGTGCCAAGCACCAAGGATACAAAGAAAGGCAAAATATAGTCCCTGCCCTCAAGGAGCTTACAGACTCATAGGGGAGACAACGTGCAAAAACCTATGTGCAAACAAGTAGTATACAGAATACACTTGGGGTAATCTTAGAGGAAATGCACTAAGATTAAGGAGGACTAGGAAAGGCTTCTTGCAGGAGATGGGATTTTAGCTGAGACTCAAAGGAAACTACGGAAGCTAGGAGGAAGAGAAAAGGAGGGAGACAGAGTGTCTGGTGTAAAGAAAAACAAGGAGATCAGCGTCACTGGATCTAAGAATCTGTGTAGAGGAGGGTAAAAGCTAGATGGTGCAGTGGACAGAGCACTGGGCCTGGAGTCAGGAAGATCCGAGTTCAAATTCAGGCACTTATTAGTTGTGTGACCCTGGGCAAATCACTTCACCCTGTTTGCCTCAGTTTCCTCATCTGTAAAATGAACTGGAGAAGGAAATGGCAATCCACTCCAGTATCTTTGCCAAGAAAACCCCAAATGGGGTCGCTGAGAGTTGGACATAACACAGACTCAACAACAAAATAATAAGAAGACTGGAAAGGTAGAAGGGCTAGGTTTTTAAAAGCTTTAAAAGCCAAACAGAGGATTTCATTTTTTATTCTGGGGGTAATAGGGAGCCACTAGAATTTACTGAATGGGGGAAGTGACATAGTTAGACCTCCATTTTTGGAAGAGCAATCTGAGAGCTGAGTGGAGGATGGAGGAGAGATTTGAGGCAGGAAGACAAACAAGCAGCCTATGGGCTGGGGAGGGACGGGGAAGTTTTAATAAGATAAAGTCTCTGTCGTAATGGAGCTCTGTCTTTACCATGGAATCAAACATAAACATAAATAAATCATTATGCAGGATAAGCATATTAGGGAGGTGCAAAGTGATCCAGAGGGAAAGGTCATTACTAACTAGGGAGGACAGAGAAGGCTTCCTAGAGGAGACAGTCCATGAGCCGAGGTTTAAAAGACTAGAAGGAATTCAACAGGGAAAGAGCAAGAGGGAAGGCGATTCATTCTTAGAGAAAAGGCACCAAAAGGGGGAAAACTCCAGATCATTTTGAGACTCCATGAAGTTTTCCATTCAATCCATTTGTACTTAATTAACATACGTAGTTATTGGTGGATTGGGAGTGGTGGTGGTGGTGGTGGTGGTGGTAACTGTACTATGTAGTATCCAATTACAGAAGTAGGCATCAGATTGTAGAGGTGAAATAGTAAATAGAAAGTTGATCTTAAGAGATAGAGAGGTTTATAGGAGGTAAAATGGATAATTTTGATAATATAAAGTTGGAAAGGTTTTACACACATAAAAGTGGTGAAAATAAAACTAAAAGAAAAGTAGGAAACTGGAAAAAAAATCCTTCTCTGATAGAAGTCTGATTTCTCAAATATATAGGAAACAGAGCCAAATGTATAAGAATAAGAGGCATTTCCCAACTGATAAATGATCGCAGCATATGAAGTCACAGTTTTCAGAGGAAAAAATTAAAGTTATTAATAGTCATGTGAAAAAATTTGTTCTAAGTCATTAATAATCAGAGAAATTAAAATAATTCCGAGATATCACCACACAGTCATCAAATTGGCTGTGGTGATAGAAAAGGAAAATGACAAATCCTAGAGGAGAATATGGGAAAGTAGGTATACTAATAATGCACTATTGGTGGAGCTGTGAACTAGTCCAACCATTCTGGAAAGCAATTTGGAACTATGCCCCCAAAGTTACTTAACTGTGCATACTCTTTAATCCAGTGATTCTCCTTTTAGATATATATACCCCCCAAGAGATCAAAGAAAAAGGAAAAGGACCTATAGGTACAAATATTTATAGCAGCTCTTTTTGTGGTGGCAAAGAATTGGAAACTGAAGAAATGCCTATCAGCTGGAGAATGTCTGGACAAGTTGTGGTATATGATTTCAATGGGATATTACTGTGCTGTAAGAAATGATGGAGAGGGCTTCAGAAAGACTGGGGAAGACTTGTATAAACTGATGCAAAGTAATACAAACAGAACCAGGAGAACAATTTACACAGTAACAGAAATATTGTAAAGATAATCAACTGTAAAAAGACTTAGTGACTCTGATCATTAATTACAATGACCCACAATTCCAGAGGGGCTCATGATGAAAAATGCAATCCACCTCCAGAGAGAGATCTGATGGATTTAGGATTCAATTGAAGCATACTTTTTTCTTTCTTTCATTTCTTGAAAAAGAACATGGATAATGCAGAAATTTGTTTTGCGTAATTTCATGGGTTTTGTATTTCTTGATTTCTCAATAGGTGGGAGAGTGAGAGAATCTGGAACAAAAAATAAAATAAAATTGAGTTAAAAAAAAAAGAAAAGAAAGTTGGCTTTAAAGTCAGGAAGCCTTGAGTGCTAGTCCTGCCTTTGACATACTGCTTGTGTGATCCTGGGCAAAAGCCTTAGCTTTTTACTTCTCTAGGCAATTTCCTAGGCCTATAAGTTACAAAGAAGATGCATATCTACATCAGTAGAGAGAGTTTCCTCACCTGAGAGTTCCCCATACCAGTGGAATTCCAGGTCTAGTCACACACACACACATGCATAAGTGAATATGTATGTTTAAAAATTAGGGCAGCTAGGTGGTGCAGTGAATAGAGTGCCAGGCCTGGAGTTAGGAAGACCTGAGTTCAAATCCACCCTCAGATGCTTACTACCTGTGTGACCCTAGGCAAATCACTTAACCTTATTTGCCTCTGTTTCATCTGTAAAATGAGTTGGAGAAGGAAATGGCAAACTACCCTAGTATCTTTGCCAAGAAAACCCCAAATGGGGTCATAAAGAGTCAGATATGACTGAACAACAGCAAAATATTTAAAATATATAAGGCACATATACATGTATATATGTGCAGGGGTGTGTGTGTGTATGTGTGTGTGTTTTCTTTGATAGCAAGCTGTTTTGGTCTTTGTCCAGTGCTCTACATTGCCTGGTTCAAAGTAGGTGTTTAATAAATGCTTGATGATTGGTTGATGGATATCAGGAAAAGTTAGTGAGCTATCTGAAAAAAAAAGGTAAAGAGTGGTTTGGATAGAGGGGGTGGGGTTAATCCCAGGAAGTGAATTTCTAAATGGCTTTTGAAGACGATAAAGTGCCTCAGACATTTAATGCAAAAGGCAAACATTCCGGGTCCCGGTCACCCGTAACACCCCCTAGTGTGTGTCTAGGGACTTGGGGTTGGGCTGCACTCTCACCCACACACCTCAAGCCACTCCTTAACAGACAGCCTACACATAGTCTTCCTTTCATACCATTTTTCCTCCTTTCTCAGCTTAATTTTTATCTTCTGTCCTCACCTCCCTCTTTTTTTTTCCTTTCCTTCCCAATCAAGAAAGCACCTTGGGCTCCATCCTCCCCAACTGACAGCATCTGCTTTCCTCCTCACATTCCTCATACTGTCATATTGCCTTATATTGTCATACAGTCATATTCCTCATATAACCTGGAAAGGGTCTTAAAGTCAGAAGACTTGGGTCCTAGCCTCAGTGCTGCCACTAACTTGCTATGTGTGTAGGAGTTTAGGCAAAGCACTTCAAGGGGCAACTGTGTGACTTGTCTGGTTAAGCTAAGGAGGTTGGACTGGAAGCCCCCTGTGGGCCCTTCTGACTCTCAGGTACTATGGCCCCCTCTAACATGGTTTCCTCACCTGTAAAATGGGGATGGTCAGTTTTGAAGAACAGCAAGTTGTGTAGCGGGAAGAGTTCTGAGCTGGATTTTGAGTCAAAAAATCCGGGTTTAAGCCTCAGCAGTGACACTTAAAGAGTTTGTGACCTTGAGAAAGTCACTTAATGCCAGTGAGCCCAAGTTCTCCTCAGCCTCCCTTCTTCCCCCTTCTTTAGAAAACAGGCTCAAAGACATTAAATGACTTGCTAACTTAATGGAGACAGTAATGTAGGGCCAGGGTGAAAATCAAACGAGAGGAAATATTGGGAAAGAGTTTTGAGTAGAAACATCTGTGTGAAAGTGAAAGGAGGCCCAAAGAATCTCAAGGTGTTTTGCTCCTTTCAGTCAACACCTTCCCCACCCCACCCCACCCCTCTTTAGTTCTTTCTTCTTTCAAAGGCATTCAGACTGGATAGAGTCCTATGGGGTGGGGTAAGGGTGTGACAAAAGGACAGGGATGCTGAAGAATTTTGCTGGTGATCTAATGAGTTTAAACATCCCAATTCAGGACAGTGTTAGTGGGCTGGACTGGCGGTCAGGAAACCTGGGTTCTAAATCCTGATTGGTTGCCACTGGCTTGCTGTGTAACCTGGGACAAGACATTTTCATTTTAGGGCCTCAGTTGCTCCATTTGTAAAATGAAGATGTGGGAGGAAGTAGTGGACTAGATATACTCTAAGGCCCCTTCTAACTTTGACTTAACATTCTGTGATTTCTGCTAGTAGATAACCCAATACCTGCATTCTTTTCACAGGAAACAAGTCAGAATTGGGAATTCCTTTTTTCTGTCTTGGGAAGGAAAGAGAAAGGTATTCAAAGAGCTGCTAATGTGGATAGAACATTGAGCCTGGAAACAGGAAGGATGAATTCACATTCAGCCTCAGACACTTATTAGTCATGTAAGTAATAAAGGGGAAAGGGAATAAGCCTTTATATAATGCCTACTATGTGCCAGGTACTGCGCTAAGTTTTAAATGAATATTATTTCATTTGATCCTCACAACAACTCTGGAATGCAGGTTCTACTTTTATCCCCATTTTCCAACTGAGGAAACTGACCAGGGTTGCACAGTTAGTGGCTGAGACTGGTTTTGGGTAGGCAAGTCACTTAACCATTGTGCCGGCTTCCTCAACTCTAAAGTGGGGATATAGAGCCTACCTCACTGGGTTGTTCTAAGGCTCAAATGAAGTAATATTTGTAAAAAGGCTTAGCCTGGCACAAAGTAGGCGCTACATAAATGTCTGCTCCCTTATTCTCCACCCCGCCCCTTCCCCTCAAAGAGGAAGAAAGGGTTCTAGTAGTTTACTCAAGATCATAGAGCAAATTAGTGGAGGACCCTAGGTCTTCGGCTTCCAGCCCAGATCTCTTCTACCACAGCAAGGAGAGGGGAAACCATCCTGAGTATCTAGCCTGGGCTTGCAGTAGAGGACAAGGAAAGGGAAGGGGAAGGCAGAAAATAGGACAGGCTTCTTTAGAGCAAGCCCCCTCCTCCCTCCGCTTTCCCTGTTTCTGGGCCTATCAGTGTGCCCGTGTGCCAGCTCCTCACCTCTCCTGACCCTCACACCTGCGAGGGAGCTGACTGCGGTTCGCATAATGAGTCGCGTGCCCCGCACACAGTCAGTGGAGGAGCCAGACTCACGCCCCTGCTCTTCCGTCCTGCCGCCTTACCTGAGCCCCCCCGGCCCACCTGGGTCAGCCTCCTCTTCCTCTTCCTTCGCTGCTGCTCAGCCCAAGGTGCTCTCCAGTGCCAGCGCTGCCCTCGGGATACCGCGCTTTCCCAAACCAAACTCGATCCCCGCGCGAAGCCCCTCTAGGTGCTCTCCAGGAGCTTCTGTCTTCCACTCCCTCCTAGTCCCCCAGTATAAGGAGAGTGTCCCGTCAGGTTCTGTCCCTCAACGATCGCCTTCAGAATTTTCCCTGGGCCATACTTCTCAGGGTCAGTTCCGAGCGATCGCCCTCCGGGGTCTCTCCGGTGTGATCCACCTCTGAGTAGTCTCTGTTAGGGAGAGCTCCGCTGAGCTACTTATCTCCTAGCTCAATCAGCTCCCCACACCAGGGTTCTCTCCCTCCGTGATTGCTCTCGGGGCTCTCTCTCTGCCCTGGATCTCCCACCCCCTCCCAGCCAGCCTCTCCTCAAGATCTCTTGGCCCCCACTCGATCTCTTAAAGCCAACCTTCTTTCTCCCTGAGCGCCCCTCAGGGCTCTTTCGGATTCCTGATTTCTTTCCAGGGGCGCTTCTAAGTATTTTCTCTACATCCTCTAAGTTCCCCAGCTTCACCCAGCTGCTCCGGGCTCAAGCCTCTTCAGAGCCTGACTTTTTTCTCCTCCCGTTTCTTGATCGCCCCTCCCCGCCCCGCCCCGTCCCATCCCTTTGGGCCCCTTGCTCACACCCTCCTCGCTCCAAGTCGCCTGCTCGTTCCCTGGTGCCAATCTCAAAAAGAATCAGCGCCCATTTCCCGGAGAGCCCAATGCGTTTGTTGGGGATGGGTGGGTGGTGGGGAAGTGCAGGGCTGGGCTTGTTTTCTGGCCAGAGCCAGAAAGCTTAGCACTCAACCCACTCCCTTCTCACCCTCTCGTTTGGGGCTCAGCTTCCTCAGCCATTTCTAGGATAAGAGTAGAATGAGGAATCCCTGGCCCGTCCCTTCCTACTCTCTCCTGCCACCTCCTGCCCCACTAGACCTGGAGGCCAGTTTAGATTTAGGATGGGAGAGGGTAGGGAACACTCCCCAGGGTTAGAAGTTGTGTCCTTTAAGAGCACAAAGGGAACTTAACTATCTATCTATCTGTCTGTCTGTCTGTCTATCATAATCTCTCTATATATTAAATAATCTATTTCAATTTTACAAATGAGGAAACTGAGGCTCAATAGAGGGAAAATTACTTTCAGAGGTTCCTTCAGGACATCCGTGTCAGAGCCGAGATTAGAACTTAATTCAAGGTTGTTGGGTTTTTTCTTGGTTAAACAGGTAACTTAATTTTCCCACCCACCCCCATGCAGGTCAGGAGTAAATGTCACCCCTATTTAAGGGGAAAGGGCTCTAAACACTTTTCGAAGGTTGCCAACCCTTGTAATAACCTGCAACCTGTAATAACTTGTAAAAAAACCTGGTAAAGTTTTTGGCATCCATACCCTCTTTACCAGCCTCTAACAGAAGTGTCTCTCTCAACCCTAAGTCAATCAATGAACATTTATTAATAGCTTACTAAATGCCAGGCGCAGGGCTAAGTAGAATAGAAATATAGCAAAGAGAAAGAAGTGCCTGCCCTCGGGGACCTCACATTTTAAGAGGGGGGAGACAAAACGTAAAAGGAGATGAGAAAAGGAAAGGGGTGGAGGAGAGATGAAGTTACTTGGTGTGGATGTATTGTAGAGAAAGTCTGGGTGCCCAGGAAAGGAATGAAGACATGGCTGGCCTGGGCCTCCTCCTTAAACTACTACTACTACTAATAATAATAATGGCAGCTAACATTAGTGTAGTGACTACTATGTTCAAGACACTGTGCTAGGCTTTACAACGAAGGCTCCGGAAGAAACAGCTAATCAGAGGAAGAGACAAGGGGTGTGGGGGGAGGGTTACTTATGTGCAGTACCAGAATGGAGTGAGCTTCCAGGGTGAAGAAGTTTCTGGGACTTTGTAGAGAAAGTCCAGGAAAGTCCTGAGCTCATAACTCTTCCAGGAAGACAATCACTTAACCTCTGCCTCAGTTTCTTCTACTGTAAAATGGGGTTAATTCCAGGATTGTTGAGAGAACCGAATGAGACAATATATGTAAAATGCTTAGTACGATGCCTGGCACATCACAGGCACTTAATAAAAGTTTGTCCCCTTCTTCTCCATCCCCTCCCCAGAGCAGCTGGTCAGGATTCTGCTCTAAAACATCCCTGACAAGACCTCCAGGCTCTTCTGGAAGCTTTCCACTGGTGGAGACCCTACTACTTTCCAAAGCAGCCCATTACACTTTAGGAGCATCTTTCTTACATCCACCTGAAATCTGCCTCTACACCCTTCACTCATGGCTGCTATTTGTGGCCTCTGGGGCCAAGCTAAACAAGTCTGATCCCTTTTCTCTATGACAGCCTTCCAATACTTGAAGAAAGCTATCATGTTTCCCCTAAATCTTCTCTTCTCAAGGATAAATATCCTCATTCCAGTCCTTTTATGGTGTAGCCTCATGTGTCCTCCGTTCACCCCCTTCTGGACACACTCCCAGCTTGTCAGTGCCTTTCCTAAAATGTGGCAAAATGTGTCCCCAGAGCAGCACACAATACTCCAGATCTCTTCTGATCATGGCAGCGGAAGACGGAACTAACATAGGAGTGAAGATTTGCAGCTGGAAGGTACCTCAAATATCTAGTCCAACTCCAACATTCACAGATTGTCAAAAAGAAACTGATGCCCAGAGAAGCTAAGTGATTTAGCCAGTCACACAACTAGTAAGTGGCAAAGTTTGAATTCAAAACCAGGCTCTTTGACTCAAAATCACTCTTTCCACGACCACTGGCCTTAAATTCACCTGCTTAGTTACGGATATTATGCCTTTCTTTTTTTTTCTTTTGAGAAGATAAAAAGTTTCATTAATATCAGCTGATAGATTGCCAAGTGGCTAGCAACTCTGTCTATGCCTTCCTAAACGACGCCCAAGATCATATTAGGTTTTTCAGATGCCCAAAGGCTCCCGACCTCTCCAATACCTGCCAGTCTTCCTCATTCAAGAGTCCTTCTTGACAAGGTCAAAATGGGTACATGATTTAGACATAAAGGGTGATACCATAAGCAAATTAGGAGAGCAAGGAATAGTTTACCTGTCAGGTCTATGAAAAAGAAAAGAATTTATGACCAAACAAGAGACAGAGAACATTATGAAATGCAAAATGGATAATTTTGAATACATTAAATTAAAAAGGTTGTGTACAAACAAAGCCAAAGCAACCAAGATTAGAAGGAAAACAGAAAGATGGGAAACAATTTTTACTGTAGTAAAAACAATTTACTAGCAATTTCTGATAAAGGCCCAATTTCTCAAATATGTAGAGAACTGAGTCAAATTTATAAGAATACAAATCATTCCCCAACTGATAAATGGTCAAAGGATATGAACAGGCAGTTTTCAGCTGAAGAAATTAAAGCTGTCTATAGTCATATGAAAAATGCTCTAAATCACTATTGTTTGGAGAAATGAAAATTAAAACAACTCTGAGGTACCACCTCACACCTATCCGATTGACTAATATGACAAAAAAGGAAAATGATAAATGTTGGAGAAGATGTGGGAAAATTGGAACAATTAATGCATTGTTGGTGCAATTGTGAACTGATCCAATGATTCTGGAGAACAATTTGGTGCAAATCCTTTGATCCATTGATACCACTTCTAGGTCTGTTTCCCAAGGGGATCATAAAAAAGAAAAAAGGACCCACATGTACAAAAATATTTATACCAACTCTTTTTGTGGTGTCCAAGAATTGGAAATTGAAGGGATGCCCATCAATTGGGGGATGGCTGAATAAGTTGTGGTATATGAATTTAATGGACTGTTATTGTCTTCCATAAGAAATGATGAGCAGGTAGATTTCAGAAAAATTTGGAAAGACTTATGTGAACTGATGCTGAGTGAAGTGAGCAGAACCAGGAGAATACATCATGTGATGATCAACTTTGATCAACTTAGTTCTTTTCAGTAATATAATGATCTAAAACAATTCCAAAAGATCAAGATGGAAAATGCTATCCACATCCAGAGAAAGAACTATGGAGTCTGAATGCACATACTATTTTCTCTCTCTCTTTTTTCCTTCTTGTGGTTTTTCCCTTTTGTTCTGTTTCTTCTTTCACAACATGAGTAATGTGGAAATATGTTTAATATCGTTGTACATGTGTAGCCTATATCAGATTGCATGCCGTCTTGAGGAGGGGGTAAAGGAGGGAGGGAGAAAAAAATTCTGAATTTAAAATTTTATAAAAGTGAATGGTGAAAACTATCTTTACATGTAATTGGAAAAAAATTAATTAAATTAATTAAAACTAAATTTAATTCTTAATTTAATTTTTAAAATTTAATTAAATTTAATTAAAATTAAATACAGCTACTAAATGGGGAGAAAAAAAGAGTCCTTCTTGAGAGCTAACTCAAGGGCCTTCTGCTGCCCCAAACCTGAATCCCAGGCCAAGGTGGTAGTATAGTATAAAAGGCCCTGGATCAAAAGTCAGAAGATTTGAGTCCTATCCTGGCTCTGTCTTTGACGTGGGACAAGTTCCAGTTTCCTCATCTATATAACAATGAACTGGTTGGATTAAATGATCCCTAAAGTCCCTTCCAGCAATGATATTCTATGTTCCATTTGGATATGGCTCCCTGGTATAATGTTCCATGATCCTGTCCAGAGGTGGGGGTCAGCCAGGCCAGGATCTTGCTCAGAATAACTTTTTAGAGGTTGAAAAGTCAGTCTCACTCTCATTCGTCTTGGCTCCAGGGACTGGGACATCTGGGATATCCCGGGGGCCCTGGGGAGACTGGGTCAGGAAGCCAGAAGCAGGCAGGAGTGGGAAGCTGTGTCCTTTGCAGGGTGGAAATTGTCAAGTGCTGATAATGACTAAACTTTCAGTCCCTCCATGGTTCATTCAGGAATGTGCCTTTTGCATTGTCATTAAGAACAGGCTTAGACATAGACCAATATGGACTAAGAACCTTTCGCTAATATCTAATACTGTGGAGATCCTAATAACTAAGGTCCAAGGAGAGAAACTCAGAGGAGAAAGAAAGCCGGTTGGGCTGAGTACTTCCTACAGGGAAATAGAGGATGATGAATTCCTGACCTCGATGAGTCCCTGCCTTGAGGGGAAACAGATCTCTGTCCTTAGGGAGCCCCCAGTCAAAAGGGAAAGACAGGGTTAATTCAAACCAACCAATATTTTTTGTATACTGACTTGGAGTCAGAAAGCCCTGAGTTCCAATGATGCTTCAGACACTAGCTAGGTGTGTTGTGCTGAAAAAAAGCGAGCGAGACCCGGATATAAATTTAGATGTGGATTTATTGAAGCGCACGACTGTTCGGAGTAATTACTCAAATCGAACAGCCCTGAGCAAAGGGAGAGAAAGAATATTTAAAGGGAAAGAACACAATTAGATTTCCGTGGAGATGGGGATGCAAACAGTGGGACAAACTGAGGCAGGATCATTTCCGTGGAGATAGGGACACAAACCGGGGGACAAGCTGAGGCAGGATGGAGAAACTGAAGGGGGGGGTAGGGCATAACGGGTGATGCTGGCTAAGTTGCTTAATCTCTCTCAGAAGGAAGATTGTGAGGATCAAATGAGATATAAGTAAAGTGCTTTACAAACCGTAAAGCTCACACTAGCTAAGTCTTTGTAGAACAGAAAAGACTATAATGAGAGCATAAAACAAGAACTAAGTGCTATGTGATGTTGGAAAGAGGAGATATTTTTGATTGGGAGATTGAGGGTTGGAAAGAAGAGATACTAAAAGCTAGGAGGCTGGTCATGAGGCTTTTAAAATTATCTGGGAAAGAAATAAAGAGGGTCTGCCCAAGGGTGGTAGCTGTGTGAACAGAGAAAAGGGGATAGATATGGGATTATTAAGGAAGTAGAATCAATAAAACTCTGACATCTGGATATGGGAAGACGAAGAAAAGGGAAGGGTCAAGGACGACACTTTGTAATGGTAATACAATTTGAAAATCTTCCCATCCATTAATAGACCAACATGACCAGAGTCATGTGGAAGCCTGAGCCACATGAGCCTGTGGTGGGAGGAGTTTGCTGAACAGGTGGAGCAGGAAGGGTGGAGCAGAGCTGAGAGGAAGTGAGACAGAGCAGTCAGACCTGGGAGAGAGAGGCATACACAGAGCAGCATCCAGCATGAGGGAGAGCCAGGGAGTGATTTTGCTTGAGGGTGTTCCTTTCTGGGAAGGCCCTAATAGAGGGAAGGTTTGGGGATGTCAATGTCCCCTGTATTGATAATGTGTATAGATTTCTTTGTTGCTATGATGGATTTGGCTTTCTGGTGTTGGGATAAATGTTTTGGTTCTGCCTTCAGTGAAGAGTCTGTTATATTTTGTGATTCAGAACTACGCTGCCATATTCATAGCAGCCTTAGACGCTGTGAGTAGCGCATTGGTGCTGCACACTTTTCGTTGTCATCTTGGGTTACTGGAAGATAGGTGTTGTCCTCAACAGAAACAGAGAAGTATGGAGGCTTCGTGAGTCTGAGGTGAAGATGATGAGTTTAGTTTAGGAAATGTTGAGTCTGAGATGTGCATGGGGACTCCTGTTATGGCCTCAGGACAGAGTTTAGGACTAGCAGTCATCTGCAAAAATTGAACATGTGGGAGTTGATTTCCAGTAGAAAAGATATAGCAAGGAAAGATAAGAGAGCCCAGGGCTCTCTGGGATACTTCTAAGCCCAGGGGTTAGGACATGGCCAATGACAGATGATCACAGGAGTTGTCAACCTTGGAGGAGGACAGGTGGGAAAGCTGTTTGGAAAGGTGAGCGTGGAGAGAACATTTAGAACTGACAAAAACTGCAGAGGTCAAAAAGGATGAAGTCTGATGAGAAGCTACTGGACTGAAAATTCTAGTATTGTAAATGATTAATGCAATGACTAAACACAATTTCAAAGGACTAATTATGAAACATGCTCCCCAGGAGAGAGGTGAAGGACTCAGTTTAGAATGAGACTTTATTTTGAACATGACTGAAGAGGAAATTAGTTTTGCTTTACTACACATGTTTGTAACATGGATTTTGTTTCTTTTTCTTTTTCAGTTGGGGTGGGGTGGGAGAGAGAAAGCAGATTTTTGCTGATTGAAAAAAAAATTAAGTTAACTTTCAAAAAAGCTATTGGATTTGGCAATTAGGAGTTCATTGGCATAAGAAGGCACTTCCCAGAAGTAATAACAGTAACTGGCATTTATAGGTTTTCAAGGTGCTTTACAACTATTATCTCATTTTATTTTCACAATAACCCTGGGACATAAGTGCTATTATTATCTTTACTTTACAGATGAGGAAATTAAGGCAGACAAAGAAGTTAAGAGATTTTCCCAGCCACACATAGTTGGTGAATGTCTGAAGAAGAATTTGAACTTACAAGTCTTGTGCTCTATCCACTGAGCCACATAGCTGGTAGGGAACTATGAGTATGGAACAAAACATAAGTGTATATTATACGTTGTTTAATTTTGCTGATCTGTTTTTTTTTCTTCTTCCTCTTTTTCTTCCTTGTTATAAGGCATGGCTCTTTAAGAAGGGAAAAAAAGTGGGACACATTGAGAAATGTAGATGATGTAAAAACAAAAGACATAAATTTTTAAAAATTGAAGAGCGAAATGAACAGAACCAAGAGAACAATGTATACAGTAACAACAATATTGATTTAAGAAAAACTTAGAGCGAATTAAGTTATTTTGCCTATTATAAATATCCAAATTAACTATAAAGGACATATGAAGAAAGACACTTATCTACACCCAGAGAAAGAACTGATAAATAGAAGTACATATAGAATAATTTTACATACATATATTTGTGTCTAATAGTAGTCATCTCTGGAGGGGATAGGGGAAGGGAAGAAAAAAAAGGAAAAAAAGGAAATTTACATAATAATCTTGTTGTATGTTGGAAAGGAATAGCAAGTTATGTATAGTAGATTTCCAGTTTCATGCGCAATCATCTTTTTTGTTATACGATGTTATGGAAATGCTTCTTTTATTCTACAAATTAAAAATAAAATAAATTTTTAAAAGAGGGCCCATTGACAAAGTAGTAATCATCAAAACAATTTGGTACTGGATAAGAAATAGAGTGCTTGATCAATGCAATAGGTACACAATACACAATATAGAGCATAATATCCTGGTGTTTGTAAACCTAAAGATTGTATATATTGGAGCAAGTACTCATTATTTGACAAAAAAAATTCTGGGAAAACTAGAAAGCAGTCTGGCAGAAACTAGGCATACACCCATATCTCACATCATATACCAAGATAAATTCAAAATGGGTACATGATTTAAACATAAAGGTCGATATCATAAGCAAATTAGGGGAGCATGGAAAAAATTACCTGTCAGATCTATGGTTAGGGGAAGAGTTCGTGACCAAACAAGAAACAGAGAATATCATGGGAGGTAAGGTGATAATTTTGATTACATTAAACTAAAAAGGTTTTGCACAAACAAAACCAATGCAGCCAAAATTAGAAGGGAAGCAGGAAAATGGGGGAAAATTTTACAACAAGTTTCCCTGATAATGGTTTCATTTCTCAAATATAGAGGGAATTAAGCCAAACTTATAAAAATAAGAGCCATTCTGCAATTGATAAGTGGTCAAAGGATATAAAGTCAGTTTTGAGAAGAAGAAATCAAAGCTATCAATAGTCATTTGGGGAAAAAATGCTCTAAATTGCTAATAATTAGAGAAATGCAAATTAAAACAACTCTGAGGTACTACCTCACAGCCATCAAATTGGCTAAGGTGATAGAAAAGGAAAATGACAACTACTAGAAAGGATGTGGAAAAATAGGTACACTAATGCACTCTTGGTAGAATTGTAAATTAGTCTGATCATTCTGGAAAGCAATTTGGCATACCCCCAAATGCTATAAAACTGTGCATGCCTTTTGACCTAGCAATACCACTACTAGGTCATTATCCTAAAAAAAGAGCAAAGAAAAAGGAAAAGGACCCTTATGTATAAAAATTATAGCAGTTCTTTTTGTGGTGGCAAAGAATTGGCAACTGAGGGGATGCCCATCAACTGAGGAATGGCTGAACAAGTTAAGATATCTGAATGTGATGAAATTCGATTGTGCCGTAAGAAATGATGAAGGGGATAGTTTCAGAAAAACTTGGGAAGACTTACATGAACTGATGCAAAGTGAAGTGAACAGAATTAGGAGAACAATGTAGCAATATTGTAAATGCAATCAACTGTGAAAGACTGAGTAGTTCTGATATGTTGTTGTGTTTGTCTGTTCTTGAAGAGGACCATGATGTCAGGGAATGATGACATGATTTGCCGCTGACTTGGATTTGAGTGAGGGAGGGTTGTGCAAGGTCACCAGCCCGCCTTTCTCCTCCAGAGCCATCTGGGTCCAGTGGCCTGATATTCATCAGGACGTCTGAAGATGGCCCAGGATGTAATGTGATACCCTGGCAATTCCAAAGGACTCATGATGAAAAATGATATTCACCTACATGTAGACAGAGAACTGCTGTACTTCAAGTATAGATTCTTTCTATATTTCTCATTATTTTTCTTGCTCTGCCTCCCATGGCTAATGTGGAAATGTTTTGCATGACTTCATATGAATAATTGTTGTCATATTTCTTGCCTTCTCTGTGGGTGAGGGAAGGACTGGAGTGAGGAAGAGAATTCAAAATTGGAAAAAAGTCTGTTGGCAATCTTGGACAGTGGGCAGTGTTAGTGGAGTGGGTTGCAAGAGTTTGAGAAGTGAATAGGCAGAGGAGAAGCCCAAGGTAGAGAGTGCAGCCAAGTTGTTGTATGGGTTTGGCTGAGAAGGGCAAAATGTACTTGATTTAGGGTCAAAAGACCTGAGTTCAAATCCTGACTCTGCTACTTATTAGCTGAATGATGTTGGGCAAGTCATTTAGTCTTTCTGTGCCTGTCTCCTCATTGGGTAAAATGAGGGAATTTGACCAGAAGGCCTCAAAGGTCTCAAATCAATGAACCTTTCTATATTAATCTATTATTGCTGCTAAATAGGCACTATTAGACTGAGGGGATAGGGAGAATATAGGGGTCCTGGAATGGTGGGCATTTAAGGGGGTGGTGGGATTAGTCATTTTTCCTCTAGGGGTATGTTGGTAAATGTTTAACACCTGGCTCTCCAAAAGAAAAAAGTATGCAAGCCACTTTTAAGTTTAACCTGCATTATTATCATTTTCCCCATCACTTTCTTAAGTCCCTCTAGAAAATTAATAAAATAATAAATCAAGCCCTGGTTTGTAGCATTTGCTGATTCTGAAGTATACATGCTCACATTAAAAATTTAACAATGGGCTCTGGCTGGCTCCAGCACACCCTTGCTCCATCCTTACCATCCCACTTCACTGACAGAGAGGACCTGGGGCTACATGGAGATGTAGGAGGCAGCTCTCCAGCCAGGGGACAGCAAAAGATTGGAACCTTCTATTAACATTGGAAGGCAATGAGAATCTGCTCCCGACCTAGACTTTGCAACCAACCTCATCACCAGGGAGGAAGGATGGTATAGGGGAAAATGTCGGCAAAAGATTGGCGAGTGCATTCTCGCTCTTCAGTTTACTAGTTTGCTTGCCTTCCCTGAACCTCAGTTTCTTCCTCTGTAAAACTGGGATTAAATCCATCAACAAACTTTTACGAAGCATCTCAGATGGGTCTGGCACTGTTCTAGACATTGAAGATACAAAGACAAAAAAGAAATAGTCTCTGGTCTCAAGGAGCATACATTCCACTGGGGAAGACAAGATGTATGTATACACACACACATATGTATGTCTATATATGTATATATGTAGAGGAATATACAAAATAATCACAAAAATACAAGATCATTGAATTAGGGGCAGGCATTTGGAAGGTAGAGTGTCAGGAAAGACCTGAACGTAGAAAGTGAGGCTTGAGCTGAGTTTGAGAGGAAACAAGGGATTATAAGAGGCAGAGGTGAACGCAATACATTCTAGGCATGGGAGTCAGTACAAAAGCACTGAGATGAGAAATGGGAGTACTATGTATGAGGAACAGCAAGAAAGCCAAAAGACTTAAATAAATAGGGTCCTTCTGAAAAGAGGGAGCTCTCACTATGGAGGAGGAACCTGAGATTTTATAAAAACTGATTACCATCAAATGCCTCAAGCTATGTTTGTACAGGTGCTAAGGTACCATGATAAGGGGGAGAGATGGGTGTGGGTTGAAATTGTCAGGTAAATCTTCCTGGAAAAGGTGGGATTTGTGATAGGTCTAGAAGGACAGTTGGTCCATTGCAAGTGATGCCTGCATAAGGAGCCACTGGGATTGGACGCTTCAGCCTAGCTCTCCCTGGGAGGTGAAAAATGAGCCATGGGAGGAAGCAGCGGGGCCAAGTCTATTTAATAACTTTGATTCAGTGGGAGTGCACAGCTCTCTAGTTTCTCTACTGGTCACTCAGTCTGAGCCCATCTTGAGCTTGGTCTGTTGGCATCAATCATCTCTTTACTGTCCTGCTTCTGCGTCCCTCTGGCTTTGTCTCTCTCCTTTCCCTCTCCCGAGGCCTGTCTCTCTGATTCTTGCTTCTCTCTCTCTCTCATTCTCCTTTCACCTCTGCCTTCCATGTCTCTTTCATTCCTCCAGACCCATCTGCTTCTCACCAGCCCATCTTTCAGTTTCCATTTTTTATTCTCATCTCTCACTGTCCTGTCTGTCTCTCCTTTTCCCTCATCTCTCTTTTCCTGCTCAGTCTCTCATTTTCCCATGACTCCTTCCTTCTGATTCCTCCTATCTTTTCAGTCTGTTCAATCTCTCTCACTCACCAAACTCTGCCTTTCAATCATTTCTCTACTCTCCTGTTCTTACTCTATTGTTTCCATAGTTCTCTTACTCCCATTTTCCCCCCTTATGTCCCTTATTCTCCTATCTGGGCTTCAGTTTTTTCATCTGTAAAATGAGTGTTAGTTGTATTAGAGGCAGCTAGATGGCATAGTAAATTAAGTGCCAGACTTGGAGTCCAGATAGTCCTGAGTTCAAATACTGTCTCAGATACTTTCTAGTTGAGTGACCACTTTAACCTGATTCGGTGTCATCTGTAGAGATAATAACAGAACCCACCTTAGAGTTTTGGTGTAAGGGATGACTTAGATAACATATGTAAAGAGCTTTGTAAACCTTAAAATACTGTGGAGATGCAAGTTATTATTACTGAGGAACTCTAGATTTTCAATGTTTTTTTTTATATTGACCAGTGTTATCTTTGATTTACCCATCTCTCCAGCTTTAGCTCCTGAACTGGGGGCTTTATGCTGGGGCCAGGCTCTGTTCCCTGCACTTTTGGGTGGAGTGGCCAACCTTCACCCTGGGATGTCCCCTAGCTTCTTGCACTGACCGCCACCTCACATGGTTAGATTTCCTCCTCCTGCCCCATCTTTAAAGTTGAAAGTGCTAGATCTTCAGGGCCCTCTCTGGAGTCTTGGGAAAGTATTAGGGACCTCAGAGCTCCTGCCCTTAGCTGTCCTGGTCTGATAGTTGTCCTCCCCACAGTTATTCCCCAGGCTTTCCAAGGTCCCCACGGTAGGTCTTTCTCAGGGGAACCCTCCATTCTTGCTGCCTGGGCCCCAGAGCTCTGCAGGCTCTGGTCAAGCTGGGAGGCCACCCTACTTTGGGGCTGGATTGGCTGGATCCGTGGGATTCTGGCTGCCTTTTTGCAGGAATTCTGGGGTGGAAGGCGTCAGATATTGTAGTTTCTCACTGGGTTTCTTGATCATCATTCAGTTGCCTGTAAACATCAGGGATTTGCTGGAGCAGAGAGATATGTGAGAGGTAGGCTGCTGGCCTCCCACTTGGGCAGTCTTCTTGATAGGAAGTATTATTATATGAAGTGAGTGAATCTAGAACCAGGACCCTTTATACAATGACCACAACACTGTAAATGAAAACACCTTTGACGGACTTTGGGTGCAAAACGAGACATACATTTTTCAGGTACTACCAATAGGACTCACATTTGTTTTGCTCAACTATAGTTGTTAGAATAGGCATGTTTATTTGGGCATATGTGGGGGTTGTTACAGTGATACAAAAAAAAAAGGACAAGAAAAAAGCATGAATGAAACATTTAAAAAATACACAGAAGACAGCAGAGGGAAATTCAAAAAGGTACAGTCACACAGAACACTATTGGCATTATCCAGTTAAATTTGTATTATGTATACACAAATACACACATGCATATGCACATGCATGTGTACACACATACATGTATGAATGTGTATATGTGTAGCAGCTAGGTGGTGCTATGGACAGTGTGCTGGGCCTAGAGTCAGGAAGACTTGAGTTCTACTTTGGACTCATACACTTAGTAGCTGTGCCTTGGGCAAGTCACTTAACCTTTATCTGTCTCCATAACACCTACCTCTCAAGGTTGTTGAGGATCAAATGAGATATTTTTTAGGTGCTTAGCACAGTGCCTGGCACATAGTAGGTGCTTAGTAAATGCTCATTCCTTTCTGTGATTATTTTCATTTATATATAATATACGTACATATGTATGAACCATCATACAATGGACTCATGTTCATATATGATCCATATACATACATATGAAACTGTATAGGATTCATGTTTTCATATACAACCCCTGTACATAATACATACATATGCCAAGCTGTATATAATTGGCTCATGGTTTCACTGGCCTTTGCATATAGGAATGGTCTTGTTTAATGATGCTTTCTCAGTTCATAATTTTAAATATGAGTTTAGTTTCTTCTCTATGCTTACTTAAAAGCTGTGATTGTGTGGACTCTGCTCCCTGATCACACATTTTCTGTCCTAAGGTTCCTTCTGGCTCTAACATATCATGTTCTGTGTTCAAAGAGCCCTTTAGCTATGATAGTCTATAAGTCAACAAAAGCCATTTAGCAAAGCTGAGCCCAAATCCTGTGCGTGCCAAAGTCAACAAAGGTTTGGAAACTGAGCCATTAATCCGGGTGTCTTTGTTGGGGGACATTTCCTTTCTGGAAAGGAATGTAGCCTCCCATAATTCTTCCCAGTCATAGCAGGGCGCCTGGAGCTGACATTGGTGCTGATGGGAATGAAAACTTATCCAGTCGGACACGAGCTAGGATTTCTCAGTGCTGAGGGACAAGGAGTCCTGCTGTGGATCAATACCTCTCAGGCTAACCTGGAAATGCAAGATTTCTGACAATCACTGCTCTTCTTTTCAGGGACCACCCCCTCAGCATGGCCTAAGATGGTTCACAGGCTTAGAGCTGGAAAGGACTTCGGGGGTCACCTAATCCAACTGCAAGTGGTGGAGCCAGGATTTGAACTCAGGTCCTCTGATGTCCAGCACTTTCAACTGATTGGTGCCACATATTTTGTCCCAAGGCCAAGGGCTACCTCCCTTTTAGACTGGGAACTTGTGACTATGTTCCCAATTAGAAATGGTTTGCAGCCTTTATTAGTGGGAAGAGTGGGGAGGAAAAAGATTCCTCTCCCATTTCATATAAGAAACCATAGTATTTTCGTTATCTCCCCACCCCACCCCACCCCACCCCACCCCACCCCACCCCAAGCTCCTGGAGAATTTTCAACGTTGTCTTTGTATTTCCAGGCCCTAGCATGATGCCTGGCACAGATATAGGTATTAGTAAGTATAGGTGAGTTAGTTATCTTCAACTATCTGATTTTTTTGGGGGGGTGGGGGGTGGAGAGGGAGGCACTTGGCACATTTTATCTCAGTGTAAGGAAGAATTTCTTAACAATCAGAGCTATCCCACAATGAAACACACAGTTTCAGGAGGCAGTGAGCCCCTTACTCCAAGTGTTAGTTTAGAAATTGGAAGATGCTCTCTCATGGAGCAGCAGATAGAGAAGATCCAGCATTGGGTGGGACCTAAGTCTTGGGTTCCCAAATGACAATAGCTAGCATTTACTAAGCACTTTCAGGTTTGCTATATATAGCAAACTCTATCTGTTATCCCGTTGGATTCTCACAACTTTGTAGTCGCTGTAGCTCAGTTGTGGCTCACTCTTCATGACCTCGTGGACCATAGCACACAGATACCGTCCACAAGGTTTTCTCGGGAGATACTGGAATGGTTTGCCATTTCCTTCTTCAGTGGATTAAGGCAAAGGTTAAGTGACTTGCCTAGGGTCACAAAGCTAGTATCTGAGGCCAGATATGAACTCAGGTCTTCTCACGTCCAGGTCCAGTGCTCAATCCACTGAGCCACCTAACTGCCTAGATTATATCCCTATTTTATAGATAAGATGTTAAGTGACTTGCTTAGAGTTACACAAATGTGTCTGTGGCAGAATTTGAACTCACGTCTTTCTGACTTTAAGTCCAATCCTTATATCAACCAATCCAGTCCTTTTATGTACCATCACCTATATGCCTCATAACTTTAGGTGAATCCTTTCCCCGTAGGAGATAGTGGGTTTCTCCTTACCAAGGTCTTCCAGCTTGAAAGGTCACTTGTTGGGAATACTGTAGTGGGTATGCTTATTTAACCAATCAACAATTATCTATGAAGTAACCGCTATGTACCAGGTTAGGTGCTAAGGATACAAAGATAAAAAATAATCTGTCTTCCCTCACATTCCCCTTGTGCTCTATTGGTGGTGGTGGGGCATTAGGTGTGTGTATGTAAATATATGTACATGCATGTATATATACACACACATGTAACACACATATCACACAAGTTTATGCAAAGAGAGAGGGAGGGAGGGGGAGAGGTAGAGAGACAATAAAAAGTGAATACAAGATAATTTAGAGGGGAATGCGCTGGATTGGGCTGGGGGGATGTTCAAGTATGGGGTAGACTATGAGGTTCTCTTTCCTCTCTGGCCTTCTGCAGGATGGAAGTGAATGAGATATGGATGAGATTTCTAAGGGCCCTTTCCCCTTCTAAATTTTATGATCTTGCAAGTCAGTGAAGTTCTCTGAGCTTCAATTTCTTCATCTGGAAACTGGGGATAAATAAACCTTGCATTCCCTCATAGGTTTCTTTGAAAGCTCTCTTTGGGCTGTAAAGCCCCATATAGATGGGCACTAACATCTAAGGAAGCACAACCTCCAAGCTCCCCTCCAGCTCAGAAACCCTGGGATTCTAGGATTCACTGTCTCCCCGAGACACTGGGCACTTAGTCACATGCTGGCGCATGCTGTCTTTTTAGTGCTACTAACCTTTTCTTAAACTTGTCCTGTTTCTTCAACCAGGCTGTGAGGTAGAGAGTGTAGTATGTAATCCTCAGTTTACAAATGAGTAAACGAAGAGGGAATGTGTCTTGCCCAGTGTTTGCATTGCTAGTAGGTGTTGTAGCTGGGCCTGGGTCTTTTGAATCCTAGTTGATGCTTTTATCCTTTTTTTTTTTTTAATGAGGACGGACAGAACCTGTTTTCTGCTGATATAGCATTGCATTGCTAATACAATTTGAAGATCTTCCCCATCTCTTAATAGGCCCATGTGACCTGCTTTGAGCCTGAGTCACATTAGCCTGGGTCATGAGGGTTGTAATGCCCTCTGACCCTGAATATGTGTGTGTATATATATATATAATATACGTGTGTGTATATCATATATAAAATAACTATATATATGTGTGTGTGCGTATATGTTATATGCACACACACACACACATATACTCTGAGGTTAGCATTTTGCTTGGGGCTCACTCACGGGAAGTGTTTGTGTGATGTAGCCAGATGAGACTGTGGGTAGCCATTAAGGAGGGCCCCTCCCTCCACTGCTTTGAAAATCCGGGTGTTGGTATTGTCTCTCTGGTAACTATGTATGTATTGCTTTTGGTCAGACAGTTGGAAGCCCTGTCTGTTGGTCTTTACTGTTTGTATTTGCTTTGTTTATATAATTTCTGTGTTTTCTCTGAAGTTCAGAATGCTGACTTTTTCCCTGAACTAAGTGAATGCGATTATATATGTATGTATATGTAAATATATGTATATGATTAAGATTGTTGATCCCTTTAAAGTTGCTTTCGTTTAGGAAAGCACATCAAAGAACCTGTGCTAGCAGCCCTCCTGTGTGCTGGTGTTGTTGGTCTTACACCCCACCAGCAGCTGCAAGTAGCATTGTTGCTACAAGCATAGTGCCTGACACAGAGCAGATGCTTACTAAGGTCTTGTTGACTGGTTGACATAAGGAAAGAACTCTTGAGGAAGAAATTCTATCTGCTAATTAATATCAGCAACTGTTCTGCAATTGATTAACATAGGGAACCCCTGAGGAAATTCCTCTACCAATTAAAATCAGCAACTGATCTCCAAATTATAGTCTGAGAGGGGACTGAGGGGTTAAGTGATTTATCTTGGGTTATACTATACAGGACTTGAGCTAGCATCTTCCTCATCCCCAAGACCAGCTCTCCTTCCCAATGACTTTTATATCACAATGGCTTTCATGTGGATTGTTTTAGTCACCTCAATGCACTTATCAGCTATGAGGCCTTTATACCCTTTAGCTGGGAAAAGTGAATACCTGAGCCAATGGAACTCAGTTACCAGGCCCTGAACTTTATGAAGGATAAGGGCCTTAAAGCACAGACCTCAGAGTGTCCGAAGTGAGTGTGACTACAGAACAAAGATTGGGAACTGGAGTGAATTGCAAAGATTTAATCCAAACCCTTCATTTTACAGGAGAAAGCTGCTGTGTTGGAGAGACCAAATGCCAAGGCAGAGACAGGAACCAAAGGGTTATTATGAGTACCCCTGAATAGTGCTGGAATTGGGAGTAGGATTAAATGACCTCCAAAGGCCCTTACAATTTCAGGATTTGGTGAAATCAGTTACTTGGCTACATAGCCATGACAATGTAACATGATAAGCAGCTCCAGGAGGTAGGGGAATGGTACTAGCTCTTTAGAGGAGGAAGCGATGGCCCAGGGGATATGCCCTTAGCTCACCCACTATCATTCAGCCAACAAATACTTACTGAGCAAAGCCCTGTGTTGGATACTTGAAGTGAGTGCTAAGAAACAGGAAAGACAAATTCCTGAATTGGAAGTTGGGGGAAACTGTTACTAAGTCCCAGATCTCCCAGTAACTAATTGTGTATCCTCAGAAAAGTCCCTCAAGCTACCTGGGTTTAGGTTTCCCCATTTGTAAAAAGAGAGATCAGGACTACTTGATTTCCAAGATCTCTTCCAGCTTCTTCCCATTATTCTAATCAATTAAGACCCATTTACCAAACACTTCACTCCTTGGATTGTTTCATCTTCCCACTAGCTACCCTAACCCCAGGTGGGTATGAGGGATACCCACCCTCCCCCATTTCTAGCTCCCCTTTATGTTCTGTCTGCCAGCATGAGGTCATTAAATAAAAATCTCTCTCACTTTTATATGGCTTTAAGGTTTTAAATATATATTACCTCATTTTATAGCCCTTTAAGACTTACAAAGCACTTTCTTCACAATAATTTGGTGAGGCAGGTAGTACCACCGTTATTACCCTCATTCAAGGGAACAAAGGCTCATAGTTGAAGCACCTAATCCATAGGCATGCCTATTGGGTTAGAGCAGCGGTATGAAACCACCTCTCTCAATTCCTTCCCCTAAAATAAAACTCTTTCCTCACAAGAGCATTGTGAGGTAGGTAGTGCAAATATGACTTTCCCCCATTTGATAGATGGGGAAACTAAGGCCCAAAGAGAGGAAGGTGAGACAGTTGGCTAAATGTCAGTGCCTAGATCTGAGTCTTGGCCTTCTGACTGCCAAGTCCAGTGTTCATTACAAATAAACTCTGTCCATTCCCAGGCCATCTCACAGGCTAGCCAGCAGTTTGACTGACGCTGGGGTTCCTAGGGCTGGTTTCCCAGGAAAAGGTCTGTCAATCACTATCCTGGTTGTGCAATGTCAGTGTGCACCGGAAGGCCTCTTCGAAGGCTTCCAGAAAGGGGTCTGTGGCCTCCTCCACAGTGACCTGTCTCTGGAGTTCTTCACTGAGGGAGGTGACTCCCATTCCCGCCAGACCACAGGGTACAATGTGCTCAAACCAAGTCAGATCCGTGGAGCAGTTCAGAGCCAGACCATGGGATGTGATGTGTCTTCCACATCGGACTCCTGAAATCAGAGAATCCAAGCTTGCATTAAGGCTCCCCAGGTTATCTAGTTTGACACCCTAGCCAATGTAGAAACGCTTTCATCAGCCTCCCCAACAACTGATGATCCAGCTTTCCTAATGACAGGAAATTCACTACCTCCCAAAGCAATCTATCCCATTTTAGGATAGCTCCAGTTTTTTAGGAAGGGTTTCTTTGCTTTAAGCAGAAAGCTGCCCTTCCTCAATTTAAGCTCATTGCCAATGAATCTGTCTTCTGAGGACAAGAAAACCAAGTACAATCTCTTCTGCACATAGGGACCCTCACCTTCCCTTCTCCAGGGCAAACACCCACAGTTCCTTCAACCAATCCTCGTATGGCACGATCCCTAGTTCCTTCCTGGTTATCCTGCTTCAGAGTTTGTAAATTTCCTTCCTCAAATGTGATGCTGAGAACAAAAAATACTCCATTTGGAGTCTGATCAGGGTTGAGGATGGCGGAATGGTCACTGATCGCCTCCCTCGTCCTGGACACCAAGTCCCTATTTGGTCTCTTTGGACTGCTATATCTCTTTGCTAACTCTTATTAGGCTTAAGGACTATGAAAACTCCCAGGTCCTCTTCATATGATCGGTTATGGAGCTACTCTTTGCTATTTTTGCAATTGATTTTTTGAACCCAAGCACAGGACTTTACATTGATCTCTGTTAAGCTTTGTTCTGTTACTTTTGGACTGAAGTTCCACTCAGTGGAAAGCTTTTAGATTCCATTATCCTGCATATTAGTAAACCCTCCCAGCCTCAAGTACATATGTATATCAGGAGGTAAAGGAGAAAAGGAAACCATCTTTCTCTACCGGGCCACAGGAAGATAATCATAGACATAACATCCCTGTGGAGAAACGTGCTGTATGGCAAGTGTTTCCAGATCTGACACTTATGCTCTAAGGTCCTTTCTGGCTCTTTGGGTCTCCTAGCCTGATGAAGAGAGTTAACAAGTTTATGGGTACCTAGTGCTATCTACTTTGACCCCTAACCCCTACAGGAGAGGGTGAAATATATCCATCTCTTATTTCAAACTTGATCTACCCATTTTGGTAAACAGCAAACTGAGGCACAGAGGGAATTTGACTTGTCAAAGGTCACAAAACTCACCAATGATAAGAGCGGAGGCTAAAACCCAGGTCCTGACTTCTCCATATGTGCTACAGCTCAAGTGTATTGTAGGCTAACTAGTCCTTAGGGGCTTGCCTGAGGAGGCAACCCCTTTATGTATCATCGGTTCTGGGGGAAAATGTGACCGGAATTCCGAATACCTGACTTACAAACGAATGTTTATAACCAGGCCCCTTACTCTACACATCCAACAAGCTGCCAAATCCTGTCACGCAGCAAAGAGATGGAATGATGGATTTGAAATCTAGAGTTCAGATTCTGCCTCAAGGCACTTATGATCTGGCCAGTAACTTAATTTCTTTCAGCCTCCGTCTCTACAAAGTGGTAAGGACAGGGACTGATGGTTCACTGGTATACGGAACTCTCAGATGAAGAAACTCCTCCTACCAATGTCCTGGCGCCTGCTCTGCATCTACAGCAATGCTAGTTATGTGTCACCTTCACTGTTGCTTTTTAGTCATTTCAAATGAGACAATTACTGTAAAGTGCTTAGCACAGTACCTGGCACCTACTAAGCATGACATAAATGTTAGCTATTACTGGGCCTATTATTACCCTCTACGTGTTGTTTAGTTGGTTTGACTGTGTCCAACTCTTCTACACTAGCAAATTTAGGGTTTTCTTGGCAGAGAATACTGTAGTGGTTTGCCATTTTTTTTCTCCAGCTCATTTTACAGATGAGGAAACAGGGGTAAACAGGGTTAAAGTGACCTGCCCAAGGTCACACAGCTAGTGTCTGAGGCTGAATCTGAACTCAGGTCTTCCTGACTCCATCCATGGCTGGTACTCTGTGCACTTTGCCACCGAATTGCCCCATGTGTCACCTTGGGGACCTGAAAACAGGTCTTCCAGGTTCAAAGGCCAGCTCTTCATCCAGTAAGCCAAGCTACAACAAATTAAAGTGAGAATTTGTTACTCACAACAGAGGAGATCTGGAAAGGGGTTTTAGTCCCCTGTCCTCTGCTCACTTCGGCACGTCATCCCTAGGTGATGCTCAGGGCGGGCCCCAAAGGCCCCTAGACCTGGCCAAGTACCCCTAGTGTCCCTGGGCTTTGGCCTCTGCCTGTCCTGTACACCCTCCCCCAGGCCATCCCTGTCCGTCTTTCCACGAGTCCTAAGGATCTGCCCCAATGTAAGGTCTCTGGGTTCCCGGGCCCCCAGTACCTATGCAATGTGCTATAAAAACTCTGGATGTGTTAACAACCTGGGTTCAAATCCCTGCTCTCAGGCCGGAGTGACCTTAGGGAAGTCTGCTGCATCTTTCCGGGCCTCAGTTTCCTTCTCTATACAAATAAAGGTGTTAGGTGGGGGTGGCCCCTCCTCCCGCGGGCTCTCGGGACCCGTACAACCCCGCCCCTCCCCGGGCACCCACCGATAGCACAGATTTTGCGGTCGCCCAGCCAGACGCCGGTGTAGGGCGGGGGCCGGGCGAGGGCGGCCGGGAGGCCCAGGCGGCGGCACACACCCACGGCGCAGGCCTCCAGCGCCGCCACGTGCGTCCGCAGGCGGAGGCCCAGGGGCCGCAGGTCCAGCACCGGGTGGGCCAGCAGCTGGCCGGGCCCATGGAAGGTGGCGAGGCCGCCGCGGCCCGTGCGCCGCACGTCGGCGCCCAGCGCCCGCAGCCGCGCCTCCTCTCCGGGCTCCAGCCCGCCCCGCAGGCCGGCAGTGTAGGCGGGCCCCGCGGGCTCCCCGAGCAGCAGCGCGCCCGCCTCGGCGCCAGGGCCCCGCCTCTCCTGCAGCCGTCGTAGCCAGCGCTCCTGCAGGCCTAGCGCCTCGGTGTAGGGCAGCCGGCCCATGCGCACTAGCAGGACACGCGGCCCCATGCGTCCGGCTCCGCTCTGGGTCCTGGTTCCGATTCTGGTTCCCGAGCCCCGCGTTCCGGCTCGACTGCGGGCCCGGGGTCCCACCGCACGAAGGGGTGGGTGGGACTCTCGGGAGCCCCGCCCCGCCCAGCGCTAGCCTGCCTCGCCCCGCCCCCTGCCCTAGCGCGGGGACTTCCGGAACTGGAGCATTCCGGCGCCTTAAGAACGCTGACTTCTTAGGAGTCCCCTCGCGTAGTGGAGGAAGGCCAGCATGGTTTAGCGGATGGAGAGCCCCCAAAAGCTGGGTTCAATCCCGCTTCTGACACCAGCTGGCTAGAGGACCGCCCCTCCTCCACCTAAGACTGCCTTGAGAAAGTGCTGCCTGGGACATTGTTCATCAGTGTCCTATCCCCGTGAAATATAGCAAATCTTGAAGCGATGAATAATTAGCTATTGAAATTAATAACGAGTGTGATCCAACTGGAACTTAGCACTTTAAGTCTAATAAAACACTTTACAGGTATTATTTTGTTGGATCCAAACATCAACCCCAGGAGGTAGGTGCTATTATTCCCATTTTGCAGATGAAGAAATTGAGGCAAAGAGCAGGCGAAGTGACTTGCCCAGGGTCACACAGACAACACAGGTCTGAAGCAGAATTCAAACTCAGGTTTTTCTTAACTCCAGGTCCAGCATTCTAGCCACCGTGCTCCCTAGCTACCTCTTTTAATATTGCTTATGAATGCCTGTTTTGTTTTGTACCACACTCATATCGAGGAGGCTTTTGATTCATAAAGAATTTGTACTGGAGAGAGAAGACACAGATCAATTAAGTCAATTCAATAAGCATTTATTAAGCACCCGCTGTTTTGCCAGGCTCTGCTAAGCATTGGGAATGCAAAGAAAGGCAAAAACAGCTCTTGCTCTCACTGAACTCCCTTATGATGGGGGAGGCAACATGAAACCAACTATGTATGAACAAAATATAGACACAATAATGGGAGATAATCTCAGAAGGACTTGGTTCACTTTTTTTATTTGGTATTTTTTGGGGGTATTAATAAGGTCTGAAACAATTTTTCCCATGCCTTTTGTATCTTTCCCTCCTTCAGATACCTTGTATATCTTTCAATGCCTTCACAATTGTTTTGACTGCAACACTAACCTCCTTTCTATGTACTTACTCCAATCTGACAACTTTCCCTATCTTTGCTCTGTTTAGGGACACTTTTACCTTCCTTCTAAGCACTGGGGTGCTTCTGTCTCAACTGCATCTCCTTGGACAGTTCTGTACTAAGGAGCTAGCTTGTCTCCTACTGGGACTCTGACAAGGTCCAGAGATCCCACTGGTTTTGGAGGGTGGGTTAGGGAGAAGGAGGTTGCCCAGAAACTTCTGCTCTGTTTCCTTGTTCTCCCAGTGCTACCTCCAGATAGCCCCAGATCACACTGACTTCAGGCTCTGATGTTGTTCAAACTCTTGGTGACCCCATTTAAGGTTTTCTATTTCCTTCTCCGGCTCTTTTTACAGATGAGGAAACTGAGGCAAACAGGGTTAAGTAACTTGCCCATGGTCGTAAAGCTAGTTAAGTGTCTGAGGCTGGATTTGAACTCGGGAAGATGTCTTCCTGACTTTAGGCTCTGCACTTTATCCACTAAGCTACCTGATTTCCTTCATTAATAGTATTCTTAACAAGATATTACAAATAGTACATTATAACAGTCTCAGTTTTCAAGTAGTTCTTTAGAAATTTATCCGGATGCCCAATTTCTCCTCTATCAGCTGCATCTTTGAGAATCTTCTAGTACTGAAGCTGTCTTAGGTTCTTCTTATGTCCTACAAGGCTGCCCTCCTCAGCCTCCAAGTTCAAAGTGGGAGAGAATTCCTATCTCTCATTTCTTATTAATCTAATTTATCCAAAGAATACCATAATTCAAATTCAATGTAAACAAGCACAAAATCCAAGCAGAAAACAAATCAATTTTAGAAAAAGGAATAGCCGTTGTAGCATTTTCTAGTTTAAACAATTCCGCTAACACCAGAACATGTTCTGAGAATCAGAGCACAATACATAAATAAACTGAACGCGTAGCTTCCCTTTGGTGTACAGTATAAGCTTACTGTAACCTTATTAGCTAGAAAGTAAGATTGTGAAAGTCTATAGCTTCTTTGTGGTCCATATAAATTCAAGGCAAATACCTAAAATCTATAAGATTGCTGCAATTAAAACAGCAATCATAGGACTCAGATCCTATGAGGGATCCCATTCCAAGTATGTAGGATAGACTTAACATTTCTGGTATCACTAGTATTGTTAATATCCTTTCCTAAACATGAATAGTTTAGATTTGTAATATTTTCCCCAATAATGAAGCACCAAAATTAAATGATTAAAACAGAGTATGATAACAATAATAATAATGGCTTAGATTTATATGGAGGGCACTGTGGGTATATATTTAGGGTACAGGGAGTTGCCTGATGCTGAGCTAATAGCTATGTGAAAAAATCTATATCAGAAATTAACTCCTAAAATACAATTTTTTCTCTCTCTCCCCTCCTCCCCCCTTGACCTTAGCTCCCACTTTTTACCCATGGATTTGCTTCCCCTTTTTTTATCTTAAACCCTCAAATTTAGGGGAATATACAAATCGATATTAATAGCTGTGTGATTTATTAGCCCTATCAAAGAACACAGAAAACGCAAATAGACATTAAAACAATGACTACCAATGGAGAGTAGAGCTGGAATTGATTTTTTTTCTTTCCTCCTTATACTTCCTCCTAGCCAGTCTGAGGGGAGTATTATAGAAAAGGGATTGGAATTTAAACTCTGTGTGGAAACTTCGTCATCACTATCTCTGGGGGAAGAAGGTGGTGAAAGGAGCTATGGGCCAGATTTTACTCTCTTTCTCCAACAGTTGCTGATGCATTCTGATCCAGTGCTGGATATATTTTGTATTTCTCTTCTGATCATCACATCATATGGTAGGAGGGATCAATGAATGTCTTTTTTAAAAGCTACTGAAAGTGTACTTGAGACTCAGTTGACTCAGGGCAGTTGACATAGATTCCTGGTGCTCAAATACAAAATCCAGGGCTTGAATACCTTGCCTGGCTCCTTCCTCAGGCTTCTAACCAGCAGCAGACCCGCAGTATGTTCCACTTCAGCATGGCAGCCTGTACTCCCCTGAATCGGTGCTGAATCCTTGCTGAATAGCCTTTTCCTGTTATGGCTAAGAGTACCTTTTGTCAACTATCAGATGTTCCAAGAGCATCTTATTTCATTCTAATCTCAAACCTGAAGTAACAGACCAGCCTGAGTCAGTGAGTCTGCTGTTGAATCCTGCCTGCTCTTTCCTTTTTGTCTAATCACCACCTCTCTGTTCTCACTGTCCCCTGGTTGTAACCCCAAAGTGGGACAGCACTCATCATTATTTCATCCTACCTCTCTAGACCTGGCAAGTATGGAGTCCCAGAACCATGCTCCTTCCACCTTCTTTTCCTCTTGGACTCATGTAAATCTAGCTGGAAGTTCCCTTTAAGGCCATGAGAAACACAAATCCTTGTACTGCGTGTCTGTGCACAGTCTAGCCCTGTGATCCCCTATGATCTCCATGACTTCATTTCTAGAGGTAACCTTCTTAAGTTTTAAAGATTTACCTAATGTTTTACATGCATTTTTATTTGATTACAAAACAAAAGCTTGTTCCTAACAATTTACTTTTAGCAAAAAAGCTGAATACATCTCCAAATTATCTAGTTAAAACACTCTATGCCTATCTTTCCCAGTTTTAGCGTGCTGTGTTGGTTGCACTCAGAAACCACTCCAGGGTTAATCAATAAACATTTATTTTTTTTTCATATGTTGGCATTTATTATTTAAGTTCAAGAACAGGTTGTGAAAGGGGTGGGTGTGGGAGGGCCTAGGGGAGAGGGAGGGAAGAGACAGAGACAAGAGTCCCTCGCCGGTGTCTGCTCTAGACGGGGTTGATCCTGATTTCTGAGCCTTGGTCCAGGGCACACAACGAAGCACGCGATAAGAAGAGGTTGGGGGGTACGGGATTAGGAAAACATGGGGTGGGGGTGGCCAGAGTTACACATCCAACCAGAGGTGGGGGCTGGGATTCTCCTTGGATCAGCAGCACCGCTTCTTTTTAGGAATTGAAGCATAGTGATAAGTTCCATCCCGCTTATTTCAGCTTACAAAACATCCTTGTAGTTAAAAGTCTTTGTGCTAAAGAATTCTTTCATGGCCTCTCTAACTTCTTGTACATTGCTTCTAGTTTCTTTGAATATGCATCCAACTTGTAAGCTGCCTGCTCCTCAATTACAGTGATCTGATCCAGATAAGGCTGAAGTGCGGCGTGTTTCTGGTTTTAGTCCTTTAGGTTTCTACTTATGTTTACTGCAATATCTTTCATTTCTAGATACTTCAAGCTAGTCAGTTTGTTCATATTTTCCAGAAGTTTATAGTCTTCACTGGTAGCTGTCAGCTCGCCCCTCAGGTACGTGGCCATTTTGGAGAACATGTCCTGGCACAGCCTGGTGATGTCTGCCTCGGCGGGCTCTGTGGTCTCCTCCGCCATCTCCACCACGGCATCATCTACGCCGGGGATGGGAGGTAGGAGAAAGGATTGAGGGAAGGATGGGATGGGGAAGATGGGAGAAAGGGAGGGGGAGCAAGGGGAAGGGAGAAAAGGGGAAGGGTCAACAGTCTGAAAAGACATAAAGGGCTCAATAAACATTTATTAAGCATCTACTATGTACCATGCTCTGTGCTAAGCATCAGGGATACAAAGAAAGGGAAAAGACAGTTCCTGCCCTCAAGGAGCTCACAGTCAAATGAGTATCCACATTAATGTCACAACTTCAAAGGTGTGGGTGATGTCACTGCATGTCAGTGACTAACCTCAGCAAAGATAAAAAATGCCAAGGGTAAGATTTGTCTCCAACTAGTATCACAAGCTAGAAACATTTTCAAATAATGTATTAGATCAAATTAGATTAATATATTTAACCTACTTCAAATCTGTATCTAAATTTATCAAACATAAAATGACAAATATCAAATTACTTGCCAGAGCGATACTGAATTCCTCAGACAAATATGCCCAATAGTCAGTGCTCAAATATTATTATCAAATGAGATAATATGTGTAAAACACTTTGCAAACCTTAAAGTACTATGTAAACACATACAAGAGAAACTTGAATCCCAGATCTGTTGATCTAATAATAATGATGATCATTATGATAATAGCTAATGTCTGTATATATTAGTGTTCAGTGATTATTGGGCAATTGACCATCACCTGATTTTGGCCTTGCCAGCACAGCTGAAGATTTGAAGGATGTTGCAGGTGGTTGCCATAACTTAGTGCCAGATCTCTTACTGATAGGGATCCAGTCCTGAATCAGGAAGCCTTGTCCAAAGGAAAGGCTATATCTTTGTATTCCTACCTCCTTCCTGGGAGATATGAAGCCTCAGAGCCAAGTCCCTGATGAAGCAGAACTAGAGAGACTTCTTCTGGTCCTAGGCTAAGTCTTCGCTCTTTGTGAAAGGTGGCAGCAGCCCAGCCAAGGATTTTAACTGAGCCTGAAGCTGGAAGTAGAAGAAACAATAGCTGCCTATTAACGAACAAGTCCAGGGATTTCAATGGATAGATCTGTCCAGCAGAGATACCATGCCCTGTGAGGTACTTACAAAGGTAAGCACAGATGCTATGATCATCAATAAATGTTATGAGGTCTCTACAAAGTGCAAAAGGACATTGAGACCCTATAGATCTCAAGTTGTGAGATGCTTTTGCCACATATGTATATTACACAAGTGGTTTATTACCATCACACTCTTAAGTTTAAATCCTCTCTTTCCTCTATATCTATTATGAGAGAGAATGCCCCAGGCTTATGGGGGAAATGTTTTATATCAACTGTTCTTACTATATGTCATCTTAATAAATGCCTTTGCTAAGAACTGATTGAATTTGCTGACTGATTGTTAATTGGAAGGCACAACAGTGGAGGCTTGTGAGCTGTAGTCAGTGGTGTGCTGGAAAATGTTTAAAAATAGACTCTGTAAAAAAATGCACACATGACACACTTTTAATCTGCACTATTACAATTTTCTCCATCACTTTTTCAAGTCTAAACAATCAACAAAACAATAACTCAAGTAATTATTTGTTTTTTGTTATGTCATTTCAGTCATGTCTGACTCTTTAGGACTCCATCTGGGGTTTTCTTGGTGAAGATACTACAGTGGTTTGCCATTTTCTTCTCTAGCTCATTTTACAGATAAGGAAACTGAGGCAAACAAGTTTAAGTGACTTGCCCAGGGTCACAGAGCTAGTAAGAGTCTGAGGCCAGATTTGAACTTAGGTTTTCCTAACTCCAGAACCAATGCCGTATCTGCTGCATCACCTAGCTGCATCAAAATAGAAATGGAATTTTGTGATTTGCAGTCTTTGACAATTTCCAAGGTATAAATTTTCACAGTAAAAATTTAACAATCAGTTCCTGTTTGAGCTGGTTTGAACACATCTCTGTGTTCTGAGTTCTATATGAATATTAGCGATTATTATTGTGCCTTTTAACTTTTTTCTATTTCTGCCTTATACTTATTCTCCAAAAAAGTCCTTGTTAGCTGTAAAAGGAGTGGCCAGGGGAACTTCTGGTCAATTTAATTAGTTACCCAGTTAGATTGGTGAAATTATGGGGTATGGATCTTTGTTGAAGGCATCTAAGGGGGACCTCCCCATAAAGTGTGGTTGTGCCCAAAGGAAATTTTCTAAGAGGACACACAACACTTAATTGGTTCTCAAAGTTTATATGAAAGCTGGAGTCCTGTTGCCCAACTTTGGCAAAACCTTGACATGAGTTATATCATAGATATATTAGGAATTTTCCTGGAGTAACTCCATGTAGGGTCAATGAGCCAAAGAGATTAAATCCTCCAAAATAAGATCTAGTTCATGTGAGTCCAACATCTTGAGGTTCCAGGACCACAGGCTGTAGCTTGGGCTTCTAAACTGAGGAAGGCAAGAGGAAGAACAAGAGTGAGCCGGTTCATCAACTCGTTTGTGTAACAGAGGTGGACTGGTCTAGCACATGCAAATATTCCCTGCCTGCTTCCAGTCCAACTGTGAGGAAGAAACTTAGGTAGAGACTGTTTCCTGTCGGCCATGGATGACATATTACTGAGAAGACTGTACTTGGCCGCTTAGCTGGAACTCAATGTACTCTTCCAAAGGAGATGACCTTTCCCTTCCTCAACTTTTCCTTTTTGGCTTTGATGAGGGAGGGCTGCTTTGGTCTGCCTCCTAAGTAGGGGAGGGCTGGTTGCCTTGCTCCCACCCAACCAATGGTAGCTGTATTCCTTTCTGATCATAGGCAAGCAAGCATTCTAAGGAATGGATCACATTTGGGAAATCTAGAGGTTCCATTAGTGGTTGGTCAGTCAGTCAAGCAACATTTATTGAGCTTTTACTATGTGCCAGGCACTCTGCTAAGCCACTGAGGCTGAATGGCAGCTAAAGTATCTACCAAAGCGATAGTGGCCTATGATGGTGTCTGCATTGGGACAGAATGGAGCATAGTGCCAACTCTTAACTGAAGTGTAAACCCTTAGAGCCCAGCTGGGCTACCCATCCAGCAAAGAGCTACATTATCATAGCTAACATTTATATAGTGTTTACTATATGCCAGTCACTGTGCTAAGTGCTTTTTAATAATGAATGTGATAATTAACAACTAGCATTTATATAGCACTTTAAGGTTCACAAAGTACTTTACAAAAATTGTCTCATTTGATCTTTACAATAAATCTGGGAGGCAGGTGCTATTATTATCCTCATTTTACAGATGAGGAAACTGAGGCAAACAGGGTTAAGTGACTTGCCCAGGGTCACACAGCTAGTAAGTATCTGAGGCTGGATTTGGACTCAGGTCTTTTTGACTTCAGATCTACTGCTCTGTTTGCTGTGTCGCCTAAAGAAACTTCACAAGGACTCCAAGAAAAGGGAAAAAGCCTTCCAGGACTAGGAGGCAGGAGATATCTCTTTGCCACTGGAGTTCTACTTCTTAATGTTGGGTGTGGACTCACTCTACCTAGAACTTCATATGTGTAAGGAGAGTTTGTATTCCAGGTTTGGGGGAATGTTGTGTATACTTTGATCTTGCTGTACCTTCTCAATAAATCCCTTCTCTAAAAGCTAATGTAATCTGACTAATTGTTAATAGGCACATACCAATGTGGGAAGGGGGTAATCATACCAGAAACCCAGTCCCTAAGGGTTACTTCTGGAACCCTGAGAGTAGCAGTAGCATTTGCCCTTTTGGGAACCTAACCTTCTAATGCAAGTATGGTTTAAGGAAGCATGGGTGCTGCCCTTTTAAGGGCCATTGAAAGATTCTAGTTAGCCAGTCCTTTGGATATCCCTATGTGCTCCCAAGGTGTATGCCCATACTCTGTGGGGAGGTGCCTTTAACAACAGTGTTGCTAGCAGCTTCTGTAGGGGTGTAAGGCCAATAACGCCAGCACACAGGAGGGCTGCTAGCACAGGTTCTTTGATCTGCTTTTCTAAGGAAAGCAACTTTAAGGGCTTTATAATCTCACTTTAATTAAACATATATGTATCATTCACTTAGTTCAGGTAAAAAGTTAGCACCCTTAACTTCAGAGAAAACACAAATAGGAATTATAAGCAGAAATTATATAAACAGAGCAAAATAACACAAATCAACAGACAGGCTTCTAGCTGTCTGACCAAGAGAATACATATATCGTTACCAGAGAGAGAAGCACCAATATCTGGGTTTTCAAAGCTGGGGTAGGGGGTCTCCCTAACAGCTACCCAGAGTCTTGTCTGGCCAAATCATGCAAATACTCTTCCCATGAGTAAGCCCCCAAAGCAAAATGCTAGCCTCAGAGCATAAATACCCTGTTTAGGGTCTTGGGGCTTAGTGCCTCCTTAGCAAAAGGGTGTAGGCCTGAGGCTTAGCATCTACTTAGCAAAAGGGTATGGGAAAAATCTTTAATCATGACTAGTACCACATCATATATATTGTTTCCAATCAATGACTCTTGATTCAAACAAAGGCAAGACTCAAAGGCACTTGATTGCCTTAGTTCTGAGAAGCACTCCAAAACAAAAGACAACAAAAAGTCTCACTTTGCTTGCCATTACAGTGCCTGTCAGCTGCCTCCAAACAAAGGCCCCCACCTTATAATCTCAGGTTGATTAAAGAGCTCATCAAATTAATTACAGACTTTTCTAATCTACCCTTCTCCCCACCATCACCTCTAACATAGCATTCAATTCAATTTCCAGTCCATGTTGTGCTCAAGTACTACCTCTTATATGAAACCTTTCCTAAGCCCCTTCCCACCCCTACGGCTAGTATCCTCTCTCCCAAACTATCTTGTATTTCTATATTTGTCAATTTTATATTTATGCTGCATATATTTTTATATATGTACTTGTCACCCCCATTAGAATATAAGCTCATTAGAAGAAGAGATTGGTTTCATCTAATACTTAGCCCAGTGCCTGGACATTGTGTATAAGCACATAGTAAGAACTTAATAAATGCTTACTTGCTTGCTAATTCAAACCCTTCTAATTCTCAGTTTTCACTAACTGACTTCGTTTTTCCATTTGATTTTTTGAATCTCTAATTGTCTACATTTTTTTTTGCAATTTATACTGGCTCTGTTGCAAGTTAATCTTAGTGTTTTCATATTTCATTTTATTTTGGGTAGATGACTGATAACTTTTTAACCTTATACTTTTCTGTTTCCTAGTTCTATTTAATTCTATTTCAAAGCCTTGTTTTTCTGTTCCCACTTGCAAATCAGCATATTCCTCTTTATGTGGCTCTTTCCATATCTAAACATACCTATAAAGCCCCTACCAAACACATTTCCTTCTTAGCTTTATGTGGCTTATGGTTTCTGCAAAATTTTTTCATGTTTGTTGCGTAATTTGCTTGGTGGATCACCAGATGTGAAATTGCCAGATTTCTAAATACATTTCCCCTTCTCCATAGGTCATTTTTCAGCTTTGACCTCTTCATAAAGTGGGCCCAGGCCTTCCTGGCTACAAAAACATAGAAATTACCTCCTATTCCTAATTTTCTTTAGATAATCAAATGGTTACCACTAGATTGGTACACATGGTACTTCAATTTGATAAACAATTAAATTCAGCCAAATCATTCAGACTAGCTCATGTAGCCAGGCAAATTTTTGCTTTTTCCAAAATATTTCCTCTTTCTCTTCTTTTCCCCTTGTTGTTTTTTAAGTTTCAGAAAGCCAGAGCAAGACCTCAGAAATAGTGAGGAGATTGCTGCTCTATGGATCAGAAAGGCTTTGGGTTCAAGTTGTCCCTTTGAAGCACACTAGCTCTGAGACCATAAGCAATAACTTAACCTCCCGGTGTTTCCAGGTAATTCTTTGAAACTCTAAATTACAAATAAGTTGCTGATATACATAGATTTCACAGCAGAAGTTTCCAACACAGATGAAATCACAAGTAAAAAAAAAAGCCAACAAAGGGGGAATATGGACCCAAAGGTTAGTTTCAATGTAGTAGGTTGGAGGAGGATGTTGATTAGGGTAATCTATTCAAGCGAGTCTTCCAGTCTACTTGTTGAAATTAGAGGGCATTGGGGGGCAGAGTCAAGATGGTGGAGGAAGTACAGTGAGCTTCCCCCTAAAAAAACTCCTCCAAATGAATATAGAAAACCAACAAGACAAAATTCTGATTAGGAAATCCACAAAAAAAAAAATGACAATGAGTCATTTTTCCAGCTCAAGTCGGCATAGGGAGATAGAGAAGTCTGAAGACTCTAGGAACTAGATCTGGCCAGGGGCCACCATAGAAGCAACTCAGCATAGGAAGAGGCTGTTTCCCAGGGTGAGAGGAGGTCCTAGATGCAGCACAGAAAGAACATGTCAACAGGCAGTTCTGTTGCTCACTGCCCAGTTCTGGGTCATAGATCCCAGGAAGACTAAGGAGGGGACCTGTGCTTAGGGGTGGCATTCCAGTGTAAGGAAGAGTCTCAGGCCCTCGGATGGTACTGAGCAAGGGTCAAGTTCAGAAGTTAGCAGCAGTCGTGTGTTTCTGATCCGAGAAACAGATCAGGGTCTCAGTTCCAGCCTTTAGCCCAGTCTGAAGCCTGTAGTTGGAATAACCAGGGCAGGAATTACTGACCAAAAGTGAATCTGCATTTCTGTCCCTCTGAATCAGCAGAGCTTTCCAACTGACAGCTAGTAGCTGAGTCTAGCACTAGTATACTGGAAGTCCAAACAGGGTAAGTATATTGCTCACCCCCAAACCCACCCAGGTCAGGAACTTACAGAGATCAGATTGAAGGTGAGGAAGCAATCAGATTTTGCCCTGGATTACTAGCCACTTTGGGAACACTGAAAATTTATAGGTCACCAGATCGAGCTATTCCTGAGATCCTAGAATAATGCAACATTCAAAGGTTAAAGAAAACAACATCAAGACCAACTCATACATTTTCTCCATAAGTGCAGAAAGCCTAGTCCTAACGTAAAATCTCAAGTCAGAAAGTAAGCTGGAAGAATGAGCAATAGAAAAAGAATCCTGCCACAAAAAGCTATTATGTTGACAGATTTGCTCAATTAAAAAATCTAGAGAAAGAAAACTTCAAAATAACTATATAAGCAAAGCATTTTTAAAAATTTATTATTTATCTATTTAATATTTTTATATTTTGTTTTCAACATTGATTTTCACAAGAGTTTGAATTATAAGTTTTTCCCCATTTCTACCCTCCCCCCCCACTCCAAGATGGTGTATATCCTGATTGCCCCTTTCCCCAGTCAGCCCTACCTTCTGTCATCCCACTACCCCCCATCCCCTTCTCCCTTACTTTCTTGTAGGGCAAGATAGATTTCTATGCCCCATTGCCTGTATATCTTATTTCCTAGTTGCATGCAAAAACTTTTTTTTTGAGCATCTGTTTTTAAAACTTTGAGTTCCAAATTCTCTCCCCTCTCCCTTCCCCACCCACCCTCCCCAAGAAGTCAAGCAATTCAACATAGGCCACACATGTATCATTATGCAAAACATTTCCACAATAATCATGTTGTGAAAGACTAACTATATTTCCTACCATCCTATCCTGTCCCTCTTTATTCAGTTTTCTCCCTTGACTCTGTCCCTTTTCACAAGTGTTTGCTTTTGATTACCTCTTCCCCTTATCTGCCCTCCCTTCTGTCGTCCCCCGTTTTTGATCTCCTTTCTCCTTCTTTCCTGTGGGGTAAGATACCCAATTGAGTGTGTATGTTATTCCCTCCTCAGGTCAAATCCAATGAGAGCAAGATTCACTCATTCCCCCTCACCTGCCCCCTCTTCTCTTCCAACAAACTGCTTTTTCTTGCCATTTTTATACGAGATAATTTACCCCATTCTATATCTCCCTTTCTCTCTCTCTCAATATGTTCCTCTCTCATCCCTTAATTTGATTTTATTTTTTTAGATATTATCCCTTCATATTCAACTCACCCTGTGCCATCTATCTATCTATCTATCTATCTATCTATCTATCTATCTATCTATCTATCTATCTATCTATCTATCTATCTTTCTTTCTTTCTATCTATCTATCTATCTATCTATCTATCTATCTATCTATCTATCTATCTATCTATGTATATTACCTTCAGCTACCCTAATATTGAGGTCTCATGAATTATACACATCATCTTTCCATATAGGGATGTAAACAAAACAGTTCAACTTTAGTAAACCCCTTAGGATTTCTCTTTCTTGTTTACCTTTTCATGCTTCTCTTGATTTTTGTGTTCGAAAGTCAAATTTTCTATTCAACTCTGGTCTTTTCACTGAGAAAGCTTGAAAGTCCTCTATTTTGTTGAAAGTTTATAGTTTGCCTTGGAGCATGATACTCAGTTTTGCTGGGTAGGTGATTCTTGGTTTTAATCCTAGCTCCATTGACCTCCAGAATATCATATTCTAAGCCTTTCAATCCCTTAATATAGAAGCTTCTAGATCTTATGTTATCCTGATTGTGTTTCCACAATAGTTGAATTGTTTCTTTCTGGCTGCTTGCAGTATTTTCTCCTTGATCTGGGAACTCTGGAA
>CM053622.1:712538579-712599573 GCA_028646595.1 Phalanger gymnotis
GGGGTCTTCATCAGGAGGCAAATGGTGGATTCCTTCAATTTCTATTTTTACCCTCTGGATCTAGAATATCAGGGCAGTTCTCCTTAATAATTTCTTGAAAGATGATATCTAGGCTCTTTTTTTGATCATGGCTTTCAGGTAGTCCAATAATTTTTAAATTCTCTCTCCTGGATCTATTTTCCAGGTCAGTGGTTTTTCCAATGAGATATTTCACATTGCCTTCCATTTTTTTCATTTCTTTGGTTCTGTTTTATAATATCTTGATTTCTCCTAAAGTCACTGGCTTCCACTTGCTTCAGTCTAATTTTTAAGGTAATATTTTCTTCAGTGGTTTTTTGGACCTCCTTTTCCATTTGGCTAATTCTGCCTTTCAAGGCATTCTTCTCCTCATTGGCTTTTTGGAGCTCTTTTGCCATTTGAGTCAGTCTACTTTTAAGGTGTTGTTTTCTTCAGTATTTTTTTGGGTCTCCTTTAGCAAGTCATTGACTTGTTTTTCATGGTTTTCTTGAATCATTCTCGTTTCTCTTTCCATTTTTTCCTCTATTTATCTAACTTGCTTTTCTAAATCCTTTTTGAGCTCTTCCATGGCCTGAGACCAATTCATATGTTTCTTGGAGGCTTTTGATGTAGGCTCTTTGACTTTGTTGACTCTTCTGACTGTATGTTTTGGTCTTCTTTGTCACCAATGAAAGATTCCAAAGTCTGAGTCTGAATCTGAGTCCATTTTCAATGCCTGACCATGTTCCCAGCCAAGTACCTGATCCTTGAATTTTTTGTCGTGATATACTTGATGTACTTGTAGAGTACAGAGTACTTTGTCCCAAGCTTGAGGGGCTGTGCTGTTGTTTTCAGAGCTATTTTTACACAGCAAGCTCTGCCACACCAGTGCTCCTACTCCCCCAAGAACCACTGACCTGGACCTCAACTCAGATCTAAGCAGGATCCACCCCACAGCTCACCAATTCAGGGTGCTAGCGCTTGTTCCGCCCTGCTTCTGGTCTGGTTGGTTTGGGCGCAGCCCGCGCTCGGTTCTATTCTACTCCCAGTTCAGTGCAATAGACCTTACCCAGTGACCATCCAGGCTGTCCTGGTCTAGAGCCCTGCTTCTCTCTGCTATTTTGTGGGTTCTGCAGTTCTAGAATTTGTTCAGAGCCATTTTTACAGGTGTTTGGAGAGTTCTGTGGGAGAGTTTAAGCAAGTCCCTACTTTCCAGCTGCCATCTTGGCTCCACCCCTCTATATAAGCAAAGTCTTTAAGAAATTCATAAATTGGGTATGAATTCAACTAGAATTCCTGGAGAAGGTGAAGCAAGAGTTTAATTCATTTATTTATTTTTTGTTTTCAATATTCACTTCCATAAGATTTTGAGTTCCAAATTTCCCCCCTATCTCTCTCCTCCTGTCACACCAAGAAGGCATGTAATTTAATATAGGTCCTACATATACATTCATATTGAACCTATTTTCACATTAGTTGTGTTGTAAAGAAGAATTAGAACCAACAGGAGAAACCACGAGAAAGAAGAAAAATATAAAAAAAGGAAAAAAAGCGCAAATAACATGCTTCAATCTGCATTCAGACTTCATAGTTCTTTTTCTGTATGTGGACAGCATTTTCTATCATGAGTCCTTTGGAGTTGTCATGGATCCTTGCATTGCTAAGAAGAGATATCTATCAAAGTTAGTCATTGCACATTGTGGCTGTTACTGTGTACAATGTTCTCCTGGTTCTGCTCACTTCACTCAGCATCAGTTGATTCAAGTCTTTCCCAGGTTTTTCTGAAGTCAAAGCAAGAGTTTAAAAAAAAGAATTAAACTTTTTATATAAGTGAAATGAGGATAGCACTAGAGGAAAAAATTGGAAAAGAAATGAGAACTATGAAAGAAAGAATTGGAAAGGGAAATAACATCTTGGCATAAGAGCTATAAAAGTTTGCCCAAGCAACAAACTTCCTAAAAATTAGAATGAACTAAATAGAAGCTAATGACTTCATGGAGACAACATGAAATACTAAAAACAAAATCGAAAGACTGAAAGAATAGAAGAAAATGTAAGGTATGTAATAGTAAAAACAACTAACTTGGAAAATAGATCAAGGGAAAAATATTAAGAATCATTGGACTACCTGAAAGCCATGACCAAAAAACAAACAAAACCCATCATACTTCAAGAAATGAAATCAATAAATATTAAGTTTCATAAAAAGAAATACTAAATTTTAAGGCATAAATCTGCTCAAATCTTTTAGAACTATAGGACAAAATAGAAATAGAAAGAATCCACCAGCCAGCCACCTCAAAGAATCTCCAAGATTAAATCTTCCAGGAAGACTGTAGTCAAAATCCAGAGCTTCAAGAGAACAGTTTATATAATGACAATAATATTAACTCTGATCAGTGTAGTGATGATTCCATGATTCCAAAGGACTAATGATGAAACACACTACTAATCTTCTTATACAGAGACGAAAGACTAGGAGTGCAGAATAAGACGTAACTTTTTGGACTTGGCCAATGCAGACATTTGTTTTGCTTGACTACATATGTGTGTGGCAGGGGTTTTGTTTTTCTTTCGTTTTTGGTTGGAATGGATGATAGATTTTTGCTGATCGAAAACAATTTAATTTTTAAAAAAGGAATTTCAGGGCATTAGACCTTGAGTGGTCTATTTACTGCTTATGAAGGGTGTGAGGATTTGAGTTTTCTCATATGAAACCAGGACCTTTTTACACTCTTAAAAGTTATTGAGGACCCCAAAGAGTTTTGTGTGTATTTGTATGTGGGTTATATCTATTGTACCATATTAGAAACTAAAAATAATATATTTCAAAAATAATTATTTATGAAATAGTTAAAATAATAATAAACCCATTGCATGTTAACATAAATAACATTTTTATGAAAAATAACTATTTTCCAAAACAAAACAAAAAAAACTCGTGAGAAGAATGTCTATTTTTGCAAATCTCTTAAATGTCTGGCTTCCTAGTAGACAGGTAGATTCTCATACCTGCTTCTTCATTCAATCTGTTGCCATATGTTGTTTTGAAAAAAAACTGACTTCACACAGATACGTAATTTGAAAAGGAAGCGGTTTAATAGACAATAATATTTTAATATTATTATGAAAAGTTTGACCTCATAGACCCTTTGAAAGTATCTTAGAGACTCTCAGGATTCCTCAGATTATACTTTGAGAAGAGAAGGACTGACCCTAGTGTAGCAAGTCAGGAAAGTAAACTATAGAGGGAGTTCTGACCTCTTAAGGACTTGCTTTTTGCATCTTGTAGATTGAGTAGGGGAGGGGGATCTCTTTTCCCCATCATCAGTGGCTCTCTGCAGTAGAAGTAGCTGGCAGTAGGAAGATATGTGTTTGCAGGGAGGCTGAGAGGAAAATTTATGGATGTTGTTTCCTGAACTCTAACTTTCTATGGAGATAGAGATTTGATTAAAGAGAGCCCAGCATCTGGAGAAAGATGCTGCTGAGATCCTGAAGAACTGAGGCCTCCTTCTTGTCCTAAGGTAAGGGTTTTGATTCTCCCTGAAAGAGGAAAGTCGAAGATAGTAGACTAGAGTCAACCATTAGGGCAAGGGTCCCTTATACAGAGCGACCCCAGTGCACTCAATTGAGCAAAGCACCCAATAGTGAGAAGTAGTGAACCTGGAAGATCATCTCTCCTTAGCCAAAACATCTTGTCCAGTGAAGAGCAGCATGAGAAAATCACTAGAAGGTATCAGGGGTCCTGCATCATTGGAAGTACAGGTTGCCATTTTCTGTTCTTCTCACATATTGGCCAATCATAAGTGACCTCTGTACTTTCTTATTCTCTCTGTTGGCCACATATACATTAGTGGGGCAGCTTTACCTTGGGTTGGGTAGGAAATGCTATACTGCAGATCCTTTTACTATACTACTCTATTAATACTTTTGTTCTGAGCTAATTGTGTCCTCTGGATGACTATTGAAAGGTAAACACATCAGTTAGGGTTCATGAATTATAATTTTAGGATTTTAAATTCTCCAGGGAACTCAAGCCATTCACCATCCTTGTGTTCAGCTGTTTCAGTCACATTTGACTCTTTGAGATTCCATTTGTTTTTTTCTTCTCAAAGACACTGGAGTGGTTTGCCATTTCCTCGTCCATCTTATCTTACAGATGAGGAAACTGAGGCAAATAGGATTAAGCGACTTGTTCAGGGTCACACAGCTAGTAAGTGTCTGAGGTCAGATTTGAACTCGCTGATTCCAGGCCAGCCACTCTATCTACTGCCTGCCTCCTGCTCCTTCATATCTGAAGTCTCCCCCATTAGTGTAAGCTCCCTGAAGGCAAGGGCTGATTTTGCTTTGGTACTTGTCTCCCAGTGCTCAGCACAGTGCTTGTCACATGGCAAACGCTCAGTAAATGTTTTTGTCATCATTCATTTAAAACATAAATTGGTATCTTTTATTTTCCATTCCCAACATTCTCTCATCCCTTTCCCGTCCAGAGAGCTATCTATTATAACAAAGAATTAAAAAAAAAACAGATAAGCAAAACTAATATACTAAAAAAGTCTGGTGTTATTTGCTGTTTCTACAACCATAGTCTCCTACCTCATACAATGTTCTTTTCCTTGCACCACAGTCCAGGGGTATGATGGTAAACTATGGTTCTCCAAGTGAGGTGTTCAAATCCTGCCTCAGTCGCTTACTTAACTGTGTGGCCCTGGGAAAATAACTGAACCTCTCTTAGCTTCAATTTCCTCATCTGTAAAAAGGGACTAATAATAATTTTAATGATGATGATGATGAAAATGATTGACATACCTCATAGAGTTGTTGGAAGGAACAAATGAGACCAATGTGCTGGTAAATGTTTAATCACTGGCTCTCCAGAAAAGGAAAATGTATTCATGTGACACTTTTCACTTTAATCTACATTATTGACATTCTCCCCACGGCTTTCTTCAATCAAGACAATTAACAAAACAATCAAGCCTTGATTTGTAGTGTTGGCCAATTTCTGAGATATAAATGCTCCCACTGACAATTGAACAATTGGAGCCAGTCAGTCTGAGATGGCTCCAGCAGATCCCTGCATCACACCATTGCATATGTGGATGATAACAGTAATACTTTATTTTAATCAGGCCTATTATTTCATTGTTGTAGGGAGCTCCAGACCAGAAGCTTCCTCTGCCAAGGAAGACCAGCACCTTCTCTGCGGCATATAGTCTTAGGGAGTCACCTGGGGCATCGAGGTGAAATGACCTGACCATGGTGTGTCACAGACTGGACTTGTGCCTAGGTCTTCCTCATTCTGAAGCTAGCTCTATATACACTATGGGTACACTGACTTTCAGTAATGATGATGATAATAATGAATAATATTCATATAGCACTTTAAGGTTTGCAAAACATTTTACAAATATAACAATCTGGGGAAGCAAATATTATTATCTCTATTTTACAAATGAAGAAACCGAGGCCGATCTGAGGTTAAGTGGCTTGCTTAGGCTCACGTGGCTCATAAGTGTCTGAGGCTGGATTTGAACTCAAGTCTTCCTTAGTCCAGGACCAGTACCTCTTATCTGTTATACAACCTAGAATAACCCTCCAGAGGTGGGGAGCCTGCGGCCTCAAGGCCACATGTGACCTTCTAGGTCCTCAAGTGCACCCTCTTCCACATCCATCTCTTCCAGTGATTGAAGCCAGCTGTCATGGCCTCCCTAAGCCTTCTCTTCTCCAGGCTAACTAAGCACCCCCAATTCCAGTTCCCACTCTGTGTGTCTCTGACTGGATCCTTATATGGCATAATCTTAAGGTCTTTCACCATCCTGGTCTGCTGGACATTAACTGTCTTATCAAAGTCCTTCCTAAAATGTGGTTCCCAGACATAACATGTCAGGTATGGCTTGGCCAGAGCAGAACGTGGCAGGACTATTACTTCCGCCGCCCCCCTTCCCAGATATTGTGCCATTTTTGAAGGTGGCATCGCTAGTCATTAGTTCTTTGGACTGCCACCTCACATGGTTGACTTCTCTCAATAACAGTCTAGGTAGTATCAGTATTATCCTTATTTAGCAGGTAGGAGGGGTGGTCCTAGGGCCTATGATTTTGTTGGTATAAGGAACTACTTCTGGGGAGTGCAAACTCCCTTTACCAGCACAAGTAGGCATCTGTTCTGAAACCTATCAGCTTAGAATGAATGAAAAACCATATCAGTGTCCATTGTGTGCCAAGCATTATGTTAATGTGTAAACATCTAGGAAGTAAAGCATGGCTAGAGTGTAGGCCCAAATAATATGGATGACTGAAGCAATTACTAGTCAAGACAATAGGACCCCAGAGTAGGAGTTTCAGGCCTGAAAGAGTTAAGTTCTTGAAGATGGCTTCCTTTCTGTTTTGGCATGATATTTCCATTATGCCCAGACTTAAAGAGGAGAAATATCCAGCAGTGGAGGCTCCTCACAGACAGATCAGTGCAAATAGATGGATAGCATCACCAGAGGACATCAATTGCTCAGCAGGGCCAGAGGCATGAGTTGCTTTGGCCTGAGACAAACATATTTTCTATGTGTGAGTCTTCCATGTGTGTACCCATTAAGAGGTGGCATGGTTGAGGGGAATATCATCCTGGGCTTGGAGTTGAAAAAGGCCTGCATTCAAATCTTGCCTCTGACTTATAACGCTTATATATACTTATAATAGCTAGCATTTACGTAGCATTTCAAGGTTCTAAGATGCTCTGGAAATATTATCTCATTTGATCCTCACAGCAACCCTGGGAGATAGGCACTATTATTATTCCTATTTTACGGATTACGGAACTGAGGCAGACGGAAGTTAAGTGACTTGCCCAGGGTCATAAAGCTAGAAAAGGTCAGAAATTGGATTTGAACTCAGGTCTTCTTGACTCCAGGTCCAAATTCTATCCACCTAGCTGCCTGAGAGTTGTGTGACATTTGCCCGGTCATTTAGTATCTGAATCTATTTTCTCATATATAAAATCAGGATAATAATTTCTATAGCACCGACCTCCCTGGATTGTTGTGAGGATCAAATGAGACAATATCTGGAAAAGTGTTTTGCAAACCTTAAAATGCTCTGTGAATGTCAGTTAGAATTCTGGTTGTGACTCAATTTCTGTCCCCAAGGACCTCAAAATTTTTATTATAAACTTTAAAACTATTGACAGAAAACTCCTGAAGAAACATGGACAAAGTCATAGCCTTTAACAAAGTGGAATCCAATGAATTAAAAAACAGCAAATAAGCAAATAAAATGTTTTTATTACACATCCCTTTCCAGGCTTGACTGGTCATCTGCTGCCTATGGCCCTGTTTTCCTTCAAAGAGAAGAAAGAGTCCATATGCAGACAATTATGGTACAAGACAATGTTCTAGGAGCAAAGGGAAGATCTAGACCAAGTGTCCCCAGAACACGCAAGGTCAGAAGGGGCACCTTCAGCTGGGAGGATCAGGGAAGGTTTTACTGAGTACAGTGCACTGACTTGAACCTTGAAGGAATGGAGATTTGGGAGAAAAGGGGAAGACAAGGTGAGGCAAGCCTCAGAAGGGAGGCCAAAAGCAAGACTGGGAGGAAGTAAGCGTATTTTAACCAGGGAGGCCACTCGTGGGAACTCACAAAAGTAGGAGATACCATGACGAGTTCTGTTTGTCTGGAACATAGCATGGGTGAAGGGCATGAATGAGAAATAAAACAAAGTAAGGTACAGTCAGATTGCATAAAGCCTTAAAGCCAGACTCTTATAGCTCATAGGCAGTGGGAAGCCACTGAAGCTTCTTGAGCAGGGGAGTGCCACAATTAGATCCATGCTTTAGAATGATTACTTTGACAGATTTGTGGTGGCTGAATTGGAGAGAGGAGGACTAATTAGGAGACCTGGTGAGAGGTGACAAAAGCCTGAACTGGGATGGTGGCAGTGTTAATGGAGAGAACGGGACAGATGTGAGAGATTTTTGAAGGCATGATCAATAGGACTTTGAATCTGGTTGTATGTGTATACGTGGGGGGGCGGTGTTGAGGGTAGTAGTAGGGGTAGGGGTGAGAGTGAAAAAGTGCTGCTTAAGGTTTTAAGCAAAGCAGTAACTAGGGAAAACCAAAGTGGGGTTTCCCTAGGGCATTGACATTCAGCTTATACTGATGGCACCTGTACTCTAACACCTGAGTATCTAGTTAGCATGAAGACTCAGATATACCAGTGGATCCCATCCATGTGGTTTTTCTCTCTTACAGTTACAATTCCTCCCTTTTTGCCATTCTTGCCCATGTACTCCTATAAGTACATAGCAGGAGGTGCTAGGCACACCGTCCTGGGGGACTTCTTCATTTTCTCTTGACCGTATGAGGAGACTAATGGGGCACATGGGCTATCCATTGGTTACCTCTTACTCACACTATGTAACCAGCTTATCTTCTTTTTCATTCATATATTCCTTTGATTACATGCTTTATGCCATTTTTGTAGGTCACCTATCCACTGCCTTTTGAGTGATCCTCAATTTCAAGGCTTCAGAGATGATAGTGTTCCATGACTCACAGTCCCGTTAGGAACAATGGATCATAGACTCATAGGTTTAGAGGTGGGAGGAACCATGGCGTTCAGCTTCATTTTACAGATTTGGAAACTAAAGCAAAGAGATTAGGTGACTTCCCTGGAGAAATCAAACAATTAGTGTTTGAAGGAGAATTTGAACCCAGGTCAGAGGCATCTAGGCTGTACAACAATAGAGGTCTGGGACTAGAGTTAGGAAGACTTGAGTTCATATCTAGCCTCAGATACTTCCTAGCTGTGTGACCCTAGGCAAGTCACTTAATCTCTATCTGCTTCAGTTTCCTCCTCTGTTACTTGGGGAAAATAATGGCACCTCCCAGGGTTGTTGTAAAGATCAAGTGAGATAATATTTATAAAGCACCTGGCACGGTGCTTGGCACACAGTAGGTACTTAATAAGAACTTGTTTCTTCCTTCCTTCCTTTAAGTCTAAAGTCCTACCCACTATGCCATGTTGCCAGATTTTTTTTGTTAGGGTGGGGTGATGGTGGTTTCTGGATCTGTGACTTCATCACAGTGTATAGAACATCCAATGTGGAAAGCTCCTCCTTTGATGCGAACCAACAATTCACCTGTAACCAATAGAGTGTAAAAGTTCCTGAGGCTGGGAATGGGATGAGCAGGGTCCTCAGTGGTGGGTCAGGGAAGGGGTGAGATGTGGTGCTGTCATTTGGGAAGATCCTGTGGGAGGGATTTGCACAGTTAGACCCTTGAGGGGCAAATGTGGCATGCTTGGCTCTGAGAGAGGGAGCCACAGCATACTCCTTACATATGGATCTATGATTCTAAAATTCCATAGCTCTAGGATTCCATGCTCTGAAATTCTGTTTTTCTAAAATTTTATGTTCCTAAGGCATAATAGCTACTGACCATGGTCATAATTTTAGACCATCTTGAAAATAACCAGACCAATTAAGGTTCATTTCTAAATGTCTGTTCGTGTGGGAGCATTCTCCCTGGGCAAAACATCTAACTCAATCAGTATATTCCATTCCTTACAGTGCCAAAGCATTCCATTCCATCACCCCACTTCACACTCAAGAAAGCCTGGGGCTCTCCCTCCCTGCTGAAGCTTCTTTTGCTCCCACTTTTTCATCTCCTATAGTTCTGCTGTGGCTTTCCTGTCTAATCTTCTGTTGTTGCTCCAGTTCCTAAATCCCTCCCCAGGCCTCTCCTTGTGAGCTCAGTGGCAGAGTATACACTTCTCTTCTCTCTCCCTTCCTCTAGAGTCCAATTTCCTCTTATCTCTTAGCAGTAGGTATAATTCCTCTAATTATCATCCCTTTATTCAAATCTGTTTTAGCCAGAACTTTACCATGGCCATGCTCATCTCACTAGACTAGTCTGTCCTAGTTTCTGATACCCAGGAATGAATTCTGTGTCTTATAATAGATGATGTAGGAGAGAGGACAGAATATTCCTCTCAGCTTCCCTTAAACAAGGTGTGTAATCTGATTTTTTTGGTTTTAAATAATATTTTATTTTCCTCCAATTACATGTAAATCTTTAAACATTTTTTTAAAGTTTTGAGTTTCAAATTCTATTCCTCCCTCTCGTCTCCCCTCCCTGAGGTAGTAAGTAATCTGATCTAGGTATAACCTGACTTTATGTGCTCGGACCTGAGCCAGATCTTGCTCAGGCCCATCCTGCCCACCTCAGCCTTCTAGACTATTTAGGATATTGGTCACTGTAACATAAAGTACCATGATTCTGTGATTATAACATATAGGAGAAGATTCAACAACCCCACTTCAATCAGTCAATCAATCAATCAACAGACATGTTTAGGTTTAAAAATTTTTTATATGTCTCTATATCTATACTTAGGCAGTTAGGTGATGGAGTGGATAGAGCACAGAACCTGGAGCCAGGAAGACTTATCTTCCTGAGTTCAGATTGGGTCTCAGACACTTACTAGCTGTGTGATCCTGGACAAATCATTTAACCCTGTTTGCCTCAGTTTCCTCATCTGTAAAATGAGCTGGAGAAGGAAATGGCAAGCCAGTATCTTTGCCAAGAAAACTGCAAAAAAGTTGGATAGGATTGAAACACTGATGTCTATACTCTGTGGTCCTTTTCTCAGGTGTAAACTTCTCTTTAATTGGGTTAAGACAGGGAATGTCAGTTTTGGCTAATCAAAAAAGGCTAATTTGTGCCCCCAGGGATTTTAAATAATGTGAAAAATTTTAGCAGTTGTTGAGTCTAACTGAGAAGCAATCCATTGATGAAAAACTCTAGGTTCAGGTCTTACAAAGGGATTACTTTTGGGAGAAGAGAGGAGAGAATTTCTTTTTTCTTTCTTTCCTCACCCTGCAATGACCAGGTCATTGGAGAGAAGAGGCCAGTAGGAGACAAGGCATCCAGATGAGAACACAGATGAATACCAGGACAAACAGACCCAAAAAAGGAAAGGCTGTACCTGGAAGCAAAGAGAGCCTCACTGAGAACAAGCAAAATGTAGACAGATATAGAAAGATACCACCCCCCCCCCCAGGGGAAGAAGCAGCTTTAAGGAGCATTATATTTAATGAGAAGAATGAACTCAAGAAAGAACTTCCAAAAGCCAAGAGTGTGGATTTACCCTTTGGCCACATGTGTGCCTCACTGCCATCAAATGCTTCAAGTTTAAGCCTACTCTCCCTGTGGATTTTGTGTGTTCTTGTACTAGTGTTCCTAGGCTTTTGCTGGAACTGTTTTGTACGAACTCTTTTTATTAAACTATCTTGGTGAATACTCTTTCTAAAATCTAGTTATTTCTTGCCAATTATCAATGACAGGCATACTAGTTGGGGCTCATGAGTGACATGATGAGAAACCCAGCCCCTCAAGGTTACCCCTAGACCTTTTAGTAGTAGTCAAACTACATTCTTGGGACCTGGCTGGCCAATGGGAGTGGGAGCTCTTGAGATTCTCCTAGGTGAGGAAAACAGAGACTAAGAGAGAAGAAGGGACAAGCCCAAAGTTACAAGGCAGTAAAGTAAGTAGCAGAGATGGAATTCCAACTTCAGTCCTCTTGATTCCAAATACTGCTCTCTTTCTACTCTGTCACATTCCTTCTGAGGAAGGATCTGCTCTCCTTGTTGTTTTTTGTTGAAAGTCATAGGTGCCAGGCCCCTACCTCCTACCATCCACTCCCCCTGCTTCCAGAGTTCAGACCTCATTCATGTGTCCTAGGGTCCCTGGAGGGAGGCAGGATAAATTCAGAAATAGGGCCAACGAGAGCAGGATGGGGAGTTAGGAGGGGAAGTGATTAAACCTTGAATGAGGATCTGGCAGGGGAGAGATCAAGGCCAGGTTGACCTTCTGGGAAGGCTGCACAGGTGGGGGCCAATAGCCCCCTTCACCAGGGAGGAAGAAGGAAGTCGGGGGTCAGGAAGGACACTGATGCTTCTGTCCATGAGAGAGAGGTTAGGAGTCTAAATTAAGCAAAGTGGAGGAGGGGAGGAGTAGAGTTGGGGAGGACAAAGAACATTTATATACTCTCATGTTGCCAAAACAAATGCTTCCGAGCTCCTTCCCTAAAATAAAAATGAAAAATGAAATGCCTGTCACCCAGCCCTCTTGCTCAGATCCGCCAAGGGCGACGTGAGCAGAAAGAAAAAAACAAAGGCATTTTAGAATCCAGCTGCCAAGGGGAGATTACACACCGGAGCGGACATTGCCTTTTTTTCTCTTTTCAATTATGAGCAATACCTTGCCCGCCCGTGGGCACCTTGCCACCATTTGGAGAACCGTGAGAAACTGCAAGATATGTTCCCCAAACACTATGGCACTTAGGTCACAAGGGATCTTTGTTCTCCCTGGAGGAGCCCTTGGCCAAAAGCTGGGGAAGATAACGATAAGCTGGAAAGAGACCCTTACGATCCTAAAACACAAAGCTAAAAAGGACCTTAGAATATAGTCTATAGAACCTTAGAGCTGGGAGGGTCCTGAGAATGCAGAATATCAGTGCTGGAGGGGATGTTAGAATATAAAACACAGAAAATCAAAGTTAGAAAGAATCTTAAAACATAGACTCAGGGCTGGAAAGGAACTTAGAATTTAGGAAGACAAAGTGGGAAGGGACATTAGCAAATTGGACATAGAATTCAGAAGCTGAAAGGAACACAATGCCAGAGATGGAAGGCACCTTACAAAATCAAATGTCAGAGCAGGGATCTTAGAATATAGAGCAGAGAGTCTCAGAGTCAAATGAGACTGCTGAACATAGAACACAATTGAAAGGGACATTAGAGCATGGAATGTGGAACGTTGTCATTGTAAAAGAGTGTAGGATGTAGGACACAGAATGTCAGAGCTACAAGAGACTTTAAAATACTGAATGCTATAATTAGAATGAATGACCCATAGAAGTAGAACATAGAACATAAAATCTGGCAAGAACCTTAGAACATAGGGCATAAAATGCCAAAGATGAAAGGGAATCTAGAACATAGAATGTTAAAGCCGGAAAATACATTCAGACATAGAATGCCTGAGTTTAAAGGCCTTAGAACACAGTAAAAAAAAAGTGTCAGAGGTGGAAGGCACTTTATTTTGAACTTCATTTGAACACTTCAACATTCAAACTTCATTTGAACATTCAGACATAGAATGCCTGAGTTTAAAGGCCTTAGAACATAGTAAAAAAAAATGTCAGAGGTGGAAGGCACTTTATTTTGAACACAAAATACAAAATGTTGGAGTTAGAAGGGACACTTGAACATAGAATATGGAATGCCAGAGTTGGAAGGGCCTGGAGAATTTGGAACAAAGAATGGCAGAGCTGGAAGCCCCTCTTCTCAATGTTGGTATTGTTGTGTGGCAATGAATCTTAGGAAACCCTAATCTGGGAAGAATTGCAATTGCAGATGACCTATAAGCCAATGGAAAGATATATGGTGGGTACATATAGTGTGACACCAACAATGACTTTTCCACAAGAAGTAGCCTAAAGGACATCACCAACGATTTGTATGAGGAGAAAAGCAAATACCATTAATAATGGGTATGAGAAGAAAAGCAAGTGTGTGGTAGGAACTAAGACACACACACACATACACACACATATATAGGCATATGATGGAGCTCTTCAAGAAGTTGATAATCTAGTTTGGGTATCAGTGGTATGATATGGCAATAAAAACAAGCTAAATACATTTTAGATTGCATTAATAGAAGCATCTAGACTGGCATTTGCCCTAGTCGGGCCACATGTGGATTATTGGCTTTGGTTCCAAGGCCACGTTTTGGAAGGACATGAACAAGCTGGAATATGATGATGATGAAGAGATTGGAAACTCCAGTATATAAAGATTAGATGAAGGAACCAGGTGCATTCATCCTAAAGAATAGAAATCTTTGATCTGTCTTCAATAACAGAAGGACTGTCGTAGGACAGAGGGAGCAGATTTGTTCTGTATGGCCCCAGAAAGCCAAACTAGGACCAATGGGAATAAGTCGTGGGGAGGGAGCTCTGTGATCAAGGCTGCCCAATATGATAATACTGCACCTCACATTTCTCTAACACCATCAGCATCCTTACAACAAACCTCCGAGAGCAACATTTCAATTCAGTTCAACAGGCAACTGTTCCCTATATGCCAGAAACTATACAAGGTCCTGGTGATATGTGTTGTTTAGTTGTTTTTCAGTTGTATTTGATTCTCTGTGACCCCATTTGGGGTTTTCTGGAGTGGTTTCCCATTTCCTTTTCTAGATAGTTATACAGATGGGGAAACTGAGGCAAACAAGGTAAAGCAACCTGCCCAGGGTCACACAGCTATTAAGTGTCTGAGGTCAAATTTGAACTCAGCTCCTCCAGATTCCCAGTCCAGTACTCTATCTACTGTGCCACCTAGCTGCCCTAGTGATGTAATAATGGCTAGCATTTCTAGAGCCCTTTTAAGATTTTTAAGGTCCTTTATAAATATCATCTCATTTAATCTTCACCACTGGCTTAGGAGGGAAATGCTATTATTATCTTCCTTTTATAGATGAAGAAACTGAGACAGACAGAGGTTAAGTGACTTGCCCAGGGTCATATAGGTAGGAAGTGCTGGATTTGATTTCAGGTTGTCCTGACTCCAGGTCCAGTCTTCTATCCACTGCCATACCTAAGTGCCCAATATAAAGACAAAAATCAAAACAGTCACAGAACTCAAGGATTTTACATTTTATTGGGGGAAAACGACTTGTATAAACAAAAGTAAACCCAAGATCTACACAAAATAAACACAAAACAATTTGAGGGGGAGAGGAGAGAGCACTAAGTAGGGGATCAAGGAGGGCCACATGTAGGACCTGATACTTGAGCTAAGATTTGATGGAATGGATGGATTCTAAGAGCTACGAGCGAGTTCAGCGGCAGCACTCAATCTCAGGTCTCTTGAATTCCAGTACTCATGCAGTTATATACCATGCTTCCCTCTGGAATGTAAGACTGGGTTGTGTTAGGTAGTCAGCTCTCCAAGCACTGGAGGTGTTCAAATGGAAGCTAGAACAATGCATTCTCTATTACTGGAATTGTTCGAGTAGAGGGCAGACAACTGCTTGTTGTGGCAGAGATTATTGCTCCAGGTACAGATTGGACTGGAGTCTCCTAGAAAGTCTTACATCTCTAAGATTCTGTGCTAAGAAGGTAGCACCTACAAAAGCCGTATGAATAATCCAAGCTCAAATTTAGATGCTAAAGGTGATCAGTATGGGCTGGAGACAACAGGGAGTTCTTAGAAAAGGCGAGATTGACCTGGGCTTTGATGAATGTGTAGGAATTAGATAACTGGAAAGAAGCCACGATGGTAGGAAAGATCATTCCATGTAGGGGCAATTGTATTCACAAGGACCAGTGGATTTGAGTCAAGGAGTCTGAATTTTAATCCTAACCGTTCAATTTCCTTACTTACAAGATAAGAAGGCTGTTCTTGATGGGGGTAGGAGGGTTCAGGAGGGAAGGATCTTAACCTGGGGGTCAATTAATCAATTAATCAATTAAAACAATACACTTTGATAACTGTATTTCAATATAATTAATTTCCTTTGTAACCTTATTCGTTTTATTTTATTCATTTAATAATATGATTCTGAGGAGGGGTCCATGCGCTTCACCGGATGACAAAGAGCTCCACGACACAAAAAAGATTAAGAACCTCTTTCCTAGATCATCTCTAAGGTCCCTCTTGGCCTTAAATCCAGCGAATTCTTTGTGCCCAAGATCCTTGGGGATGTCTGAAGGATATTCCCACTATCATGGCGACAGTGACGGAAGCAAAGAGAAAAGAGGAAGTCCACTTCTTGGCCTTCTCTCCCGGCTCTATGCACAAGGGGCTGCCTGGAGGAAGTCGTTAAGGAAATTCCCTGGAGTGGCTGAATTGTGTAGGTTGGCCAGAAGTGTAGATTTCCTTGTTTTTCTTTGCTTCTCTCCACCACTTTAAATATACTTTCCAGCTAGTTATCAAGACCTTATCACAGGCTGGGATTCTGGTAGGGCCAAAAAAACCCTGATTTCCCGCTTATGATCTGGTACAGTGGAAATAAAACTTGTCTTTAAATTGGAAGATCTGGTTGGGTTCAAGTCCCAGCTTAGCTCTTTCCGAGTTGTGTGATGTTGGACAAGTACCTTCCCCACTCTGAACCTCAGTTTTCTCCCCTGAAAAATGAGGGGGTTTGGACTAAATGATCTCCCAACTCTTTATCTCGCAAGTCTGAAGTCATACCTGTGTCTCTATGCCAGTATCCTTTGGGTTTTTGCCTTAGCATTGTAAGTAAAAATTGAGAAATCCAAACAACGATGTGATGTCACTTTGGATGTAAAGCCTATGAAATAGTAGCTTTGAAAACATGAAGTTTCAAAAGAAAAAGATAAGGAGTTAGTCTGTAACTTTCTGAGATTCTTTTTGTGTGAATATACTCTGTGTGATTTGTGCCAACTTTGAACTTTGGAAGCAATAATTTTACCACTTCCTTCATTCTCAGGTTTTTTTTTAATCATCTCATTGTAAGTGGCGTTATGTTCATTTAATTTTAATGCAGTTTGAATTTTCTTTCTTAAAATTACAAGTTAAGCATCTCGTTTTTTTAAAAAGATCTCCCAAGTTCCAACTCCATTCTCCTATGATCTAAGGGGGTCATTCTCTCAGAACCAGGGCAGGAGAGCAGCAGCAAATGGTTTTGGTGACTGGCAGCTTGTCTCTCCCTTAGAATCAGCCTTGTTAGGAGAGCAGGGGAGTCCTTGATGCAGCCCAGCTTGCTCGGCTGGAGCCTGGCCACAGCCCACTCTTATTTCAGTAGGCAGCACAGCACGCTCATTCGAAAACCAGTGGAAAGTATGCTGGACTTGGGATCTGAATTGGGGTTCTGTTCTGGCTCTATGACCCATGAGTCTTGTATGCTTGGTGAAGTCAATTAAACTCTATGAGCCTCAATTTCTTCATCTAAAAAATGAGAGATACTTATTTTCCAAGTCCTTAACCTTTTTATGAATTTCTGTTTCTTCTCCTGTAAAATGAAGATGATGATAGTTCAAAAGGACATCGATTCAGAGTGGGAAGTGACCTTAGAGGCCTTCTATTCCAACTCTTCATTTTATAGGTGAGGATAGAAGGGTTAAGTGACTTGCCCAGGGTCTCACAGCTAGTAAGTAGCTGAGACATAATTTGAACCTACTTCACAGAGATATTGTGAGAATCAGATGAGATCATGAAGGTAAAGGACACTTCCTTGTGGTATAATGGAAAATATGCTAGCTGTGGAGTCAAAGGGTTTGGGTTCAAATCTCTGCTCAGCCATTTTGCTTGTTGTATGACTGTGGGCAATTCAACAGACATTTATTAGGTAGCTGTGTGACCTGTCTAGGCAAATCTCCAGGACTAGCAGTTGAAGAGAGGGTGCCCATCTGCATCAATGGGAGAAGTTCACCACACCAATAAAATCATAGGTCCTAGTCCCTTTTCCTTTCCCTACTAGGTGCTGGTGATATAAAGTAAAAAATGAAATGATGTCTGCCCTCAAGAGGTTTATATTCTATCTAAGGCAAGTCACTTCTAAAAACCTCAATTTCTTTAATCTGGAAAATGAGGATAATGTTTATACTGCCCGCCCCAAGCAAACCAAGTACAAGATTCGGTATTGATACATTTTCGGTGTCCCTTAAATGCCCCAACCCTTTTTGGACCTAGCCTTTCTTGCTATAGCTAACATTTGTATAATGCTTTAGAGTTGGCAAAGGATTTTGCATATGTTATCTCATTTGTTATTTACAACAGCCCTGTGAAGTAGGTGCCATTATTACCCTCATTTTGCCTTTGGTCTATTTCTTTACTCATCCAATAAAGGCTTTTTTTAGGCTTGGTGTATAGGCTATACAAGTATATGGGTGAGACAGAATGTGAGAGTCCCAGACCCATGGAGTTAGCGCACTGTCACAGAGTTGGAGGTGTAGGCTCTCATGTCTTCCATAGGGATCAATGTGCTGCCTTGGTGGTGGAGAGGAGACCCCAGCTATCATCTATGTAGATTTGGAGGAATAACTAGAAACCTGGAGCTAGGTTAAGAAGTATGATCATCCTCGAATCTTTTTTCTTCTCTCGGCTGGCCCATAGATTGTCACACCCTAGTTAGATTCCTCTTGTTGCCCTTGCCTTTGCCCCTGTGCTTTCTTCTTCCTCCTCCCTTCCTTCTCCCTCCCTCCTGCATCCCCACCCCCTTGAGGGTGTCCCATCAAGCCTCAAATCTTACCTTGAGTGAGTTAAAATGAGCAAATAAAGGCCTCTTGTTTTTGGCATCATTGTCCTGTTTGGCTGGCTTCTAAGTCCTCAAAATAACTGTAATGAACCAGGGTGGCCTATCTCAACAAAATGCTGGCTTGTAGAATACCTATTGGGATTAGCCAACCTACCGGCCAGTTAATTTTGACATGCACCTGAATCCAACTTTACTCATAGCCTATGTAATGAGGATAGAGCACATTTCACAGACCATGCATGGAGCTGAGCTAAACTTCTGTAAGCCACTTCTGGGAATAGATCCACGTGCTCAGTCCTGAATGATTTTGGGATGTCCTAACAATCCCTTGGTCCCTGAGAAGAGCTACATCCAAAAAGGATTGGCCACTGAGACAGGTAGAGCAGTGTATTCAGTAGATTTTAAAGGGTGGATCAACTTCATTTCTTCCTCTCATCTTCCTTTCTGTCTCTCTCTGTTGGTCTTCCTACGAAGGCAAGAGGGAATTTCTTCTTCCTTTCCCAATCTTAGCAGTGGTAACCATTCACACATGGCATCATGCATATGTGACCCTGAGAATAGATCTCAAGTCCTCAGTGTCTAGTCTGTTTTGGTTTTCTTTCTCTGAGCATAGGTGATTGAATAGTAATCCTGAGATGAGACTTTCCAACTTGGGAGGTAACCTTGTGAGTCTGAGAAGTTGGGAGATCCTGTCAGTTGGTGCCAGCTGCATTGTAGGAGTACTCCTTGAATTTTCTACGATGCTTCTTGGAGGAGTCAGGAAGACGAGCCCATGCCGTGCCCCGTGTTACAGAAGATATGGACTTTAAGGGAATTGTGGAGAGCTGAGGTAAAAATCAAATAGTTGGTCAATAGTCCCGCTGTGCCATCTTAAAATGTTTAAATATCAACTTCCTGGGAAAGTATAATAGGAATTATGGACTATTGTTTCATGTCTTAAATACCTGTCAGTGCCCACCTGTGGGGGAAGGGGAGGGGAACAAGCATTTATATAGTGCCTACTATGAGCTTGACACTGCTAAGCACTTTTTATGATGATCTCGTTTGATGTTCACAACAATATTGGAAGGTCAGTACTATTAATTTCCCAATTTCACAGTTGAAGAAACCATGTGACTGGTGTTTTAAGCATTCCTTTAGTAAGGAGGACCTAAAGAATCTATCTATATCATATGTTGAGTACTTTTCTAAGCTCTTTCAGGGAGACCCTTGACAGAGCCATACTTAAGCTTTAAGTGATTTTTTTTCCTCTTGGGAATCTGAGTTGGGAGCTTAAAGAAATAATTAGAAAGAGTCTGACCTCTCTCTCTACAGGTCATGTTCTCCCAGGCTTGAATCTGGCCCCTTTGGTGGTAGAACTCCTTAGGGGGAGAGAGTACCCCTACCCAACCTGGGCCAATAGGATCTGTCTTACACACACGCACACACACACACACACACACACACACACACACACACACGAAGGCCCTATAGAACATAGAACATCTGAACTTGAAGGGTCCTTCACACAAAGAACATGTAATGTCATACTTAGAGAAGTCGGAATTTCAGAATTTAGAACTCAGAATTTCAAAACTAAAAGGGACCTCCTTTTTGGTTTTGTTTTTGGCTCAGAACTAGGATTTCGTTGGTATAGGGAATGTATCTCAGCAACTACGTGGACAACTTATCATCTTAGAGATTTGCCTGAGGTATCGAGAGGTACTACAACCAGGTCCCACAACTGAAATGTAGCAAAAACAGGACCTACAACAATGTCATTCTAACTCTATACATTAGGCCAACCTACCTCAGGAGGGTCTGCAGAACATAGAATACCAGAGTTGTGAAGTCTTTAACCATTAAACAAAGGATGTTAGCTTAAAAGGAGGTAGGAACACTATACATAGCATGTCAGAGCTGGAAGAGACCTTAGAAGATAGAACATAGAATATTAGAGCTAGAAATAATTTATTCCAACAATCTCATTTTACAAATGGAAAAAAAAAATAAAGGGACAGGGTGGGGAGGGAGGAGGAAGGAGAGAGTAGAAGGAGAATTGACTTGCCTAGGGTCACATAGTGAGTGGGTAACAGAGCTGTGGTTCCCGGTTGAGCTTCCTTTCTAGACTGCATCGCTATCTCTGCTTCCGTCCACCCATCCATCCTGGAAGCCTTGCCGATGTACACGGATGCTGTTTGTTTATCAAAGCCAGGAAGTCCCCCATGTGGCCCCCCAGGGGCCTAAGAGGAAAAGGCCTAAGAGGAAAAAACAAAGGATGAAACCTTCGGGAAGGCCTCCTGCTTTCAAGTCACCAACACCTTGGACTTGAGGATTCCTTTGGCTCACGTGGCTCCAAAACCTTCGTGTGTGTGTGTGCGAGCATACACACACACACACACACACACACTCGCGTGCACACACAGAAGCCACTTTTCTAGGAAGCCAAAAGGATTTTGAATCACATGCAAGAGGAAAGAAAGATTGTGAGCCTTTGGGCAAGAAAGGTATGCATGACATTTCCTCCCAAATTAAGCCCATGACTGTGAAAGGGAGTTTAAATTTGCTGAGCAGAGAGAATAATGACAAACAGAGCACCCATATCTATGGTTCTTTAAGGTTTATTAAAGCCCTTTCCTTGAAATTTTTTTCCTGTGAGGTAGACAGCACAAGTATAATGCTTCCATTTTATAGATGAGAAAACTGAGGCTCAGAGAAATTGAATAACTTGCTCAATACCACACAGCTAGTCGAGAGGCCATGTGGCATATAGTGCTTGACTCAGAGTCAAGGAGATCTGAGTTTAAATTTCACCTCAAACATTTACTAGCTGCGTGACCCTGGACAAGTTGACTCACTGAGCCTCAGCTTTCTCATCTGTAAAATGGGGATAATAATCCCAGTAATAGCTACTTCACAGAATTGCTATGAGATTCCAGTGAGATAAAACATTTTTTAGGGGCAGGAATATCTTCCATTCTGTACCCTCTCTATGCTCCATATCCTCTTTCCCTGGCAAGTCTCCATCATATACTCGCCCACAACAACCTGCTTGTAAGAGCTGTACAGACAGGCAGGATGGAAAAAAAAAAACAGCAGCAAGCATTTATGCCCTGTCTAGGAGGTGAGGGCAGGGCTGGCAACTACTCAGGGTCTCTTAGATCTCTCTGTCTCTCTGTCTCTGTCTCTCTCTCTTTCTGTCTGTCTCTCTCTCTCTGTCTCTGTCTCTCTGTCTGTCTGTCTGTCTGTCTGTCTCTCTCTCTCTCGTACTTCATCCTGATTCTTCTATAGCCCCAGACTCTGAGCTAGAGGGGGGCTCAAGATTCACCTCTACAACTTCCCTGACAAAGGGTCCATCAGACACCTGTGGCAATGGGGCCATCCCTGGCAGGAGAAGGTAGGGATAGGCAGCAGGGAGAGGACAAGAGCCAGAGCTGCTCTTAGCTCTATCTCTCCACCATCCTGCACCTTCATTCTCACAGTCTCGGACCTCAGAACATTTAGTCCAACTTCTACAGATCTCCTTGATGAAGTGTCATTCGAGATCTATTGGAACGCCTGCAGTGATGGGCAGCTCATTCACTCCCTTACTGCCTGATTCTGGGGGATAGGGTCACTTTGCAGAACTCTGAGGAAGCATGCTCAGAGGATGTCACCTTTTACTCTTTTAAAGGCCTAAATTTGTGTTGGCATCTTTAGAAATATGCTCAGGAGAATCCCTAGAGACCCAAAAGGAAGATGCAGCCTTGTTCAGGGGGTCTGACTCATACTGGAGTTGGAATGAGTATCTCCAGAACTTTATGTGGGATATATATACCAAAGAAGCATAAGGTAATTGTGTGTGTGTGTGTGTGTGTGTGTGTGTGTGGTGGGATGGGGGAAGAGGGTACAAGCAACAGCGAAGTCTTCATGTAGAAGATGGTGCTTCATCAGATTTTTGGAGAAAATAAGGAATTCTAAGTGGTAGAGAAGAGGTGAGAATGCATTTCTAGGCATGGGGTCAGCCAATGCAATGGCAGGTCACAGAGACAGGAGATGGAGTTTCATATGTGAGGAAGAATAAGAAAGCCAACTTGGCTGAACTGTAGCATGCATGAAGGGGAAGAATGGATCATAAGACTGGAAAGGTAGGTTGAGACCAGGATGTGAAGGACTTTAAACATTAAACAGAGGAGTTTACTTTTGATCTTAGAGTAAATACAGAGCTATTGCAGCTGATCCCCTGGGGAACCCCTTCCCTTTTTGGATAGCTCTAATTGTCAGGAAGTTTTTCCTCCTCCCAAGTTATGTTCTAGACTTTTATGACTTTTTCTGTTGTCAACCTCACTCCTGTTTCTTTCCCAGTCCAATACTTTAATTGGGCTTCTGAGAACTCCTCTGGACATAATGCTCTCATTCTCCTCTGTCTTGATAAGAAGTTAATATTGATAGAAGCCCATTGCCTAAGAATCAAAACATTCATTTTATTGGGGTCAAGTTATTTGGGTCCACAGGGCTGAATTGTTCTTTTATTAAAATAAAGCACAAAGCATGAAAGCAAAATGTAAACATTGTGTAGGAACATCTTAATCACCCAATATAAACAATGGCGTTTTTGTTAAAAAAAACTAGGACTACGAATTTGTCATCGATGCTGTCCTTCAGGGATGTATGAGCCAGGGACTTAACCCAGACTTCTCTGAGGAGAGTCCCCTGGTTTGGCATTTCCTAAATTCTTAAATAATTAGTGTTCATTCATGGTGTCCCTACCTCATTCCTCACCCTTAGCCATACCTTTTTAGGACCTTCCAACCATCTCCAGCCTCATGATTCCCTTATGTTCCAGGAATTCCTACCTCAGTGTGTGAAATTTTATTTGAAATGTTTCTCTTTCATGAAAATTTATCCAAGCATGCTGCCAAGCATGCTAACCTAGGATTTGGGAGAATTTGATTCTAGTTCAGGTTCTGTATTGACTTTATATGAAGAATGAATCAGTCATTTTTCTTCCCCAAGACTCAATTTTCTTGTCTGAAAAATGAAGAGAATCACAGTACCATACATTACTAGGGGAAGGTCTTCCTATTTGACAAGAATTCCTAAAAAACCTGGGAAGAAATTTGGCCAAAAAATGGTTTAGACAGGCAACTCATATCCTATACTGCAATATATGGTTATAAAAGCTAAATATTAAGGGTAATGTAATTTTTAAAATTAGAAGATAATGGAAGATTGTATCTTTCAAAATTATGATTATAGGGAGTACTCATAATCAGACAAGGAATAGAGGAGATTATAAAAGTCAAAACATAGTTCCAATCACACAATATTAAAAAGCTTTTTCACAAACAAAACAAAAAAATAGAAAGTAGAAAAATGTTTAAGTTATGAATTAGGGAAGAAATTCCCAAGTATTTCTGATAAAACGTGGATCTAAAACATGATAGGGAAATCAACACCAATATAAGAAGACTAGGGTCCATTCTACTTTAGATAAAATGGTCAAAAGTTATGAGCAAACAGATTTCAAAAGAATAAATTCAAGCAACAAAAATCAAATGAAAAATATTGCAAATAACTAAAAATGAGAAAAATGAAAATTAAAACAATCCTGAGGTATCACTTCATAGCCATGAAATTATCAAAGGTGATAAAAGATGGGAATAGTCAATGTTGGAGAAGCTTTGGGAAGATAGGCATGCTAATGTTTGTTGGAGCTATGTATTGGACCAACTATTCTGAAAAACAATTTGGAATTATTCAAGAAAAGTTACTAAGTTTTTTACATTCTTTAACTGAAGGATGCCATTATTGGCTATAACCTGAGATCAATGACAGAAATAAAGGTCTTGTATATGTCAAAATATTTTTATTATTATAGTATTTTTTCCCAATTACATGTAAAGATAGTTTTCAACATTCACTTTTGTAAGATTTTGAGTTGCAAAATTTTTTCTTCTTCCTTCCCCTCCCCCCTCCCAAAAGGTCATGCAATCTGATATAGGCTATACATGTACAATCATAATAAACATATTTTCACATTAGTCATGTTGTGATAGAAAAATCAGAACAAAAGGGAAAAACCAGGAGAAAGAAAAAAAAGAGAAAGCAAATAATATGCTTCCATCTGCATTCAGACTCCACAGTTCTTTCTCTGGATGTGGATAGTATTTTCCACCATCTTTTGGAATTGCCTTAGATCATTGTATTGCTGAGAAGAGGTAAATCTATCGAAGCTGGTCATCGCAAATATTTCTGTTACTGTGTATAATGTTCTCCTGGTTCTGCTCACTTCACTTAGCATCAGTTCATGTAAGTCTTCCCAGGTTTTTCTGAAATCTGCCTGCTCATCATTATTTACAGGACAATAGTATTCCATTGCATTCATATACCACAACTTGTTCAGCCATCCCCTAACTGATGGATATACCCTCAGTTTCCAATTCTTTGCCACCACGAAAAGAGCTGCTATAAATATTTTTGTACATGTGGGTCCTTTCCTCTTTTTTATGATCTCTTTGGGATACAGACCTAATTGTGATATTGCTGGATCAAAGGGTATGCACAGTTTGGTTGCCCTCTGGGCATAGTTCCAGACTTCTCTCCAGAATGGTTGGATCAGTTCACAACTCTACCAATAATACATTAGTGTTCCAATTTTCCCACATCTTCTCCAACATTTATCATTTTCCTGTTTTGTTGTGTTAGCCAATCTGATAGGTGGGAGGTGGTACCTCAGAGTTGTTTTAATTTGCATTTCTCTAATCAATAGTGATGTACAACATTTTTATATGACTATAGATAGCTTTAATTTCTTCATCAAAAAACTGCCTGTTCATATCCTTTGACCATTTATTAATTGGGGAATGACTTGTATTCTTACAAACTTGACTCAGTTTTCTACATAGATGAAGCCTTTATTAGAGACATTGGCTGTAAAATTATTTCCCAGCTTTCTGCTACTCTTCTAATCTTGGTTTCATTGGCTTTGTTTGTGCAAATTTTTTTTAACTTAATGTAATCACAATCATCCATTTTGCAAGCATATCAAAATATTTGTTGCAGCACTTTTATAGCAGCAAAACACTGAACCATCTGAACCCATCACATGAGGAATTGCTGAACAAATTGTTTTATATGAATGGAATGGAATTATTATTATGCCATTAGAAATGATGAATATGATGAATTCAGAGAAACATGGGAAATATGGACTGATTCAGAGTAAAGAAATCAGAATCAGGAAAACAATATGCATGACTACCAATAATGTAATTGAAGATGACATCAAAAGACAATAGAATTTATATTAAATCAAATGACCAATGTTGGTTCTAGGTATGTGATGTGTTGCATCACACTTCCTTTGTTTCTGCTGAGAGGTGGTGGATTATTGGTTAGGAGTTTTACTTACTGTCAATCATGGTCCCTGATGCTTAACTTAAAAAAATTAGGGAGGATATAATTGTGGATTAATATTTGTTGAGAAATGATTATTGTGTTAAAAAAAAAGTCCTAAAGGTATCAAGAAAACACATAAATAAAAATAAAACATAGGAGATTAGGGTTAGACTAGAAGTGCTCCTAGGCACCTTCCAGCTTTGACACTATCTGTTCTACATTCAAAGGACGCCTTCTTGCTCTAATAGTGTGGGTTCTATATTTTAAAGTTCTTTCCAGCCCCGAAATTCTATATTCTATGTTTTTAGGGCTCTTCTAGGTTTGAGTTTTTCTCCACATTAGTATCATTCTGCTAAGGCACAGCTTGCTTAAGGACCGGAGAAGTTAACAGATTATGCAACTCTGCCATCTGCTGTTCATTTGGGTTATACATTAATTCAGCTCTTATTTGCAGTTGATCTTACAATAATGTGGAAAGTGGTTCATCTGATGACAGCCAGGTCCAGGAAACTTTCATACTAGAAGTAAGGTAGGTTCAGAACCCAGAGGTTGATGAATCAAAATTATTTTGATACGCCTTCCCCACCCTTCAACTAGAATGTGAGTTTCTTTTATTTCGTTTTAGTTTTCAACATTCGTTTCTATAAGATTTCGAGTTCCAAATTTTTTCCCCATTTCTCTCCTCCCCCCTCCCTAAGATAGCATGCAATCTGATATAAGCTCTACATATAAATTCATGTTAAACATCTTTTCTTATTATTCACGTTGTGAAGAATTAGAACCAGTGAGAAGAACCACGAGAAAGAAGGAATGAGAGAAAGAGAGAGAGAGGGAGAGAGAGACAGAGACAGAGACACACACCCAGAGAGAGAGAGAGAGAGAGAGAGAGAGAGAGAGAGAGAGAGAGAGAGAGAGAGAGAAAGAACAAGAGAGAGAGAACAAATAGTATGTTTCGATCTATATTCAGACTCCATAGTTCTTTCTCTGGATGTGGATGGCATTTTCCATCATTAATCTTTTGGCGTTGTCTTAGATCCTTGCATTGCTGAGAAGAGCTATAGACTATGAGTTTCTTAAGAGTAAGGTCTGGTTGTTGAACTGAACGAGCCCTAGAGATGTCATAGGTACAAACTGCTCCCTGATATTGCTTCTGCCATTGGCCTATCATGAAGGGTCCCAAATCTCTACCATAGGGTTTATACCTTTGGAATTATAAAATTAATCCAGATTTCTCTAACTTTTTATGATTGACAAAGCACTTGAATGAAAACAACATGGTGAAAAAGAGGCAGCACCATACAAGGAAAATGAACTAGATTTGAAGTCAATGAGACTTGAATTTGAATCTTGGGTCCACTATTTGCTACCTATATGACCTTGATGAGTCATTTAGTCGTCTCTTTGGGCCTCAGTTTCCTTACCTGTAAAGTGAAGGAGTTGGGTTAGATGACCTCACATGTATCTGTCAGCTCTGGAGCTAGGCTGTAATGATCTTCTGTGAGAAGCCTCAAGGCCTAGTGGTTACAACATTGGCCTTGGTGTGTGTGTGTGGAGGGGGATATATACATATATATAAGTATATATATGTATATATATGTATAGAGTCTGTACCTGTAATATGAATACATATATAGTCTATACCTATATATGTATGCGTGTGTGTATAGTCTATACCTAATCCTGTGGGAATATACATAAGATGGAGACATGGTTCTTATCTTCATAGAGCTCATAGTCTCATGTTAGATTGAGCAGGAGTGAGATGGTTGGGGAGGGGTAAGGCAGAAAAAAATGTTGGTTTAGAATCTAGAGTCACTCTAGATGAACCCTAAGGTTCTATGAAGCTATGAGTAACCCATATGAAAAAAGAGCACAGTTACTACTGGTGTGTGTGTGTGTGTGTGTATGTGTGTGTGATACAAACAGTACATGCTATAGGAAGGATTTCTGAGGAGTAAGATATCAATGTGAGATGGAATCACAGACCTAGAACCAGAAGGTACTTCAGAGACCATTTAATCCAACCCTCTCATTGTATAGATGAGGAAAGGAAATAAATGACTTTCCCAATGGCACAGAGGGTACAAATGGCAAGGATTTGAACCCAGGGACCCTGACTGCAGAGGGCTCCTTCCACTGTACCATGCTGCTTCACTTAAGAAAGGCTTCCTGGACAAAGGGAAATATGCCTGGGCTTTGGAGGATAGGTGAAGATTTAGAGAGGTGGGAAAAAATGGAGGGAGGCATTCTTTTTTTAAAATTTTTTTATTAATTTTTAAAATTGTTTTTAAAATTTTTAGTTTACAATACTCAGCTCTACATAATTTTTACTTCCAGATTTTCTTCCTCCCTCCCCTCCTCCCTCCCCAAGATGGCATGGAATCTAATATATCATCTACGTATAACTTCACATTGAACTTATTTATACATTAGTCAAGTTGTGAAGAAGAATTATGACCAATGGAATGAATCATGAGAAAGAAGAGACAGAACCAAAAAAAACCCCCAAAAACAAAAGAAAGAAAAAAAGGGAAAAAAGGTAGGCATAAAGTGTGCCTCAATCTGCATTCATACTTCGTAGCTCTTTCTCAGGATGTAGATAGCATTGTCCATCGTGAGTCCTTTGGAGTTGTCTTTGCACCTTGTGTTGCTGAGAAGAGCAAAGTCTATCAGGCTTAGTGGAGGGAGGCATTCTTAGAACCATGAGATCCTAGAATGCTGATGCAGCAGCAACAATCCTCTCCACAACATCCTTGGCAAAAAGTCACTTAGCCTCTGTTAAACACTTCCAGTGATGGGGAGCTGACTTCTTAAGGACACAGTTCATTTAAAGGGGTTGTGCTCTGATAATTTGCAAATTCTTCCTTATATTCAACTGAAATGTGCCTCTCTGTAACTTTCCCACACTGGTCTGATTCCTTCCCTTTGGAGTCCCACAGAATCAACTGACTTTAACCCTTCGAATAGCTGAAGATGAGAGACAAGCGGCAGACAAGAGAAGGAGCCGATGGTGCAGACAATACCACCAAGGCCAGAAGAATACTGGCGTATAGATGGTTTGCTGGCTATCATCAGGTATAGAATGGGTGAAATCAAGAGTGTTTCTTGGTGTGGAGGAAGTATTTGTTCTGAGTTATCGTACAGTGACACTTTGAAACTCAGATCAAAGCAGTGACAGACTATGACTTCAGGAGACTCCTAGTGGAGTATGCCTCCAGTCTTCTGGCAAAGAGAGGTATGCTTCCCAATTAAACAAATCATTCACAATGATACCATTAACTCAATCATAAAAATTTTCTAAACAGGAAGGTAAAAAAGCAAGAATAATCATAACAGTCCACCCATAAACCTGAGTCTCACTCTCACAACAATGCAATTGGATCTATGGGGGAAAGTGGTCACAATCTTGTAGAAATGTAGCAGAGAGGTACGAGAATGGGGAAATCCTTGTACTCTGGGCATCTCACAGCTCTGGACTATAGTCCTTGATGATCTGAACAGAAAATGGTCTGTATATGAAGTGTCACTTCTCTTTTGGACTTCTCTGCTTTCCTGCTGGTAGAAACTGATTCTCTGATGGCTGTTGTTCTTGGACCACTGAAGCAATGCTAAGCTCTTTTAGTGGAAGAAGACACCCTAGAATAGGGTCTGCAAGGTTATTTAGATATGCTCCCTTGTCTAGGCTCTAAGACAGCATCCTAGGAACAATTTTTTTAAAAAAAGTTTAAACATTTTATTTTTTAATTACATGTAAAAACAAGTTTAACCTCCTCCTCCTTCTTCCAATTTTAAGTTCTAAATTCTCTCCTTCCCTTCCCCCTTTCCCCCTCATTTAGAAGGCAAGCAATTTGATAAAGGTTATAAAAGTTCAGTCATGCAAAACCTATTTTCATATTAGTCATGTTGTAAAAGAAAACAGACAAAAAACACCCAAGAAAAATAAAGTAAAAAAAAAACCCATCAGTATGCTTCAATTTGCATTCAGATTCCATCAGTTCTTTCTCTGGAGGTGGATGGCATTTTTCATCATAGGTCCTTCAGAATTGTCTTGGATCTTTGTATTTCTGAGAATAGTTAAGTCATTCACAGTCGATCATTGTACAATATTGCTGTTACTATGCACAATGTTTTCCTGATTCTGCTCACTTCACTTTGCATCAGTTTATGTAAATCTTTCCAGGTTTAGGAAAAACTTCTTGAATCTGGTTGCTGACTGATTCATATCTTAATAAGAGTTTCCTGGTGTGAAGGGACTTACTTCTATCTTGTGGTGAGAAATAAAAGTCATGTCTTTGTTACATACGAGACAAATAAGCCGTTTATAATTGCACGGCAAAGCTGGTCCTAAATGCATCTGTGATCTCCTTGACATAAGAGCTCCCTCAACTAGGCAGATCACAATCCATCTATGCCTTCCCATTCTGTGCTACCTTATCCTTGTCCTCCCAGAAGTTCACCAGAGGGGCCCCACTAAATGTGCTGGAGGACTTTCTCACTTTCTCCATGACAGCTATTCAACATGCCATGCATTGCTCTTTCCATGTGATTTGCCCATCTTTTCCTTCTGTTATACAGTTGTTTGATGACATTCTTTACTCCTGTTCTACATCAGTGTTTTGTTATTAGTTATATGTTAGAACCTGTTCATACCCACTACATACTTTTCCATTGCCCTTTGTCTCATGTTCACTTTTTAGTTCTTTGGGGACAATGGCATTCAGCTAACAACAATTCTAGTAAAAATGTTTGTATTGAAAAGTTGGACCTTTGAAATTATGAGAAGGTTGGACTCACAAAAAGTTCTTTTCAGTTTTTCAAAAGGAATTCAACATGATTTCCTCCTCCTCAATTGTGGGCCAAGTTCACTGTCCATAAATATTGTCTGTGTAAGATATGTATCCATATATATAAATATATATATATGTATGTATATGTATATATATATAGTGATCAGTAAAGGATGTGTTCATCATTTCTGCTTTTTCTACATTTGTTTATGAGGTTTTTGTGCCAAGATAGTCAATTTTTTAAAGGTGTTTTGCCCACCTGAGGAATATATGAACTCTTTTCTGTTTCTTTTAGTAATTGTCAGAGGTCTATCACATCTATATTTTTCCTTAAGTTCTATTCAGGTAATTAATGCCTTGCTTATATTTTAAATGATTTATCTAGGTTTTACAGCAAATGGTGAAGTTTTGAATACTATGGATAAATTCACTAATCTTGACAGTGTACTTTCTGGGAATGTACACATTGATAATGAGGTTGACACACACATTGGCAGAGCTAGCTCAGTGTTTGGGAGGCTCCAAAGAAAAGTGTGGGAGAGAAGAGGTATTAGACTGACTACCAAACTGAAAGTCTGCAGAGCTGTTGTGCTGACCTCATTGTCGTACGCCTGTGAAACCTGGACAGTCTACAAGCACCATGCCAGGAAACTGAATTGCTTCCATTTGAATTGTCTTAGGAAGATTCTGAAGATGATCTGAAAGGATGAAGTACTAGACACCAAAGTCCTTTCTTGAACTAAACTGCCAAGCATTCAAACTCTACTGCAGAGAGTACAATACTGATGGGCTGGTCACATTGTTTAAATGCTAAATGTATGATTGCCTAAAAGACTATTTTATGGAGAGCTCACACAAGGCAAGTGCTCACATGGTGGTCAGAGGAAGTGATACAAGGACACTCTCAAAGTCTCTCTTAAGAACTTTGGAATTGATTGTGTGACATGGGAGACACTGGCACAAGACTGCTCAGCATAGTGTGCCTACATCAGACAAGGTGCTGTGCTCTATGAGCAAAGCAGAATTAAAGTAGTTTAAAAAAAGTGAGATGCACAAATTTGGAGAATACATCCCAAATGTTCACATAGACTGTGCCTAACCTATGGTAAAGTATTCCAAGCTTGTATTCGTCTGATGAGCCACAGTTGGACATACCGTACCTTGACCCTAACATAGTGGTGTCATTTTGGTCTTCTTCAAGAACAAAGGACAACTAACCAACCAACTAGGTCTGAAAGTGATGTACTGTCTTTCCCCATGTGGAAGAATATTAAAAAGCTCCTCTTTAGTCTTTCTAAAAAATTAAGAAATAATATTTTTTCTGGCTTAGAAAACCCTTTCCATACTTCTCTGCTTAAAGATGAATTAGGCCAAGGACGAAAGGGAAATGGATTAAGAGTTATAATCAAATTTAACTCTCGTCTAAGTAAGATCATTGTCTCTCTAACTCCAGAAGCGTTTGATATTATGATCCACCTAAGGGCAGTATCTTCTTCACATTAAAGGTTAAAATATTGATTGAAGGAATAAAGCCTTTTTCAGTCCTTGATAGGGAGTAACCCAGAAAGGAACTGAGTAGTGACTATTGTTTTGGAATAACCCAAAACTATATTTTAATATATTATGATCTTTTCTTTATATTTTAAAGATTCATGATTCCTATAAATGTTGCTTCAAATCATCTTGGGATAGAAAGTCATGTCCAAGGACACGAGTACTAGGTGCTCCTTTTCATGATTAAGAAAGGTTTGGTTAGAAAGAAATACTGTGCTTAACACTAGTGAGTATAGTATAGTTGAAGAGATCTTCTTCATTTCCCTTCTTCTGTTATCTTTCCCCAGTCCACAATCATGGGTTTTCACTCTGTTTTTCCTTTTAACCTCCTCATCATACTCTACTCTGATGCTGGAGTTTTTTTGCTTTTCATTATGTCCTCACCTACCCTGCCTCCTTAAACTTTCCTTCTCCTCTTCTCTCCCTGACTCTACTTCTCTGTTGAGTTTAATGTATTTCTACACCAAACCATTTGTGTGTGTGTGTGTGTGTGTGTGTAGGGGTATGGGAAAAAGAAAAGGGGAAGAGAATAGGGAGGAAGAGAGACAAGGGGTGAGAGACAGAGAGGCAGAGAGACAGTGACAGAGAAATGATTGAATATTCCTTTGTCTGGTTCAAATTAAAATGAGGTTCGTGGAATTCATGTTTCTCCCACTCCTTACGCCACATTTACATTCCAGACCTCACATACACCTTTCATGTGTTCCCTCCCTTTTCTTTCCTCCCTAAAATATTTCCGTCTCTTTCCCATTTTCTTCTCCCAAGACCATCAAAACCGAACAGAACCTGTCCCACCCTGCCCCAGTCTTCTGTCTTATTTGACACTCTCTATGTTCCTTGAAGATTAGAATTCCAAGAGGGCACTTGTTTTTCTTCCCCTACTAGACTGTAGTCTGGGTCAAATAAATGTATGAATGTATTTCCCTTTCTATGTTTCTCTTGGTTCCTGCATTTGCTTTTCAAAGATTTTACGCAGTTCTGGCCTTCTCATCAGGAATTCTTGAAAGTCTTCTGTTTCATCAAAGATCCATTTCCTTTCTTTAGAATGATACTCAGTTTTGCCAAATGCGTTATTCTTGCTTGTGGATTTTTATTATTCTCCCCATTTTTGAATATTGTATTCCGAGCTCTTCTCCTCTTCAGATGGCAGTTGCCAAGTCTTGTGTAATGCTGACTGTGTCTCATTGGTACTTAAACTCTTCTTTTTAGACAGTTTCAGTTTTTCTTATGTAACCTAGAAGTTCTAGATTTTAGCTATGATGTTCTTGGAAATTTTCATTTTTGAATTTTATTCAGATGGTGACTGTTGGATTCTTTCTTTTTTACTCCCTCTTCTGTTTCTAATATCTCTGGGCAGTTTTCATTTATTATTTCTTAAAAGACAGTGTCTAGGCTTATTTTTTTGGGGGGGGGTCATGATTTTCAGGTAATCCTATGATTCTTAGATTATCTCTCCTTGCCCTATTTTCCAGATAGTTGTTTATGATAATATATGCCTTACATTTTCTTCTATTTTTTCAATTTAAAAAAAAATTCTTGTCTCATAGAGTTATTGCTTTTCTGTTTGGCCCTTTCTAGTTTTCAGGAAGACCAGTTCTTGGGTCAAGTTTGCCACCTGCTGTTCTAAGCTATTAATTCTTCTTGCCTTTCTTTTTTCCCTAGTTGCCATTTTATTTAGTATTTTATTTTGTATGCTTTATTTCCTCCAGGTACTCTTCTTTTCACTGAGGTTCTACTTGGACTTGTACGGTTACTCTCTCCTTTTGGGCTTTTCTCAATCCATAGTGTTTCATCATTGTGTTTGGCACTTTTTTTCTATGTACTCCTGTCTCTACCCTCAGTTTCTGGTTTTGGGGGCTTTGCCCTTGGATCAGATTCTGTTTCCTCCTGTACTTTTGGATGGTATGGACAAGCCCTGTTTAGACCTGAAGTGGGTAGCTAAGACTAAGCCTCTACCTTCTTCAGAAATTTCTGGGGTTTGGCTCAGTGTTTTGGTGGCTTGACTAAGATTTTGGCCTTGGCGCCTTCTCCCTCTTTCTCCATCCACAGCCTGAAACCTGAATTTGGCTCCACTCCTTTGTGTGACCCTGTCAGACCCTGGTCAGATGTTGTTGATGGGGCTGGCCCCCACAAGGCCTCAGATACTTTTGTTCCCTGGAGTGTCCCTGCCTTGTTTTCCTACTGTAGTTCCTGACATGGATTCGGCTTGGGCTCCCTGAGTGCTGGCTTGGTCCTGTCTCCTTTACTGATTTGCATGTGGACTGCCTGTGCTCTAGGTTTGGCATGGGCTGCTTGATCACTGGATTGGGAATGGGCTGCTTGGGTATTGGTTTAGCCCTGTCTCCTGCTGCGGCCAGGGGTTAGGCTGCATGGGCCCTGTGCTGGGTGCTATTCTGGCCCTGTGTCCAGCTGTGGTTCTGGCTGCTCTGCTTTGCTTTCCCCCTGCTCTGGCTTGTCTTTGCCCAGAGCCTCTGCTAGAATCTGGCATTCTTTTTGTGAAGTCCTGGATAGGATAGAAAAGCCTAGAGCTGTTTCTCTTCGGTTTCTTTTTAATTGTTCTTTCTGGTTCATTCTTGGGAACTTTATTGTGGGGTGTGTGTGTGTATGTGTGTGTGTGTGTGTGTGTGTGTGTGTGTGTGTGTGTGTGTGCATGTGTGTTGGCGAGGGAGATTTGGACTACTCTAAGTTATAATATGCTTCCATTTTTTTTTTACCATTTCCTTTCCAGGACTTTTATCTGAGGGGCTACTTTCTTTCAGGTTCTCAGAACTCTGTATCTCTGCCCGTAAGAGTCTACTTTTCTCGTACAAATGTCTTAAAGATTTTTTTTTACCACTTTCATCAAATAAAAATGTCCACATAAAAATAGACTACAGGGGAACCAAGACTCAGTGAGAGCTGTGTTCAGAAGTTTTCTGGGGCAGCTCATCAGAGCAAGACCAGCTAAACTTGCTTCCAGTTTTCAGTCCACAGAGAAGGGTGGTCAAGCCACATAATACTACAGTGTTACAGTGCCCGGAATGGAATGGAATCCTTTAGACATGGTCAGATTGGGGCAGAGGAGTGGGGTACTATCAATTCTCTCTCTTTGGACACTGTAATTTTATTGACTAACCCTAAGGTAGAAAGGAAAGGAATAAGTATTTATGTAGCATGTACTACGTGCCAGGCACTGTGATGAGCACTTTACAAATATTATCTCATTTGATCCTCCAACGACTGTGTAAGATAGCTGCTATTATTACCCCTATTTTGCAGTTGAGGAAATTGAGGCAAAAAGAGGTTAAGTGACTTACCCAGTGTCACATAGCTAGTGTCTGAGGCCAGAATTAAAATTAGGTTTTCCTAACTCCAGCTCTAGTGCTCTATCCACTGTACCATCTAGCTGCTTAATCAGCTCATTAGCTAACAAATTCATTAGCTTTCTTGGTTGCCATCTCATGCTCCTATATACAGCTTAGAGACTAGACTTGGGGCAAAGCATGGGTGAAAGCTAAGAACATGGTAAGTGTGGGGAACAGGGTGGCAGCCATGGAGTGTATTAGTGAATACCAGGATACTTTCTATTCTCCCCTCCAGTTATCTAATCTCTGGATGAGGGTCAGCTCAAGATCAATCTCCTCCATGAAGCCTTCCCCAACTACTCCAACTCAAAGGCAAGGGATGATAATTATTTTATTTCTACAGGGTAATGAATTCTGCACTACTGTACACTAGAAATTGGTGTAGTGAGAGGCAGCATGGAATAACGGATGGAGAGGTAGCCTAACAGTCAGGAAGATCTGGGTTTGAGTTTTGTCTTTGATGCACACTGGTTATGTGACTGGACAATTTATTGAAGTCCTCAGCATCCTAGGCAACTCCCAAAGTTGCAAAGCAGATGCTAATCTCCACTCTTCTATAGGTATTGTCTTCCTCTATTAGAATGGAAGTTCCTTATGGGCAGGAACTTTATATCTGAATCCTCATAATTTTGAATCCTATGCACAGTGCCTAGCACTTTCTCATTCATTCATTGGAGGATGAAAGACTGTTACAGGTATGGGGAACTGGGAAAGCAAAAGTACAGAGATAAAAGAGAGCAGGATGAAAACTGGCATTTTGAAGAGGGATATAAAATGGTTCAATTTCAGTAGAATATACTATATGTGAAAGAGGGGGTGTGGGTGAGATAAGGCAGGAGCAAGTAGACTGAAGCCAGATTAGGGAGGGCATTGAATGCTAAGATGAGAGTTTTATTGTGAATGCTAAATTGGAAACATAAAATTTAACCAGGATAAATAGAAAGTCCAGCTCTTGGGTTCAAAAAGTCCACAAGTTATATAAAGAATTAGGAAGATAGTGGCTTAAAAGTAGTTTCATATGAAAGAGATATGGAGAGTTTAGTTGACCAAAAACTCAATATAAATGAAGACTGTGATTTTATTTAGTAGGTAATAGAGAATCACTGAAGGTTTTTGAGTTTAGGAGTGACATGGTGAGAGAAGTGCATTGTGAAAAGCATTGTGGAAGCTAGATGAGAAAGGCAAGACCAGCAGCAAGGAAGTTAGAGAGGAGGTCATTAGAATAGTCTCAGTGAGCAGTGGTGAGGAGGATCTGAATTAGGGGGTTTAGCATGGGAAAGGAGAGGAAGGTTCAGATATGAGAGAGACTAAGGAGCTAATAAGGACAGGATTTTGTTCTCTGACTGGATGTGTGTTGTTGCTGAGTTGTTTTTCGGTCTTGTCTGAATCTTTGTGAACCCATTTAGGGTTTTCTTGGCAAAGATCCTGGAGTAGTTTGCCATTTCCTTTTCCAGCTCATTTTATAGATGGGGAAACTGAGGCAAACAGGGTTAAGTGACTTGCCCAGGATCACATAGCTAGTAAGTGTCTGAGGCCAGATTTGAACTCAGAAGTCTTCCTGACTTCAGGACCAGCTCTCTAATCTACTGTGCCACCTATGTGGATGTGTATAGAATTTTTATTTTTCATGCCTGACCCTGTTGGTAATTTTACTTCTTAGCTTCCGAAATTTGGCTCAAAATGAACTTCCTGCCCTCACCCTCATTTCTAATCTCTGAGCGCCAGGCTGTATATTTCCCTGAAGGCTACCACAGTTGGGTCCCATCCTTTGAACCTGAGCTTCACTGAATTATCCTATCGATGCTATAACCCTTGGCCATTGATATAACAGAGTATTTAATGGGAGATCAGTTAAGTCAATTAACAAGTTAGTCAACTAACATTGTTATTTAGAGTCCTTTTTAGCCAAGCAAAAAGTACCTTGTAGATCCTTTAGTACAGTTATTAGGCAGAACACACGTTTCATTCATTTCTCTTTCCAGAGTGTTTACTAAGTGTAGATTATATGCCCAACCCTTTGATAAGTACTGTGTAGGTAGGGCTTATACTTTGGATTTGAAACCCTACATAGTTCAGTCTGAGTAATAGCTCCTAAGAATTATGCCTATAATTGTGTTAGTTGCCACCAAGTGAACAGTGGTATCTTGAGTTATGATATCACAAACCAACTGTGTGGGCATTATGAAATTAAATTATGAAAGGTCTTAAACTGAGGAGTTTGGAGTTAATGCAATGGGCAATGAAGAGCTGTAATAGCTTCTTCAGCAGGGGAAGGAGGTGTTAGAAGTACTGTTTTATTAGTGTAATAGGCCTTTGGCCACTCTCACAGGGGAAAGTGATTCAAGAGTCTTGGAGTGAAGTACCTGATGCTGTTGGCAGAGTGGACTGAGCTTGATTCTTAACCTTTAGACTTATGGGAGGAAGTGGAGCAAAGTTTGAAACTAAGCAGAGGAGGGTTCCCATTGAAAGAAAAGTGGGGCAGATTAGAGACAACAACCCAGCTGAGTTCTCTCAACATTCCCCTCCAAACGACTTTAAAATAATACTTCAAATCAAATTGTGGAGTGATAGAGCCAACAAAAGGTCAGAGTGAGGCATTTTTCTAGCCTAAGAAAAAGTAGGAGGTCAGCAGGAGAAGTCTGTGACAACAGGGTAGAGGTCTATCCAGAACATACACATGCAGTGTCAGCAACAGTGTCTGCAAGAACAGCAGCAGCAGCTTCAGGAATTCTCAGACCAGATATGGTAAAGGGGTTGGACAATCAGAAAGAGATTACAGGGGACCTGTTGCTGACATTGGGTACAGCTGGCACTGATTGGCAGCTCTATTGCCCATACACAGTCAAATTCCAGAGCAGAGAGGAGTACTTGTGATTGGTCACAGGGGAACAGGTGACCTGCTCATAATTCCAGGGCCAAGAGAAACACTCATGCTTGTGGCTACAGGGGAGCAGGGGCCCTTCCTGAGTAAAGACCAGAGCAGAGACCAAGAGAGCAGTGACCACACCTCTCCCCAGATCACACCACCTTGGAAGCACCAAAAACTTGCAGACCCCTAGAATTTAGCTCTGAAAACAGCAGAACAAAAGAAGCCTGAAGCTTGGGACAGTGCCTCCCCACCTCCAGCTGAGCAGAGCTCAACTTTAACAAAAAGTTCAACATCAAGAGATAGGCTGGAAAATGAACAAACAGCAAAAAAAAAAAAAAAGAACTTGATCACAAAAAGCTACTATGGTGGCAGGGAAGATCGAGACACAAACTCAGAAGAAGACAACAATATGAAAATAGCTATAAACAAAGCTTCAAAGAAAAATGCTAATTGGACTTAAGTCCAACAAGAATTCCTGGAAGAGTTAAAGAAAAAGATAAGAGTAATAGAGGAAAAATTAGGAAAAGGAAGAAAAATAATGTAAAAAAATTATGAGAAAACTATGAAAAGGGAATTAATAGCATAATAAAAGAGGCTCAAAAATACTGAAGAAAATGACAGAATTAAAATACAGAATTGGCCTAATAGTCAAAGAGGCACAAAAATTCACTGAAGAGAAGAACTCCTTAAAAATCAGAATTGGCCAAATAGAAAAAGAAATACCAAAACTCGCTGAAGAAAATAATTTCTTAAAAATTAGAATTGGGCATCTGGAAGCTAAAAACTCCATGAGACATCAAGGAAACAAAGGCAAAAGAATAAAAAAAGTTAGAAGAAAATATAAAATATCTCATCAGAAAAACAACTGACCTGGAAAATAGATCAAGGAGAGATGACTTAAGAATTATTGGACTACCTAAAATCCATGACCAAAAAAGGAGCTTAGAAATAATATTTCAAGAAATTATCAAGGGAAACTGCCCTAAGATCTTAGATCTAGGGGATAAAATAGAAATTGAGAGAACCCACTAATCACCTCCTGAAAAAGATCCCAAAATGAAAACTTCCAGAAATATTATTGCCAAATTCTAGCATTCCCAGTTTAAAAAGAAAATATTGCAAGCAGCCAGAAATAATTCAAATATTTTCAAGCCACAGTTCAGATCACACAAGATTTAGCAGCTTCCATGTTGAAGGAGTCAGGGAGTTGGAATATGATATTCTGGAAAGCAAAGGAGCTAGGATTACAACCAAGAATAACCTACTCAGTAAAACTGAGTATAATCCTTTGGGGGGTTGGAGGGAGGGATATGGATATGGATATTTAAGGAAATAGATGACTTTCAAGCATTCCTGATGAAAAGACCAGTGCTAATAGAAAATTTGACATTCAAACACATGATTCAAGAGAAGTATAAAAAGGTAAATATGAAAGAAAAATCAAAAGGGAATTAATAAGGCTAAACTATTTACATTACTATATGGGAAGGCAATACATGTAACTCCTAAGAACTTTGTCATTATTAGGGCAGCTAAAAGGTGTTTACACAGACATGGGGCATGGTGTGAGTGGATTGTATTGGAATGTCAAAAAAAATGAAGGGGTGAGAAAGAGGGAAGCACTGGGAGAAGGGAGAAGGAAGAGGTAGAATGGGGAAATTTTTCTCACATAAAAGAGATGTGCAAGGAAGAGCTTTTATAGTGGAGAGGAAAATGGGAGTGATGGTGGCAAGCTATGCTTGAACCTCACTCTCATTGGAATTAGTTCAACAAGGGAAGAATATATATGTATGTATGTATGTATGTACACACACACGCACTCAGTTGTATATAGAAATCTATCTTACCCAATAAAGAAATAGAAGGGGAAGAGGACAAGAGAAAGGGAATGATAAAAGGGAGGGCAGATTAAGGGAGACAGTGGTTAGAAGCAAAAATAGACTTTTGAAGAGAGGAGGGACAGGGTAAAAAGAGAGAGAAGAATAAACAGAAGAAAATGAGATGAACAGAAATATGCAGTTGGTAATCATAACTGTAAATATGAATAGTGTGAGCTCACCCATAACACAGAAGTGGATAGCAGGATAGATTAGAAACCAGAATTCAATAATATGTTATTTACATGAGGCATGCTTGAAACAGTTAAAATAAAGGGCCGGAGCAGAATCTAATATACTTCAGCTGAAGTAAAATAGGCAGAGGTAGCAATCATGATCTCAGATAAAGCAAAACCAAAAAGTGACCTAATTAAAAGAGATAAACAGAGAAACTACATTTTGCTAAAAGGTAGCATGGACAATGAAGTAATACAAAAAAATTTTTTACAGAAAGTTTCTCTGATAAAGGCTGCATTTCTCAACTATATAGAGAATTGAGTCAAATTTATGAAAAAAAATAAGAGCCATTCCTCAATTGATACATCTTGAACAGGAAGTGTCTGAGGGAGGAGGTGGAAGGGGAGATGAGAATTTGGAACTCAAAATTTAAAAAGAAAATAATGTTAAATGTAAATAAATAATAAATTTTAAAAAGGTAAGAAAGAAAAGTAGAGATGTGGGACTTTGCAAAATTTGAGAGTGAAGCTAAGGCAAGAGCTGTAGCTACCCACCTGGCTAAACTTGGGAGCCCTATTGAGTGGCAGAAATACTATGTGCAGAGCTGGGAACAATCTAGAAATGTCTAGCTTTGATCTGACATGTCTGTATCTGGTGTCTTTTGGTGAGGGAAATCTTCGATGTTTTCTATGGGATAGCACTCCTGCTCTCACTTACTTGTTCTAATCTTGTCACTGGCTTTTATCCTTCCTCACAGAGCTAGATAGAAGGAAGATATCTAGCTACAAGCCTCCCCTTTTCCCTCCCCTTCCTGGCTGTAGCTTACACAGATGGGGCTTAGAATTTTAGTATTACCTTTTAAGGAGGTTATGATACTTTCTGAAATTACGTTTAAAAAAAGATAACTATCTGATCTCTGTCAGGTGCATTTTGTCTGAATGTTCAGTTGCGTCCTATTTCTCATGACACCATTTGGGGTTTTCTTGGCAAAGATCCTAGAGTGTTTTGCCATTTCCTTCTCCAGCTCATTTTACAGAGGAGGAAACTAGGCAAATAGAGTTAAGTAACTTGCCCAGGGTCACATAGCTAGTGTCTGAGGCTGGATTTGACCTCAGATCTTCTTGACTTCAGGACTGGCACTCTATTCACTGTGCCACCACTGGAAGAAGAGGTCATGAATATCAAGGGAATTAATGAAAAGAAATGCAAAGGAAGGTGGCCTAGCTGTACCAGATCTCAAACTATATTATAAAGTGGTAACTATCAAAACTATTTGTTACTGGCTAAGAAATAGAATGGTGGATCAGTGGAATGAATAGATTAGCTACACAAGACACAGTAGTCAATGACTTTGGTAATCTATTGTTTGATAAGCCCAAAGACTCCACCTTCTGGGATGAGAACTCACTATTTGACAAAAACTGCTGGGAAAACTGGAAAATAGTATGGAAGAAACTAGGCATAGATCAGCAACTCATAATGTATACAAACATAAGGTCAAATTGGGTACATGACTTAGACATAAAGGGTGCTACCATAAGCAAATTAGGAGAGCAAGGAATAGTTTACCTGTCAGCTCTATGGAGAAGGGAAGAATTTATGACTAAAGAGATAGAGAACATTATGAAATGAAAAATAGATAATTTTGATTACATTAAATTAAAAAGTTTTTGCACAGACAAAACCAATGCAACCAAGATTAGAAAGAAATCAGAAAGCTGGGAAATAATTTTTATAGCCAGTGTTTTCGATAAAGGCCCAATTTCTCAAATATGTAGAGAACTAAATCAAATTTATAAGAATACAAGTAATTCCCAAATTGATAAATGATCAAAGGATATGAACAGGCAGTTTTCAGAGGAAGAAATTAAATCTATCTATAGTCATATGAAAAATGCTCTAAAAAATGCAAATTAAAACAATTCTGAGGTACCACCTCACACTTATCAGATTGGTTAAAATGCCAGAAAAGGAAAATGATAAATGTTGGAGAAGATGTGGGAAAATTGGAACTAATTTAGCATCATTGGTGGAGTTGTGAACTGATCTAACCATTCTGGAGAGCAGTTTGGAAAATATGTCCAAAGGGTTATAAAACTGCATTATCTTCGATTCAGCAATACTGCTTCTACATATGTATCCCAAAGAGATCATAAAAAAGGGGAAAGAACCCACATGTGCAAGCATATTTATAGGAGCTATTTTTTGTGGTGGCAAAGAATTGGAAATTGAGGGGATGCCCATCCATTGGGAAATGGCTGAACAAATTTTGGTATATGAATGTAATGGAATACTATTGTGCTATAAGAAAAGATGAACAGGTAGACTTCAGAAAAACCTGGAAAGACTTATATAAACTGATTCTGAGTAAAGTGAGAATTAGGAGAACATCGTACACAGTAACAGCAACATCGTGCAATGATCAAATATGATAGACTTAACTCTTCTCAACAATGCAATGAATCAAGACAATTCCAAAGGGCTCATTATAAAAAATAAAATGCTGTCTGCATCCAGGGAAAGAACTATGAAGTCTGAATGTAGGTCAAAGCACACTATTTTCACTGTTTTTGTTTTTTTCTTTCACATGTTTTCTCCCTTTTATTCTGATTCTTCTTTCACAACATGAGAAATATGTTTAACATGATTATACATGTATAACCTATATCAGATTGCTTGTTTTATTGTGGAGGGAGGAGAATAGGGAAGGAAGGAGAAAATTTTAGAATTCAAAATCTTATAAAAATGAATGTTGTAAACTATCTTTATATGTAATTGGAAAAAATAAAATACTATTAAGTGGGAAAAAATTGATACAATGTCTGGCACATAGCAAATCAATAAATAACACATTAAATAAAGCACTAATTTTTTTAGACGTTGATAAAAGAAAAAAGACCTGAATTGCACAAATACAAGATGGAAAGAGTGGCTTAACAGTAGTTTGTCATAGGTCATAAAGTCAGAACCGGAAGAGATATTAGAAATCACCTGGTAATAACAGTGCTTTATAACAAACATTATTCCCATTTTATTATATCCTCATTACAAAGAAGGAAGGGGAAAAACAAGCATTGCATTTATTAAGTTCCTACTATGTGCTAAGCACTTTACAATTATTGTCTCATTTGATCCTCATAACAACCCTGAGAGGTAGATCTTATCTCCATTTTACAAATGAAGAAACTGAGGCAGACAGCGATTATGTGACTTACCCAAGGGTCACATAACTGGTAAGTATCTGAGGACAGGTTTGAACTTAGGTCTTCCTGAATCCTAGCCCAGTGCTCTATCCACTGTGCCACCTGGCTGCTTAATCTGTCATTTAATCCAAATAACCTAATAGTAATATGGAGAGATAGACACACATGTTTACTTTCTGTCAAACACCCTAACCATTCAGTTCCTCAGTGGTCACACCCCTGATGTCACCATTACCCATAAATACACCATTTCCATATTGCCAATTGTGCACCACCAAGTCTTGGATCACTCCCATCATCTGCTGCCTTCACTCCTGTACATGTACTGCTGAATAAAGGTGGAGGGAATCAGTCAACCATTCTAAATGGGTGCGCTACAAATTTGTGGTTACACAGCCTCAACTGGACACTCATTGCTGCTAGGCAATCTTTCTATGTGTTCCTTATCAGCTCACAGTCCCACTCTCCATAGCAGCTCTTCCAAAACTTTTCATTCCTTTTTTCTCCCTCCATCCTCTCTTCCTCCATCCTCTCAGCTGACAATATTGCCTTATACTTTAAAAAAAAAATTGAGGCCATCTGCTGTGAGCTCTCTCTTCTTCATCCCATATCACTTAAATAACTTCTTCCACCATCTCCTCCTTCACTTTTGTCTCACACCAAGTGGTGGCCTTACTCCTTGCCAAGACAAACCCCTTACCTTGCACAAGCAAACCCATTCCTTCCCATCTCCTCCAACAGGTTGCCCCCTCAGCCATCCCTACTCTTTCACTTACCTTCAATCTCTCCCTATCTACTGACTCATTCCCCAATGCCTACAAACATACCTATGTCTCTCCTATCCTCAAAAACCCCTCACTTGGTCCTTCTGTCCCTGTGACTATCATCTTATCTCTTCTGCCTCTCACTCTTAACCCCTTACAATTAATTCTGCTTCTGACTTCGTCTATCATTTCAGTGAAACCACTCTCTCCAAAGTTACCAACGTGCTCTTAACTGCCAAATCCAATGGCCTTTCCTCATCCTCATTCTTGATCTGTCTGCAGCCTTTGACACTCACTGGTTGATACCCACTTCTTGATACTCTTTTCTCTCTAGGTTTTTAGGACACTAATCCCTCTTTGTTCTCCTCTTACCTATTGGACCACCCCTCAGTCTGTTTTGCTGTATCCTCATCCAGGTAATGTCCCCTAACCATTAGAGTTCCTCAAGGTTCAGCACTGGGCCCTCTTCTTTTTCCCCTCTATACTACTTGGTGACCTCGTCAGCTCCCATGGATTTAATTATCATCTCTATGTTGATGATCCTCCAATTTACCTTTCTTGCCCTAACCTCTGTGCTGACCTCCAGTCTCACATCTCTAACTTTCTTTCAGACATCTCCAACCAGATGTCTAATATATCTCTTGAATTCAACATGTCCCAAACTGCTCATTATCTTTTCTCCTACACCCTCTCTCTCTCCCTTTTACCTTGCCTATTGGTTGGCTGTTGTCCTTTGTTGTTGAAGAGGACCAAAATGACATCACTACACTTGAGTCAAGATTCAATGTGTCTGACTGTGGTTGATCAGGCCAATACAAGCTCGGAATGCTCTACCACAGGTCAGGCACAAATAGTCCAAGTGAATATTTGGGGTGGATACTCCAAATTTGCGCATCCTGTTTTTCCTTTGAATGGTTTCAATTCTGCTTTGGTCATAGAGCATAGCACCTTCTCTGATGTGGGCATGCCATGCTGAGCAGTCCCGTGCCAATGTCTCCCATGTCACACAATCAATTCCAAAGTTCTTCCTCTCAGTTTCTCAGGCTTGGGACCTAGGAGTCATTCTGGATTGCTCATCCTCTCTTACCCTGTAGTCAAGCTGTTGCCAAGGTCTGTTGATTTCACTTTGGCAACATCTCTCGAATACACCCCCTTGTCTCCTCTGAGACTGCCACCATCCTGGCACAGACCCTCATTCACCTCACACCTGGATTACTACAATAGTCTGCTGGTGGATCTGCCTGCCTCAAGTCCCTCTCCACTATGATCCCCCTTTCCATTCAGCCACCAAAGAGATTGTCCTAAAGACATCTGACCTTGTTACCCTCCTCTCCACCCCTTCGATAAACTTTCGTGGTTCCTTGTTGCCTTCAGCATCAAATACAAAATTCTCTGGCATTCAAAGCTCTTCACAATTTAGCCCCCCCCCCCAACGTTTCCATTCTTCTTACACCTTACTCCCCAACATGCACTTTTCCATCCAATAACACTGATCTCCTGGCTGTCCCGCCGATAAGATATTATCACTTGCTTTGAGAATTTTCTCTGGTTGTACCCTATGCCTAGAATGTTCTCCCTCTTCATTTCTGCCTCCTGGATTACTGGCTTCTTTCAAATCCCAACTAAAATCCCACCTTCTACAGAAAGCCTTTCCCAAATCCTCTTATTTCTAGTGCCTTCCCTCTGTTAATTATTTCCTATTTATCTTGTCTATATCTTCTCTGTAGATATTTGTTTGCTTGTTGTCTTTCCCCTTAGATTCTAAGCTCCCAAAAGCAGGGACTGCTTTTTGCCTCTTTTTGTATCCCCAGCACTTAGCATAGTGCCTGGTGCATAGGAGACACTTAATAAATGTTTATTGACTGGCTAACTGATGTAAGTGAAGAGCATAACATTTTTTTCAGCCTTCATTTGGACTTAAAACAAAAATTTCTTATGTCCTGAGGCCTGGAGAAGGCAGAGATAATAAAGAAGTCCTATATACAAAATTTACAAGCCAGAATGCAATAAAACCAGTTGTAAATAATGATGCAATGAATAAAAGGTGTAAGAACTCACAGATACTAAACAAATGACATTAGATAATAACTGCATGAAAAAAGAAATTATAAAAACGATAGTAGGTCACATCAAAGATAATGATAATTAAGATAATACATATCAAAATAGATATGTATTTATGCTTTGCCAACAAAGCAGAACTTAGACAAAGGACAATAAGTGTTGAGAGAAAATTAAAGAGTTGGGTCTGTACCTAACACATTTAGAAAAGCATCGAAACAACAGAAAGAAAAATGGCCAAGATCAGATTAGAGATCAACAAAAAAAAATGAAATGAATAATTGGAATGATACATACATCCTAAGAGCTGTTTTCGAAATGCTAAAATAGATCTGTGATCTTATCAATGTATGTATTCTGTCCAACAATTCAACCATCCATGCCCTACCGGTTTTATAGGAGGAATTTTTTTCTAGGTCAAGTTGTGCCATATGGCCTTTGAGGTTCTTGCAAATCTATGATCAATCAATCAATCAATTAGCATTTATTAAATAACTATTATGAACTAGGCACCCACTTCTGGTATAGAATCAAACAGATTGATTCCAAGTGGAATTGCCCAAGGTTATATTGGTAATAACCACTAGGACTAAAACTTGAACATGTTTCCTTTTCATTGTACCTCACTGCTACTAAAGATGGAAGGTCGCCTGGGACAACTGCCAACAGTCTGCCATGGGCTAGCCCTAACCTGCATCCATTCATATTGACTCTGACCCAGAATATTACCAGTGATGGCTTGGGTGCAAGCAGTGACGTAAAAGAAATCATTCTGGATGTGTATGACCAGAAGAGGCAGACTAATTATGTAAGGGGAATGAGGAATAATAGATGGACAGCTTGAATGTAGCTCTGGTATCCACAGCACACAGTAGGTGCTTAATAAATGCGTTGATGGATTGATCCATGAAATATCAAAAGGCACAGAGGAAATCCTTCAGCATGTTGAGCAGAAGATCTCCTGCCACCCCAGGCTATGGAACATGCAGGTCATTCTCATAAATCCAACATACCTCTTGGGCATGTGGGGAGATATGAGTTATTTGTTAGAGAATGGGATGATGAAATCAGTTAGAATAGACCTCAGTGGGCCAGCTAATCCAATCCTAGAAAACCCTCTACAACATTATCAGTGGTCATATAACTTCTACTCCGAGACCTTTAATGAAGGGGTACTGAATCCTTCCTGGGGCACCCAATTCTATTTTTGGACAGGTCAGGAGGGAACCTTAGAACACAGAATAGCAGAGTTGGATGAGCTCCTCATAAGATCATTGCCTCATGGATTCAGATCTGGAAGGGACCCTCTAGTCCAACCTCTCCATTTTGTGGATGAAGAAACTAAGGTCCAAGAGAGGTTTGTTGACTCGCCCAAGGTGACACAGATAATAAGTAATCAGGATTTGAATCCACATTCTCTGACTCCAAATGCAATCCAAGTTTTACAGAACAAATCCTTTTATTTGGGGGATTTGTTCTGTGAAGTTCGGCTTCAGCCAAAGGGCCGCACCCGAGGACCTAGGGGACCACACGTGGCCTCGAGGCCGCTGGTGATTTCTAAGGCGTCTTCCATTTATAAGTTTGGGGTCATGACCTCCGGCCTCCAGCAGCTCTCCCCTGCTCCTTCCCTCTGTCCGCCTCCCCTTAGCCCCGCCTCTTTCAGGTCACGTGCACCCATTCCATCTTCAGCGACAGCTGGGCAACCCCGCCTCCGGTTTGACCCTCGGCGGCCGCCGTAGTGCTTCGCCGTCGTTGCCAAAGAAACGCTGACCCCGGCGGAAGCACTAGTTCCAGCCGGCCGTGCGCGGAGACTCGTTTCCCGCCGGCGGGAGCTGTGGAGGTCGTGGCGGCGGCTGCGGCGGCTGCTGCGGCGTGAAGGGAAGGAGATGGGGACCGTCGAGCCCCGCGCCATGGCGGACCAGCTGTACCTGGAGAACATTGACGAGTTCGTCACGGACCAGAACAAGATCGTGAGGAGCCCGGGGCAGCGCACGGGGGGAGGGGAGGGAGAGGAGAGGGGCTTCTGCCTCGATGCCGTGCGCCGGCACCTCGCCCGGGAGAGGCAGGGAGATGTGGAGGGTAGCGCTGCACTGCCGTGGGGTTTGAGGGAGGGGGCCGGCGCGGCCTGAGCTGGCGCCCCCGAGTCTTCGTGCCCTCGGGCCGGCGCATGCTGGGGTTACATCCACCCTCCCCCCACGGTGTGAATGAGAGCGGAGGAGCTTGGGACCACCCACCGAGGGAGAGAGGGGAGGGGAAACGAAGACTCCAGGTCTGTTACCACTAGAATAATAAAACATCAGTTTGTCTTCCTGAGGCCTTGGGCGGCGCGGTCTGCCTCCAGCCCGCCTTTCCTGCCTCAGTGTACCATCCTGTGGCCTCTTTTACGACTCTCCGCAAAGAGCCGTTGCACCGGCTGTCCAGTGTGTCTAAAACGCCCTCCGTCCTTATCTCTTTGTCTCTTAGAATACTTAGGATTCCTTCTCGTACCTTCTCTAGCGCTGTCTCAGGTCAGAGGTCAAGTCAGCCTGCATTTATTAAGCACTTGCTGTGTGCCGGGTCCTGTGCTAAGGGCTGGGGATTCGAAGAGAGGCAGAAAGAAGCCCCTGCTCTCCGGGAGCTCACAGTCTAATGGGGAAAAGACAGCACATAAACAACCACCTGTAAACAGGATTAAGTTGGAGATAATCAATACAGAAGAGGCTCTAGAACCTGGTCGTGAGATGGGAGGAATAAGGGGAAAGGAACTATAACTGGATTATTTCTTTGGACCAGATCTGAGATTTCATTGGTATGAGTTCACGCTCAGCAGTTCACCTATACCTCCTCTGCAGCTTGAAGGGTTAAGAGGTTGTGCCTTGCCCCAGGGTCACGCAGACTGGACTCTATACGTCAGAGGCAGGACCACAAGTCGAGACTCCCTGACCCTGAGACTGCCCGTAGCCACTCCTCCACTCCTGCTTTGCGTGGGGCTGTGATAATGTCATAGTCTGCCTGATTGTGAGACCTCACAGAGTGGCTTTTGAGTAGAAAGCACGACTTAGCCACTCAGCTGGTATTCCAGGCAAACCACACTGCAATAAAAATAAAAGGAGTCTGTTTATCCATATCTGTCTGTCTGTCTATCTATCTATCTAGACTGTATTATTTCTTTTGCCCTTTGTAGCTAAACTCCTTAAAAAGACTTACAATAGGTACCTCCGCTTTCTCTCTTCTCTCTTACAGTCTGACTTCTGACTTTATCATTCCACCAAAATTGCTTTCTCCAAAGTTACTAATGATCTCTTAGTTACCAAATCCAATGTTCTTTTCTCAGTCCTCATCCTTCTTGACTTTTTTTCCAGCCTTTGACATTATTGATCACTTTCTCCTCCTTGATGGTCTCTTTTCTCTAGGTTGTGGAGATACCATTCTCTCTCCTGGTTCTTCTCCCACCTCTCTGACAGCTCCTTTTCTGTCTCCTTTGCTGGATCCTCCTCCAGATCATGCCCTCTAACCATAAGTGCTCCACAGGGTTCCATCCTGGGCCCTCATCTCTTCTTCCTCTATACTATTTCTCTTGATCTCATTAACTTAGTTACTATCTCTATGCTGACAATTCTCAAGTCTGCCTTTTCTACCCCAACCTCTCTGCTGACCTCCAATTTCACATCTCCAAATGTTTTTCATACATCTCGAAATGAATGTCCAGTAGACATCTTAAACTCAACTCCTCCAAAACAGAATTCACAATCTTTCCCCCAAGTCCTCTCTTTTGCTTACCTTCCCTATTACTGTAGAGCAGGGTTGTCCGCATGCGATTTATGTGGCAGTCTACAAGCATAGAAATTTACATAAATGCTTTAGTAAATGAAACCGACCTACAGCAGAGATCTCACTAAAATGGCAAATCAAAATATATTATCTGTTGTTTCAATAAAAGCCTAAGGTTGGACAGCCCTGTTGTAGAGGGCAATAACATCTTTCCTTTTTTTTCTCAATAGTATTTTATTTCTTTTCCAATTACATGTAAAGATAGTTTTCATCATTCATTTTTGTATAAAATTTTGAGTTTCAAATTTTTCCCTCTCCCTCCCCTCTGCTCTCCCTAAGACAGCAAGCAATCTGATATAGGTTATACATGTACAATCATGTTAAATATATTTGTGTTAGTCATGTTGTGAAGGAAGAATCAGAACAAAATGGAAAAACCATGAGGAAAAAAAAACAGAAAAAAGTGAAAATAGTGTACTTTGATCTGCATTCAGACTACATAGTTCTTTCTCTGAATATAGGTAGCATTTTCCATCTTTACTAATTGTCTTGGCTCATTGTATTGCTGAGAAGAGCTAAATCCATCAAGGTTGGTCATCACACAGTGCTGCTGTTACTATGTACAATGAATAATGTCTTTCTAATACTTCTGGATCACAGCCTCGGAGTCATCCTGGTTTCCTCATTATCTCTTGTCCCCCCCATATCCAGGCTCTTGCCAAAACCTGTCCATCTCACCTTTGCAGCACTTCTCACATGCTCCTCCTTCTCTCCTCTGACACGTGCCACTGGGATGCCGGCTGTTATCACCTGGACTATTGCAATAGTCTATAATAAGGCTGTCCAACCTTAGGTTATCTTAGGGCCGCATTAAAATAATTATTCAAGGGCTGCACCCAGAATAAAAAATACTGTACACTAATAGAAAGTGGGGGAACGCACGTCATCAATATGACAGGTGAAGGTGTGAAGGGCTAAAGCAAACACAAAACAACAAAGAGGCAATGCAACAGTATAAAGATTGGTGCATATTGACTAGTCTGCATCAAACAGATGGAACGCATCGCACAGATCGATTGAAAATTCTGGGCAATATGTTCCATCTGTAATACTGCTTAAAAATACCAAAGAAAATTAATATCAACAAGATTATTTAGTAGTGATGGAATTAAAAAAATCTAATATGCACTCCATGCAAATTATTATTTTATTTTTTTGCTTATGAAAATTAAAACCCACAGGTGGGCTGCATAAAATCACTGCGGGCTGCATGCAGCCCATGGGCTGTATTTTGGACAGCCCTGGTCCATAAGGTGGCTCTGCCTGCCTTAAGTCTTTTCCACACTCTTAGTCACCTGCCATTCAGACACTAAAGAGATTTTCCTACAGCTCAATTTCATCCATGTCACCCCTCCTACTCAATAAACTTAAGTTACTCCTTTTTACCTCTGTGATCATACAAAATCTTTTCAAAATCCTTCAAAACTAATTCCCTCCCACCTTTCTGGTCTTAAACCTTGTTCCTCACCATGTATTCTTCTATCTAATGACAGGACATTTGTTCTCTGTCTCCAGGCCCTAGGCGTTTTCTCTGGCTTGGAATGTTTTCTCCTCATCTCTGTCAGCTGGCCTTCCTGGCTTCCTTCAAGTCCCAATTAAAACCCCACCTTCTATAGGAAGCCTTTCCCAACCCTTCTTAATTCTAGTGACTTCCTTCTTTTAATTATCTCCTATTTTTTCTGAATGTGGTTGGGTATATGTCCTGAATATTTTGTTATTCACTTGTTTCAGTTGTGTCTGACTGTTCATGGGTGCATTTGGAGTTGTCTTGGTAAAGATAGTGGTTTTCCATTTCCTTCTCTAACTCTTTTTACAGATGAGGAAACTGAGGAAAACAGGGTTAAGTGACATGCCCAGGGTCACACAGTTAGTGTCAGAGGCAGGATTTGAATTTGGGAAAATGAGAATTCTTGACTCCAGGCCTGACATTCTATCCACTGCGCCACCTAGCTGCCCCATCATGGAGGATATGCTGAATGTGTGTATATACACATATACGTGTATGTATGTACATATATGTATATGTGTATATATAAATATGTACATATTCCTCTATGTCCTGAATGCAGTATTTGTTATCATGTTTTCTCCCCCATTTAGATTGTAAGCTCTTTGAAGGCAAAGAATGTCTTTCGCCTCTGTTTCCCCAGCACTCAAGTACAATGGCACATAGTAGGCATTTAATAAGTGTTTACCGATTGATATTGCTTAATAGTAGTTCATATATCCTTAAATCTTCAAATTGATCTGTGATCTTACCTATTTGGGAGTTCTGTCCAACTAGGCAGACTATAATCCATCCAGGCCTTCCTTTTTTGTGCTGTTGTCATCCATGTCCTTCAGAAGGCTCATCAAAGGGCATCCACCCTCATTTTCTCTTTTGCATTATCACTGTATGGGTGTCATCAAATGAATGTTGAAATCTGGGAGGTAGATGTTCTCTGTTCATTTGGGTTTTTTGGTGTGGTTGGACAGAAAGTTCCCTGGGCTTCATCATAGCTAAGTGATTATTATGATAGGTGTCATTATTTCTGTTTTCCTTTTCCTACTTCTGATTTTCAATGGCATGTTTAAATAATTCATGGTTGAATCTTTTTAAATGTATGTGATTTTTTTTTTTGTGAAAATCAAATAAGATAACATTTGTAAAGTGCTTACTACAGTACCTGGCACATAGCACATTACCACATAAATGATAGCTATCATTATTATTCTGACAGTCTCTTTATTATAAATTCTTATTTTAGCTCTTACAGGAAGATGGTCTGACTGTGCACAGACAGCTGACAAGAATAATGTCCACATCTATAATAAATCTTTTTCTCTCTGTTAAAATGTATTCAGTTTCATTCTTTGTGACATTTGGTGTTTGTCATGCCTAGATCCCATCATTTCTTTTTCTGAAGAAAGGTTTCATGATAGAGGGCTGCGAGGCTTCTCTGTAATCTGGAATTCTTTGGCTTTGCTTGTTTCTTTCTCCCGAACCATGCTTTATTATGTATTTTTCCCCTTCCTTACCTTTTTCTACCTTTGCATTGAAGTCATCAAGTATGAAGAGTGTGTGTTGATTTGATTTGGAGGGCCACGTTCTTCTGGGAATTTCTCTACCGCTTCTTCCTTAGTGACTGATGTTGATGCATAAGCTGCAATTATTTTTCTTGTGAGGTTTTTGCAAATACTTGTCATTAGTACAATACATGATGACTGTAAGTCCCAAGACATAGTATTTCTTATAGCTTTGGGATATAAAATAATAATTACAGCTGACACTTTTGCAACACTTCGTGGTTTGCTAAGTGCTGTGTTAGCTCTTTTCATCCTTAAAGCAACTCTTTGAGGTAGAGGTGGTTATTATCCCCTTTTTACAGGTAAGGAAACTGAGGCCTGAGCAAGGTTAAGTGACTTGCCCAGGTTCATACAACTAGTTAGTGTCCGAGGTAGGATTTGGATTTAGGTCTTCTTAACTCCAGGTTTAGCAGTCTGTCCACAGCATCACCCAGCTGCGATGAAATCCAATCTGCCTTCTTCTTTCTTGGCCTCTCCCAGGAATGTTTGTGGGCCATTTTCCCAATTGCCTATAACTTCTTTCAGTAGCTAGTAAGTGTGTCAAGCAGGATGTGAACTCAGGTCTTTCTTCCTCTAAGTCTAGCGCTTTATCCAGTGTGCCACCTAGAGTGTAAACTCCTTGAGGGCAGAGATAGTTTTTGTTTTTGTTTATTATAGAGTTCATAGGAGTGGGTTCTTAGGGCTAATTTGTGTTCTGCCATCTATACATGGTAACATTTTGAAAATTGTTTTCTTATAGGTGACCTACAAATGGCTTAGCTACACACTAGGCGTCCACGTCAACCAGGCCAAACAGTAAGTAACCAGATTGCTCAAAAACTTTACTTTGCTTTTTTTTTTCTTTCTATAAGCTCCAAGTTTCTTTCCTATTAAAAAAAAACAAACCCAGATGATTTAGGTTACTATTATGAATTGTAACTCGTTTAGGACAAGTACAAAAGAGCATTTACTGATTATTTTATTACCTTTGTTACTGTTAATAATAACCATTTATGAAGCTCCCTACTATGTGCTGGATGGGCACTGTGCTAGGTGCTATGGCTACAAGAGCAAAAGACAGTCCTTGCTTTCAAGGAGCTCATAGTCTAATGATGGAGACAATGTGCAAACAACTCTGTACCTACAAGCTATGGACAGGGTAAATAGGAGGTAATCTCAGAAGGAAGGCATTGCCATTAAGAGGCATTGGGAAATGCCTTTTGTAGAAGGTGGGATTTTAGCTGGCAGTTGACAGTACCCAGGAGACAAAGAGGTAGGGGGAAGAACTCCTTTAGCTGGCATCTTGCCAGGGTGAGAGGTGGCTCCCACTGTAAAAATGTAGTGGACTTGTCTGTAAGGTTCTTCTTGGCTCTGTCCCTTTTTTTAATATGCCCTCCCCTCCACCCCCTCTGCTACTAATGCCTGGACTATGACGATACTTAAGTGAAGGTATAATATGGGTGCTTTCTCCAATGCTGTGAATTGTTACCTATCCATCCCTGCTTTCTTATTCTGTGTGCCTCTTGTCTTTTTTTCCCTATAAATTCTCCACATGTGATCCACCCAACATTTTATAAGTCTGCAACAATAATAGAATTGACATTTGTGTAGCACTGTGAAGTTTGCAAGGACTTGACATTTACAAAGATTTTTTCATTCGACCCTCACAACAATTAGCTAGGGTATAGATAGTACAGGTATTATCTGTGTTTTACCTGTGAGGAAACTGAGGCTCGGAGTGGCTAATTGATTTGCTAAAGTGTCTCTCAGCTTGAAATTGTTCAGGGTAGGATTTGAACCCAATCTTCCTGACTCCCAGATTCAGCGCACTCTCTGTGACATCCCACTGCAAGCTTTCAGATTGTTCATCTCAGATTTTGATTGTTTGGAGATTGTTGTTTCATGATTTGTCGCCATGTAATATGACCAGAAGACTATTGATGTTTAAAAGATGGGCTTTTGCAACAGGGAACAGGTTAGGATTATTGAATGTGCTGCACTATTTTTCAAATTCAACCTGGCTTTCTCTCTTCCTCTGGTTCTGGGCCTAACTCATTGTCTGTGGTGCTTCTCTGAGATGCTCCAAGTTCTGGCGATGTAATTGCCTTGATGTAATTGCCATCTAGTTTCAGTTGACCATCTGTACAGCAGGCCTTCCCCATCCGTTTGGTTCATCCTCAATGGATTATTCAGCTTTTCTCTGGAGTGTTCTTGGAATTCCTTGAGGAGGTTTGAGGGCTTGTTTGAAACAGAAGCATATTGGTGGACCATGTTTCTCCCACTTGGATTCTGTGACAGAGGTGTATGTGAGTGCTGTCAAGCAAACATCTTTCTTATTGCTTGTCAGAGGATTATTGCCCAAACATCATTTTCTTGTTGCAGTTCTCAAAGAATCTTATAAGATTTTAATATTTTTGTGGGAGGTGGTTTGTTATAGGAGAGTGTTTGGCAATCCATTTGGTCTCCTGAATTAAATGCCTTTAAAAAAAATCAGCAAACAGTGAAATCTTGTATTCCTATGTCTCTCAGGCAGTTGGAACTCTGAAGATGTCTAGAATGTTGTGAAAGCCCATGTGTTCACTTTTTAGTTGTCCTCGAGGATAACTTTGTGTGTGTAGATAATTATTATAAAAATTCTATACTTATTAGAAAGTAGGCATATGGGTCAGTAGTTACTGGTGTTATCCCAGTCACTTTTAGAGGAGTCATGATGCCATTTACAACTTTTTCCAGGCATCTGATATCTTTTCTTCTTTCAGATATTTTAGAAACTTTACCATCAATACTTTCATCATTGTGTTTCTTCCATTGTGGATTTATATTCATCCTTGATTTGGTCGAGCTGCTCTCCCCAATTTCATTTTTAAAGTTCCGTTTCCACTTCTGTGTAGAGTATTTGGGACTGAGATTTTTTTGTTGTTCCGTCATTTCAGCAGTGTCCAACCCTTTATGACCCCGTTTGGGGTTTTCTTGGTAAAGACACTGGAGTGGTTTGCCATTTTCTTCTCCAGCTAACTTTACAGGTGACAAAACTTAGGCAAACAGAGTTAAGTGACTTGCCCAGGGTCACACAGATAGGAAGTGTCTGAGGCTGGATTTGAACTCAGTGCAGTGCTCTACCCACTGTACCATCTAGCTGCCCCAAACTGAGATGAGAGAGCAGATATGGTAGTCCTCCAACAGTAGAGAATGAAAATTGGTTACTATAGAAAGAAAGTCTGGCATATTTCTTCATTTTTTTGGTCTGTTTTTTATTCTCCCAGTTTCATCTGAAAATGTTCTTAGAATAATCTACCTCATTTGGGTTTCACTGCAAGATCTTTGTGGTCATTTTCCTTTCCGCTCCAAACCTACTCCACTTTTAAAAAAATTTTAGACTCAAACACCAGGACACAAATATAGAATAGAGAAAAGGAAAAAAAAGATATCATAAACTTAAATATTGAAACTTAAATACAAAGTAAGAAAAGAAAAAAAAAGTGTGTCGTGTGCATAACAGAACATAAGAGAGGATTCAAAATATGTAGCGACACATTTTCATTTCAAGAAAGCCCGTGTGATAAATACTACACGTTGTTTTGAGAGCTGTCCATCTTTTCTTTGCTTCCTTTCAAATTTTCTTTTGTTCTCTTCTACGCACTTTTTACTTTCTTCTCTCCCCTCTCCCCGGGCTACAATTAAGTGTACATATTTTATATAGATATATACATGCACATATACATATATACATACATATGTACATGTGTAGACATATACTTTCCCTAACAAACTCTACTCCTGATCTTTGTTTTTATGTTTGTGTATATCTCTTATTTCCTGTCTCTCTTGATTCTTCTACTATGCTTCTGTCCACTACCTTCCCTACCTATTACTTAGCCTATCTACCCCCACCCCACCCTCCTGCCCAAGATCCCTCCCCATCCTCCCATTCCCATAAATCTAAACACCCTTCTATACCCTCCTTTTAACCTCCTCCCTCACACTTCCCTCTAGAGATCCCTCTGGTATCTTCCCAAGGATCCCTCCTTTATCCTCCCATTTCCGTTGATCTGAACACCCTTCTGTACCCCCTTTTAACCTATTCCCTCACCTTTCCCTCCAGAGATCCTGCCCTTGTCCTCTCCCCCCTCCCTATCATGTTACTGTTTTATTTCTTCTGAATTTAGAAGACTTTTGTACTCTTCTAAATATATATGTATTGTAGGTTACCAGAACTACCAGCCCTCCTTCTCCATTTAATTCCTTTGTGTCCTCTTGCTCCTCATTTGTATAAAATAATTACTCTTTTTAGCTGTTCCTAAATGGTTTAACTTTTTAAAGTCATATCATACTCAGGGCTACCCTAGTCTTTCTTACAAACTACCCAATTACTAATGTCAATATTAGACATACATTTTACATATATAAAAGGTAAATCATCTGTCCTCATTGAATGTCTTGGAATCAGTCTTTGGTATGTACCTTATGTTTCTCTTGGCTCTTGCATGTCAGATCTTCTATTAAATTCAGGGTTTTTTTTTTAAACAAAATCCTGAAAGTCTGACAGTTGATCAAATGTCCATTTTTTTTTTCATTCGGGATTTTGCTTAGCTTTGCTGAGTATGATATTTTCAGCCAGAGCCCCAGTTCTTTTGCTCTTCAATATATAGTGTTGCAAGATCTGCAGTCCTTTAGTGTTTCTGCTGCCAGGTGTTAGGTGGTTCTAATTGCGGCAATGTCATGTTTAAATTTTTTTCTTGTTGCTCTTAATATTTTCTCCTTGAGCTGGGGGTTTCAGCATTTGACTGTAGTTTTCCTGTGGGTTTTCCTTATAGGATCTCTTACAAGTGGGGATCGATGGATTTTTTTCTGTTTCTGCTTTCCCCCTTTGTTCTAATGCTTCAGGATAATTTTCTTTAATCATTTCTTGTATTATTGTATCAAGATTCCTTTCTTTCGATCATAGCTTTCAGCAAATCCAGTTATTCTTATGTTTTCTCTTCCCTATCTGTTCTCTGTATTTTTTCATTCTTTATATTTTATTTATTTCTTGATCACTTATAACTGCACTGGCTTCACCTTGCTCAATTCTGTTTTTTTTGGCAGATGAAATAATGGAATTCCCTTATTTGAAAAATGATACTGAACCTCAGAGATCAGTTAAATGTACTGCTGGAATGGGGGTTCTTTTTTAGACTCTGCTGTTCCCTTTCTTTAGCTGTACACAGATGGTCAGAAAGTGACAGATGAGTGTTTTCAGGACACAACTCAGCTCCCACAGCTCCCATGTTTCCATTCATTTAGGTTATGTTTCTTTTTAGCATTGATGTTTTTGCATACCCAGTTCATACCATCCTGGTACTCCTGCTGTTAGGGCTGAGCAAGACTCCATCTGCCGTATCCTATCGTGGATCGTGTGTAGGTTCAGCCCTTGTGTAATCTCTGAGGCAAGTCCTGCTTGTTAGCAAAGATGAGCACGGGGACACCACTTAGCTTTTCTTTATCCAGTAATTCTGCTAGTTCCTGACCTATCTCTTCAAATCGTTTTTTTGTCTGCACTGTCAATAACATGTAAGTGCATCAGTATTTTCAAAATAATTCCTCCAGTATGGCTTGATTTACCTCTGTCCACCAACGTCCCATACGTTCAGTTTAAAGTGACTGTGTAGTTGTAATGTGACTGATGTCTTCAGGTGCAAGCTGCTTCAGGAGTGTAGTTTTGCCAGCATTATCCAAGCCCAGGAGAAGAATTCTTACCTCCTCATCTAGTGCACTCTTCAGTTTTTACAGGATTGAGAGTAAACCCGTTCTCCCTCCTCCTCCTGCCTCTCCTGTTACCAGGGGCAGCTCCAATTCTAATTTTCAAGGTGGCATATTCTTCCTTAAGATTCTGGTTGACTTTCCTTTCATAATCTTCCTGTTTTTCTTGGAATGATCTTTTTTTTTTTTTTAGTTTTTTCTCAGTCTCTCTCATTTGATTTTTAAAGTCTTTTTTAAGTTCTTTAAATTCTTTGTGAGCAGGTGACCATTTGACGTTACTCTTTGCAGTGGGAGAGGGTTTCTTTGCTTCAATATTCTCCTCTGAAGATGAAACCCAATCTTCTGTATTCCCATAATAACTTTCTATCGTTGGATTCTTTTTCCTTTGCCTGTGCATTTTTTCAATAGTAGTAGCTTGATTTTTGTAATCACTTCTAGTCCTGGAGTATGGGGGTAGTGCCTCTTGCCTCAGATCTTCACTTCCCTTTTCTAGCCTGGAACCAAAGCCAAACTTCCAGCCTCCTGTAAGTGCCCACAGCCAGGGGCATTCAGCCCCACTGCTTCTGCACTCACTGGGTGTGTACTGGTTCCTTCTCACCCCCGTTGCTCTCTTCAGCACAGCTGCTTCTGGTGTTCCCTGTCAGCAGAGGTTCCCTCAGTCTTTCCTGGCCCAGAGGCCCAATTCCCCTCACTATCCCCAGGGTGGGTGGTAGGAGAGTAGGGTACAAGTTCCAGTGGCTGGGGCTGAGGCAGCTTCCCAAACCAGCTAATCTCAGAGCTTGCTGCTTGTTATTAAGGGGAGCCTAGCCTGGAGGTGTTTACTCTTCACAGGGACCAAACCTCATCCTGAGATTTTTCTTCTGATCTCTGATTGTCCCAGGAGGACCCTTGTTGTGCCTCTATTCTTATTTATTTTTAAAACCTCCCCCATTTTGTTCACCCTGACTCTCTATTTTATCTCTTTTGGGGGGGCGGGATCTTGAGAGTTTGGAATTTTCTGACCTACTCCACAGTCTTCCCAGAATCCTCTCCCTTTCTACCCCTTTTTTAAAAAAAATCATTTTTCCCTGTAATGATTTTAGTCTTTTGCTTCAGTTTAGCATTGGGGCAGCTAGGTGGTGCAATAGGTAAAGTGCTGACCTTACTTCAAATCTGGCCTTAGACACTTAAACTAGCTTTGTGTGATCCTAGATAAGTCACTTAACCTCTCTTTGCCTCAATTTCCTCGTCTGTAAAATGAGAATAATAAAGGCACCTCCCTCCAAGGGTTTTTGTAAGGACCAAATGAGATAATAATTGTAAAGTGCTTAGCACAATGCCTGGCACATAATAAAAGGCATTTAAATGTTACTTATTATTAGCTATTATTAATTTTCAGTTTCCTAATTTTCTTTTTTTTTATAAATTTTATTTAATATATTTAGTTTTCAGCATTGATTTTCACAGGAGTTTGAATTACAAATTTTCTCCCCATTTCTACCCTCCTCCCCACTCCAAGATAGCGTATATTCTGGTTGCCCTGTTCCCCAGTCTGCCCTCCCATCTGACACCCCACTACCCTCCCATCCCCTTTTCCCTTCCTTTCTTGTAGGGCAAGATAAATTTCTATGCCCCATTGCCTATGTATCTTATTTTCTTGTTCCCTGCAAAAACTTTTGTTTTTGTTTTTGAAGATAATTCTCTCCCCTCTTCCCTTCCCACCCACCCTCCATAAGAAGTCCAGCAATTCAACATGAGTCACATGCGTATCATTATGTATAACCCTTCCACAGTACGCATGTTGTGAAAGACTAACTATATTTTGCTTCTTCCTAACCTATCCCCCTTTATTGAACTTTCTCCCTTGACCCTGGCCCTTTTTGAAAGTGTTTGTTTTTGATTACCTCCACCCCCATCTGCCCTCCCTTCTATCATCCTCTCTTTTTTTTTATCTTCTTCCTCCTTCTTTCCTGTGGGGTAAGATACCCAACTGAGTATGTATGGTATTCCCTCTTCAGGTCAGATCTGATGAGGGCAAGATTCACTCATTCCCCCTTATCTGCCTTCTCTTCTCTTCCTACAGAACTGCTTTTTCTTGCCACTTATATGCGAGATAATGTACCCCATTCTGTCTCTCCCTATCTCTCTCT
>CM053622.1:712600073-712625981 GCA_028646595.1 Phalanger gymnotis
TAAGGTGTTGTTTTCTTCAGTATATTTTTCAGTATTTTTTTAGGTCTCCTTTAGCAAGTCATTGACTTGTTTTTCATGGTTTTCTTGCATCCTTCTTATTTCTCTTCCCAATTTTTCTTCTGCTTCTCTAACTTTCTTTTCTAAATCCTTTTTGAGCTCTTCCATGGCCTGAGACCAGTTCATGTTTTTCTTGGAAGCTTTTGATGTAGGTTCTTTGACTTTGTTGACTTTTTCTGGCTATATATTTTGGTCTTCTTTGTCACCAAAGAAGGATTCCAAAGTGTGAGACTGAATCTGGGTGCATTTTCACTGCTTGGCCATGTTCCCAGCCAACTTACTTGACCCTTGAGTTTTTCAGCAGGGTGTGACTGCTTGTAGAGAGTTCTATGTTCCAAGCTTGGGGGGATGCGCCAGCTCTGCCATACTAGCACTCCTCCTTCCCCAAGAGCCCCCAACCTGGACTGGATTTAGATCTTCAGCAGACTGTTCACTCCTGCTCTGATCAGCCACTTAATTCCTCCCACCAGGTGGGCCTGGGGCCAGAAGCAACTGCAGCTGTAGTTCTGTAGCTGCCCCACCTCCGCTGCCCCTGGGGCGGTGGCCGAACCGCAAACTCCCTGTCCCTAGCAGCCTTTCCCACTAACCTTCTCTGTTGTCTTTGGTGTTTGTGGGTTGAGAAGTCTGGTAACTGCCCCAGCTCACTGATTCGAGGCTCTAGGGCACGCTCCGCCCAGCTCTTGGTCTGGTTGGTCCGTGCTGCCCATGCTGGGCTCTGCTCTGCTCCCCTCTGCTCCCAGCTCCGTGCGGGATAGACCTTACCCAGACACCATCCAGGCTGTCCTAGGCTAGAGCCCTGCTTCCCTCTGCTACCCTGTGGGTTCTGCAGTTCTAGAATTGGTTCAGAGCCATTTTGTATAGATTTTTGGAGGGACTTTGCAGGGAGCTCACGCTAGTCCCTGCTTTCCAGCTGCCATCTTGGCTCCGCCCCCCAAGTTTCCTGATTTTCTAATTTTTCCAGGAGTTTGTTATTCCAGTAACTTTTCCAGTATTTTGCATAGGTGGTACAGTGGATAGAGTGTTGGGCCTGGAGCTAGGAAGACTCCTCTTCCTTAGTTTGAATCTGGTCTCAGAAACCTACTAGCTAGGTGACTCTAGGCAAGTCACTTAATTCTATTTGCCTTACTTTCCTCATCTGTGAAATGGGCTGGAGAAGGATATGGCAAACCACTCCAGGATCTCTGCCAAGAAAACCCCAACTAGGGTCATGAAGAGTGGGACACGACTGAAAAATGACCGTTAACAACAAAGGTATTGCACCTCTTTGGCTAAGCAATTTATTCTTATGCTTTCCTTTAGAGATCTCACTTCTTTTCTCATTCTTTCCTTTATAATTCTCATTTCTTTTGTTTTTTAAAATAACAGCTTTATTCAGAACTTAACAAACACTAAATAAAATGGACACATACACATGATAGAAAAGAAGAAAAAGATTGCACGTGAAATTGCAGGTCTCTGTTATGAATTTTTTGTCTTTATTTTTAAGTATATGTTAAACTTAACCAATAGCTTTCAAAGCTTTCCTGCTTGTTTGTGCTTCTTTCTGGCCTTTCTTCTGTTGCCTTCCTAGCATTTAAAAAAAAATCCTTAATGACCCTCTTTTCTTCTTTTTGGCTACCTCATTCTTATCCACCCTTGAACTCCCATTCCCTATCTCATTTGGGACCAAAAAAAGGCCCACGTAACAAATATACATAATCAAGCAAAACAAATTCCAACATTGACTGTGTCTAAAAATCATGTACTTTATTCTTCATCTTAAGCTCATCACCTCTCTATCAAGAGGTGGGAAGTGTGTTTCATCCTCAGTTCTCTTAAATTAGAGTGAGTCATTTTGGCTAGGTGGCACAGATGAACATTGGGCTTGGATGACCTGAGTTCAAATCCAGTCTCATTCTTACAATATATGTAGCCCTGGCAAGTCACTGAGCCTCTCTTTGCCTCAATTTCCCCATCTATAAAATGAGGATAGTAATAGTACCTCCATCCCAAGGTCATTGTGAAGACAAATGGTATGATGTTTGTGAAGTGGTTTGCAAACCTGAAGCGCTGTCTAAATGCTATCATTATTGTTTCTTTCAGAGTCTTCAGGTCTTTCAAAGATGATTTTCTCTATAATGTTGTTTTTACTGTATACATTGTTCTTTCTGCTTGCTTCACTCCATATCAGTTTATGCAAGTCTTCCTAGGTTAATTTGAGATCCTTTTCATCCTTTTTCTATAGGGGAATAATATTCCATTACATTCATATGTCATAATTTGTTTAGCTGTTCCCCAGTAGATGGGCATCCCTTGGTCTCTAGTTCTTCACTACTATAGAAGGAATTGCTATAAATATTTTTGTACCCTAGGGTCTTTAAAGCTCTTTTGTGTTATAGGCCTAATAGTGATACCTGTTGTGTCAAAGTTTAGTAATTCGGTGAATTTGGGGATGTTTTTTTTTTTTTTGGCATTTATTTAGTATTTAATTTTTCCCCAGTTACAAGTAAAAACAATTTTTAATGTTCATTTTTAAAACTTTTGAGTCCCAAATTCTCTCCTTTCGTCCTTCCCCACCCACCCTCGTTGAGAAGTCTAGCGATTCCATATAGATTATACATGTGTAGTAATGCAAAATACTTCTGTATAATAGTCATGTTGTGAAAGACTAAGTATATCTCCCTCCATCCTATCCCTCCCCCCATTTGTTTTATTCTCTCCTTTCACCCTGTCCCTCCTCAAAAGTGTTTGCTTCTGATTAACCCTCTGCTCTCTCTTCTGTAACCCTCCCATTTCTTATCCTCTTCTCTCCTACTTTCCTGTAGGATAAAATGCATTTCCATACCCAATTGAGTGTGTATGTTATTCCCTACTTAAACCAGTTCTGATGAGAGTACGGTTCACTTATTTCCTCTCACCTCCCTCCTCTTCCCCTTCACTATAAAAACTTTGTCTTGCCGCTTTTATGTGAGATAATTTATCCCATTCTACCTCTCCCTTTTTCCTTCTCATGGTACATTCCTTTGTCACTCCTTAATTTTATTTTTTAGATATCATCCCTTCATATTCAGTCTACCCTGTGCCCTTTATATGTGTGTGTGTGTGTGTGTGTGTGTGTGTGTGTGTATTCCCTCCAACTACCCTATTGAGAAAGGTCTCATGAGTTACAAATATCTTTCCATGTAGGAATGTAAACAGTTCAACTTTATTATTAAGTCCCTTATGATTTTTTTTTCCTGTTTACCTTTTCATGAGTCTTATATTTGAAAGTCAGTTTTTCTATTTAGCTCTGGTTTTTTCTCAAGAATGCATTAAATTCCTCTGTCATTGAATGTCTGTTTTTACCCCTCATTGATTACACTCAGTTTTGCTGGGTAAATGATTCTTGGTTTTAATCCTAGCTCCTTTGACCTCTGGAATGTCATATTTTAAGCCCTCTGATCTCATGATGTAGAGGCTGCTAGATCTTGTGTTATCCTGATTGTGGTTCCACAATACTTGCATTCTTACTGGCTGCTTACAATATTTTCTCCTTGACCTGAGAACTCTGGAATTTGGCTATGATATTCCTGGGAATTTTCCTTTTGGGATCTCTTTCAGGAGGAAATCTTTCAATTTCTATTTTGCCCTCTGGTTCTAGAATATCAGTGCAGTTTTCTTTGATAATTTCTTTAAAGATAATGTCTAGGCTTTTTTTTTGATCATGGCTTACAGGTAGTGCAGTAATCTTTAAATTATCTCTTCTGGATCTATTTTCCAGTTCAGTTGTTTTTCCATTGAAATACTTCACATTGTCTTCTAGTTTTTCATTCTTTTGGTTCTGTTTTATAATTTCTTGATTTCTCATAAAGTCATTAGCTTCCATTAGCTTTCCATTCTAATTTTTAAGGAATTATTTTCTTCAGTGAGCTTTTGGATGTCCTTTTCCATTTGGTTAATTCTTCTTTTTAAGGCATTCTTCTCCTCATTGGCTTTTTGGAGCTTTTTTGCCATTTGGGTTAGTCTATTTTTTAAGGTGTTATTTTCTTCAGTATTTTTTTGGGTCTCCTTTAGCAACCTGTTGACTTGTTTGTCATGATTTTCTTGCATCGCTCTCATATCTCTTCCCAATTTTTCCTCTACTTCTCTTGATTTTCAAAATCCTTTTGAGCTCTTCCATGGCCTGAGGCCAATTTACATTTTTTTCTTGGAAGCTTTGGATGTAGGAACTTTGACCTTGTTGTCTTCTTCTGAGTGTGTGTTTTGATCTTCCTTGTCACCAAAGTAAGTTTTTATAGTCTGAGTTTTTTCTCGTTTGCTCATTTTCCCAGGAATTACTTGACTTTTTAACTGTTTGTTAAGGTAGGGCTCTGCTTCCAGTGTGGAGGGCATAGTGTCTTGACCTTCAGGGGTTTTATGCAGCTATTTTCAGAGATACCTCTAGAGACCTGTAAGTTTTCAGTTCTTCCAGGTGATATGAGGAGAGGTCTTTACTCCTCTCCTAGCCTGTGCTGTGGTCTGTGAGTGACCATAAGCACTCTTTTCTGCCCTGGAACTGTGAGAAAGGTTCTCTCTCCACTCCTGCCACAAGCTCTGGTATGCCAGTGTTCCTCCTTGCCCCAGGCATGCCACCTTTGGCTGCGACCCAGATCCGAGTATGGGCAAAGCAACAGAATCCTGCCTCAGTGCCAGCAAAGAAACCCTTGTAATCTTTTTCTGATTAGTTGTTCAACCCCCTTATTGTCTGTACTGAAAGCTCTGGAAGCAGCTGTTGCTGCTGCCCTGGGGCTATGCCAGGGCCTGGTCTAGACTGCGCTTCTCTCTCACCCAGGTCCAACAGACCTTTCCTACTGACCTTCTAAGTTGTCTTTGGCATGACATTTGTGGGTTGAGAAGTCTGTTAATTGCCACAGCTACCAATGATTCAGTCCCCTGAGGTCTGCTGTGGGTTTGCTGTCACAACCTCCATTGGACTGCACTCCTCTCTCAGCCTAGTGCAACGGACCTTTCCTCTGGGCCTTCTAGGTGGTCTTGGGCTGGAAATTTGTTTTACTCTGTCTTTTTGTGGGTTCTGTTGTTCTAGAATTTGTTTAGAGTCATTTTTTACAGGTATTTAGAGGGGTTTGGGGGAGAGCTCAAGTGACTCCCTGCCTTTACTTCGCCATCTTAGCTTTGCCCAAAACTGGACTTATTTTCTAAAGCAGCCGGACCAATTCATAGCTCCATCATTAATACATTAGTATTCCTATTTTCTCAGCCTCTTCAGCAGTTATCTTTTTCGTCATCTAGTGAATATGAGGTGCAGTCTCAGAATTGCTTTAATTTGCATTTCTCTAATTATTAGTAATTTGAAGTATTTTTTTTCATGGTTAGTAATTTGGATTTCTTTCTTTGAAAACTGCCTGTTCATATTCTTTGACCATCTGTTAGGCCATTGTTCTTGTTTTTTTTATAAATTTAAATTAATTCCTTATGTATTTTGGATGTAAGACCTTTATCAGATATAATTGCTACAAAGATTTTTCTGCAGTTACCAGTTTTCCTTCTAATTGTAATTGCTTTGGTTTTGTGTAACTTCTTTTCCCATGCTTTCCTGTAAAGCTTTCATTTTATTTATATAATTCTTGTTTTAATTCTTCGAAGAATTCTGTATCTTCTTTGAGGCTTTGCTTGTAGATGTTGTGGAAGCATACTGATTTTCCTACACACACACACACACACACACACACACACACACACACACACACACTTTTTTCCCCTTCTTCTTTCACACACACACACACACACACACACACACACACACACACACACACACACTTTTTTCCCCTTCTTCTTTCTTTTCAGGCTACATATTGAGACCTAATATTAGGGCAGTATTTTATTCTGAAGTCTACTTGGTCTAACCTGATTTAGAAGCTCATATCAGTCTTTCTTTAACTATCAATTGAAATAATCCAGCTCTTTTCCATCTTACCAAAGACCCAACCACATTCTTTGAGGGAACTGGTTAAAAAATTATGGGAATGCTCTCTGAAGATAGCATTAGGGACTGGAGAAGGCCAGAAACTTGATTGATATCCTGTTTCTCCTTGCCTGGACTAGATTAGAGTAATGATCGCATTAAGAGAAATCTTTAATTACTTCAGTTAATGGAATTATTTCTTGAGTTCACCTTTAAATCCTTGAAAGGAAGATCCTTAGAGGGAGTGGTAAAATGATTCTCAGAAAAATGATTCTCTAGGGTCCACTGATGTTTTAAAATTTTTTTTCAACTAATTAGCATTTTTATTTGTTTTCTTTCTCACCTCTCCTACACCCCAAGGAAAAGGGAAAAAAAAACCAGAACCCAAACCAAAATCCTTATAACAAATAAGCTGTCAAGTAAAACAAGCCCTTCATTTAGTTATTTCTCACTTTTTGTTTGTTTTCATCAGGATGCTGTATGATTATGTTGAAAGGAAGAGAAAGGAAAATTCAGGAGCCCAGCTACATGTCACCTACTTAGTGTCGGGCAACCTTGTTCAGAATGGAAACTCTGTAAGTACCTAAAATCCTTTGCTAAGTTGAGGTATGCTTAAACTATAGGTGTCGTTGCTTAGTCATTTCAGTTGTGTCCAGCTGTTTATGACCCTCTTTGGGGTTTTCTTGGCAAAGATAATGGACTGGTTTGCCATTTCTTTTTCCAGCTCATTTTATAGGTGAGGAAACTGAGGCAAACAGGGTTAAGCGACTTGCTCAAGGGCACGCAGCTTGACTTGCAAGTCAAGTCTTCCTGACTCCAGGCTCAGCTCTCTCTCCACTGCACCATCTAGCTGCCCCTGAACTATAGATAATGTATAGTTAATGGCACATAGAGAATGGCTAACATTTTATAGGACCATTGACAGCTAGAACAGGAAGGGACCTGAAATATCAACAAATCCAACTTCTTTTTTTTTTTTTGGAGGAGGGGAAGGTAGGGCAATTGGGGTAAGTGACTTGCCCAAGGTCACACAGCTAGTAAATGTGTCAGGTCTCTGAGGCTGGCTTTGAACTCTGGTCCTCCTGACTCCAGGGCTGGTGATCCACTCACTGCGCCACCTAGCTGCCCCAAATCCAACTTCTTTATTTCATTTCTTGCTTTTCATATTTCCCTTAGGTCCTTACTTGACGTTATTAAATTATGCCTTGTTTCCTATTGAACCGTGCACGTGTTCTCTCTCTCTCCAAAAGGACTCTTGTTCTTCATCAATTATCTCCAGCACTGGGCATAGGGCCTTGAACATTGCAGGTGCTTGGTCAATTTCTGTTTGATTACAGGTGAAGAAATCAGAGGGGGAAGGGACTTAGTAGGTCTACATAGCTCCTGGGAGCAGGGCTAGGAGGCTGGTGCTCTTCACATTAGACCACACTGTTTTTGGTGCACAGAAGCTTCAAAGCTCATGATGATGAGTGGTTTAGATTTTTAGATTAAATTTGATTTGTTATTAAGAATAACAGCTTTTATTTGCAAAGTGCTTCGCATACATACTCTCATTTGAGCCTTTACCACAATACTAGTAGGTTGTGTGAATAACACCATTCCTATTGATGAGGCCCAGAGAAGTTAATATGACTTGCCTGTCATCACATTGTTCGTAAATGGCAAAATAAGGGGGAATGACAAGCATTTATTACGTACCCAGTAAATACTAGATACTGCTAAGGGCTGCACAAATCACCCCTGGGAGGTAGATGCTGTTATTGTCTACATTTTACATTTGGGAAAAGTGAGGTAGACAGGTGAAGTGACTTGCCCAGGGTCCCACAGCTGGTCCCATGTCTGAGACTAGATCTATGTTCAAGACTTCCTGACTACAGGTCTAATGCTCTAACCTCTGCCATTTATCAGGAAGTAAACCTAATTCCAAGCCCAGTACTCTTTCTAGTACAAGCCATCTCACCAAAATGACTTGATATAGTAAACGTTCTAAAGCTGAAATCTTTGGCAGCTCGTTTCACGATTTGCTGCTGTTGTTTTCTGAAATGGAGAAAGATGGAGTACATAGTAGTGGAGAGAGGGCTGGTGTCAGAGCCAGGAAGACCTGAGTTCAAGTCTCATCTCTGACACATATTGACTTACTGTGTGAATGGGCATGTCCCTTAACTTCTCCATGCTCTAGGCAGTTCTCTAAGGCTGTCAGTTGGAAAGAAGGTGCTAACCTGCATTGGAAGAGAGAGTTTCCTTGTCAGGCAGTTCTGTCTGTCTATGAAATCACTGATCCAATCCCTATCCTTCAAAACAGGCAGTCAGGTGGCTGCTTTTGCAATTTCCAATTCACCTTTGTCCTATGGCCTCCTTTTTCCTTAAAACTGGGAGAGTTAGGTCATTCTCATAAAAATAAAAGTTTCGTATGGAATTTAATTTCTTACTCTTTTTAAGATTTCTGTAGTCGTTAATTGTTTATGGCATGGTCTCTGCCTTAGGAACCATGAGATAGGTTCATGCTTCCCTCTCGACAGAGATGACATTCTCAAGAAATATGACTACTGATGCATTTGTACAGTCTTCATCGGTTACAAGGTTCTTCCAAATCTATTAACCCATTTGGGCTGGTGGTATTAGAGAGGAAGTCACTGAGGCCCCCAGAAGTTAAACCACATACTAAAGCCTACAGATCAGGTTAATGGCAGAGCTAGTATTAGAATCCTTGGACTTAGCTCAGTGTCGCATGATGTAGCTGACAGAGATAAGACCACAGTCTGCACTATCATATCTCTGCCTCACATCGTTGGACAAGTTATCGATACCTTTCAGCGATTTGTTGTGTAGAACTCTTCATCATTGCCCTAGAAATTTTCATGGTGAGGCATAAGAGGTCTGTAAATGTGTCGACTTATCATACTCCCCTCATCAGACAGTCCTCCCCCCCACCTTAGAAAACCCCGTGAAATTTTCTGTGTAAACATAAAATGGGTTTAAGAGATTTCTTTTGAAATACAGGCACCAAAACAAAGTCCAAACATACTTAACAGTAGTAAAATTAATTAGGAAGAATTGTGGGAAGATAGTGTGTTAGGATCTAGAGGACCTGAGATCCCTTTACAAATACCCTAGTAAAGCTCTAAAAAAATCACCAGAAAGAATAAGAAAGCCAAAGCCAAAATAGCTATAATCTTTTTTATCCAATCCAGGGTTGCACAAAAAGACTGCCAGAATTTCGTGAAAGCTCTTGAGTGGCTATCAGCCATGATAGGCAGATTGATGCAAAGATTGCAAGCAACACTGACCCAGAGTAGGAGATAGGGCCAGATCAGTCCCCAGGCAGTCTCACCCAGGGTGCAAGAGACTCAGTGCTACAGCACCCAGTAGGCCTGCCTAAGACATAGTGGGAGACCAGGCTAGATTAATTTCTGGGCAGTCTGTACCCAAGCAACAACAGGAGAAAGGGCCAGAGTGGCACCTGGGAAGAAAAACACCTGAGGTCTTGCAGGAGGCCTGAAACCAGTGCTGTCAATTGAATCTGGTTAAAGTCTAACAAAGTTATAGTAAGGGATAGAGACAACTGCAGGTTTAGGACTGTGCAAGGACACAGGAAGGACTCACATCAAAACCTAAGTTTGAGCCACCAGGAGACTGAGCCAAAACCCAAGAATTCCTGCAGAAGGCAGTCTAGTTTGAGCCACCCCATCCAGTACCAAACAGGGCATGTGCCCAGGCCATCACAGAATGTGGGAGGAACAGAGTACAAGGCCCTAAACCCAGATGCTGAGGCCTGGTGTTCCAAGTAAAAAGAAGAAAATGCTGTACACAATGAAGAAATGCAGTGGATTTAGAGAAGCCCAAGAGGTGAATAGAGAAGAGGAGAATAACCCTGCAACAGGTGCCTCTGAGAAAAGAAGGCCTGGCCACAATGTTGAAGGGGACTTAAAAGACATATAACAGGATGAGACACAAAATGTGATGTTAAACGAAATGGCCAATGGAGAGAGAAAATGGCAAGAAGAATCACTGGTTTAGAATGGAAGGTGATAAACCTTACCCAGGAATTGAACTCTCTGAAAACAAAAATGAGTAGAGAGCAACAATTCCAGTAGACAACAGGAAACTAAAACAAAATCAAAAGGTGGAGAAAATAGAAGAAAATGTCACAAGCAACTGACCTGGAAAACAAGTCAAGGGGAGATTAGTCCAAGAGTCTTTAGATTATGTTAAAATCATTACTTTAAAAAACCTAGTTACCATATTTCAAGAAATTATTTTTAAAAATCTGCCCAGGTTTATTAGAACCAGAGGGCAAAGTAAAAATAGAATCTACCATTCGTCTCCTGAACTTAACCCCCAAATGAAAATTTCTAGGAACATCATGGTTCAAAAATCCTAAGCTTCCATGTCAAAGAAAAAATATTACAAACAGCCAAAAAGAGAATTCAGGTACCAAGAAGCCATAGTCAGGATCACTCAAGATTTGTCAGCTTCCATTACAAGGAGAGAACTTGAAATTCAGAATTACAAGAGGCGAAAGATAAAGGCTTGCAACAAAAAATAACATACCTAACAAAATTGAGTGTAGTCCTGCAATGGAAAGAAATTGACCTTTAATGAAATTGAGGACTTGAAAACAATTCTTCCTGAAAAGGCCAGAAGGGCATAGGAACTTGGAACGGCAAATGCATGAAGCCAGAGAAGTACAAAAAGGCAAATATATTTGATCAGTTGGTAACAATGAGTTACTTATATTCTACTGAGAGAGAAGACACAGAAGACCTCTAATTGTCTTCAAGAGTCATGGAAAGAGTTAAATAAGACAGAAAGTCCAGGTATAATTTTGTTCTACTTTAATAGTCTTAGGAGAAGGACAAGGAAGAGAAAACGTAAAGGTAGTTTTTAGTTAATATTTCATCTATTGCACTGAGAGGAGTGGATTAAGAGTCGATTACATTGAAAAAGGGTTAGGGAGAGTGGGCATCCTATGAATCTCACTTTCATATGAACTAGATAAGAAAAGTTGCATACAATTCACACAAATGCGTGCGCGCGCGCAAAAATACTTATACTATAAAGAAATATGTTACGGCGAGGAGAGAAGAGAAAGGTTGAAGAAGGAGCCCAGGATAGGTGAAGGAATAGTCATAGGCAAAACATACTTCAGCATTGGAGGGTAGAGTGTTAAGAATAGATTAAAAGTAAGAAAAGAAATGTTAGAGACAGTGAGGTGAATAGAAGAGGGACAATGGATTCGAATAGATCTCTTCAGTTATGGGTTACTAGTGATAAGCAAACTCCTCATTCATCCCCTTCTTTATAAGAAAGTAGATATGGGAGAGAGAAAGAGAGGAAAAAGTACAAGAGGACAAGATGAAGAGAAATATACAGTTAACAGTCATAACAACATGAATGGCATGAACTGATCCATGAAAATGGAGGAGGATTATTGCAGATTACAAAGCAGGTTCCAACAATTGTTATTTATAAGAAAAACATTTGATAAAAGCTTACCCAGAGATAGGATAGAGGGTTGGAGCAAAGTCTTATGCTTCAAGTGAACTTTAAAAAAAAAAGGCAGGGTTAGCCATCATGATTTTAAATAATACAATGGTAGATATGGACACAAAAACATAAGAACGGAAATTGCATTGTACTTAAATGCACCATAGATAATGAATCAATACTTCCTATATATGCTCTAATGGTATAACATAAATACTTAAAGGAAAATTTTATTGAGTTGCAGGGAAAAATTGTAAAATTATAATATTGGGAGAACCCATTGTACTCCTTTCAAACCTATACAAATCTAACAAAAAGATAAACAAGAAAGACATTAAAGACTTGAATAGAACTTTTGAAAAGTTAGATGTCATAGATATCTTTTTTTTTTAATTTAATATATTTAGTTTTCAGCATTGATTTTCACAAGAGTTTGAATTACAAATTTTCTCCCCATTTCTACCCTCCCCCCCACTCCAAGATGGCATATATTCTGGTTGCCCTGTTCCCCAGTCAGCCCTCCCTTCTGTCACCCCACTCCCCTCCCATCCCCTTTTCCCTTCCTTTCTTGTAGGGCAAGATAAATTTTTACTCTCCATTGCCTGTGTATCTTATTTTCTAGTTGCACGCAAAATTTTTTTTTTGTTTTTGAACATCTGTTTTTAAAACTTTGAGTTCTAAATTCTCTCCCTTCTTCCCTTCCCACCCACCTTCCCTAAGAAGTCAAGCAGTTCAACATGGGCCACATACGTATCATTATGTATGTCCCTTCCACAATACTCATGTTGTGAAAGTCTATGTTTTGCTTCTTCCTACCCTATCCCCCTTTATTGAATTTTCTCCCTTGACTCTGTCCCTTTTCGAAAGTGTTTGTTCTTGATTACCACCACCCTCATCTGCCCTCCCTTCTATCATCCCCCCTGATGTCATAGATTTCTTGTGATTAGGACCAGAACCTAGAAACAGAATAGGAACAAAATAGGAACACAAAAATAATATTTTTCTCACCAGAACATGGCACCTTTACAAAAAATGATTGTGTATTAGGGAATTAAAAACCTCACAAACAAATGAGGAAAAGCCAAAATATTAAACATCCTGTATTGACCACAATACAGCAAAAATATATTCAATAAAGGACCTTTGAAGTTTGGATTAAAATAAAACTACTTTAATCCCAAGTAATTAGTAAGTCAAAGAACAAATCATTGAAACAACAAAATATGTCATTAAAGAAAATGTGAACAGAGAGACAACATACCAAAACTTAGGGGATACAACAAAAGCAGTGCCTAGGATAAAATATATATCTCTAAATGCTTTTATCAATGAAGACTAGAGGAAAGATTAATAAATTGAGTATGTAACAAAACAAAAAAAACAAACCCTAGGAAAGTAACATAAAAAAATTCCAAATGAACACTAAAGTAAAAATTTTGAAAATCAAAGAATTTAACAAAATCGAAAGCAAAAAACCATTGTTGACAAATAAAACTAGGAACTACTTTTTTTTTAAAAAACAGCTAAATAATCTAATTTTTTTTAAAAGTAGAAAAGCAAATGGAAGAAAAACTGAAATGAATAAGGAGAATTTACAACTATTGAATGTGAAATAAGGGAAACCTTAGTTAACTTTTGTCCAGTGTGCCAGCAAAAAGGATAACTTAGATGAAATTGATGAATATTTACGAAAAGACATGAAATTACCAGATTAATGGAACAAGAAATACAGTATATAAATAAATTAATATCAGAAAAAGAAATGAAACAATTCATAAATGAACAATTCATAAGAAAGGGGGCATCAGATGTATTTACAAGTAATTTATATTAAGCTTTAGAGAACAATTAAGACCAAAATTACACAAACAATTTGTAAAATATAAGAGAAGATATGCTTCTAAGCTCTCAGTGATGCAGATATGCCTAAACCAAGGAGTGACAAAGCAGAGGAAGAAATATTGACACAGAAATATTAAATAAAATATTAGTAAAATAGTTAACAGTATTTTAGAAAATTACATATTATGACTAAGTCAGATCTATGGGAGGAATGCAAGGTTGATTTAATAGAAGACAACAAATGTAATAGACCACGTTAATAATAAAAACCACACATTTATGTCAGTAAAGGCTTAAAAAAGATCGATAAAATCCAATATTCACTTCTTTTAACAACATTAAAAAGGGAAGGAAAAAATGGATCTTTCTTTAATATGGTAAGTAATATCTAAAACCAAGAGCTAACATTTTCTGTTGTGGAGAAAGAATTTCCAATCCTTTCCAGTAAGATCAGTATAAAGCACAAATGATCATTATCACCACTAGAAATTCTATATATAGCAATATAACAAGAAAAAGAAATTGAGAGAATAAGCAAAATCAAAGAAGAAACAAAACTATTACTTTTTGTAGATGATATGATAGTCTATTAAACTCGAAAGAGTCCACTAAAAAATTAATTGAAACAATAACTTAAGCAAAGTTGCAGGTTATAAAATAAATCCATATAAACTCTTAGCTTTTTTGTATATTACCTCCAAAAACCAACAGGAATAGATAGAGAAATTGCATTCAAAATAACTAGAATATGTAAACATTTGTGAATCTATCTGACAGGACACACATAGGAATTATAATAGTATATCTAAAACATTCTTTACAGACTAGAGATGAACCTAAATAACTAGATATTAGTTGCTCATGTGTGGGCCACACCAATATAACAAAAATTACAGTGTTATCTAAATAAATGTACTTATTTAGTACCATACCAAAGAATTACTTCATATAGAGCCAGAAAAATATTGATGAAATTCATTTGGAGGAGAAAAGGTGAGAATCTCAACGGAAATAATAAAAAAGGTAGAAAGAAAAGAACCCTGGCAATTTCAAATCTTATACTGTACCACAATTCAGTAATTATTAAAACGACTTGACATTGGTTAAAAGAGAAGTCATTCAGTGAATCAGATTTGGTACACGGCATATGGAAGCAAATGAACATAATAGCATCGTGTTCTATAAATCCAAAGATCGCAGCTACTGGGGTAACATCTCATACTATTTAACAAAAATTTCTGGGGAAATGTGCAATGCAATATTAGAAGAGAAACAGGTAAAAGGAGGGAGGGTTATAGTTGATTTCTCTGGAATTTTCTGTACCTGTTTGCTATTTTTGATAGAAATGGATATTGGATTTTGTTATCTCAATATCCAGTATAGATAAGTAAGGAACTGATAAAAGTATATAATAATGACAACCATATCATAATAGATAAATGATGAAAGGATATAAACAGTTGTCAAAGGAAGAAATTCAAGTATCAAGAACAATATGAAAAAATGCTCCAAATCACTAAAAATTAAAAAAAATTCATAACACTGAGGTTCCATCTCACATCTATAGCAAAGATAACAACAAAGGAAAATGAAAATGTTGGAGGGGCTGTGGGAAAACAGGCAAAATAATGCACTATTGGTGGAATTGTGAGTTGGTAGAGCCATTTTGGAAAGCACTTTGGAACTATGTCTTAAAAAAAATCTCTAAACTACGTCACTAGACTTTGTCACAGTGATAACATTACTAGTCCTAACACCAAAGAGATCAAAGAAAGAGGAAAAAGCCCTGTAGTATGTATTAACATTTTTGTAGTGGCTTTTTCTGCAAAGACGAAGAACTGGAAACAAAGGAGAGTGTGCATGGATTGGAGAACACTTGTACATATATGGTATATGCATGTAATTGGACTATTTGTGAGAAATTATGGAAAGGAAGATTTCAGAGAAACTTGGGAAGACTTATATGAACTGATGCCAGGTGAAGTGAATGGAATCAGTACAGTTTAAACAATAACAACCGCATTATAAAGAATAATAACTTTGAAAGACTTAATGACCAATCTCAATTCTGTCATGATGATGCATACTACCCACCTCCTGACAGAGAAGTGATGGCCTCAAAGCGCAGAATAAACTTTATCCAATTTGGAAATTTGTTTTTCTTGACCATCCATTTTTATTACAAGGGCACTGTTTTTAGTTTTCTTTTTCCCACTGAGGGTGTGTGGGAGAAGGTCTCCCCCCCAAAAAAAAGAAGAAAAAGAAAAGAGGGTCGAAAGGACAGAAGAGAATAGGCCAGAGAGAATCACAGTTAAGCAGGATGGATTTGAAAGTTATGTGTTGAATTTGTTGAATACTTTAAAAGAAGAGCAAACTGTGCATTATAGAGATTTGCAGTTTCTCATACAGTCTTCTTTCAGTTCCAATAGCTATCTATACACATATATTACATAATATGAAAATTCTCATTTGTTAGATTCAGAATGCAGTTCAGAATTATTTAGTTATGGCTTTTAAAATATTTGTAATATTGAAATAAGCCTTGTAACTTTCCTTAATCTACTTTAGAAGATTCATAGTGAGAAAGACTTAAAAGGTTTTTTTTTTTTTAAACTTTTTCATGGCATTCAGGGCTCTTTGTAGTCTGGCTCCGAGCTTTTTTAACTTGTGCTAGTTCCCATCATGCACTTTATGTTACAGCCAAACTGAGCTACTTTTTGTTACCCTACTTTTCCTTCTCCCCATTCTCAGTGTCATTCTATCCTTTGTTATTGGAATAGATGCTCTTTCCCTGCCTTTCACCCTTGCCTCAGAACCACTGTTGAAATTCCTCCCTTCTTTCAAGGTCCCCTCTCCCTCTACAGATTTATCATAGCTCCCTGGTGGAGGCCCTCTTTTACATTTAGCATCCTGTCCTTTGCATCATGTTTATGGGTGTATGTTTTTATTTTCTCTCTCTCCTTCTCTCTGTCTCTCCCTTTCTCCTTTCTTCTGTCTACCTCTCTTGCCTTTGCCAATTAGAATTAAAGTTCTTTCAGAACAAATCCTGTGCCATATTTATCTTTGTATTCTCAGTGCTGAATGTAGAGGTTATCACATTTTTGAGGTATCCATCGCTGTCCTAATACTCTTTCCAAGTGCTCTTGAAATAATAGAAAGAAAGCCTTAAAATTCTAATGAAGATAAACTGTTATTTCTTGCAGTGCCACAAGGTTGCAGTAGTGAGAGAAGAAAAACTGGAGGGTAAGTGTTTGAGTTGTTAAGCAAGTTTTTCCTCTTAAGGTACCAAAATGTAGGTATCATAAAAAGCTACTTTAACATCTGCACATAATACTTTCAGCTGTTTAACTGAAGAGTTCTGTATTCCTTTTATTACCAGTTTCTCAAACCTTTTAAAATATGATACTCCATCTGCCTAACCTCACACTCTTACAACTTAATAACAACTGACATTTATATAGCACTTTTCATCAGAAGACCTCAAAACTTCTGATGGACATTCCAAACTACTGAAAGCTTGATGGATTTTCTTACCAATCATGGAGAGACAGTAGCCTTTCATCAGTGCACTGTGCACTTTGACAGTTGTTTGGGAAGGAAATGAAATATAGAACTTCTCTGGAAATCCCAAAGGGCTTCGTGTACTTCCAAATTAAATGTTTGAGCACCGTAACAAGACTCTTCTGTTTTGTCTTGTTTTGTTTTGAAGCAAAAAAAAAAACAAACAAAACCCCAACAACCAGGAATCTATATTTAACAATGAGTTGTTATGGTCTTGGATTTCTGTTTCCTACCAAAGCATTAGCTATTGTCTTTGTATGTCAGGACTCATTTCCATACCAGACTTTCCATTGTTAGCCAAAGTTAAATTTAATGTATTAATGTTGGTAGTTACTGTTTTCCCCCATCTCTTCGCTTATAGTAACATTCTTCTGGTAGCAAAAGCAAGGTGGCTGATGGGGATCTAGGGTCCTAGATGTATCTTTTCCCTCTGTTTTTTCTTTATGTGATTGGCAGGTACTGTTGTATCTACCTTACAATAATAACTTTCATTTAGATGAGTGTAATAGGATCACAGATTTAGAACTGGAAGAGACCTTAGAGATCACTAAGTCCAACCCCTTCTTTTACAGATGAAACTGAGGCCCAGAGAGATTGTGACTTGCTTGAGGCTATATTGTAGTAGGTAGAAGAGTTAGATTTGAAATCAACTTTCTGACTCTACACCATACTGTCTTCTCAGGCAAGGCTTTATGAGAAGACTTATTTCATCTTTCCTTGATGCCGGGCTCTCATAATTCTACGAAAGTGCCTATTGATCATTGTTAAATTTATAGTAAAAATGAAATTTAAATTTAAAAAAATTCTGAGACTTTTAAAGCTCCTTGTTTCCAAAGGATTGTGCTTTTATGATTTACAGCTAGAAGAGACCTTGGAGATAATCTAATCCATTCCCTTTTGTTTTTACAGAGCAGAACAACCGCAGAGGTGGTAGGTGCCTTGCCCAAGGTGGCAGAGCCTGCCATGTCTTCCACCTCCAGTCCCAGCCCTTCTTTTTACTCCATCATACTGTATTCCTAGGAGTAACCCTGAGGAGTAGTCAGGGAGGGATTATTGTTCTGTTTCACTGATGAAGACACTGAAGTGAAGGTTACCCAGGTTACAAGGAGCAAAATTGGCCCTCAAACCTAGTTTTCTGTCTCCTCTTCTACTACCCTTTCCACTAGACTGTACTAAGCATCTTCCTAAGAGAATAGTATCTCTGTGCAGAGATTAATAGATATTACTATATGTTGGTTCAGGCAGAAATGACCTTCAGCAACCTTGTTTCCCCCAGCAATATGCTAGACTACAAATCCTCCAGTGACTTAGGGAAAGAGAAGCCCTGGTTGTCATCATCAGTCATCAGTTACTGTTTATTGAGTGCCTACTGGATGTGGGAGATGATAGTGGGTTCTATACTGCCTGAGTCACTACCACCTACCTTGTCAGAATGTCCTTGTTTGCAGACAGATGAGCTGATGTTATTGCAGGGTGGCTTGTTAGCCTTTTAAAGCTGTTGGACTACCACAGACTGCGAATGGTTTAATGCAGAAGGGTTTCTTGTTATATTCCTCTTCATGCCATGAAGACTATGTATTAACAGCATGTTCTTCCTGTTGACTTGTAGCAGTGAAGTCCAAGCTTGCTGTGACTGCCAGCATCCATGTGTACAGTGTCCAGAAAGCCATGCTCAAGGACAGTGGGCCTCTGTTCAACACTGACTATGACATCCTCAAAACCAACCTGCAGAGCTGCAGCAAGTGAGTGCTTTAAACCTTCTCTGTGGGCTTCTTGGCTAATTGGTCTTGTTTGTACAGTGGCTCTCTCTTAGAGTCAAATGTCAGCTATGGTTAAACCCCCATTGCCTTACAGGATAGCCAGTGCCTGGTTTGCTGATGCATTGTAAGCTGAAAAAACCAAAAGCTCTGTATGAAGGAAGACTGAATTTCCCCAGGACCCCCATACTGAAATCCCAGTGGAATTCTTTCTCTCAGAACTCCAGTGTTTACTACCATGTGCCTCAAAATGATTATTTAATAGAGTCACAGAACCTTAAAGTTTTCATGGATCTCAGAAAAATGTTGTAGTCTGATCCTTCCTTTGAAGCAGGAATCTCCTCTAGCACAGACTCAGAAAATCTCAGTGTTGGAATGGTTCTGGGAGGTCACCTGGTTTAGTCCCTCCCAGATGCAGAAATACCCTTTGTAGCATCCCTGATGAGTGACAATCCAACCTTTACTTGAAGGGGTGATGGGGAAACTATCTCCTGAGTGATGCAGCCTGCTCCACTCATGTTGAATTGAAATCCGCCTCTGTAGAATGATAACTTTCCTCCTTTCCTCCCCAAATTCTGTCCCACAAGAGTCAAGTAGTACATGTCTGTTCTCTCTTCCATGGGTTGATCCTCTAGATATTTGGAGACAGTAATGTTATCCCCCTCATTCCTTTTTCATTTCACCATGTAGGATGAAGTTCACAAAATCTTATTTCTTTTCTGATGCTGACTTTGTAAGTCATCATATAATCTGAGTTTAGGCTAAACATCTGTAGTTCCTTCAAGATGTCCTAGTTGTCTTCCTGATAAGTAGTCTTGCAGCCTCTCTTTGAACATCTCTGATGATGGGGAGCTCAGTAACAAGGCAATTTCTTCATTAATTTAATAATCAGCAGACATTGATTAAGTACCTACTATGTATAGAATACCTGTTGTGTTAGGTACTGGGGAGGATCAATAGTTTATATAAGACGTGGTCCCTGGCCTCATTGGGTTCACAGTCTAGTAGGGACATCTTTTCAGTCAGCCTAGCTAGGAAGTAAGTTCTGAAAAGATAAAATAAAAAATTTGTATGATTTTTATGAGAATTGAAAAAAATAATACAAGTCTGGTAGGTGTCAGTCAAGTTGAATGATTATTGGTTTTTGAAAAGCCTTCTGTATTACAATTGGAATGACAGGTTAGGTTCCAAAAACTAGTCACCGTATTGCAAACAGCATGTCGGTAAGCAAGATGAAAAGGGACTCAAGCAGTTTGAAAATGCAGTTTGCTCAGGGCCCCCTAAAATAAACAAGGCAAGTGGAAAACTTGGTAACAGGAAGCATTCTAATGAAATTTCACTTAAGCTATTCCCAGTAGAAATATGAAAAATTTATCTTCAATAAAGAAGTTTGTATTTAGCTCTGAGAATTGTGGGTCACCAGGGAACTGACTCATTTCTAAGATTGTTTCATGTGTTTGAAGAAGTGCTATGGAATCAAGAGTTGAAACTTTAGAACTGAGCAAAGGGCCTTTGTATCCTGGCTCAGATTTACAACCTGACTTGCTCTTTGCCTTGTTGCTGTTTCCAGCCCATTCCTTAGGCTGAGAAATATAGACTGAGAAGGGAACAGATTGTCACTGACCCGTCAGTAGATATAGACAGTTCTGTGAAACATAGTCCCCTTGATTGAGAAATAGACGTTTTTCCATTTTTACTTGTATAAGGGAGCAGAGTAGCTGGGGAGGTCGAATGGTTAATAGCATCGCTGATACCCTGTTCCTAACTTTAAGTGGACAAAATTATTTTTTAAGTATAGATTCTTAAGAGGTGATCTCCATGTGGGAACCTTATGTTTATATAGTCTTTGGAAGACTTTTACAAGGGTGGCTATAATAATAGCTCTTACTTGATACTCACAACCACCCTGAAAGGTTGGCGCTACTATTATCCCCATTTTACAAATGAGGAAACTGAGGCACACTGAGTTTAAGTGATTTACCCAGGGTCATTCAGCTAATAAGTGTCTTGAGGCTGAATTTGGATGCAGATCTTCCTGATTCCAGGCCTAGTATTCTATCCACTGTACCACCTAGCTGCCCTGTAGCTTGGGGTGGCTTTTGAAACTTAGTGAATGATAAGTAGATTATAATCTTATCAGTAAATCTTGAAGCCAGATCTTGATATCTAAAACAGCAACTACCACCACACTCTTCTCCATGACTTGAGTGATTCCCAGTGGGGGGGACCTGAAGTCGTTGGTATTCTCTTCACCTCGGTCCTTCTCCAAGGATCTTCATAATACTAATAGCTAATATCTCCATAGTACTGTAAAGTTTACAAAGTACTTTCTTCATAACCACCCTTTGAGTGGCAGTAGCACAAGTATTATTAACCTTTTTTATGAGGAAAATCTTTTACAAATGAGGAAACTGAGACTTGTAAGCTTGATTGACTTATAGTAAGTGGCAGCAGAGCTGAGACTCAAACTTTGAGTCTTCCACAGTCTGGTCTGTACTCTAAAGTTGGGGTCAGGGAGGTGGGGAAAGGAAGGAAGGAATTTAGGGAGGAAGGAATCAAATGTCCTCTTTCAGGCAGAAAACCTTTATGACTAGCTTGGGTCAACCCTGAACAGTGTGTCTCCTAGAGACCCCATTTTCTTAAGTCCTCAGCAATGATGCTCCTGGAATAGTAGTGCCAATGACAAATTTGAGATCAGTTCTCATGCACTTGGGTCTTTGTTCTAAATATTAGGAGAAAAACTTAATCTCTGATTTCTTTGTTTGGTTCTATTTTCTGGTGCTGACCTCATAAATCATCAGATACTAAATTCTTTCTTACTTTCTTTTTTAAAGGGGGCTACTGAACTGGTAGATCAAGGGATTGCTATAGACCTAGTTTATCTAGATTTTTTTCTTTTTTTAGCAAAGGGTTTGTATCATGTTGGTTACTCTTATGGAAAAGGTGGAAAGCTCTGGGCTACATGGTCTTCCATGGAATCAAGTGGCTGTATTCATAGCTGTGAGAAAGTAAATTGGCCAGTTCTCAAGAGGAGTCGGTAATGGCTGGATGTCAGCTTGGAAGGAAGTCTCTGGTGGAGGGTCCCCCAGGGAGCTGTGCTGCTTAACGTCTCAGGCAGAGAAATAGAGGCATCTTTATCTAATTTGGAGAAGGTCTAGTTAGGAGGAGTAGTAAATACACTGCACCGCAGCATCCAAAAACATTAGAACATTGGGCTGAATATGAGAAGATACAATTCATTATAGGTAAATGTAAAGGCTTATGCTTGAAATCTGATTTAATACTCACAAGATGGGGAGGTAAGATGATACAGCAATTTGAAAGCGGTCTGGGAGTTTTAGTGGACTGCAAGTTCCTTAGGAAATAGCAGCATGATGTTATATCCAGAAAGTTCATGTGATCTTGCATTAAGGGAGGCAAAACTTCTGGGACTAAGAAAGGGGTCATTCCACTATATTCTGCCCTCATCAGATCACATTTAGAGTGTCAGGTTCAATTTGAGATACCATGTTTTGGGAAGGGCATTGGTTAGCTGGAGTGTGACCAGAAGATAGGAACTAGAATGATGAAATACCTGGAGTCCATACTATGTGAAGATGAGCTGAAGGAACTGGGGATGGAGGGAAGCAGCATTTACATAGCACCTGCCATGGGCCAGGCCCTATGCCAAATGCTGTATTATCCCATTTGATTCTCACAACAACCCTGGGAGATAGGCACTACTGTTTATCCCCATTTTACAGATGGGAAACCTGAAGCAGGTATCAATTAAATGACTCCCTCAGGGTCCCCCAGCTAGTGTCTGAGACCACTCACGTCTACCTCATTACTAGTTGCCTTCAAAAAGAGAACTCAGGCAGGACATGAAAGGACTTGAGAAGCCATCTTTTTGTTTCTTTTGGTTAAATAATTTTTATCGATATCTTTTGTTTTTACATTGTCTACATTTCTCCTATTATCCTTATACTTCCTTGTTACCAGAAAGCCATCCTATATGACAGATTTTTTTTTAAAAAGAAAGAAAAAGAGGGGGAAAAAATCAGCAAAACTGATCAGTACATTGAAACACACTCAAAATACATGCAGTGTTCCATACCCCTGTGCCTTTTACCTCTTCAAAGGTGTGGAAGGCAGTATTTTCTCATATTTTTTTTTAGGGTGGTGCTTAATTTTTTGTAATTTTTCAGCACTCACTTTCGATTGCTTTGTGGTGGCTCTTTTTCTGTTGTATAGTGTTTTGTTGACGCTGCTACTTCACTCTGCATCAGTTCATGCGAGTCCGTTTTTCTCTGTATTTGTCGTCGTCATTGTTTTGTGTGATTCAGTAACATTCCATTACAGTCATGTACCACGATTTACTTATCCATTCCCCAATCAGTGGACATCTACTTTGATAGGCTTTCTTGTGGAAAAAGGATCAGACTTGTTCTTTTTTGGCCACAAAGGACAGAACTAAGATCAATGGATAGAAACCTTCAGCGACTCCTTTTGACTTGATGTCAGGGGAAAAAATCCTAACAATTAGAGCTCTCTAAAAGTGGAATGGACTTCCTTAGGAAGTATTGGGTTTTCTCTCTCACCGGAAGTCTTCAAGCAAAAGTTGGATGACCACTGGTAGGTGTATTGGCCATTGTGATTCCTTCCAACTCTGAAATTCTATGATATAGAGTTGGAGGGAAATCAGAGATGTCAAACATAGTGGTCCTCTGCACTTTCTTGCTGCAGAACCAGGCTAAAGTATAACTGGAAAATGTTTCAGAAAATAAATTTAAAAACAGTAGAATGTAGTATATAGTGTGACTTTTAAGTTATATTCACATTAATTTCTAAGTCAATATGTGTTCTTCAGGAATTCTTATGTATGGTTTAGTGCCCCTTGTTTCATTTGAGTTTTGACACCTCTGATCTAGCATGCCTCACTTCAAAGGTAAGAAACCCTCTGCAGGCCGCTGCAAGGCTTAATTAACGAGAGTAGAACCACCATTTCTTTGGTTTATTTTTGGTAGTCAGTTAATAAGTCTTAAGCATTTACTATGTGCCAGAAGCTGTGCTGAATGCCAGGGACACAAAGAAAGTCAGGAATATTGATTCCTGCTCTTAAGGAGCTCACATGTTAATCAGGAAGACAGTATGCAAATAACTATATTGTATAGGACATGCACAATGTAAAAGGAAAATAATAATCTTAGAGGGAAGGAACCAGTAGTGGTGGTGGGGCAGGGAGAAAGAGGTGGGAGGAATTTGAAACGTGTTAGAAAGTTAGTCCTTGTTTTGAGCTAAAACTTGCCTCCCTATAACTTCCACGTGATTTTAAATTCCTAGAATCTTAAGAATTGGGATCCTAATAATAACAGTCACAATAATAGCTGGCATTCATGTCGCCTGTTATGGTTTTGAGAGCTCTGATCCTCACAACTTGGAGTTCGGTGCTATTATTTTTCCCATTTTACAGAGGCCCAGGGTCACACAGCTAGTCTGTGTGGCAGAATTTAAACTTGGTTCTTCTTGTTCCAAGTTCAGCTTTCTTACCTCTGCCCTACTGGCTGCCCTCTACAGAAGCCTGCATCTCATTGGTGATATCTCTGACCAGTGTTAATCCACCCTCCACTTGAAAACTTCTAGCCATGGGGAACTTACTGCTTAACCAAGAGAGCTCAGGCTACTTTGGGGCAGTTCTTATCATTAGAAAGTGTTCTTTTACATTGTGCTAAAATCTGCCTTTAACTGTTAACCCATTGCTCTTATTTCAGCCAGCAGAGGCCAAGCCGAACAGATCTAATCACTTTTCTGCTAACAGCTTGCTGAGCATTTGATTACGTTCTCCATAAGACTTTTTTTTTCTACAGCAGAATATATCTTTATTATGAACATTCAATTTATGGAAAGCTACATAGAATAGAATGTTTATTGTTTGTTGTTTTTTTTTTTTTACTGTATTCTATAAATTTATTCAAAGATCAGTGGCAAGAAGCCCTTCTGGGACCCATCTACATCTAGGGAAGTTATAACTCAGACCTCTTTGGATTACCATAGAGACTTTTTTTTTTTTACAAAAATCCATGTAGACAAAACTCTGACTAAAAGGAAAAATTATCTGTTTTACAAAATTATGCTTAACAAAATAATTTATTTATGGAATGAGATCCACAGGATCATGGATTTAGACTTAGAAGAAACCTTCAAGGTTATCTAATCCAGTCCCTTACATCGCAGATGAGAAAAATGAGGCCCAGAAAGATTAAATGACTTGCCTAAGAACTAAGATCCACTGATTTCAAATGCAGGTTTCTTTTCATTGTAACACACTGCTTCCTATCTTCTAAAAAGCTCAATCACGCATTTATTAAGCACATATTATGTTTTAGGGATACAACTACGGAAATGAAAATGTCCCTGACTTTATATTCTATAGCTCCCTTAATGCTTTTAAATATTCCTTTACAGATTACAACTGGATGCTATTAGGTCAGGACTGGGTGGAAAATTTGAAACTGGAAACCATTATTATTATTGACAATATCTATATAACAATTTAAGGCTTACAAAATTGTTTTATGTACATTATTTCATTTGATCTTCATAACAATCCTGAGAGGAATTATCCCCATTTTATATTTATATAATATGATATTGAATTATAATTATCCCCATTTTACAGACGAACAAACTTGAGGCTCAGAGATGTTAAGTGACTTGTCCTAGTGTTCCATAGTAAGCACCTAAGGTAGGATTCAAACCCATGTCTTTCTTAACTCTAAATTCAGTACTATGGACACTAGGTCATGCTGCTTCCCCACTTTCAAATAAAGACTAATCAGAAATTTAAAAAGTAAAGTAAAAATATCTCTGAATAAAAAGATTGTTGCCTATTTTTATTTATTTTTTCTTTTCTTTTAATTTATTTTTGACATGTTTGATTTTCAGCATTGATTTTCACAGGCGTTTGAATTACAAATTTTCTCCCCATTCCCCCCCCCCACTCCAAGATGGCGTACACTCTGGTTGCCCTGTTCCCCAGTCTGCCCTCCCCTCCGTCGCCCCATTCCCCTCCCATCCCCCTTTCCCTTCCTTTCTTGTAGGGCAAGATAAATCTCTATGCCCCATTGCCTGTGCATCTTATTTTCTAGTTGCATGAAAAAAAAAAACTTTTTTACTTTTGAACATGTATTTTTTTAAAACCTTGAGTTCCAAATTCTCTCCCCTCTTCCCTTCCCATCCACCCTCCCTAAGAAGTCAAGCAATTCAACATGGGCCACATACGTAACATTATGTATAACCCTTCCA
>CM053622.1:712626481-712673438 GCA_028646595.1 Phalanger gymnotis
CTGGGGAACAGGGCAACCAGAATATATACCATCTTGGAGTGGGGGGGAGGGTAGAAATGGGGAGAAAATTTGTAATTCAAACTCTTGTGAAAATCAATGCTGAAAACTAAATATATTAAATTAAAAAAAAAAAGAAAAATTTTATCGTTGCGTTTTGTTTTCCATTCGTGTTCTTGGAATAGGTACTTCTGGGAGCTCTTTGAATTTTAATGCCAACTCATTCAGGGTGTTAAAATTTCAGTGGTGGGAAATTGATACCAGTGCTCTGAATGTGACCAGAGAGCTATCTTTTAAAAGAATTCCTCCAGATAATCCTTGGGTAAATTTATCTGTCTCATAAAAATCAGAACATTTCACATGTGAAAGAATGAATAGATTCAAGAGGACAGAACTAGGACCAGTGGGCGGAAGCTTCAAAGAGGTCCATATCAGCTTGATGTCAGGAAAAGAGCTTCCTAACAGTTAAAGCTCAGCTGAAGCAGCGTGCTCTCTCTTAGGGTGTGATCAGTTCCCCTCCTTGGATGATATCAGAAAGAGGTGAGATGGTCACCGGTTCAGCTTGTTGCACCTTGATTCACTATGGATTGGACTAGAGAGCACCTGAGATTCTTTCTAACTCGGGCTCTGGTATCCTGCTTTTGTTTTATAAGCAGTAAAAAACAGGAGGCTTAAACTCTAAATGTGGAGAGTGAAAAGTTGAACATCAGCACTTTTGTCTCCTCTGCCCTGGAATTCACTGTCATGGGAGCCCTAGATAGCAGATGAGGAAATGGCTTTGATGTTTTTGTGTTTTATAGCAGTCTTGATGAGGTTCTTAAAAATGCCACAGTCATTGGTTTGTCATGTAGTTCCTTCATTCTCCAGTCCCAGAGGAACATGTTCATTGTTCATAGCGCTCACTTTCCTCACACAGCAATATGCAGAAGACACCAGACGCCCTTGGGTCAATGGATCAAAATGTGATAGGGGGTGGATGGGGAGAGCCCTTTAGGGATTCTTCTCCCTGAGAGCTGGCCAGGAGGTCTGAGGGGGTTGCTGGTAGTTCTTTTGAGAGATTCAACTGTCAGCTTATTTCATTATTTTTCTTACAAGTAATCGAGGTTGATAATGTACAGTTTTCTGGAGATAGAGAACATTTTCAGTCATTTTGATGTGTGTATGTGAGTGGTTTTTTTGAACCTAAAACACCAAAAATAATAACGTTTCCATACATATAGCGGAATACAAAGATGAAACCATGAATCTCTATTTCATACTCCTTGGTTAAAAAAAGAAGCCTATAATAGATTCTGCATATTACTTTCAAAACTGCTTCCTTCTGAAATTCCTTCTGTGGATTAAAAAAATTGTTTCAGTGGTCTTTTCTTCCTTCTCCTCTTCCTCTTTTCCAATAAATTATAATAAAAAAAGGTACCAACAAAATAAAGGTGACCCACTAGCATCCAAGACTAAAAACTATTTTGGAATGTGTCAAAACAATGAAAAAAATGGAAGTAACAACATAGTCCCAAGGACCCTTTTCAGTAACAACAAATGCATAGTTTCTCCCCTTCTGCTGGATGTGGAATCCAGCTTCCAAGGAGGCAATAAGGAACGAACACACAAGGTTTTTAAGAGATGGAGGCCCTGGAGCATCACTATGGCTAAATCCTCCCTTGTAACAAGCATAGTGAAGCAAAACCAGATTGGCACATGTCTGAGGAATAGGATTCTTTTTGTACCTTGTGTCATCTAGAAGTAGATAACATGCTCCATCCGTCCTAGGTCCTCAGAAATCCTGACTGGTCATGGCATTGATCAGAGTTCTCAAGTCTTTCAAAGGTGTTTTTCTTTACATTGTTACTATCCTCATATAGGGTGTTCCTAAAGTCTGGACACATAGGCAATTGATGGCAATGTGGAGTTATTGCATCGAGTTCATGTGAATTTTGCAAAGCTCATCAACCTTTGCATCACAAATAATGGAAATCACATTGAAGAAGTTATTTGTTAATATTCCAATTAAATAAAAATTTCATTTATTTCATTTCCTGAAAATACGCATTTTTGCCAATGTGTCAAGACTTGAGGAACACCCTGTATAAATTGTTCTCCTGGTTCTGCTTACTTTACTTCTCATCAGTTCATAGTACCCAAAATTCTTTGAAATTTCTTTTGCTTATGACTGCTTCTTCCCAGACATCATCCTCCCTCTTAACACTTCCTCTCCCCTGTGTCTCGCTGTTGAATTTGATCTGTTTCTACCCTAGACTGCCTGTGTTTGATGTATTCAACACTCCTTTGTCTATTTCAGAGATGAGGCAAGTCACTTAACTCTGTATGCCTCTTCAGGTGCCCACTCCTCCTACCCTGTCTTCCACAGTTGTGTATTTTTCTTTTCACATGCTCCAAGTATGAGAAGTGGCCAGTTCCATGCCCTTCTTCCTCTTTTCTATACTCTGTATTCTTTTCCCCCTCCCTAGAGGCAGCTAGGGAGTTCCATAGTGCACAGGTGGCTGGGCCTGGAGTCTGGAAAACCAGAATTCCCATATGGCTTCAGACAGTTCCTGGCTGTGTGACCCTGGGCAAGTCACTTAACTCTGTATGCCTCAGTTTCTTCCACTGTAGAATGGAGATAATAACAGCACCTACGTCACAGAGTTGTGAGGTTCAAATGAGATCACATTTGTAAAAAGTTCTTACTAAAGCACAGTGACTGCACATAGTAAGCACTAGAAATGTTTATCCTTTCCCTCTTCCCATCCCCTTTTCTTTCCCCACTTAAAGCCTCCAGGACAGTACTGATCAACCCCAGGACCTCTGGTTTGTTGTTTTTTTAAGTTCCTGGCCTTAATACCTTTGAAGATACTAAGGTTTTGAAGGATGCTTATTTTTTTTCTCCGGTTAGAATGTTAGTTCTCTATCTTTTTACAGCTCTTTGCATTTGCTTAAATAAATTTGCCATTCTAGGTTTCTCTGGACTCTTGTGTTTCTAAGTACAAGATTTGGTGTCCAAAGACCTGAGTTCACACGTGGCTTCTCATTTAATAGCCCTGTGACTGGGGGAAAGTCATATGGGAATAACAATAGTACCAATCTCGAGGTTGCTTTGAGGACCACATGAGATAACTTAAAAAAAAAAACAACTTCCCAAACCTTCAAGGGCTATATAAAGAATTCTTTTTATTATTAATTCATTCATTCATTCACTTATTTATTCATTTCCCTGAAGTTCCTACTCAACTCTGGTCATTTCATTAGAATACTTAAAATCCTCCTTGCTATTAAAGGCTCATTTTCTCGTGTAGCTTTGCAGACTAAATTGTTATTGGTCGTCAGCCTAGATCTCTCTGAGCTTTTGGAATTTTTTACTATCAGGATCTGCTGGTTTAGCGGAAGTGGTCAGGCTTTGTTTGCTGCTAGCCGTAGCTCCCTAGTACTTGAGCTGCCTCTTTTTGGAAGGCAATGGTATCTTTTCTCTGAAGTGGGTCCTTTCTGGAGAGGACTTTTCCTTTTGGGGTTCCTTCCATGAGGTCATGGGTAAATGCTTCTTACCTGCACTTTGTCCTCTGGTTCCAATGGATCAGCAGTTTTTGTTTATAGTTTCTTGAAATTTGAATTGAATTGAACTGAATTCAATTGAAAATTGAGTATTTCAATTTCTTGAAAATTGAAATATTGATACTGTTCAGGTTGTTTTAGTCATGATTTTCAGGCAGTCCACTGATGTTAAAATGGTCTCTCCTTGAGCTATTTTCTATTTCAGAAAGTTTTTTTTAATTCTTTTCTATCATCTCTTGCCATGGAGCCATTGTTGTTTATTCTAGTGTCCAGGCAAATCCCTTCTCAGTGCTATGGGGTTGTTCCCCACTTGTCCTCTCTCTCTCTCTGGGCTTCCAAAGCCCTTATCCTGGGGTTTTCTGAGCACTTCTGCCTCCATATACACAGAGCTTTGCTGGCTCCCAGGGTCCCTGGCCTATCTCTGGCTATGTTTTGCTCTGAGAGATTACCTCAAACAGCTATTGCCCTTGATGTCGGGCATTTGGGGGAGTGCGAGAAGTCACTGTAGTTTCCCGTTGCCTTTTCTGATCATTATTCCGTCTGGTGGGAGCTTGGGAGTTTGGCTGGAGAGGTATGTGGGAACCAGGGAGTCTGCCTCCCTGTTCAGGCAGCCATCTTGGCCAGAAACCATCTCACCAGAAATTAAGTGACTGCTGTGTTACAGAGCACTGTGCTAGGGACCAGGGGAAGACTACTAATATACATTAACAAGTGACACATTAGAAAACAAAAACTAAAATGCGATCTAAGTTCTGAGAAGGGGAAATGGTTAAGAGTCATGTGATGTGGTTTTTTCCCCTCTTGGGAAAAAATATTAAACAAAAGCATGATAGTTTGTGTACTTTAGCACCTTTACTTTCAGGGAAATAAGTTGTTTGGTTCTCTGCTTTCTTTTTGTCCCACTTGAACTCCTTTTTCTGTTGTAGCTGTTTAAAGTCTGATATCCTTCTGGGCAGCATCCATCCCATTGTGGTTCTGTATCTTTTATTCCAGAGTTCACCGTCTCAGTTCATATTCACAGTGGATGATTTATGGTTTCATGTTGGCTGCTGCTCAGTCTTCTTCACCTCTGCAGGTCATTTGGCCTAGTGCCCTGTATGGTCGTAATTTTTAATACTGACTGACCTAATCAGCGGGGAGAATAGTAGATCCAGATTTTGTGTTGAGTTTGAATTCAGGCATGAGATTGAGGGAGCAGGTGAGGCAAAACAGCTACTCAGTCCTCTATCCAAAAATTTCATTATGCTGATTGAGCAATAGGTCAGTTGAGGATTTTCGACTCCTCCACTCATGGGCTTTGCACATTTGCTGACAGATGGGATCTCCTCAGTGACACCGTCCTTCATTTTCCTCTGATAGAAAAGCTTCCATAGGCTAATGCTTTCCCTCTGAGATTGCCTTCATTTTACTCTGCAGAAGTCTTATATGCACACAATTATTTCCATACTGTTTTCTCCATTACAGTGTGAACTCCTTAAGAACAGGGAACCTTTCTTTATACTAAGCGCTTAATAGATGCTTACTTACTGGCTTATCAACCACATCTCCCCTAACAATCTCTCTTTCTCTCTCTGCTAATCTCGGTGTAGAACATTCTTCCCAGGTGAAGAACAGGGTCCCTGAAAAGCTTCCTCACACAGGAGCAAGATCAGCATGGAGTTTGGAGAGCTGAGTTTAAGACTGTATTCTGCTACTTCCTAGCAGTGTAGCCTTGTTGTGGCTCTTCTCTAGGATTTAGTTTTCTCCTCTGTAAAATGAGGATTTGGACTAAATGATCTCTTAAGGTCCCTTCCCTATTTCCACAGCAATAATTGATGACATTTTTACCAAGTGCTTTGCATATATTATATAGTAAGATCTTTTCTAGTTCTGACCCTCTGGGTAATACGTTCTAATGTACATTTGTTTTAATTCAATTCTGACATTCTGTACATTTGAGTCTTGACTAGGAAAATACTCATAAGCCACAGGTTCCAGCCATAGCCATATGATGATGTCCCTGTTGGGGAAAGACCCCAAGCAGGCCTTGTTAGCAGCATACTATACTTGCCAGTGGTATGCGTCCATTCAGTGCATTCTCTTGTTTATATGTTCCCTTCATGCAGACAAAGGTTAACTTAAATGTAAACCTCCTGCTTGCTTTCCGACTGGTAGGAAAAAAGACTTGTGTGCTTTTTAAAATTTGTATACCAGCGTGTACTTTTTTTCTTTTTTTTTTTTTTTACAATTTTTATTAGTTTTGAACTTAAATACAAAAAAGAACATTTCCATGTACACAGCACAACACAAAAAGAGGATTCAGTATAAAACCATGAATTTCCATTTCACACTGTTAACTTTTCTTTGAAAAACTAATAAAAACTACAAAAATCATTTTCACAGCTACCCTGCTTTTCTGTGCTTCCTTCTAAGTTTTGTTTTGTTCTCTGCTATGTACTTTTTTTCCCCCTCCTTCCCCACCCTGCTTTAGAGAAGGTTACCATTAGACACAAATATGTTTATATATGTAAAACCATACAATACATACTTCTGTTCACCAGTTTTTTCTCTGGATGTGGATAGCATCTTCATAGGTCCTCTGTAGCTGATTTGAGTATTTATAATGACTTAATTGTGCAAAATTGTTCTTAGAGCAAGATTACTGTTACTGTATACAACTTTTTCTAGGTTCTGCTCATTTCACTCTTTGTTATTTCATGCAAATTTTTCCATGTTTTTTCTAAAATTAACCAGCTCATCATTTCTAACATGTAATATTTAAGAGAAAACCACCAGAAATCCCATTATTGGACCTGGTAAAGTCAAGTATAAGTAGAAGACTGTTTCCTGGAGAGTGCATCCAGTTCTCATATGTCTAATTGGTTTTTGTTGTAGTTGTGCCAGATTCTCCAGGGGCTTATGAAGCTGAGTCACCACCTTCAGGTCCTCCTCAATCTCCCCTTCCCGAGCCAGTCCCGAAGGCTGAGCCAGAGCCTCCTTCCATCAAGGTAAAATGTCTATGGCTGGAATTTGCTGTTGCCTTGCAATCTGCCTTACTCATTTGAGGTTCTAAAGTTTCTGTAGCCCTGTCTCTCCCATACTGTACATGCTGTTTGGATAATTGTGGACAAAACAACCCTGTGAATCTCGGTTTCCTTATCTGTAAAATGGGAATAATAGTTTCACTACTGACCCCATAGCATTGTGAGGAGCGTGTTTTGTGAATATTTAAGCATAGCATGAGTAGTCGTTACTGTTCCTCTTATCATTGTCATGAGTTATTCTTCAACTGAAGAAAGCCTTTTTTATTATTTACTCACATACCCTTAAGTAGTTATAGGCCTGCTGTCAGTCCACAGTTTCTAGAGTTGTGCTACGACTGTTCCCTTCTCTTAGATTGGAGTTTTTGGCAAGGGAGCACGAGATAGTTTGGACATGAGTCCTTGCAGCCATTTTACCCACTTGCCCAAAGACAGAATAATGGGGAGAATAGAGGGCAAATTCAGTTGACTCATTTTTACTGCATTCTGACAGCCTCCTGTAAGAAGGTTGAGAAGTACAATAGTTTAGCAGATAGGAAGAGAATAATAGCTGATAATGATCTATTACAGGCTCAGAGATCTACAGCTGGACTGGTCTTCAGCAGCCATAGAGTCCAGCCCCTTCATTTTACAGACGAATAAACTGAGGCCTCACACAGTTAAGTGACTCACCCAGAGTCATAGATCTATTAAGTGGTAGAGCAAGGATTTGGAGACCAGACTTTCTGCTGCTAAAACCAGGGTTCTTTCCACTGTCCTAGGCTCCCTCCTCTTCTTTTGTGGATGTAAAAAGTACTTAATGTAAATAGCTTCATTTCATCCTCACAGGTCTATGAGAGGAGAGGAGCAGAGCAGATTCTGCAGTTATCCCCCACTTGACAGATGAGGAAGCAGAATCTCCAAGAAGTTAATTAAAACATTTGAAGTCACTTAGTAACTGGTAGAGCTGGAGCTCTAACTTAAATCTTCTGACTAAACGAAGTCCTAAAATCTGGGTGTCTGCTTTCTACTCTGCGTTATCTAATTTTTCAGTAAATTCATTATTTCTTGCTTGGACTTTTTCAGTGCTCTCCTAATTGGTCTCCCTGCTATCTAGTCTCATCCCTCTCCACTCCATCCTTTGTCAGCTTTCAAAATGATCTTCTTAAAGCACATATCTGATCATGACACTCCTATTCAAAAAGCTTCAGGGACTCCCTATTGCCTGTAGGGTCATTCAGTCAAAAAGTACCAGGTGACTCCGTGCATAGATTGCTGGACTTGAGTCTAGCATAGAAGTCAGACAGTCAGTAAACATTACATGCCAGGAACAGTACTAATGAGTGCTGGACATAAGCATAAAGTCAAGAAGAATTGAGTTTGGTTCCTGCCTCAGAAACTTGCTGCATGATCCTGGGCAAGTCACGTAAGCTTATTTGTCTCAGTTTCTTCATCTGTAAAATGAAGATAATAATAGCATCCCAGAGTAGTTTTAGGGAGAAGATGAAATAACATATGTAAAACTCTTTCTAAATCTTAAAATGCTTTATAAGTGGTAGCTACTACTGTAAGTGTTGTACCCTTTCAACAGGAGCAGAGATTGTTTTTCTTTTTGTCTTTGTTTTGCTAATATCTTGCACATAGTAGGTGTTTAATAAATGCTTATTAATTTAGATTGCATTAATATAGATAACTGAGAGTTGAAAATATGTATGTTTATTGATTCGTCGAAAATATCCAACCCTCCAACTGTGAGGATCCTACAAGGTTCTCTCCTGGGGTTAGAAGGGCCATGAGAAGCTTCTACCCAGAGGAGTTAGATCAGCATGGAAGAAAGAGAGCCCTGGGGCTTTGGAGACCTGAGTTCAAGGTTGTTTTCTGTCACCGATTAGTGGTTCCTTTAATGTTCCTCTTCTTTCTTCACCTTCTCACTCATTGATCATTGATCATAAATCATAGATTTAGAGCTAGCAAGGATAACCTTAGAGGATATTGAGTCCAAACTTCTCAATTTATAGATGAGAAAATCGAGGCTCAGAGACATTAGTTTACTTGCCTAATCTTCATTCTGTGTACTCTGCTGGGCTGCCTCCTCATCAGCTCCCATGGGTTTCGTTAACCTCTTCCTGCAGATAATTCCCAAATCTACATGTCCAGGCTTAGTCTTTCTCCTGAGCTTCAGTCTTACATCTGGAACTACCTACAGCACATTTTGAACCAGATGCCACTTCTAACTCAACATGTCCAAAACAGTTCATCATCTCTGCCCCTCCCAAACTTCCCCCTCTTCCCTGTTTCTGTGGAGGGCACCTCCATTCACTCAGGTTAGGACCCTGTGTATTATCCTCACCTCCTCCCTTTTTTGCACCCCACATTCCTAACAAATCTCTGATTTTATTCTTTTTCCCTCCACATTGCCTCTTGCATTTGTCCTTTTCTCTACTCCCAGGACCCTTCTAGTTTCACCCAGACCGTTGCAATAACATGGGACTGTTGAGCTCTTCATGCCCTTCAGTCTGAGGGGTCGGGCATTCAACAGGCATTTTGTTCAGTGCCTGCTGTGTGCCAGGCACTGAGCCCTCAGGCAGCTGAGGTTCTAATGGGGAAGATGACAAGGACACAAAAAAGTATAGAAGGAATAAATACAAAGTAGTTTGGGAGAGATGGCCTTTGTGGCCTAAGAAGGTGGTGCTTGAGCCGCATCTTAAAGGTTTCAGAGCAATTGTGTAAGGTGAAGGTGATGAGGGAGTGCTTTCCAGGACTAGGCATGACCAGTGCAGAGGCCCAGAAATGGGCTGAAGTAGCACGGGAGAGGAACAGAGAAAAGGTCTGTGGGGCTGAGGGGGTTGGGGGTGTGAGGTAATGACCAGTGAACCTGAAAAGGTTAGGACCGGGTTGAGAAGGATTTTGAAAGTTGAAAAGGGAGTTATAGTTTATCCTTGAGGCAATAGGGAGCCATTGGAGTTGATTGAGTAAGGGAGGGACTTAGTGATATTTGTGCTTGAGGAAAATCACTGGCAGCAGTGTGTAGGATAGAGTACAGTGGGGAGAGGCTTGAGGCAAGAAAGCCTGTTATAAAGGTATTACAATAATTTCGGCAAAAGGAGCTGAAGACCTGAACTAAGGTGGTACCTGTGTGAGTAGAATGGAAGGATCAGGAGAGAGATATCATAGAGGTAGAAGTGGTAAGGGGTGGCCACTACTTGGGATGAAAGGAAAGTGGGGAGAGAAGGATAAGGATAAGTTTACGAACCTAGGAGAGATGAGGTGCCTTCACCATAGAAGTAAGAAAGTTGAGAAAACTTTGGTTTTGAGGAAAACGCCTTGAGTTTAGTGTTGGACATGTTGAGTTGGAGCTGTCTCAAGGACTTCCGTTTGAAATGTCCAATAGGCAGTTAGTGATGTGGTTCTGGCGCTGAGAGTGGGGCTGGATCTCTGTATCTGTAAGTTACCTGCATAGAGATGACAGCTAATCCTGTGGTGCTAGATGGGATTTCTGAGGATTTGAGTTGTGAAGGGCTTAGAACAAGTCCTTGGGGAACCCCCACAATTAGGAGCTATGATAGAAATGATGAGTCTCAAAGAAGGTGGAGAAGGAAGTATTAGAAAGGGAGGAGAAGCAAGAGAGAGGAGCGTCATGAAATCCCAGAGAAGAGCGAAGATCTGGGAGAAGCAGATGCCAACAATCATGAGACAAGACTATCATCTGCCCCCTCCCATTCATTCTTCATCCAGCCCAAAGCAGGTATCCTGAACCTTTTTCATGGCCAGGCCTCTTTTGACAGTATAGTGAAGCCTATGGACTCCTCAGAATTAACAGTTTTTTTTTTTAAGAAAAAAAATCCTTAATCAAAAGAAATGCCAATTTTCAGTTAGAGGTCACTGAAAATAAAGATGTATTTTTGGACTGTCCAAGTTCATAGCCCTCACTGTACTGCCACACCCCCGTCCCCAAAATCTATCCATAGATCCCATCCAGGTTAAGAATCCCTATACTAAAGTGATTTTTTTTTGTAGTTAATGTCTGACCATCCTACTCCCTATTGACAAGCTCCAGGGTCTTCTTATTTCTTCCAGGATCAAAGCAGTAGCCTCTTTGGCTTTTAAAGCCCTTTTCAACCTGGTCCCACCTTGCTTTGCCAACCTTTTGAAACCTTATTTCCTTTACACATTCTGTGGTTCAGCCAGACTGGCCTTCTTGTTGTTCCTCACACCTGACCTGTTTCTTGCTGTTTCCATACCTGGCTGTTCTCAGTGCCTGCACCGCTTAGCATCCTGCCTTGTGTAGAGTCACAAAATTCTTTCTTCTCTTTCTAGCACAAAAGTATTCAGTGCCTTAGATTGTAAAATGTTGTCACTCTCTTGGGATTGTTCATCTATCAGTCAGTTGTGTTCACTTTGTCATTTTTGATCCTTCAGGCCACGAGTGGAGAAAAGAAAAGAAAACGGAAGAGAGTATTGAAATCCAGAACCTTTGAGGATGAGGAAGGCTGCATGGGTAAGGAAGGAGGACTGCTACTGAAATGGGCTGCTGTGTGTTTTTAACCAGATCATTTTGATTAGCTGAGTTATCAGTGAATTGAGAAGAGTCAACAGAAAATTGTGCGGCCAGGAGCTTCCTCCTGCTTCTCCCTTCAGTCGTTCTTTTGAGGAGAGGATTTTTCCTTCCCAGGATATTAGCACCTCCGAGGTTAGCTACTCTACCCCTCTCATTTCATAGGCAAGAGAACTAAAGCCCAGAGAGTTGGTGACTTTCCCGTGGTCACACACGTTGTACATGGCAGAATTCCAGATTTTGCCAAATCCAGCACTCTTTCTATTGCATCATCCAGTTTTCCTTTGATTTTGTGTTCTTATTTTGAGGGGTCATGAGACAAAATCGCAAAAGTAATAAGATAAGGAGAGGGGAGGGGAGGGAGGGGGAGAAAATTTAAAACTTAAAAGCTTGTGGAACTGAATATTGCAAACTAAAAATAAATAAATTAAAATGATAATAGGAAGAAGATAGTAGCTCATGTTTCTAGGGTGCTTTCTTCATAACATCCCATGAGGAAAGAAATCTGAGTATTCTTACCCTTGCTGCCTAGAGTGGTGTTCTGTAGGCCCTCCAGATACTTGGAAGCAGCTGTGATTCTTTCAGTATGGATGAGGACTTAGTAGATGGAAAAGCTTCACTAGCAATCACCCTTTCCATGATGAATGAACCTTTCTGAGCTCACCAGATTGGTCCTTGAGTGACAGGCCACCTCTACCCCACCCCCATCCCTGGCCCCTGCTAGAAGAATCCTTCGTCATTTAGTGAAGGACTTGCTAGTCCCCTGCCTCCGTGAGTATAGCCTTCAGGAGCTGGCTTCACTCATGTATCTGAATAAATAAGGCCTTTACACAAATGACATTTAATTTTGATTGCATGAATTTTACATAAAACCTTTCAGAGTCTTAGTCTTTTTTAAATGACTTGTTCATGGTCCTACAACTATTTAACTCTTAAACTCAGGTCTCAGCTGAGTCTGTCTGTAAGTTGTTTGCCAGTTATTCTATAGCTGGGTTTTATTTTGTCAATACACTTCCCACAGTTCCATTCAGCAGAGAGTTATTAAGCACCTACTGTTCAAAAGGTGCTGGGCTCAAATATGAGTTTTTTTCTTGTATGCCCTTGTTAACTGTGTGACCTGATATCCATTGAAGTTTCCTGTATTCCAGCATTTCTACATATGGAGAGTTACAACATTTGTCCATATCTCTTCCACTCATCTTGGTCCAAGTAACCCAGGTTTCATAGTCCTAATAGAGACTGTGTGGTGTAGGCACAGAGCCACATGTAGAGTCAGGGCATTGGGGTCTTGGTGCTTGGCTCTGCCTTCAGCTAGCTCTCTGACCCGAGAGAGCTTAACTTCCAGTGGCACTAGTTTCTTCTGTCAGATGGAAATCGTAATTCTCTTAGCAAGTGGTACAAATGTTATTGTGAGAAAAGCGGTTTATAAATTCTAAGGTGCTCTGTAAATATGAGCTAATTTATTAGCATGATTAGTATCCTTACCACTTAATTCAACTTTACTCTACCAGAGAAATTCCTTTCTGCCTTCTAGTTTTCATTTTAAAATTCAAATTTCTGTGGATATCTGCCATAGGAGAGAATGCTTTTTTTCTAGGAATGCAGCTGTTAGCTAAGCTACTCATTACCTTGACCAAGTTATTTAACTTTTTCTGGGCCTCAGCTTTTTCTCTCTGTAAAATGAAGAGATTGGACTAGATGACCTGTTGTTTATTCCAGTCCTGAATCCTATGATCCTAAGTTTTTCAACAACGTCCATATCCTGCTAAATTATTTGCTCCCTGGAAAACTGCCCTTTAAGTCTTAATTGCTATGTATACTGTTAGAAAGTAGTATTTGTTAATTACCAAAACTTGTCCTCCATTTCTAGACTTTGGCATTCAGTGCCTTTTTAAGCACTATGGTTTCATCATTAATGGCTGTGTGTGTGTGTGTGTGTGTTTGCTTTTAAACTTTCTGGTCTTTAGACCCCCCACTTTAGAAAAAAGAAGAGGATAGAGGTGGGACACACACTTGGGCTAGACCTTCTTGTCTTTCCTAATGCCAAAAAGAGAAGCAAAATAAAACATGACCATGTGAGGGAACAGTGCACCGGGGGGGGGGGGCGGGGGGCGGGGGAAAGGTGGTAGCTAATTATTTGTGGCTCTGTTCAAAACCTAGTTCTTCACTTTTGGCCAGGTGCACAACTGTGGGCCTTTTTGCACTCCTCTGCCCAGACAGGATTGTTAAGAGCCTTGGATGCAACAGTGAAAACCGTGCTCCTCCAATAGAGATTTTTTTCCCCTTGAAATGTTTGAGTCCAGAGCTTAACCTAATGCATCTTGGCTCCTGTTACCAACAAAGGAGTTCTGCTTTTCTCCCTCTGCTCAGCCTGTTCCAAACGTACCAGCACAAGGGGGCTTGTCCTTTCCTGTCCCTGATCAAAGTTTGTCCTGGTGGTTTTAAATGGCCAGCTTTTCCTTTTTAATTAATTTAATGGCAGACGCAGGGAAGTTATCCCCCTGAGATGTGTTTGGAAAGTTCCCCTTCCCCAGGGTGAAGGGGAGGGCCAGGCCTGTGGTGAGGAAGAAATCAGATGTTATCCACATAGACGGTGCCTTGTTGTGGCAGCTCAGAAAAGCAGCGCATGCAGTGTGTAACACTAGCTACAGGAGGGCTTGATGACTTGGGAGAAGCTGTTGGCTCACCTTTAGGGTATAGTGGAAAGACCACTGTATTTGGATCCTAGGGACCCTGGGTTCAAATCCTGGCTTGGCCACTTATTACTTCTGTGACCTTAGACAAATTATTCTGGGCCTCTTTGAGCCTCATTTGGACTTGATGATCTGTTTCTTCCAACTCAAAAACCTATGAGTCTGTAAGGTCCAAGCTTTTATTAGAGTTCCTACTTTTAGTAGGTAATTTAAAAGGTATGCCCTGGATGCAGAACTGCTATTTCATCTTTTAGTAAAGCACTATATATTAGTGTGAGCAGATGCATGGAAGGAAGCATTAGACTGTTCTTGACTTGACCCCAGAAGGAAGAATGAGGAATAATGTTTGGGAGCTGAAGGGAGACAGATTGCCATGCATCGTAAGAACTTCTAAACAAGTAGAATTCTCCAGCAGTGAGATGGGCTGTCTGTCTCATACGGTAGTAAGTTCCCTCTCATTTTAAGGAGATGTAGAGGTTCTGGTGACTGATCATGGTCTGATTATCATGCAGAGATGACATAACTGATCCCGGTCATAGTAACTTAGAGTTGGGAGGTCACCTTCAAGACTCCGGTGTGAAGAATAAAATCTGCAGCCTCTGCAGAGAATTGTCCATGACAGAAAACCTATTACTCTATGCCATTTCTATTGTTGGGCAGCCCTGACCACCTTCAGGGATTTTGTAGAAGAGATTCATACTTCAAGTAAAAGTTAGCCTGTATATATTGATAGTGATTCCCATTTATGTAGTGCTTGAAGATTTACAAAGCGCTGCCCGTTCCGTGCAACAGTTTAGTGAGTTTGATGGTCATTTTGCCTATTTTACAGATGAGAGAGTTGAGGTTCAGAGGAGATAATTTGTCTCCTGATTCCAAGTTTAGAACTCTGCTTCATGATACCTCTCATGACAGCTCAGAGGGTCTTTGGGGTCCCCTTCAATTTGGAAATTCTGTGCTTTACAAAGAGGACCAAAAGTGGATGACAGCCTCCACTGTCCTGGTACTCCTTGTCTAGTACAGAAGACACAAAAACAAATAACTACAGTGCTAGGTATACTGTATCAAGTCCCCTAAGAGTTTAGAGAAGGGAGGGAGGAGTTGCTTACTTTGGTTGAATAGAAGTCTGACAAAATGACATCGTCCTGACTGGTTTGTAACTGCCCCAGGCACTGCACTGTAGTCAGGTTGGCAGATGAGTCAGACAGAAACACATTTAAGCTCTTTCATTCTGTATATTAATGAGCTAATTGACTAGAGAGTATAATTAATTTTTGTCAGCTGTCTTGATTATAGATAGAATCACATGTACTCAGAGAGATGCAAAGCTCTATGCTATACCTTTGAGATTGCTACTAATAAGTGCATTTTCTCCCCGTCTCCCCTCATAATGTGCTTAAAGCTCCCTAACAGGAGGTGCTGAGTTAACAGAAACAGTTCCTGGTCAGTTTCCAGGAGTCGATGATCATATTGCTTCCACAAATGGGGCAGTGAGAGATGTGAGGGGATCAGAATTGTTAAGCACATAGGCACACTTCCATATGGAAGTCCCTTGAGAAAGGCTTGACTTGTCACTGGTCTCTCATTTGGCAGGAGTCACCAAACAAGTTCAGACTTTTGAGAGCAAACAGAGGCTCTCTAGAAACAAATAACCTTCAGACTACTCTCTAGGGTAATGCCGATGAGCGTGTCAGCTTGACTGTGGGAGGAGTGCTGGGCCAAGGGCAGGGTGTGCTCAAGTGGCGTTCCCCAAAGGGAGTCTCGTGGAAGGAGGGAGCATGGGATAGTAGAGTGAAGTAGGTGTTCAGGAGATGTAGCTTCTATCCCAGCTGTGCCCATCCTCCTTTTGTGCTCTTGGGCTTGATTCAGGCCAAAAACTAAACAGTTAGTTTCCTAAATTATCTCTTCATCTCAGAAGAGAAACTCTTAGGATATTAGAGCTAGAAGGGACTTTAGCGATCATCTGCTGTAATCCTCACATTTTACAGGTAAAGAAATGGAGGCCCAGAGAGGGGGATGTTACTTATCCAAGGTTACATAGATTCATGATCACAATCTAGGCTTCCTGACCCTACATCTAATGTTTTACTTAAAATGTCATGTTGTCTCTGTCACTCAGGTTGTCTAGTGACCTGGGTATCCAGTAGGCCAGACGTTTGGCTTATTAGACAGGATAAAGGTCAAGTCCACAGTATTTAGTCCAAAGCACAGGGAAGCAGGCAGATGCTGTGCACCTAGGCCAGATGAAAGGGCGAATTCTGATGAGGTGGAAGACATATAGAAACTAGGCCATGTGTTCACAGACCAAGGATCCTGAAACAAAAAGCCATTAAATCATAAGATTTAGCATCAGGAGTAGCCTTTAAGATAATCTGGTCTTGACTCCTTATTCTAAGAAATTGACCCCTTGAGAGGTTTGATGACTTCTCCAAGATCACACAGGTAGCAGAACTGGTTGTAGGCTCATCATAGGGGCAGAGGTTTAGGTCTAGAAGGGGTTTGAGAAGCCATCTAGTCCATCCCTTTATTTTATAGACGAGGAACTGAGTCCTGGAGAGGTTAAGTGAAATGTAGTGGTAGCAGACATGGTATGCAAATCCAAGTACTCTGACTTAAAATTCAGTGTTACTCCTCTTGTGGTAAATTCCTTGGAGACCAGGATAATCAAACAGACTGCCCATCCTGATTGCCTCTGGTAGTCACAGTTCCTTCCCAAATCCCCATGTTTATTTCCCCTTACTGCACCTACCATTCACTCTGGCTTTCCTAGACTTTAAATTGTAGTTCAGTCACCTGTTTTACTCCAGCTGTCCTTTGCCTAGTGCTATATCCTCCTGTAGCTGGCCATTATAATCTTATTTTGCCTAACATTATGCTTTCTTGTGACAAATTAAGGATATGTGGGGTTTTTAGTGGACTTTATAATCTCCACACCAGGAGTGTGACATAGTAACTAAATAAAGCTATTTTGATCCTAGGAGGGATTGATATAGGCATACTGCCCAAACCAAGGGAGTCGATAGGCTTTCTGTTCCCTGCACTACTTAAAACATGTCTGTAAAAGATTTTAAGGACATTTTAAGGACATCGACAACTTGGAATGAGTCCAGAGGAAGGTGAACAGGCTGGTGAGAGACTTACGAACCATGTTATATGAGGACTGATTAAAGGGACTGATACCGTTTAGTTTGAGGAAGAGAAAACTTATGGGGAACATGGTAATTGTCTTCAGGTCTTTGAAGGGCTGCCATGTAGAAGAAGCAATAGACTTGTTCTATTTGGTTCCATAGGGAGGAACTTGAAGTGGTGGGTGGAAAATGCCGAGAAGCAGATTTAGACCTAATGGAAGGGGAAATCTCTTTATGGCGAGAGCTGCCCAAAAGTAGAAATAGGCCGACTTGAAGATTCCCCCATCCTCAACAAACCCTCCCTTGATCTATCCGTCCTTTAGCTGTTTATTACCATATCTCACCTCTTTTTTGTAACTACACTTGAGAAGGCTGTCTCTGTCTGCAGTAGGTGCCACCCCTTTTTTCCTCTCACTTTGTTAACTTTCTATAGTTCTGCTTCCAACCTCATCATCCAACCAATCTCTCCAAAGTTACTAACAATCTCTTAATTGCCAAATGTAATGGCCTTTTCTTAGTCTTCATTCTTGATTTCTCTTCAGCCTCTGTCACTGTCTTACACTGTTTCTTTTCCTTGGTATTCTCTTCTCTCCAGGTTTTTGTGATACTACTTTCTCCTGGTTCTCCTTTCTGACTGCTGCTTCTCAGTCTCCTTTGTTGGACCTTCACCCAGGTCATGCCCACTAAAGGTGGGTGTCCCCTAGGGCTCAATCCTGGACCCTCTTCTCCTCTTCTTATACTACTTTACTTGACATACTCATCAGCTCCCGTGGACCATTTATTGTCTCTTTGCAGGTGATTCTCCAATCTCCCTCTCCTGCTCTGCCTTTCTACCGGCTTCCGCTCTCACATCTCCACCTGCCTGTTGGACATCTTGAACTCAGCATGTCTAAAACTAACCTCGCTGCCATTCCTCTCAAACCCTTCTCTCTTCCTAAGTTCCCTATTACTGTCAGGGGTACCACCATCCTCCCAGTCATCCAGCCTCACGACCCAGGTTTCATCTTAAACTCCTCACTTCTTCTCACCCTACAGGTCCAGTCTGTTGTTAAGCATTGTCAGTTTTACCTTCCTAGCATTTCTTTCATGTGTCCCCTTCTTTCTTCTCACACTTCCCGCTCCCTAGTGTGCCCCCTCATCACCTCACACCTGGTCTGTCTGCCACCGTTCTCTCCCCACTCCAGCCTAATTCTCCACCACCTTCTTAAAGCATAGATCCGACCATGTCAGCCTCCCACTCGGTCAATTCCAGTGACCCCCATCACTTTTAAGATCAATGATAAAATCCTATGTTTAAATTTTAAAGCCCTTCATATCTTCTCCCCCCACCTTTATTCAAGCTTTATTACATCTTAACACTCTCCCCGTCCATGCACATACGTGTACTCTGTGATCCAGCATCACTGGCCACTTTACTTTTCCTAGAATTCTCTCCCTGCCTGTGTCTACCTCCTGGTTTTCCTGGTTTCCTTCAAGGCTCAGCTAAAATCTCACTTTCTATGGGACTGTCCTGATCTCCATTGATACTGAGCCTGTACATAACTTGTTTGTATGTTGTTTGCATGTTGTCTTCCCCGTTAGTCTGTGAGCTCCTTGAGAGCGGGGGCTGTCTTTTGCTTTTCACTGTCTCCCCAGTGCTAGTATAGTGCCTAGAATATAGTAGGCACTTGTTAAATGTTTACTGACTGACAAGATTTAGACCTGGAGAGGGAATTTCAAGATTATTTAGTCTACTCTAGTTCCAATGGATTCTGCCCATTCGTGATGGTTTTTTTTTTATTCTTTTTCCAACAATAGTGACAGAAAAGACTTATGAAAGTGAATCCTGCACAGACAGTGAAGAAGAGTTTAAGGTGAAGACAACATCCTTACAGAGACCCTCCTCAATGGCTGTGAAGAAGGAGCCCAAGGAGGAACGAAAGGGCCTCAAGAAGGGGGCAGCCGCTCCTGGCAAAGCCAACAGGCAGGTGTCCATTACGGGCTTCTTCCCTAAGAAATAAACGGCTTCTTCCTATGGAGGAGCAGACCCTCCCATCCCATGTGTTCCCAAGAGGCATCAACTCTTGCTAGCTTACTGTGTAAGCGAGTACATCTAGCTCCTCAGTGCAGACTGCAAGGGCATCTCCTGGAAGCAAAAGACAAGTGGACATTTCAAAAGCTGCTTGCTTCTGATGACATTCTTATTCTGTATAAAGCGCAGCCTTCATGCTGTCTGAGTGGGATCTGCTCTTTATCGGTAGAGACAGGTGACAGACTTGTTCAAGAAGTCCTTCAATGGCTTTCCCTTCCCCCTCCCCTTCTGCTCCATTTCTGTTCCTCTTAATACCTGCCTTTGTATTCTCCCTACTTGTTTGGGCCATCCCCTTGAACTTCACTGGATGAATTCTCTCTCCTTCCTAGGCCCTTCTCCCCTTCCATTCTCCTCTGCCTTGTCACCCTTCCTCACCCCCCAAAAGAAAAAGTAATAAGCAGTTTTCTTTCTGCCTTTAAATCCTGATTGGACTAAACCTTGTAACGAAAGTCTCCCTGTCATCTTATTTTCCTCTGTTCTAAAGTACCCTGGCACCTGGCCCCAGACCAGGAGACAACCACCTTGTGCTGGGTCCTCTTCACAAAAGCCCTCTAGACCTCTGCCAGAGCTCACAAAGACATTTGATGGTTGTAGTTGACTCTGGGAGAAGGCAGTTCACGTAACACTGAAATCGTCTCGTTCCTGATACATCAAGTACTTACTTCATATTGTGTCTGGTGGTTTCATTTTTTCTCTTCCTCCTCCTCCTCTCTTAGCACCTAGAAAGTGCAGCCCAGCTAAGGAGGAGGCTTCCAGTGAACAGCAGGCATTAAGGATGAAAAGCTTTTGTTCTTCTGAAGGAAATGCAACCTCAGTCCTGCTCTCTGGGGAGCTCCCCCAAGCTGGGGCAGGTTCTAAGCACAGAGACATACACATCCCTCTGACCCTTTATTTGGCACCACTGTGCACTTGTCCAGGAATACGAGGTGCACAAGGAGGCAAGAGGACAGACACAGGGCAGAAAAGCAAGGGAACATTTTTAACTTGTTCTTTTGAGGGGAAAATCCTTTAAAACAATCAATAAATCATTTATTGTAATTGTGGTTTTTTTTAAATGATTTCTCTTAAGACTAATGGAACGCTCTGAATGGATTCAACCAAGCATGGCAATTGCTAACAATAAGCTTTAGTGAGACATGTACATGGTGCTGGCAGGGCAGTCTTCCCCATCTTGAGTAACAGACGAAGGACTCGAGACGTCTGACTTGCTGCAAAGGGATCATTACGGTGGCTGAGGTAGTAGGCAGTGTAATCAGCTGTCTGCTATTTAAGGTTAGGGTTATAACTGACCCCAGGCTTCATAATGAGCTTTATTAATAACCGTCACCCAGGGCTTTCCAGCCAAAGTAGCCCCTAGGGGGCTTTTTAAGACCAGAGGTTTTCAGGGTGAATTTTGGCATTACGTATAAGGACATTAGTATATTGAGGTCTGTGTAGCAAGCTGAGTAAGGGTTGGCTTATCCCATAACTGTTTCTTAATGGGAATGGGGCCTTTGTTCAGAAAGTAAGGGAAACCTGGACTCTTGAGCAAAACTTTACAAAGACCCTACCTCTAAAGAGAGAAGCCTGTTGAGATGTTTATTTTTATTATTAGTGCTGAAAGTTTATTCTAAACAGTAACATTGAATTAAAAACTACCAACAGCAATCTAAGTCATTTGAACATTGTACTGGGATCATTGAAAAAGCTGATCCCTGAATTAAAGAAACTCTGCTTTGTTAGGGGCTCTGTCTTCCCAGGTTAACACAAATCCTGTGATCTCTGTTACATGGTCAGTGAGCTCCCTAAATATTGAGCTGTCTGCAAAGCTTCCCCTTGTAAAAACAGCTTAGCAAGTAATCTTAGTGTGTGTGGTTTTTTTTAAGGTAATACTGTGCCATGTTATTCATACAAGTTTGATAAATTCGAGAGGTTGTTTTTTAAAAGATGATTTAAACTGAGTTGTCTAATGTGTTCTTTAATTTGACAGGACAGCAGCAATGTGTGCAGTTATTTAAACTCCTAACAGGAGGCAGACTTGTTTTCATTTTATAAAGGTTAAAACTGTACACCCTGCGGTCTAAGAGACAAGCTGTTTGCTGCCTCCGTCATTTTTTGTGGCTCTGCTGGATGCCTCTTCGTTCCAACTAGCATCATTTTTAGTTCATTTAGGATGACATTCTCTTTGCAGTCATGTCCTCAGACATTGTGTGAGCCTTGCCTGGAGTGTGTCCAAGGTCATTGGCTGGTTGCTGCATTGTTTTAAAGCATTATACTGACTGTTCATCTAGAAATCTAAAGATTGGTTAAATAGTGAAAAAAAAATTTGGCCCTTGTTTTAAGTCAACAAATATTTAATGAGTACTTATACTTTCTAGAGTACTGTGCTTGGTATTAGGGAAGAAAGCAATTGTTAGAAGACTTGGACTCTGCTATCATGGATCTTATAAAGGATATAACCCATTTGTATCACACAATAATTGAATGCAAAATTGCCCTTGAAGTACATAAACAGTAAACAGTGTTATGGTCAGACAGAGAGAGAGAAAGGTCATTCCTAGCCACAGGGGATCATGGAAGGCTTCCTGAAAGAGGTGATACTTGAGTTAGGGTGTTAAAAGGATGAGAAAAATTTAACAGGTAAAAAGAAGGCATTTCAAGTTTAATAACCATCATGAGGAAAGGCAGAAAGGCAGCAAAATACAGGGGGATTTTGGCAGAAGGAAAGGCCATCTGGAAAGGGGAAATTAGTATTCGAGTCAACATATTTATTAAGGGCCTTCTGCATTCAAGGTTCCATGCTAGTTGCTAAGATGAGTCAAGATTGGACCAATAGAGCTGTGCTGGATTGTGGAGGACCCCAAAAGTGAGGCCAAGCAAATAAGGGATGGTTATAGAGCTTCTTTGAAGAAACAGTGGGGAAGGGCATGGCCAGATCCATCCATTGGGAAGATTGGCCTGGCACCCGTGGAAAGCTATGACTTAATTGAAAGAATATTGAATTTGGAGTCAGAAACAGGATTGTCCTGCTTCTGCTATTGACTTGCTCTGTGGCCTTGAGAAAATAATTTAGCCTATCTGTGGGCTTCACTTTGCTCATGTGTAAAGTTAGGGAGCTAGACCAGATAAAGGTCCCTTTTATCTTTCCAATCAATAATCCTATAAAGAAATATTTTCTAATTCAATAAAGGAATATATTGATTTCAGATTGGAGGGACTAGAGGGAAGGTGGGAAGAAGCTTCAGCACTATTATTGATTTCCTTTGTAATCATATTTTATTCTGAGATGCCAGTCTGTAAGTTTTACCAGACTGTCAAAGGGGCCAGTCACAAACAAAAAATCTTAAAATCCTTGGTTAAAGATGAAAGGGAATCCTAGTTTTGGTGACACAGTTTGAGAGACCAGTGGGACATCCAAGTGTTAGAGATGTCCAGCATGCATTTGAGAATTTTTCTTATTTCGAGAAAGGGGAAAAAAATACATAGGCATATACTCATAGGAGTATACGGAGTGTTTTTCTCGGCAGATATTCAAATTTTCATTGATCTAAGTTGGACTTTGTGGTTGTACATTTTAACTGTCATCCCTCCCTCATGGCCTTCTCCTTTGGAGATTATTTAAGTGACTTTATATCCTGAATACACACAAATATTGATGATAACATATTCTAGAAAGGCTATTATCTATACAATGGATATTTAATAAATTAAAAGGTGTATCATATGTAGGGAAAATGAAACAGTAAGTTTTAATGAGCTTAAATGAAAGTTTTACAACTTATCTACTTTCATTTTTATCCCAGCAATCAGCCTAGAAGATTGTAGTGTTTTTGTTGACTTTTCCATTAACATGGCCAATTTTTCTAGTGAAATAAATCATAGTAACATTAACTGCAGCTCATATTTCAATAGCACTTCCCTGCTTATAAAGTGCTTTCTTCAGAACAACCCAATGAAGCAGAGGTAGTAAAAATATTACGGGCTCCATTTTGTGGAAGAGGAAAATGAAGCTCAGAAAAGTGAAATGACTTGCCTGAAGTCTCTTAGCTAAGCAGGTGCTAATGGATAAATCTGGGCCCGGATCTTTTGATTTCAGATTAGCTCTTCATTCCATTATGTCACATCACCTTAAAAAAGGACCTGGGAGCCGCTTAGGTTTATATGGTGTCTTTCTTGAAATGACCTTGTAAGGGAGAGAGTGCAAATGTTTTCCCTTCTTTTCACAAACGAGGGATAATGAGAGTCATAGCCAGAGTTCAAACCCAGATCCCCATTCCCATGCCCTTCCCACTCTCTTGCTGATATTCCTCTAGTGACATGAGCTCCCTGCATGAGGCACAAAGAACTGTCTTCCCTGGGAATCTTCACTCCTCCAGCAGAGGCATTCGTTATTGTACAGGACAGCGCTGAACAGAAGGGCCATATAAGGAAGCTAAATAGTTTCTTCAGGACATGGGCAGAATGAGTGCATGGTATTGTGTTTGCCAGAAATGTACTCTGTCAGGACTCGTTTGGGTAAACTTGTCTCTTTTCATTGGTTACGGGATCTGAGGATGCTGTAATATAGTTTTTACCACCGTGGAACAGAGTGAGGCTGCCTCGTTGTGTTGTGAGAGGTAGTACTGCTTTCTGAGTTACTGCCCTGACTGTACCCTGGAGGCCCTATAAATTAGTTAGGGCTGTCACCATGCCCTCTCTGAAGGGCACATTGTACCCAAACTGTCTGTATTTAGGGTTGGATCTTACTCTGCTAAATGACGCTGCCTTTCTTTCGTATCTGTGTCCAGTTTCTAACGGTCTATGTGGGCCACCCACAGACTGCCTGCCACAGTCCTTAGCTAGAGAAACTTGGTAAGGCTTCTGACCTCTTACTTTTTTTCATCTGGTAATCCTACCTTGATCCTACATTTTTTCATCCATTCCAAGTCCCAAATGCTGTCAGACTTATTATTTTTTCCCCCACCCTGCTTGTCTCCTCATTTCTTGAAACATTACTCTTTTATCCCAAGAGTTCTATGGATGGTCTTCCTCTAACTTTTTTCTGCCCCTTTCTGTGTTCATTGGAACATTCTAGACTTTGGAATTGATGTGAGCAAAGTCAGGGAGGATAGATAGTTTATATATCCAGGGTTAGGGTAGGGTACTTTGGAGGGAGTATAGATTATGTGAGGGAGAGCAATCCAATCCAACCTTCCCATTTTTATGAAGCACTTACTACTTGTAACACACTGTGCCAGATTGTGGGATATAAAGTCAATAAAAATCAGTCCTTACCTTCAAGAAGCTTGCATTCTGCTGGGTGGATGAGACATGGAAATAGGTGTGTCTGTGTGACAGTGGGAAGAAGAGGGAGAAGATGCTGACAACTGAGGAGACCTAGAAAAACTTGTGTAGTCTAGGCAATGGTACAGAAGCTGAACTTTGAAGGAAGCGAGGCATTTTAAGAGGAGGTGGTAGAGTAGATTCTAGGCATAAGAGACACACTGTGAGAAGCACCTAGGTAGTAGGAGCAGGAATGATGGGTTTGGGAAACAAGTTGGCCACTTGGACCGGAATGTAGAATGCTGTAAGCCTAGAAAAGCAGGAGAGTGTTGTAGTTAGCCCTAGAGGCTGTGGGGAGCTGCTAAAGATTTCTGGGCAGGGGAGTGATGCAGATAGCCTTGTACTAGGAAGGTTATTTTGGCAATTGTGTGGAGGACGGATAGGGAGAACCTGAAAGCTAGCAGTCTAGCTAGGAGCCTTTGTAATCTTCTAGGTAGGAGTTGATGAAAGCCTGAACCAGGAAGCATCTGTGTTAGCGTAGACAAAGGGACAAGTGTGAGAGATGTTATAGTAGTAGAACTGGCAAGGATTGGCAAATGATAGAGGGAGGGGGAAGATTTGAAGATGACTATGAGGTTGCAGACCTGGGTGGCTGGAAGGAAGGTGGTGGCACCCTCAAGAGAAATCAGAAAGTTAAAATGAGGGGTAGGAAAAGATGATAAAAGTCTGCTTTATACGTGAGCTTGAGATGCTTATAATAGAACCTCTATGTGAAGATGTCTAGTAACCAGGTGGTAATAAATGATAGTGAAATCATAGAGCTGGAAGGGATCTCGAGAGCCATCTCATCCCAGCCCTTCATTTTACAGGTGAAGTAAACTGAGGCCCACAGGTTAAAAATGACTTGCCCAAGGTCACATGGGTAGCAGACAAAGTAGGACAGTCAAGGGAGATAAATCTAAAGAAGTGCTATATGTCCTGAATTGGAAGGAATCTCAGCAATTCTTTGATTCAAACTCTATATACCTTCTAGAATTCCACCACAAGTCTCCATAAATAACTCACAGGGACAGTCCCTTTATTCTGCTTTTGGAAAACTAATTGTTAGAATGTTGTTAAATGTATCAAGCTGAAATCTACCCAAACAAAACACATAGATAGCATCTTCCAATACTTGTGGAGTCCTCATCTTGCCCTTTAGTTTCCCCTAAGCCTTCCAGTTTAAATATCTTTGGTTCAATCTGTGACATGGTTTTGAATTCCCTCACTGTCCTGATTACCTTTCCCTGGACAGGTTCCAGCTTGTTGGTGTCTTTCCTAAAATATGGTACCTAGAACCGAATACAGTACTCCAGGGTGGACTAAGTGGGAATGTCATCCCCTCATTCTGTATGCAATGCTTCTAGTGCCATCTGTGATTTTATCTGTCTATCTTGTCTCCCTTTGTATTTTGGCTTCCATATTATACTCTTAACTCCTTGGGTTTTTAGTTCACCAAAATAGAAGTACATTCCACAGAATCAGTAATTGGTTATGTTGTAGTCAGGATTCTTTTTGGGGGGGTGAGGTTCGGGGGGAGGGTATGAGTTGGACTAGATATTGTGGTTTAAAGAGAATCTTGTAGTTCTGTGAATATTTAAAGATCTTTTTCACAAGAACTGTTGTCTAGCCACATTTCCCTCATCCTGTACTTGTGTGGTTGCTTTTTTAAAAATGTTTTCTAGCCTTATTTCACACGATTCTCTTTCACAAACTACATTCCAGGCAAACTAGTATACTAGCCGTTCCTAAACTTGACACTCTTTCCTACGTTCCCACAAACTGTCCCTCACGCCTGGGATGCTTTCTCTTCCTCTCTCCTCTGGTTCTCCAGAGTCCTGGTCTTCCTTCAGAACTCTCCTTCATCAGTTTTCCTTTGACTGAACTTATTTTTGTACACCATGTACCCCAGTAGAATTTACATGCCATTCTTTGAGGGCAGGAATTCTTTTTATTTGTATTTATAGCCCCAGCATCTTGCACAGTGGCTTCCACATGGGTTAGTTAATATGTTTGTTGAATAGAACTTGACTCCCAATGCTGAACTTTACATTTATCCATATTAAATTTCATCTTAAACCATTTCTTCACAAGTTGTTGTCAGCGACTGGTACCACGTACAGTAGTATGTTTATGTCCACCATGCATCTGCCAACGATAGCTAGCATATATTAGGATTTTATGGTTGTAAAACACTTTACAAATGTCTTACCCTCATAACAACCTGGCCTGAGAAAGCATTGAAGGGTAGAGGGACTGGAGGTCTTGATGAGAGCAAAGAATAGGTTAAGGAGAGAAGGTGAGGCAGAGGGAGAGATGGAAGGAAAAATTATGGATTTGTGAGAGGATGAGGACTAGGATTCCACAGAATAAGAAGATATGGATGGATTACCATTGGAGGGGGAATATCCACATGAATGAATTAATGAATCATTAATGATCATTTAGTGGATCCCAGTTCTGTCATTCAGCATGTTATTTCTCCCAGTTTTGTGTCAATCACAGATCTGGCAATAAGCACCTATGCTTTCATTCAAGTTAGGAGTGATTAAAAGATTAAATAGAATGGGGCCAGGAAGAGCTCCCTGGCACTTCATTAGCAACTTCCTTCCAAGTTGACATCCGTGTGTTAATCAACGCTTCCGCCCCAGTCATTTAACCAGTTCTGAATTCATCTATTCAGTTCACACCTTTCTTACATGTTCACTAGAACAGCCTGAGAAATTTTGTCCAATTCCTGAGTGAAATCTAGGTAGCCTATATTTAATACCATTCCTCCAATATACCAGCAGAGCAGTCTTGTCAAAAGGAGGTATTAGGTTAATGATATGAAACCATGCTGGCTAGTAGAAGTCACCAGTCGTACAAAAAAGGAACAAATCAGGCAACCAACAAGCATTTATTATGTGCTTGCTGTGTTCCAGGAGCTGCACTAAACTTTAACTGGGGGTTAAAAAACAAAAACCAGTCCTTCCCCTGAAGGAGCTTACAAATCTAATGGGAGAGTCTACATGAAAACAATTACATACAAATAAGATATAAAAGGCTAAATTAGAGTTAAGAAAGGCACTTGCATAAAAGGGGACTGGCAATGGCTTGCAGAATGCTAGACTTCTAGGTGAGACTTGAAGGAAGCCAGGAAGCCATTGGGGCCCGGGCAACTCAAGGAAAATGCGTAGTTGAGAGATGTAGTTAGTGTCCTGTGTGAGGAAAAGCAAAGCAGCCAATATTACTGGATTGAAGAGGATGGTGGAGGTGAGGGGCAGGCGGGAGAGTAATGTGTAAGAAGATGGGAAAGATAAGAAGGGGCCAAATTATGAAGGGCTTTGAAGCCACCCAGGATTTTATAGTTGATTCGGGAGGTAATGGGGAGCCCCTGGCGTTTATGGAATGAGAGGGGGAAAGGGAGGACATAGTCTGACCTACCCATTAGGAAGATCATTTGATAACAGTGGAGGATAGGCTAGAGTGGGGGAGAGACTTGAGACAGGGAGAACAAGCAGAAGGTTACTGCAGTCATCCAGGGGTGAAGTGATGAAGGCTGACACCAGAGTGGGTGGTAGTATTAGAGAAAAGAAGGAGACGTGAATGAAAGGTGTTACAGAGGTAAAATCAAAAGGAGCGGGCATCAGATCAGATAGAGGGGAGAAGAGGAGTGAAGGATGACACTTAGGTTGTGAGTCTGGGTAATATAGAGGATGGTGATACCCTCACTGATAATAGGGAAATTAGGAAGAGGAAAGTGTTTTTGGCAGAAAGATAAATGAGTTCAGTTTTGGACATGCTGAGTTTGAGATGGTCAATGGCGAAGGGGAAGGCAATAAACATTTATTAAGCACCTACTAAGAGGCCCAGCGCTCTTATCTACTATGCAGCCAGTTGGCTCTGGTACTTGCAAATGTGAAACAGGAGGTCAGGAAAGAGGTTTGGCCTGAGTAAATCTGAGGAATGTCTGCATAGAGACAATAATTGAATCCTCATAAAATCACCTCGTGAAAAAATATAGAAGAGAAGAAGGCCCCAGACAGAGCTTTGGGGACACCCACAGTAAGGGGACTGGTTCTGGATGAAGAGCCAGGACAGCAGAGTAGACTTGAGAAGCATTTGGGGCATGTAGGAGGAGAACCAGGAGAGAACAAATCATTTTATCTTACAAAATACCCTTTACTGAAGTGTTCCATAGTTTTGACAGTAATTGAAGTCACATTTACCAAGTCATAGTTGAAAGAATACATTCTCCTCCCCACCCCCACCATTTTTTTTTTTAAAAATTAGGACAGCAATATCTGGTTTCCAAACCCATTCTTCACATTTCTCTTAAAAATTTTACTTCTTTTATTTTTTCACCTACATTTCCAAATATATTTCTTCCTCTACCCAGAATGCTAAACCTTGCAACAAATCAGATGGGAAAAAATGGTTGCAAAACTAACCAGCACATTAAACAAATCTGACAGTTTATGCAGTATTCTATACCCCTAGTTCCCCACCTCTGCACAGAAGGGAAGGGGTTGCATCTTCTGATCTCTTTTTTGGGCCCAGACTTGATTATTATAATTGAAAAAAAATACTCAGGTTGGTATTTTGCTCTTTCCTTTAACAATATATTGTCATTGTGTATACTGTTTTCCTGCTTCTACTTAGTTTACTTTGCATTAGTTCACATAAATCTTCCTATGCTTCTCTGAATTCTTCATAGACATAATTTCTTATAGTTTAGTAATATTCCCTCATTCACATGCCACAAGTTCTTTAGTCATTCTCCTGTTGATGAGCATCTATTTCCTTTTATTTGCTGCCACAAAAAGTACTGCTATAAATATTTTGTGGTATTATAGTACTTTTCTCTCTGACCTTCATACTGTTTTTTTCCCAGAGATAACTGATAGCAAGCAGCTCAGCAGACATCCCATCACTTCTTTCAGTATTCTGAATAGCTAGTTCTGTTGGGCCTGACCACTTAACCTAATTGAGATTTAAAGCTGGAAGATACCTTAGAGTCCATCACATCCGACTTCCTCATTTTACAGATAAGAAAATGGGGTGAGAGTTTAAGTTACTTACCTGGGTACACAGCTTTATTTTTTTTTACCTTTTTATTTTTTTAAATAAATAGTATTTTATTTTTTCCAATTACACGTAAAGACAATTTGTAACATTCATTTTTTTAAAAATTTTGAGTTCCAAATTTTCTGCCTCCCTCCCTTCCCTCCTCCCTAAGACAGTGAACAATTTGATTTAGGGTATATATGTACAATCATGCAAAACATTTCCATATTAGATCACGCAGCTTTAATAATATTTATATATTTACATGTAAATATCTACCTTATTTATTTATATAGTGCTTTAAGATTTGCAAAGCATTTTACAAATATTATCTCATTGAAGCCTCTCAATAATCCAGGGAAGTAGGTACCATTCTTATCCCCATGAGGATAACTGAAGGAGAAGGAAGTATGACTTACTCAGGGTCTTACAGCTAGTAAGGATCTGTGGCTAGATGTGAACTTGTGTCTTCCTGACTCCAAACCCAGTGTTCTGTTCCATTTTGCCACCTAACTTAAGAGTCATAATGGCGAACTGATTTACCCCAAATCACGCAAAGTCAGGATTCAAACCCAGATCTATGGACTCCAAATCCAGTGGTCTTTCGTTGACACTACAGTTGTCTCCCTGATTATGGGGTTGGCTGGGCCGGTTGGAGTGGTAATCCCTATCTCAGATGATTTGGTGAAGGAACATGGGGTTGGAAGTACCTCAAGATAGTGCTAGGATCTACCCCCAATTTGCAGCTTAGGAAACTGACAAAGAAGCCAAGTCACCTGCCCAGGGTGATCACACAGGTAATAAGTGTTGGAACTCTTCTGAGACCACATGCAGGACTCAGAGACCCGGTCTCAACTGCAAAACGGCAAAACCTTGGTTACTTCCTCCCTCTTACTTTCTACTTTTTGGTAATTAACAATAGCACATTCTTGTATCAAGGATCTTTATTTTTTTATTCAAAAAGGCAGTTTCCAAGATGATAATTAAGTCAGTCAGTAAGTATTTATTAAGTGCATACTGTGTGCCAGGCACAGTGCTAAGTTGCTGGAGATAGAAAGAAAGGCAAAAGACAATCCCTGCCCTCATGGCACTCACATTCTGATGGGGGAGACAATACACATAAAAGATTTCAGCTGTAAATCAGATAAAAAGGTCCCATGGTCTCTAAAAAAAATTATTTATTTTATTAAATATTTCCCAATTACATTTTCTTTAAAATTTCAACATTCATTTTAAAAAATTTTTTGAGTTTCAAATTCTCTTCTTCCTGCCCCTCCCCCACTCCCTGAGAAAGCAATAAATGTGAAGTCATGCAAAACATTTCCATATTAGCCATGTTGCAAAAAAGAAAAACAAAAACAAGAAAAATAAAGGAAGTTTTAAAAGTATGCTTCAATCTGTAATGAGTTCATCAGTTTTCTCTCTGGAGGTGGATAGTATTTTTCATCATGCTGTGGAAAGTAGATGGTAACGGCATCATCATAAATATGGGTTTCTGATGTTGAACGGTGTGATAATACCAAGGATGTTGGTGACTTTTTTTCTTTCTGAGCCTTTAGGAGCTGTGCCGTGGTACCCTCAGAAGCAATTGCCAGACCACATCTCCACAGGGGTTGTTTCTCAGGCTGCCATCACTAAGGGATGACTTGGTAGCAGGACCAGCGATGTGGGGGATGCTGGCCCTCCCAGAATTCTTGGACTTACCTTCCTGTCGGTTGGTCATCAGTTGATGGTCATGTGAAAGAAGGTGGATCTCTTTTCTCAGTGATTTCTCCCCTCGATGACACCTCCTGTACCTGAGCCGGAAGCAGGACTAGTGGTCTGAAGGACATTGCCATTCCCAAGGCTCTCACGTTCAGAGTCCTAGGCCATTTCCGCTTGGGCCTCAGGAGAGATGATAGTGATGGTTGGACTTCCCTGGAACAAGCTGCTTCTCCTTCCCCACTCCCCATCCCCACTTTGCTCCTTCTCTCTCCAGCTCCCTTTCTTCTAGCGCTTTGATGCTTTAGCTGGGCTGGGTTGCCTGTGCTGTTGAGGAGTAGCTGGCTAACAGTTGATGGAGAAGATGATCCCTTTTCCACACAGGTTGCTTGTAGAACATGCTTCTAGAACAGTTGCTCAGCTCAATAGAGCACTTTGGGGGTTTACAAAGAGCCCTTAGCTTGGACTTGGGAGGTACGAGTTTTGAGACCAGCTTTGCCATTGACCAGCCAATCACCTCCCTTCCCTGGGAGGCTGTTTCCTCGTCTGTAAAGTGAGAGAAGTGTACTAGAACCAGATCTCTCCCATCTTTGATATTCTGTATTCTAAAGTCTAATATCTGTTCCAGCTCTAGCATCCTATGAGTCTATTATGCTTTTATAAGTCTTTTCAGCAAGATTTGAAACATAAGAATATCTTGTTAATCTCCAGTTAATCAGAAAATTCATGTAACTAGAGGGTGCCCCATTTCCCTGAACAAGTCAGCTGATTAAGTTTTAAATTTCAGAATCAGGAAGAATAATTCCCGTTGGGGAAAGAAATCCAATTTGGGGGAAATGCCTTTTGCTTGACCCTTTGTGTGAAATTCAGTTCCCAACATTGCCACATAGCTTACACCTCTCAACTATGCCAAGACATGGACCTGCGGTGGAAAAGAGGCCTCAGGATGCTTTCTGTTGCCAGGTGGCAACAACCCTTCCTTAGGCCATTGGGCGTTCTCTATTTTTAATCCATGAGCTACTGCTTCAAAGTACACCATACACGTAGACTCCCCAGGTCCCTCTGCATGTGAACAATAGTAATTCAGCAAAGCTAGAGATGCCTATACTTTTTTCTTTTATAATTAGAAGGAACCTCAGTGATTAACTAATTCAACTTGCTTATTTTCACAGGAGAGAGTTTGATAAGCATGCCCTCTGCATCTTCATTCACGTCACTGAATGAGGAAGATTTGAAATGAATGAAATGAATTTGAAATTTGAAATGAATGGAAAAAATTGAACAAAACAGGATGAAGAATTGGAGTCCTGTGACATTTGCAACAGACATTAGCTTTAACCTAACTAAAGACACCACCTTTTTTTGTGCTATAGCATTCACTGTAGACCTCAACTCATTTTGGGCTTCAGAATTTCTGACATTCTTAGGGCCCAGTCCACTCTCTTGTTTTCTTTGATTGTCGTCAGCCCTTACTTCTTTCTTCTATTTAAAAAAAAAAAAAGCTGATTTGGTCAGTGAGTTCCCTGTGCCTGGACCACTCTCATTTCTCTGTATTTGTGTTGTCATTCATTTTTGAGAGCATCCCACTACTCCCCCAGCAGAATTTTAGATCATGGGATGGAATCCAGAATCCTTCAAAATCAGCTCCCCCCAAATCTAGGATATACATCAGACCACACTGAATTTCCCCTCCTTATCTATTTTAGCAAACAATTATTTTTATTGGTCAAACAATAATTATGTCCTCTCCTAAGCTCTGTCTTCACCAGGCTACTTAACATCTCTAGTTCCTTAAAGCAAGCTTCATGCAGAATCATACAGTTAGGAGGGCCATAATCCCTGGACCACTAATCCAAGCCACGCTCAAAAGGAATCCCCATCATGATATATCTGACAGCTGGTCATCTGGTCATCTTCAAGGTCCTCCATAAGAAAGAAGCTGCCCAATAAATAAATGAATGAATGAATAAAGAAAGGAAGGAAGGAAGGAAGAAAGAAAGAAAGAAAGAAAGAAAGAAAGAAAGAAAGAAAGAAAGAAAGAAAGAAAGAAAGAAAGAAAAAGAAGCCATCTCCCAAAGTGGTCTATTCCATTTGATCTGTTCCATTTCAGAAAGCTCTAATTATTAGGAAGTTTCTCCAGACATCAAGCCTACATTTGCCTTTTTACAGCTTCCCCTCATAGCCCCAAAATCTGTCCTTTCCTGCCTCATCTCCATCCTTTGGAGAGAAGAATGGTAAAACAGGGCCTCCCATCTGACCACACAACTCCCCTCTCATACTACATTTACCTCCATCTCCATTTCCAACCTCCTTTGGAAAGAGGACTGGTGCCCTCCACTTAAGGATAAACATTCTCATACTTGGTCAGACCCTTCATGTCCCAGTGATTCTAAACCCCTGTGGTCATCATCCAAATCCCATTCCTTATCCTCCACCACCCTATTCCTCATTCTCATTGCCCTCAACCCTCCTACCCCAAAGTTCCAACCAAATACCACCCACTCCTTTTGCTGTACCCTCTGGAATGCCTGTTCCATAGGCAACAAACTTCCCTACATCTCAAATCTATTCTTAAGTCCTTCCATCTACTAGCTCTTATTGAAACCTGGCTCCCTCCAATGACCATGGTCTCCCTTGTCCCTTTCCAGCACTGGTTATACTTTCACTTATTCCCCTTGGCTCACTAGTCAAAGTGGGGGAGTTAGAATACTTCTTGCTCCCCATAGCCATTTTCAGGTTTTCTCCCTACCTCTATCACTCAGTAACTTTCCTCCTTTGAGACTCATACTATTCATATCTACCACCCAATCAAAATCTCGGTAGCTGTTGTCTACTGAGACCTCCAGGTCACTCCCCTTCCTTCCTCAATGAGTTCAGTATACAGCTCACAAATTTTTTCTCCTCCCCAACTCCTGCTCTCGTATGAAGGGAAACTCTCCCTCAAACACCTTAACCACTCAGTTCCTCAGCCTACTCATTTCCCATGAACTACTCTTCCACTCCATCTCAGCCACACACAAAGACGGTCATACCCTTGGTTTTGCTGTCACCCACAAATGTACCACCTCCATGTTCAAGAATTCTGAAAGCTCTTTATCCCAGCCATACTCTATTGGCTTTTCCCCTCTGCTTAACAAAACCCTACTCTGCATCCACACCATGACCTCCAATCCTTTGACCCCTCAGTTTTTTCCCAGGCTATCTTCCCTGCACTGGCCATCTTGACCCCTTGGTGAACCAGTTCAACTGTACTCTGTTCTCTCTTGAATCTCTGACACCTTTATTATATCACAGCCTGCCAAGCTTTACCCTATCTCCCACTTTTGCTCTTGCACATGTGCTGCTGAATGAAGGTAGAAGAAATCAAACAACTGTTCTGACTGGGTCCACTACATATTTGCATTACATAACTTAATTGGGCCCTCACTGCTGCTAGGCAATCCTATATCTCCCTTATCAACTTACTGTCCCACTCTTCACAACAGCTGTTGCAAACCTTTTCATCCCTCCTCAAACCTCCTGTGGCTCCTCCTCCTCATCCCCTCGGCTGAGATCCTTGACTTATATTTTACAGAAAAAACTGAGGCCATTGGCCACTAACTTCTTCTTCCCTCTTCCAAATCTCATATGACTCAAGTACCTTCCACCATTATTTCCTTCTTCACTTGTCTCACATGAAGTGGTGGCCCTTCTCTTTGTCAAGGCTAACCCCTCTGTCTGTTCAAGTGATCCCGTTTCATCCTATCTCCTTCAACAGATTGCTCCATTCTATCACTTATTTTCAATCTCTCCCTGTCTCTTGGTTCCTTTTGCCTACGAACACTTCCATGCCACTCCCATTGTGAAAAAACCCTCACTTGATCCTTCTATTCTGGCTATCATCATATATCTCTTTTGCTCTTCATTGCTAAACACCTTGAGAAGGCCATCTACAATAGATGGCTACACTTTCTGTCCTCTTACTCTCTTCTTAACTCTTTACAATCTGACTTCTGACCTAACCATTCCACCAAAACCACTCTTTTCAAAGTTACTAGTGATCTCTCAGTTGCCAAATCCGGTGGGTTTTTTTCTCGATCTTCATTCTTCCCTACCTCTTGGAAGCCTTTGACACTATTGATCACTCTCCTCCTTGATACTCTCTTCTCTCTAGGTTTTTGGGCCACCTTTCTTTCCTGGTTCTCATCCTATCTATCTGATCACACCTCAGTCTCCTTTGCTAAATCGTCATCAAGGTCACACCCCTTCTCCATAAGGTGTCCCACAGGGTTATATCCTGGGCTCTCTTCTCTTTTCTCTTTATACTACTTCATTTCGTGTTCTTATCAGCTCTTTTGGATATAATTGCCATCTCTATGTTGACTTTTCTTGTCTTCCTATCCCACCCCAACCTATCTGCTGACCTCCAATCATACTTCTCCATTTGCCTGTCAGACATCTCAAACTATATGTCCAGTAGATATCTTAAACTCGATATATCCAAAACTGAACGTGTTATCTAGTCCCTAAATTCTTCCTGCTTCCAGACTCCCCTATTACTGTAGAGGACAACACTGTTCTCCCAGTGCCTCAGGGTTATCCTGGATTCCTCGATATTTCTTACCCCTCCCCGCCACCTCCCATATCCAGTCTGTTCCTAAGGCTTGTCAATTTCACCTTTGCAATATCTCTCCAATACACGTGCCCCCTTCTGTCCACTGACGCTACAAATATGCAGATGATACTCTGATGGAAGAAAGTGAAGAAGAATTAAGAAGCCTCTTGATGAAGGTGAAAGAGAAGCGTGTCAAAGCTGGCTTGAAGCTTAACATCAAAATATTAAGATCTTGGCAACTGGTTCCATCACTTCCTGGCAAATAGAGGGAGAAGAAATGGAATCAGTATCAAGAGTTTATTTTCTTGGGCTCCAAGATCACTGCAGACGGTGACTGCAGCCATGAAATTAAAAGATACTTTCTCCTCAGAAGGAAAGCGATGGCAAATCTGGACAGCATACCTGAAAGCAGAGGCATCATGTCGCTGACAAAGATCTGCATAGTCCAAGCTATGGTTTTTCCAGTAGCAGCATATGGCTGTGAGAGTGGGACTATAAGGAAGGCTGGATGCTGCAGAATCGATGCTTTTGAATTATGGTGCCGAAGAACACTTTTGAGAGTCCTTTGTTCAGCAAGGAGAACAAGCCAGTTAATACTTAAAGAAATTAATTCAGACTATTCACCGGAAGGTCAAATACTGAAGCTGAAGCTTAAATTCTTTTGCCACATTATGAGAAGACAGAACTCATTAGGAAAGACTCTGATGTTGGGAAAGATTGAAAGCAAAGGGAAAAGGGGATGACAGAGAATGAGACGAATAGAGAGTGTTGTAGAAGCAACAAACATGAGCTTGGGCAGACTTCTGGAGATAGTGGAGGATTGAAGGGCCTTGTGTATTATGGTTCATGAGGTCACAAAGAGGTGGACATGACTCAACAACAACAACAGAGGTTAAGTGACTTGCCCAGGACCACACAACTGGTAACTATGTAAGAAAGGATTCAAACTCAGATCCTCTTGACTACAGATCTAGCACTCTGTCATTATGTAGATTTATTGTTGTTCAGTTATTCAGTAGTGCCTGACTCTTCATGAATCTGTGGACCATACTGTCTGTGGGTTTTTCTTGGCAAAGATGCTGGAGTGGTTTGCCATTTCCTTCTCTAGTGGGTTAAGGCAAACAGAAGTTAAGTGACTTGCCCAGGGTCACTCAACTACTAAGTGTCTGAGATTGGATTCAAACTCGGGTCTTCCTGACTCTAGGCTCCACTTAGAGGAGCATTAGAGCACGGATACGAATGTGAGACAACAACAAATGGCCTTTTGCTGCATCATCCCATGTGCAGCATTCCATCTTACTCCTACCTTGGCTGTAATCCCAGTTAAACCATGAAGACTAGATTGGTTCCACAGCTCAAGGGAAGATTCACATCGAGTCATAGAGTTAGGAGGGACCTCTAACATCATCTAGTCCAAGGCTTCTTCACTTGGGACCCATGGATAGATTTGGGGGCAGGGAGCCACAAACTTGGATAGGAAAAAAATTACATCTTTATTTTTCTAACCTTTGGTTTCCTTTGTAATCCTGTGGTTTTTTTTTTCTTTTATGCATTTAAATTTATTCTGAGAAGGCTTCCATAAGGTTCCCCCAGCCTTCCAGGAGGGTGATGGGACAAAAGGGTGAAGAATCTCTGGGCTAGGCCAAACCCACCCCAATGTTTGAATCCCCTTGGCACTGCCCTTGACAAGCGGTCACTTTCTTAGATATAGGATGTTCTCTAGTCCAAATCCCCTGCTTGAGCCTCCTCCATGTCATCTCAACAAGCACAATAACCATCTTGCTTCTCCCTGAATACCTCCAGTGATGTGAAACTCACTACCTTATGAAGAAGGGCATTCCAGACTCTAACAGCTCTGATGGTTGCTGGTATCAGCTCCCTTTCTGGGGCCACATAAAATAGGATCACAGGCTTAGAAGTCACCTCGTCCAACCCCTTCATTTTACAGATTGAAGCCATTGAAACCCAGAGAAGGACAATGAGTCAGCAGACAGCAAGTGGCAGAGCCAGATTAGAAGCCAAGTCCTCTGACTACAAATCCAGGGCTCTTTCCTCTGCATTCCTACACATAGCTGTTCCCTCTTCCCTATGGCAGCCCTTCAGTGACGGAAGGCAGCCATTTTGTTTTCCCTTCTCTAGGCTAAGCTTCCTTAATTCCTTTCATTGATCCTCACATGACGTGGTTTAAGGTCAAGTCAAGCCAACAGGCATTTATTAAGCACCTCCTCCTATGTGTTAGGCACAACACTGGGAATACAAAGAAGGGCCAAAAAATGGTCCCCGCCCTCAAGGACTCCAATGGAGGAGACAGCATGCAAACAACAAGACACAGACAAGATCAACTGGAGACAATCTCATAGGGAAGGTATTAGAATTAAGAGAGGTCAGGAAAGGTTTCCTGTAGAAGGGGAGATTTTAGCTGGGACTTGAAGGAAGCCAAAGAAACCAGGAAGAGGAGATGAGGGCGGGAGAGTTCTGGGCGTAGAGAGACAACCGGTGGAAATGTGTCAATCACCATGGGGACCACGGGGGTCCTACAGTTTGGATTCCCCAAGCTACAGCCGTAGGTACTCACACACATGCTGGTCTTGTCCTGGAATGTGCTACCTTCCTCTAGGTTGCTTTGGACCAGACCTGATCCAGAGGCACACCTGTGGATCCTGCTATGGCCCAGCCTCCACACACTTTGCCTGATGGCAAGTGACTTACAAGCAAATGCCCTTTGAAGGACAGTCTCAGTCATCTTCCTTCACTGAAGAGTAGTCACTCTGTGCCCATGCCCTTAGACACCCTTCTTACTCAGACATTCTGGGTCTTGGATTGTGTTCAGTCATTTTTCAGTCGTGTCTGACTCTTTGTGACCCCATTTGGGGTTTTCTTGGCAGATACCAGAGTGGTTTGCTATTTCCTGCTCCAGTTTTTTTTTTTTTTTTTTTGCAGATGAAGAAACTGAGGCAAACCAGGTGAAGTGACTTGGCCAGAGCCACACAGCTAATGAGTGTTTGAGGCCAGATTTGAATTCAGGAAGATGAGTCTTCGTGACTCCAGACCCAGCCATCTATCCACTGTGCCACCTAGCTGCCCCCCTACAAACCCAGTCTGAGGCTATTTAGAGAATAACCAAAGAACTCTACACATACTTTAGTGTTTCCTATGGGCATCACTCTTTTATTTGCACCGTACATAATACTGACCCTGAGTGATTAAAAAAATGTATTTTGTTCTGTATAATACCACTTAATGAAGGAAATGTGTGATGAATCTTAGTTTTTTTCATTGCAAAAACATAGTTTTGAATTTGAAGTAGAGTCGGCACTAAAATGCTTTCAGAGCAACTAGTTCTCAGAAGAATTTTAAGTTTCATCTGCATAATTAACATTTTTTTTGTCACTTTCTTAGATCAGAGTTTTCAGACTCAAGAATGCATGCTCCCACAAAACTCCCAAGGCCCAAACCAGATTAAAATGTAATTGGGAAATGTTTAGCAAAATTAACAAAAATGCAATACAACACAGATAATGTTAATTTGTGGTTTTCTAGTAGGGACCTGTTTGTATTTGAGTTTGACACCACTGGTCTGGACCATCAATAAGTCAGTAAATCAAGCCCTGACTGGTAGTATTTGCCAGTATCTGAGGTATAAATGATCACATTGAATATTTAGCAATCAATTCTCACTAGCCACAGGAGTGTAGCCTACCCCTGAATGTGATCTCTCATTTTACAGGGGTGGAAACTTGGGCCCAGAATGAGCGAATGGCTTACTTAAGATCACAAAACTATCTGAATCAGCACTAGAACCCTAGGGTCCTGACTCAGTCTTTTTTTTTTTTAGTGAAGTAGATAGCTATGGAGTAAGAGGATCAAGGTTCAAATTCTTCTTTGGATACTTACTGCCTGCGTGACCTTGGGCAAATCACATTGTTGCCTTTTGCCTCAGTTCCCTCTGAGGGGTTTGGACCAGATGGCCTCTGAGAGCCTTTCCTGTTCTAGATCCATAATTCTCTATACCTCTCTGTACATTGTGTAATTCTCTGTACTTCTGAAGACTTTCCAGTTCTAGACCTATGGTCCTCTGATCCTCTGTATCTCTGAGGGTCCTAGCTCTGAGTCTCCATGATTCTACTCCCCTCTGCTGCCTCCTGCTACTGCAAAATTGACTTAATGGAGATGGACGAGGCATTCTAAGTGGTAGGTCTCCCTGTAACAGTCCTGATGGGCTGTGTCATTAGTGCTTGGAGGTGATCCTGGGTTTTCTGAGGCCAAGGGAACACAAGGCTCTAGCAGATTCTACTAAGATGGAAAAGCTCTGAGTGGCATCCAACAACTCTGTCATGCAGAGACCAGCCTAGCCAAGCACTGAGAGGTGTATCCCCAGAAGGATGGCCACCAAAATGTGAACTATTTTTGGCTCTAGCAACTCTATTAAATCAACTAAGGTGTGGAAGGACCTGCACTCTGGGGGAAGATGGATAGGGTCAGAATCCTTGAAGTAGGCCATAATGACCCACCTAACCAAGTGCTGATAGAGCCTGAGTATCAAAACAGGCAGATTTCAGCAAGGCCTGTTGCCATCTAGACTGGGGCTGGATTTCCTGATTTCCCGTTGGCCCACCACCCATCATGGTCCTTTGGTGCTGTTATGTTCATAATCTTTTTCAATCAGATTTCAACTCAAAAACAGTTTGAAAGTTGAGCCAGTGGTCTGAATGTTAATTCTGAGTCTTGAGAGGGAAATTTTCAAAATGAAACTTCCTCTCCATTCATTTTGATAATAGCCACATAACCAGCTCTCCACTAGGGAAGCTTCCTCAGGCCCCTTCCTCAGTGATGTATGGGGGCTGTTTGGATGACAACCCTGCCTATAGTTTAAGCCCATCTGTTTTCTCCATTCCACCCCAGAGCTCTGTCCCTCTGTGGTTTGCGTCATTCCCAGAGACACAGGCCAACTCCTGCTCTCCTCAATCCACCCATTTCAGTAACTGTCTCATTTCAACACATTTCCCCCCTCCCCCCTTCTTGGGTGCCAGATGTGAAGGGTCAGCTTGGCAGTAGGGCTGACACAGTGACACCTGCCTCCTAAGACAAGCCAACTGGAGTGTCTGGGCACAAATTCTGCTGATACAGGTCATTCCTTGGGGGACTGGGAGGGTGGGAGTTCTCACCCCCAGCAGCCTTCTCACCCCTGAGGCAGCCTCAAGGGGCTCATGAATTAGGGTTTTGTTATTTTGTTGACTCAGAGCAGCCTGAGGTAGCTGGGACAATCCCAGTGGAGAACATTTACCTTGCAATGCCAACACCTTAGAAAGGACACCTTCCCTTTTCTCTGCTAAAGAGCTCTCTAGTCAAGTTAAGGCAACAAGTATTTATTAAATGTTACAGTGTGCCAGGCACTGTGCAGCGAAGAAAGGCAAAAACAATCCCTTACCCTCAAAGCTCTCACATTCTAATGGGGGAGACAACATATAAATAACAATGTCTGTACAAGTAAATACAGAGCAAATTGGAGGGATGGGGCTTCTTAGCCTGAAGTCCTTGAACTTTTAAAATGTCTACCTGTCATCCATCTGTCCATCCCTCTATCTCTTTATTCATCCATCCATAAATAGAATTTTATCTATTTATCTCTCTGCCTCTGTCTCTGATCTGCCTGTGTATCTATAGATAACTAGTTGTCAATAAAGTTGTTTTCCTTCGTGATCCTATGTCTTTAATTTAATGCTTTTAAAAATGTGCTTTTGAGAAGGAGTCCACAGATTTCACCAGACTACAGAGGGGGTCCATGACCCAAATGAGGCTAAGATCTCCTATGTCTAGGAAAATAATATTTTTTTAGAGCAGTTGGGTGGCACGGTGGATAGAGTGCTGGGCCAGGAGTCAGGAAGACCTGAGCCCAAATCCTGTCTCAAACACTTAGCTACATGACCCTTCCAAAGTCATTTAACCCTGTTTGCCTCAGTTTCTCATCTGTAAAATGAACTGGAGGAGGAAATGGCCAACTACTCTAGTGCCTCCTAGGCAAGCTCAAACGGTGTTGCAAAGGGTCAGTCATGATTGAACACCAACACCAATTTTTAAAAACCCTAATCATAGAATTTCAGAGCTAGAAGAGTCCTTAAATATGTTCTTGTCTGACCCCTTCATAGTAAATATCCCAGGACAACACTAATATCTGTGTGACCTCAGATCCAGTCCTCTTTCAAAGTCTCTGCTTGTCTGTAAAACTTGGATAATGATATAATTGCACTCTCTGCCTTAATTATTGTGAGGAAAGCCTCCTGTCAGCCTTAAAGTGCTATAGAAATTAGAGGTTTTGTTATTATTCTACAGAGGAGAAAACTGAGACCCAGAGAGAGAAGGGTGGAGGAGTGAAGCCTCTGATGCTCTGGGGTCAGAGAACGTTCAGATGCCTTTTCAGAGTCTGTCCCCCTATGCCTGGAATAATTACGATGATGATAATAGCTAGCCTTTATAAATATTATATCATTCTGTCCTCACAACAACCCAGGGAGGGTTATTATCTCCACTTACAGATGAGAAAACAGAGGCACAAAGAGGTTAAATGACTTGGCCAAAGTCACACAGCTCATCAGTACCTGAGGCTGGATTTGAACTCAGGTCTTCCTAATCCTAGGTCCAGCTCTCTACTCACCATGCCTCACCTGGCCTCTACCTTTTAGAATCCTTACCTACTCAGGTGAAAGAAAAGCCCTTCCTGATTGCCTAGGTTGGTCGTTTCCTTAGTGCTTTCTCCCTCCTCAAATTATGCTGTATTTGCTTGTAATGAATGACTGAATTCCAGGCTTACATGGGTTGGGGGATTATCCCCCAAATATCGGTATCTTGTTACTTCCTTAAGCTCCCACTCAGAATTTACTGTGGAAAATCTCCTGTGTCTGCATCTGCACTCTAAGAGGATTCCCCCAGAGGCCTGCAAAAGCATTAAAAATAACATTGCAAATGCCCCCTTTGGGACAGCCTTTATTTTGCCCCGTAGAAAATGCAGGAAGTGGCAAAGACTGACAGAAGTCCATAAATAAATGCAGAAAACGTATCAGTGACCCTCAAGTTAGCTCAGAAATAATCTATACAATTTTACTGTCTTTGGTGGGGCCCCCTTTTCCACAGGGTCCTAAAATCCCCCAGATATGGCATCATCCCATGTTTTGTATTCCCCTCAGAAAGGAACTGAATTTGAGGTTGCCAGCAGGGCAGTCCCCAGTCCCTCTGATATTCTGGTGAGCTTGCTTTCCCATAGGATCCCCCACTGTCCTTCTCCCACTCTGCCCCCTAACCCCACTCGTAGCACTAAATTCTTGTTTCCTCGAAAGCAAATACACCTCAGGGCTGCTGGATGGACGGTGCTGCTGGAGGCACTAGACGGGGCCTGAATTCACATTTGACCTCAGACATTAGCTGGGTGACTTTGAACAGGTCACTTAATCTCTGCCTCAGTTTCAAGAAGCACTTACCTCCCAAGAGGATCAAATGAGAATATTTATAAACAGTACCTGGCACCTATATAACCTCTTATCACCTCCCCCAATGCCCTTACATTTGGGGAAGTCCTTCTCTTACCTTACAGAGACCATCTGAAGGTTTAGATTTATCTCGAAGGGAAATTTGGGGCTGCTGGACAGCGCCCCCCCCTTCCCATAAAATCCACACCATCCCAATAACCCACTATAATGGTGGAATGCCAAGTCCAGACTCCTTGTCCCTCCATATTGTGACTTGAGTTCTTTGTAACACTCTCCAGTAACTCTCCTCTAAGGCCATAGAAGGGAGTCCATTTTTGCTCCCATGGCAAGGAAGCTATTAATGGCTCTCTCTGGAGCTCTCCAGAAGAAAAGTAGAATGAAAAAAAGTGGGGGGAAAAAGGGCCAGGCAAGTCTGTCTGTTCCCTTTTTATCAACTGGCACAAAGAGAGGATTTCCTGCAAGATTCCATCTTCCCAAGAGTTCAAGCTAGCTGATTAATTTTGGGAGTAGCCCCTACTAGTAAAATCTACCCTGGAAGAAGCGCTGAAGGGTGACTCTAATCTGGTGGAGACAGTCCTAGTCAATGAGGCTTCATCAAGAGATGTCTTTTGTCTTCTCATAAGGGGCCAATGGGTGGATAGGTGTATCCTCCCCAGGTAGATGCTTTCAGAAGTTTCAAACAAAGTCTCATCACCCTATAAACTTATTGATTTGATCAAACAATTCCCTCAATCAATCTCTTTACGTATACACTTACATCTTTTCTTCTTCCCTTCGCCTCTTGTAGAATGTAAGCTCCTTGAGTGTAAGGGATGTTTTTTTGTTTAGTCTTTGTATACCCAGCCCTGAGAATGGATCCTTACATATAGTAGACACCTTATTAATGATTATTTAATTCATTAAGTTGGATTACGTGACCTTGGGCTGGCTAGCTGGTGCAGTGGATGTAGTGTTGGAGTTAGAATCAGGGAGACCTTAGTTTCCATTCTGCTTCAGAGACTCCCTAGCTCCATGACCCCGGATAAGTCATCGCTGTTGGAGTCTAGACCAGCTGTTCTCAGAGTGTGCTCTGAGGACCCCGGGCGTCATCAAGACCCTTGCTGGGTGTCTATGAGGTCAAAACTGCTTTCCTAATAGTAATTATTCCTAATAATAATGTTACTTGCCTATTAAAATACTCCTTCTGTTTCCATCTACATATCTGTGTGATGCTGGATTTTCTTCATTTACTTCAACCAAAACAACAAACCGCAACCATCTGAAAGTGAAGCAGATATGAGAAACCAGCTGTCTTCTATTAAGCCAGACATTAAAGAGATTAGCAAAAATATGTAAGCTGATGCTGTTCTTCTCACTACGTTTCTTTTAAAAATATAGTTGTTTTTCATTAAAAATATTATTTGTGTTAATATATAATGGGCTCATTGTTATTATTTTTAAATGAATTAATAAATATATTTTAAATTTTTATCAGTTTTAATGTCTAACATGATACATATTGATAAATATACATAGGCCACAGAAACAAAAACTCTTTGGGAGGGGTCCTCAATGATTTTTAAGAGTGTAATAAGGGTCCTAAGGGCAAAAAGTTTGAGAACAGATGTTCTAGACCGTTGATTTCCAACCTCATGCTGAGATCTCCCAAGCCATCAGTCAGCTGTGAAAAGGTCACAAAGAAGCCTCTGGAAAGACTTAAAGACTGAGGTTTGATTTCTAGCTGTCAGAAGCTCTCTCTGTGACCTCGGGCAAGGGGGAATGCTTCTATAGCTATTTAAGGTTTACTCAAAGCAAGTATTATTAGCTCTATTTTTCAGATGAGAAAACTGAGGCTTACAGAGTGAAATGCCAGTGGTCACACGGCTACTAAGAGTCTGAGCCAGGATCTGAGCCCATTTCCTGCGACTCAAGTTCAATCTCTTTCCGTTAATAACCTGTTGCCTCTACAATGCCCACTACTACTACTACTACTACTACTACTATTACTACTACTGCTGCTGCTACTACTACTACACTACTACTACTACACTACTACTGCTGCTGCTACTACTACTACACTACTACTGCTGCTGCTACTACTACTACACTACTACTACTGCTATACTACTACGGCTACTACCACTACTGCTACTATTACTGCTGCTACTACTACTGCTGCTACTACTGCTACTACTACTACTACACTACTACTGCTACTGCTGCTGCTACTACTACTGCTTCTACTACAGCTACTACTACTATTACTACTACTGCTACTACTACAGCTACTACTACTACTACACTACTACTACTACTACTACTACTACACTACTACTGCTACTGCTGCTGCTACTACTACTGCTTCTACTACTATTGCTTCTACTACAGCTACTACTACTACTACTATTACTACTACTGCTACTACTACTACACTACTACTACTGCTGCTACTACTACTGCTGCTACTACTGCTACTACTACTACTACTGCTACTGCTGCTGCTACTACTACTGCTTCTACTACTATTGCTTCTACTACAGCTACTACTACTACTACTATTACTACTACTGCTACTACGACTACACTACTACTACTGCTGTTACTACTACTGCTGCTACTACTGCTACTACTACTACTACTACACTACTACTGCTACTGCTGCTTCTACTACTATTGCTTCTACTACAGCTACTACTACTACTATTACTACTACTGCTACTACTACTACACTACTACTACTGCTGCTACTTCTACTACTACTACTACACTACTACTGCTACTACTGCTGCTACTACTACTGCTACTACTACTACTACTACACTACTACTGCTACTGCTGCTGCTACTACTACTGCTACTACTACTACTACTACACTACTACTGCTACTGCTGCTGCTACTACTACTGCTTCTACTACTATTGCTTCTACTACAGCTACTACTACTACTATTACTACTACTACTACTACTACTACACTACTACTACTACTATGGCTACTACTACTACTACTACTGCTACTACTACTACAAAATTAAGATTTGGTTGAGTCTAGCTCTCTTATTTTAAGTTAATAGTCCAAGGTCACAAGGCATATAGGCCAAGTCAGGCCAAGTGACTAGGGAGTGGGGATCCTTTAAAATCTGATATTGCAGCAGAGTGGAAAGAGCCCTGTGACTGTATAGATACATTGTTGCAGTGTTATGAGAAAAAGGTTTTTTAAATCTTAAAGATCTGTGGGGAAATGGGAAGGTTTTTTTAAATAGTATACTCTGGTGAGACTATCGCAAAAAACCTAAAGGGCAATGGAAAGATTCATGGCAGATCCATATTCGTGGGGGAGACACATCAGTGATGTCCACAAAAAGTGGTTTGAAACATACCACTGATGACATGTATGAACAGCATAGTAGATGGGCCAGGCATGTAACAGGAAAGTAAGACAGCATGGCTGGATCACTTGAGTGCATCAGGAGTACCACTGAGATATTTAGGTCCTCTGAGGAGGATTGATGGAAGCACACAGATGAGGGAAAATGTGGAGGACTTGTACCCACACCAGTGGGACTCTGGCCCATCTGTCAGTTTAGTTGGTCAACAAATACCTTCCATGCTAAGCCTGGGGATGCAAAGAAAGGCAAAAAAAAAAAAAAAAAAGAGCCTTCAATGAACTCACATTCCATTGGAAGATTCAACACCACTGCAATTTTTTCCTTCTTCCTCCCTTTTTCCTTCCTTCCTTCTTTCCTTCCTTCCTTCTTTCCTTCCTTCCTTCTTTCCTTCCTCCCTCCCTCCTCCTTTCCTTTCCTTTCCTTTCCTTTCCTTTCCTTTCCTTTCCTTTCCTTTCCTTTCCTTTCCTTTCCTTTCCTTTCCTTTCCTTTCCTTTCCTTTCCT
>CM053622.1:712673538-712685144 GCA_028646595.1 Phalanger gymnotis
CATCCTTTTTTTTCTTTTTATCACCTATTTTATGTAAATCTCTAGGTTTCATATATATGTATATGTATATAAGATATACATTTTATACAATATATATTGTATATACATATACAGTATATATATATATATATACAAATATATAATTTATATATATGTATATAAGATACTTATAGAGTAGATAGAAGGCAATTTGAAAGGGAAGACATTAGCTGTTTACAGACAAGGTCCTGCTTCTGATGCTTTGTGTCTATATGATAATGAGCAAGACACTTGGCCTCAAAAGGCTCCCGTTTTGTCTTGTAAGACGTGGCTTGGTGTAGTGGGAAATGTGCTAGTAGGAAGACCTGGATTCACTACCTAACACTTACTTGCTGTGTGACTTTGGGCAAATAGTGAACTTTTCTCAGTCTCAATTTCCTGATTTGTAAAGTGGGAACAATAATACTTGTGCTACCAATTTCACAGAGTTGCCATGAAGAAAGTGAATGAATGAATGATGGATGCAATTATTAAGCACTTACTGTGTTCCAGGCATTGTACTAAGTATACTACCAATAAGTAAGCCAGAATTCCCCAGCCTCAAGGAGTTTACATTCTAACAGGTGAAGACCGTCAGAGGGAGGTGATTGGGGTTATAAGACAACTGATTGAAATGTCCTTTCCAGAAATGGTGGTGTTGATTTGTTTACTGTTCTCAGAGCTATAATTAGAAAGATGGGAGGGGTATTCAGGCACATGAAAATGCCTGGCTAGGTTTGGCCGAGATACAGTGAACCAGGAAGAGGCTCAAGGTGCCAGGGTGGGAGGTGAAAGCTGGAGTACTGGATTATGTTACTTTAACAAAAAATTTTATTGACTTTTTTTTGGTTCTGTAACTTTTATTTTTTTGATAAATAATATTTTATTTTTTCCAATTACATGTAAATATAGTTTTCAACATTCATTTTTTAATAAGATTTTGAGTTTCAAATTTTTTCTCCTTTCTTTTCTCTTATCCCCCTTCCCCAAGACAGCAAGCAATCTGATACAGGTTATACATGTGCAATCGTGTAAACATATTTCCACATTAGTCATGTTGTGAAAGAAGAAACAGAACAAAATGGGAAAACTACAAAAAAAAAAATGAAAATAGTGTGTTTTGATTTGCACTCAGACTCCACAGTTCTTTCTCTGGATGTGGATAGCATTTTTCATCATGAGTCTTTTGCAATTGTCTTGGATCATTCTACTGCTGAGAATAATCATAGTCAATCATTGTACAATGTTGCTATGTACAATGTTCTGGTTCTGCTCACTTCACTCAGCATCAATTCATGTAAATTTTCCAGGTTTTTCTGAAATCGCTTGCTCATCATTTCTTATAGCACAATGGTATCCCATTGCATTCATATACCGCAACTTGTTCAGCCATTCCCCAATCGATTGGCATCCCCCTCAATTTCCAATTCTTTGCCACCACAAAAAACTACTATGAATATTTTTTATGACTTCTTTGAGATACAGACCTAGTAGTGGTATTTGCTGAATCAAAGGGTATGCACAATTTGATTGCCTGTGGGCATTATTGATGTGTTTTCTTTTTATATCACTTACATTTTCCACTGCATTCTACCCCTCACCTCACTTAGAGGGTGATAAAGAACAAGAAAAGAAGGAAGCAAGAATTTTTTTTTGCAAAACTAGCCAACATATCAGAAAAGTCAGACATTATATGTAGTATTCCATACCCACGATCCTCCACCTCTAAGTAAAGGAAGGTGTCTTTTCTCACCTCTTCTTTGGGACCAAGCTTGGTCATTATAACTTCATAGCAAGAGCATGGCATTTTGAAGATGGCCAGGAAATAGTATGTTAGGTCTGGGTCCAGAAGGCTCCCTAATCAGGAACCCAGGTCCTGAGGGTGGGAGGTTGAGGCTGGAGCACAGAAGCAATGACAGCTTGAAGATGGCAGGACACCATGCCCAAGTGCTTTGTAAGTCTATAAACCTGGGGAACTGTCCCAAGTATGCACTTAGTACTGGGCTAGGTACCATGATGGATGTGAGAGGTGAAGGCAACATCTCTGCAAATCTTATTTGAGAAACAGGAAGCCTTTGTGTGGAATGATGCCAGGTGGCGCATTTTTCAGGGCTAAACTGCGCAATGTGGAAAGAGAAAAAGGCTCTAGAGGAAGGCCCTACAAGGGCTAACGGAGAGGAAGGTTGGGGTGAGCAACCAGGGATATGTCAGGGAAGGCTTCCTACAGGAACCCACATCTGAGTTGGGCTTTCAGGAATAAGCATGAATTCAACTGTTGAAGAGGAGGAAAGAGTACGTTCCCAGGTCAGGAACAGTGAGCACGTGTGCCCAGGTAGGTGGGGAGGCTCTGTGTTCCTGGAGGTCGAGTCATCCAGGTTGCCTGGAGCACAGAACAAGGGGAGGGCAGTAGCATGAGGCAGTGCCGGAAAGGGAGGTTGGCTTTGCATTATTGTGGTTGTTACTGCTCAGTCATTTCAACAGTGTCCAATTTTTCATGACCCCTTTTGGGGTGTTCTTGGTAAAGACACTGGAATGGTTTGCCATTTCCTTCTCCAGCTCATTTTACAGATGAGGAAACTGAGGCAAACCGGGTGAAGTGACTTGTCTAGGGTCACACAGCTAGTAAGTGTCTGGGGCCCGATTTGAACTCAGGTCTTCCTGACTCCAGGCCTGGAGCTCTCTCCACTGTGCCACCTAGCTACCTCTCTGTGTTGTGGCATACCTTTGAACTTCCAAGGCAGCATTAGGGAACCAAGTAAAGACATGACATGATTAGCCCTGTGCCTGGTGGAATGAGATCACCAAAGAAAGGCTGAATGCAGAGAGGAGACCAAGAGGCTGACTGAGAGCTAAGCCCCCTTTTCTTTTGGCTGCCCCCTCCCCAACCACCAGAGGAAACAACACTGAACCTAACCCGAAAGGCTCAGAAGGTTGGTGCTGGCCTTGCCAGTTAATAACGTACACCGATTCACTTAACTTTAGTGAGTCTCAGTTTCTTTATCTGTAAAATGGGAAGAACCAGGCCTACAGTTCCTGTGCCAAAGGGCTATTTTGAGGAAAGCAGGATGAATTTGGAGTCAGAAGACTTGGGCTCCAACACAGACCCCCCTACTTACTAGCTGTGTGATCTCGATGACTTAATCCTCCCAGGGGCTCTTGTTTCCTAATCTGTAGAAGGAGAGGGCCAGACTAACTAGTTAATACAGAAGATCCCTCTCTCCTGTGACGTGTTGAAGTGTGAGGATATGAGAACATTAGAGTACAAAGAGGACTGCAGTCAGGGGACCCGGATTCTGTCGCTGGCTCTGACACTGACTCACTGTGTGGCCCCTGCCTGGGCCTCAGTGTTCCCCGAACAATCATCTCGAAGGTCCGTTTCAGTCCTCCTGTTCCAAGTCACTCTGGGACTGATCTGAGCACTCTAGAGCCATGAGTCATTCTTATTTTTAAGATTATTCTGACAATGGTTGTTATTTAAGATCGTGTTTGGAAGTAGAGGGGACCAGAGAGACATTTGCTGCCATCTGCATGGGCGCTTTAAGGTTTTGTGAAGAATTCCACACTCATGATCTCTTTTGAGCCTCACAACTACCCTTGGGAGGGACTAAAGGCAAATGACTTGCCCAGGGTCACACAGTGATGAGAGGTGAGATGTGGATCCGTTTTTCTCCTGACACTGTCTCCTGCACTTTTGACTTCACCATACTGCCTCTCAGAGACAGCAGAGATGACCCAGCCTAGGGGGGTCTTTACTTGGTTTCCACTGACCCCTAAAGGGTCCAGTGATGAATGTCAGGGGGTCTATAAGAAAAAATGGCATCTTTAATTTTGACTAACCTCTAGCTGAAGTTTACTGTTTCTTTTTCTTTCTTTTTTTTTTTTGAAGGGGGGAAGGCAAGGCAATTGGGGTTAAGTGACTTGCCCAAGGTCACACAGCTAGTACATGTGTCAAGTGGCTGAGGCCGGATTTGAACTCAGCTCCTCCTGACTCTGGTGCTCTATTCACTGTGCCAACTAGTTGCCTCTATTTCTTTCCATTATTTAAAGAGATGATTCTGAGAAAGAGTCCCTAGGCTTCGCCAGCCTGCTGAAGGGGTCCATGGCGCAGACATGACTAAGAACACCTGTTCTAGCCCAACACCCACATTAGACAGCTGAAGACCTAGAAGAGTCAAGTGACTTGCCCAAGGTGACACTGGTGGTGAAGAGGTAAGAATTAGGATTCAAATCTAGGTCCTTTGACTCTGAAGTCAGGGCTTTTCCCCCTGTGGGCAGTCGAATTATACTCAATGGTTATAAATGTAGGAGTTGGTTTTTCCTGGTACAGTGAATAGATTGCTGGAGTCAGGAAGACTCATCTTCCTAGGCTCAAATTCAGCCTCAGACATTCACTAGCTGTGTGGTCTTGGGCAAGTCACTTGACCCTGTTTGCCTCAGTTTCCTCATCTGTAAAATCAGCTGGAGAAGGAAATGGCAAAGCACTCCAGTGTCTTTGCCAAGAAAACCCCAAATGGGGTCATGAAGAGTCAGACACAATTGAAATGACCGAACAACAAACATTCTTTCTCTGTCTCTGTCACACACACACACACACACACACACACACACACACACACACACACACACACACACACACACACCAGCAGCAGTAGCAGTAGCAGACACTGCCAGGTGTACGGTTGAGTTTTTCCAAATTTCAGGAGCAAAGAATAACCAGGGCCAACTGGCTTATCCCGAAAGCCTGTCCTCACTAATTCAGTCTGCAAACACTGACCAGGGACTGTTTCAGGGCCTAAGCCCAGGACAGCAGGCAGGCTGAGGCAGCTGCCTTGGCTCTGGCCAGGGTTGGGACATGGCCAAGGCGAGCTGAGGTTGTCCACATGGCCTCAGGCTCATCCCTAGGCCCCAGTGGTTTGAACTTCTCACAGGTCCTGTTGTGGGGAGAAGGGTCTGGGGGGGTCCCAGCCAGCTGTGTACATTTGTGTATTCTTTAGATGAGAGATAGAGAAAGCTCATTCCTGTTGTTTCTTAGAATAATTGAATTTTGGGTTTGGGTGGAACCTTAGAGATGATTGATAAGCTAACCCTATTCTTTTCATAGGCAGGGAAAGTAAGGTCGAGCAGTGGACATGGACTCAGAGGGTGTGGATTCAAATCTCAGCTCCACCTTTGTGACCTTGGACGAGTCCCTCCTCTTTGTTCTCTGGCTCTTGTTCCCCATCTGGAAGATAAGGGGGTTGGATTAGATGACTTTCAAGGTTCCTTCCAGTTCTAAGTCTCAAGACTCAGAGAGGGTAAGGAACTTTCCCAGAATCACATAGCAGGGTGGTGGCAGAGCTGGAACCCCATGGCCAGTGCACTTTCCATTATACTATCCTACCTCCCTTGTTCCTCATCTCACACTTAGAAGGGTCACCTCCAGGTTAGGCAGAGGCCATCCTCCCTCCGAGAAATAGGGCATGTGTCCTGCCAAACCTTCACTAATACAGTTCCCCAGGCGGCCGGCCTTATTAGAGCTGTCCATGTGCCTTCTCCTGTTTATGCATTTTGGCTTTGAGCTGGTGCTGCCAGACCCCCTTGCGGAGGCCTGGTGAATGAGAGGAAGGGGATCTGCCAGTTCTTTATAGCCCTAGTGGGAGGAGGGGGACCAGTTTTCTGATTTGGGAGTTTCCCAATCTCCCCTTTTGGACTTAAGAGGGTCATGACTCTCTCTTCTGGGTCCCTTACAATCTGCCTCCCAAGCCTGGCCTTTGCTCCCTGGAATCAGCTCTCTCTGTGGTCACACCTGGCCAATGTCATTGCAGATCCTTTGGAGGTTTTTAGCTGCTTTGGAGGCTGTTCCCCTCTGCTCCCCTCCTCCTGCCTTCCAACCCTTTCTCCAGCCCTCAAAATGTTTCTCACTCAACTCCAGGGACGTGGTGTCTTCCTCCCCCTTATTCTGATCTGACCATCCTTCCCTGTTTCCTCTGCTGACCACTCTCTTCCATCCTGAGAATAATCACTAGCTCTCCTCTAGTCTCTGCCCTCCACTGTCTTTGATGCACAGAGTTCAGCCCTCTCAAAACAAGCTAGAGCTAAAAGGACCCTTTGGAGGTCACTCAAGCCCTTTAACAGGTGAGGAAACTGAGGGCCAGAGAGGCTAAGTGATTTGTTTAGGGTCACACAACTGGTACCAGAGCCTGGGCTGCCCAAAGGTAGCATTCCTCTTGTGGTGCTCCATTTTTGATGAAGCCTCCTTCTCCAGTATTCCTGGAGACTTAGGCTGGATTTCTCCTTTGCTCCTCTCACATGCATCGTGCCTATGGCATTTGTGTGTATGTCTTATCCTCATTTCCCCTTTAAGCTCCTTGGAAGGTGGAGACTGCCATTTTTTATTTTTGTAACCTTGATGATGCTTAATATTTGATGAAAGAGAAAATTACACACCTACACCCATTCATTGAGCTCAGCTACTCTCTATAAGGCACAGAATGTCAGAGCTGGGAGGGCCTTTAGAACACAGAATGTCAGAGCGGGAAGGGGCTTTAGAGCACAGAACGTCAGAACTAGGAGGGTCCACAGATCACAGAATGGAAGAGCTGGAAGGGACCTTAGAGCACTTGTTCCCTCCCCACCCCTCACCCCCAGGCCTAGCCTCTGGTAATTCGTCCCTCCATTTCCTCCTTTACTTGCTCTCAGGGTCATCCCACTCAGGCATGGCCTGATTACATTGTATCAGGGATTCCCCATTGCCTACATGAGAATACCAGTGCTCCATGGGCTGTAATCTGAGAAGCTTAATGCTCAAGCCCCAGGCTTTCTCTCCAGCTTCACCTTCCCTGCTCACATGAATACACCCATTTGTGGAGCTGGACAAAGTCCCTGTCCCTGCTCCCACATCTTTGTCCATGTCAGCCTCCACCCTTCCCTCATTTTCATCTACTGGTAGAGGGAAGATAGAGGCCACAGAAGTATAAGGGGCCTTGGCTGTTATCTTCACTGACCCCCCCCCCCCGTCCCCCTTTTTACATATGGAAAACAAGAAATTAGACTAAAGCAGGGGCCCATGGACATATTTCAGGGGGCTTATGAATTTTTTAATAGTTTGATAACTTCTTAATATAATTGGTCTCCTTGGCAATCCTATGCATTTTATTTTATGCATTTAAGAACATTATTCTGGGACAGAGTCATTAGGCTCCCCCCGATTGCCAAAGGCATCTAGAGCAACAACAAAAAAGTTAAGAACCCCTTCCTTAAAGGATCTGTGGCTAGGTGGTGCAGTGGATAGAACGCTGGGTGTTGGAATCAGGACCTCTCTTCTTCCTATTCTCAAATCTGGCCTCAGATGCTTACTAGCTGTGTGACCCTGGGCGAGTCACTTAATCTCAGTTCTTCATTTGTAAAAAGAGCCGGAGAAGAATCCCTGCCAAGTATCCTTGTCAAGAAGACCCTAAATGTCCAACAGAGAGTTAGACATGACTGAAAAAAACATCCGAACAACAAGAACGATGAGATTTCCAGATGAAAAGGGGAAAGGGACAGACATTTATTAAGTGCCTACTGTGTGCCAGGCTCTGTGCAAAGTGCTGCATTAACATTATTTCTTTTGATGTTACAATAACCCTGGAAGGGTAGCTGCTATTATTATCCCCATTTTACAGTGGAGGAAACTGAGGCAAAGAGAAGTTAAGTGACTTGCCCAGGGTTACACAGCTAAGACGTGTCTGACGCTGGATTCGAATTCAGCTCTTTCTGACTCTAGCACTCTATCCACTGTGTTAGAGAATATCTGGGCCAGCTCTCATTTATCAGTGAGGAAATTGAGGCCTGGAGACAGGAATGGTCTGAGACCCCTGACTCTAAGTCTAGTGCATTCTTCACTAGGCCCATATGTGGCCTCTCCAATGGAAATTCAAACAGTTGCTCTGCCTCCCATGATGGCTGTGAAAGTACTTTTGTAAACTCTAGAACACTGTAAAAAAGAATTGCTTTCGTGATGATCCCTCATATGGGGGAGAGGGCCTCTGCCAGGGACCACAGAACCTGGTTATCTTCAGCCATTAGACAGCAGAGAGGTAAAGAACCTTGTGTGGGTGATAGATAGTAAGATGGCATCCACGCAGGAACCCAATTCCCTGCCAGCTCCTGGAAGATTTCTCAGCCAGAACCAGGCAACTTGCCTGAACCAGCTGCCACCCCAACAGTTTTCCCACCCCTCCCCCTTTCCTGGGCCTCCCCACCTCTGGGGCTCTTGCTGAGGCTAGAAGCGTGATTTCCAAATGACGTAGCCCATGTGGTCATTCCTGGGCCTCCTCACACAGTTGCTGTGATTTTGCACGGCCCCCTTAATCCCCCTGGGTGGGCAGCATTATCAGCTGGGACCTTGACTCTTCTTAGGCAGAAATGCAGGGACAGCACATAGGCCCTTCTCCTTACCACCTTCCTGCCTGGAATTTAGAGAGCCTTACTTAGTTTTTGGAAGGACATACAAGGCCAGAGCTGGAAGAAACCTTAGAAGACAGAATATAGAGCATTTAATGTTAGTGCTAGAAGAGACCTTAGAATATAGAACCCAAAATGCTAGTTCTGGGAGAAACTTTAGAAAACAGAATATGGAATGTCAGAGTAGGAAGATACCTAGAACATGGAGCATTTAATGTTAGTGCTAAAAGAGACTTAAAAATGTACAACAGTGAATGTTACTGCTAGAAGGTACCTTAAGACAGAACATAAAATGTCAGAGCTGGAATCTAGCCCTAGAATCAGTCAGTCAGTCAGTCAATGCTTATTAAACACCAACCATGTGCCATAGTCTAGACTAGGGGTGGAGAATATAGAATGTTAGAGCTGGAAGGTACCTAGAACATGGAGCATTTTATGTTAGTGCTAAAAGAGACTTAAAAATGTACAACAGAGAATGTTACTGCTGAAAGGTACCTTAAGACAGAACATAAAATGTCAGAGCTGGAATCTAGCCCTAGAGTCAATCAGTCAGTCAGTCAGTCAGTCAATGCTTATTAAACACCAACCATGTGCCATAGTCTAGACTAGGGGTGGAGAATATAGAATGTTAGAGCTGGAAGGGGCCCTAGGGATTACTTAGTCCAGCCCTCTCCTTACACAGACGAGGAAATTAAGAATGGCCCAAGATTACAAGTGGGTCAGGGCAGAGCCCAGGTCTCCTGACTCCCAGACAGGTGTGGTTTTTTTGTTTTGTTTTGTTTTGTTTTGTTTTTTTGTCTAGACCATGATACTTTCAAGATAAAGTTCAAAGGCCTCAGCCAGGCATCCAATCCCTGGTACATTATGTTCCTTGTCTACTTCTCCACATGTATCTTTCCCTCCTCCTCTCCATGAAAACTCTGGCCAAAGTAGACTCATTGTCTCACACAATCTTTTTTTTTTTAAGGTGGTATTTATATAGTTCTTTAAAGTTTGTAAAGCACTTCATGGTCTCATTTGGTCCTCACATCAATCCTGGGAAGAAGGTGCTATGATTATTTCCATTTTACAGATGAGGAAATTGAAGCAGGCAAAGGTCAAGTGACTTGCCCAAGGTCACACAGCTAGGCAATATCTGAGACTGGATTGGAACTGTGTTCTTTCTAACACCAAAAACACTAGGCCTAGTGCTCTGTTGGCTGCTCCACCCAGTCTGCCTTCTATATCTATGTTTATACTGTTTCCCTGCCCCTGAATTCAGCAAAATTTACTACAGACTTTCTATGTGCTATTTGGTCCTGGGGATACAAAGATGAAAGCATCAGTCCCTGTCTTCAAAGAGCTTATGGTCTACTAGTATGTACGGTACATAAATCAGCATAATACCAGGTTGAGTGTGGCAGGAACAAAGAAGAACTCCATATAGAGAGGAAAATAAGGAAGAGAAGAAAGGGGAGCAAGACAGAGACAGAGAAACAGAGACAGAGAGATACAGAGACAGAGAGATACACAGAGAGGGAGTGAAGGGAGGAGGAAGAGGGAGATGGAGAAAGAGGTTGAGAAGGAAGGGGGGAGAGAGAGGATGAGAGAGGGAGAGTGAGAAGAGAAGAGAGGAAAAGGAAAGGAGAAAAGGAGAGAAGAGAGAGAGAGGAGGAGGAGGAGGGGAGAGAGAGAGAGTGAGAGAGAGAGAGAGAGGAGTCAAGGAAGGAGACATAGGTCAAGAGAGAAGAGGAGCAAAAGAGAGAGATGGAGACACAGAGAGGGGGAGCAAAGGAAGGTGGGCAGAAGAGAGGGAGAAAGAGTTTGAGAGGGAAGGCAAGAGAGACACACATACGCACAAAGAGAGAAAGAGGGAGGTGAAAGAGAGGTTTGTTTTCTCTCTGATTTCACACCTGTGAGGATGACATGACCAGGCGAGGAATGCTGAAGGTCAGAGAGACATTGCCAGGTCTCCAGGAGCCAGATGATGTTAAGCGGAACTGGTCCCAGGTTGTTGTGTTGTTTAATTTTTTAAAAGCTTGTAACTATAGCCCATCGAAGGGATTGAGTGTGTGTGAGGGAGAGTGATGGAACGTTGGGACGTAGCCCAGTCCATCTCCCTGACTCTACATAAAACCGCATCCAAATAATTCCCCGAAGAGCGATGCCCTGGGGTCTTACGAGTCTTCTGCTTGTGAAGTCTCTCCTGATGTCTAAACCAAATCTCTTCTCCTGCCAGCTTCAGAAAAGTCGCTGGGACTAAAATTTGATCTTTCTTGTTCTGTCCTTTTTAATCTTTGAACTTCTGCTTCTGCCACGAGATACAGGAACAGTTTGGGGGACTGGGAATCGCTCACAAAATCTCTCCCTGTGGAAACCATGGGATAATTAAGATCTGACTCATTTTGCTCTTTCCTAAAGAGTTCTCAATTCCTCTTCAAGTACTAAGTCTAACAAGACCTCAAATATAGAAAAGGTTTTATGTAACCTAATAGAAAATGCAGTATGGGCTCATATTCAAACCCCTCAAAAAAAAAATCCCCTTCCTAGAGGATGTCAAGGGCAGCTAAGCCATGCAGAGGATAGTCCCGGTCATGGAGTCAATAAGACTCACCTTCCTGAGTTCAAATCTGGCCTCAGACACTTACTAGCTGTGTGATCCTGGGCAAGTCTCTTAACCCCGTTTGCCTCCCTTTCCTCATCTGTAAAGTGAGCTAAAGAAGGACATGGCAAACCGTTCCAGTGTCTTTGCTAAGAAAACCCAAATGGGGTCATGAAGAGTCTGACACAAGTGAAATGACTGAATAAGAGAATGTCAAATCACTCTCCCTCTGCTGGATGCCCCCCTTCCAATGGAACTATGCAGTCTATATAATTCACAGTTTCAGAGAAGAAAGAAGTCCAAGTTGTCCATTGGTGCATGTGATTCCCTGCTCCATGGATGCCTCCAATACCAGGCAGGGCAAGCGGGGAGGAAGCGTTTGCTCCTCCTTGTTGTAGCTCTTTCCCCACTTTAGAGGCTTTCTCTGGTGCTGGCTTCTTGGTGGTGTGGGGTGTGGTAGGGCTGCATGTATGTCCAGGTCTCTCTCTCCACATCCCATTCATTCACCCAGCTGGTCATCTCTCTCTCTCTCTCTCTGTCTCTCTCTCTGTCTCTCTCTCTCTCTGTCTCTCTCTCTCTCTCT
>CM053622.1:712685244-712751867 GCA_028646595.1 Phalanger gymnotis
TTCTGTAGCCCAAAAGGTCCAAATTCCTTCAGATCATGTCACGTTCCGCATCACTGAAGGATCTCTCTCCCATCATTACATTGTTCATGATAGTAAAAGCAATCAGGTAGTGCAATAGATACCACACTAGGCCTGAAGTCAGGAAGAACCGAGTTCAAATCTGGCATCAGGAACTTACTAGCCGTACTATTCTGAGAAAGTCAGCTGACTGCTGTCTGCCTCATTTTCCTCATCTGTAAAATGGGGATAATAGTAACATCCACCCCCAAGGATTGTCGTGAGGGTCAAATGAGAGAAAATCTGCAAAGTGCTTTGCAAACCTTAAAATGCTGGATAAATGTTAGCTATTATATTGCCTCCTCTAACCAGGAAGTTTGCCTGGAGGGATTCGATAAGCATTTCAAGGCTCTGTGAGAATCCCTTGGTTCTGTGCTGAGCCTACTCATCTCTGCTTTCATTCATGCCTTGGCATTGCCTGACTTGATGACGGGGCATTGTAGTGTGGTCTAAAGAGCCGGGACAGAGAGGGAGGAGACTTTGGTTCTAGCCTTGGCTCTGCCGCTGACTCACTCGGTGATCTTGAAGACAAGGTCTTGTATGAGCCTCAGTCTCCAATTCATTTCAACAAATGTTTATGAGCTCCTGTTGTTGGCAAGGCAGTGTGCCAGGTGCTGGAAATAAAACAATACAAATGAAACAGGACCTGATCTCAAGGAAGGAATTTCAATTCTATGGAGGGTGGGAGGGTTCTACATGTTCCCAGATAAGCAGATACGGTGAGAGTACTAACAGCTGGGGAAATCAGGGAAGGCTTCCAGGAAGAAGTTGGAAGCCTTGATGGAAGATAAAGATTCTGAGAAAAGAGATTGAGGGATTGTGTTCCAGGCATGGGGGACAGGAAGGAGGGGGATAGGAAGGAGGAGGAGGAAGAGGAGGAGGAGGAGGAGGAGGGAGAGCATTTATTAAGCTCCTACTATGGCAGACATCAGCTGTATGACCCTGGACAAGTCATTTAACCCTCTTTGCCTCAGTTTCCTCATCTGTAAAATGAGCTGGAGAAGGAAATGGCAGACCACTCCAGTAACTTTGCCAAGAAAACCCCAAATGGGGTCATGAAGTCAGACACGACTGAAATAACCGAACACCAGAAATGTACCAGGCACCATGCTGCGCATTTACAAATGTTATCTTATTTGATCTTTATAACAACCCTGCGAGGTAGGTGCTGCTATGCTCTTCGCTCTACGGTTTGGCCAAACACAGGGAGGCAGGAGACGGAACATGGAGCTCAGGAAATGCCTAATGAGCCAGTTTGGCTGGAACACAGAGTGCTTGAAGAAGAGTAGTGTGCGATAAGGCTCCAAAGGTAGGATGGACTCACATAGTCTAGGGCCTTACGTGCCTGGCCGAGGAGTTTCTGTTTTATCCTAGGAGGAATAGAGATCCAGTGATGTTTCTTGAGCAAGGGAGTGGCACGGTGGATTATTTTGGCAGCTTTGTGGAAGATGGTCTGAAAAGGACAAGGATGTCCACACCCATAAAATAAGGATAATAATATTTGTACTAGCTATCTCCTAGGGATAATATGAAGATCAAACAAGATAACATTTGCATTCTTTGATAATGATGATGATGATGGTAGCTGGCCCACCTAGAGTGCTTGCTTTACATATCTTGATTTGATCCGGATTACCCTGTGAGGTAGGTACTACTACCATCCCTGTTTTACTGATGTGAAAACTGAGGTTGAGAAAGGTTACAAAGCTTGCCGAGGGTCACACAGTTAGTTAATATCTAGGGAGTAATTTGAACTCAGGTGTTCCTGACTCCAAGTCCAGCACTCTGTTGCACCACTTAGTGGCCGCTAGAATGTAAACTCCTCGGGGGGATTGGATTTGCTTCATTTCGATTTGTGGCCCCAGTGCCTAGAATAATGAGTGACACATAATAGATGCTCAGTGGGTTCTTGCTTGCTGGAATACTGTTGAGGCGAATTGGGAGTCTATTATAATAGTCTAAAACAGATACCTTTCCTATCCCCATCCTACAGTTGCCCAGACAGGTGATGAAGGGCTATGCTTTTTTTTTTTTTCCTTTCCAGGGCTGGGCATGGTTCCTTCCACACAGGATCAATGCTTAATAGAGGGTCGTCCATGAGCCCTGGTAGTGAATGCCTATAATCCTTGCTGAATGGGAGGCTGAGGCTGTTTGCTTGAGCTCAGAAGTTCTGGGCTATAGCAGCGCTCAAGCCAATCATGTGTCCCCTCACTAAGTCTGGCACCAGTATGATAAGTCCTTGGGAGTGGGGAAATCACCAGGCTGCCTAAGGAGGGGAAAACTGGCCCAGGTCAGAAACACTCAGCATTTGGGTTGGACCATGAGTGGCCCCCACACTCCCAGTTAAGGAGACTCAGAATGAATGAATAAAACAAACAAACAAACAAACAAACAAGTAGATAAATGAACAAATAAGTAAATGAATGAATGTATAAACGAATAAACAAGTAGATCAATAGATAAAATAAATAAGTTGATGTTGGTTGAATTGAACCTTTGCCTGTAAGTGGAGAGAAGGTGACAGATGCAAATGATACTATAGAGGCAGAATCCATAAGATTTAGTGTCTAATTGAAGGTGGTGAATGAGGGAGAGAAGAGAATAATGGTGATTCAGAAGCAAAGAACCAGGTGATTGGAGTGGGGGCGGGGGTGGGGAGGAGAGTACTCTAGAAAGAAATAGGATGGTTGGGGAGGGGGAAGGGTGAGTTTAGGGAAATAGAGGATGAGTTTCTTTTTATACATGTTGAGTTTGAGATGCCGATGAAACATCCAGGTGGAGATATTTAGCAGGCAATTGGTGATTCAAGACTGGAGTTTCAAAGACAAATTAGATTCAGATGTCTAGATTTGGGACTCATCAGTGTAGACATGATAATTGAAACCATAGAAGCTGATGAGATCACCTAGGGAGGGAGCGTGGAGAAAGAAGAGAAGAGGGCCCAGGACAGAACCTTGGAAGATACTCATGCTCAGTGGTCAGGAGACAGAGATGAATCAACAAAGGAGAAAAAAGGACAGGTACTGTCGGTTAGGAGAATCAGAAGAAATCAGTGTCATGAAAGAGAGGGGAGGAGAGACTGTCCAGGAAGGGGTGGTCCATAGTCTTGAAATCTCCAGAGAGGTCAAGCAGGACCAAGTCTGAGAAAAGCCTATTGGATTCAATCAACCACAAGCATTTATTAAGCTCCCATTGTATGTCAGGCACTGTACTAGGCACAAGGGATATAAATACAAATACAAGATAGTGTCTGACCTCAAGGAGCTTCTAGTTTAATAGAGAGGATGTAGCACTTATACAGGAGTGGTAGTCAGGGAAGATAGTTCTGGTCTAGGAAGTCCTAGAGATTGGGAATGGAGCCAAAGGGCTCTTACCAGTAACAGTGGCAATATTAATTTGATTATCATTTCCAGAGCAAGAACTAGGGGTGAGGAGTGTTGGGTAGGGCAGAGAACGCAAGTGGTGGCAGGCCAGTGAGTAGGCACTGGTGTCCTAGTGGGTGGCTAAAGGAGAGGTGAAGTGTGATCTGGGGTCAACTAGCTTGGTTGAGTTAGGAGCATGGAAAAAAATCATTGGCAACCTTGGAGAGAGCATTTTCAATCTAAGGGTAGAGTCAGAAGTAAGACTGTAGAAAATGCCATCCACATCCGGAGAAAGAACTATGGAGTCCGAATGCAGACCGAAGCATACTATTTTCTCTTTTTTTTTTTTTTGTGGTTTTCCCCTTTTATTCTGTTTCTTCTTTCGCAACATGACTAATGTGGAATTATGTTTAACATGATTGCACATGTATAGCCGATATCAGATTGCTTGACGTCTTGGGGAGGGGGAAGGGCAGGGAGGGAGGGAGAAACATTTAGAACTCAAAATCTTATAAAAAAAGAATGTTGCAAACTATCTTTACATGTCATTGAAAAAATAAAATACTATCTACAAAAAAGATTATAAGAAAGGTGAAGGGAAGGCAGATAACTCTTTGGGAGCTTTGCTATAAAAGAGAGGAAACATATGATGATATGATGATGGCTTTATGGGATGTCCAGATCAACTAAATGTTTTGTTTTGTTTTGTTTTTAAGGACTGGGGACCCAGGCATGTTTGTAAACATAAAGGACGATCCAAACAGAAAGGGCCTTGTTAAAGATGACAGCGGGGGAGGCAATGATCATTGGAGCAAACTGAGGGGTGGAGTTTCCTCCCCCCACCAAAATATCACTGGGGGATGAGAAATGAGGAGAGGAGACCTTGGGTATAAGGAGAGGGGTTAGCTCAAAGATTAAAACAAAGGATGAGAGGAACGGGGAGGCCATCTAGGGGTTTTGAGGTGAAGATGAGGGGAGATGAGGGAACTTGGTCTTCTCAGTAATGCAAGGTCATTGAATGAAAAAGAGGGTGCAGGAAAGAGGCAGAGGGTGCTTGAGGAGAGAGGAGGAAGTTTGGAATGCTTAAAGGGATGGAACAGTCAAATGTGAAAGAATCAAAAGATTGCTCTGCAGCGGTGAGAGCCCAGTTTGGGTCAGGTAATGTTAACTTGAAGTGGAACCTGCCTGGTTATGCAATGTTAACTATTCTAAGTGAATGAGACAATGACAAAATAAAACACATGAAGTCTGAGCAGGAAGGTTGTTACTAACTAGACCATCTCTATCTCTTCTTTTCCTTCTCTTCCCAATTGGAGGTTACTTAGTATGGTGAGAAACACAGGGCTGTAGGGATCAGGAGTCTGGAGTTGTGGTTTTTGTTGTGTCACTGATTTCTTTATGGCCCTGTGCAAAGCCTAACCCATCAGTTTACTTAGTCTGTCAAATGGGTTCAGCAGTTTTCATCCTCTCAAATGAAGGTGATCTCTAGGGTCTTTCCCTGGTCAGGAATTCTATGTTTTAAGGACATTTCTAGTTCTGGCAATGTTTTGTAGGGTTATTTCAGGTTGCTCTGTATTCTAAGATCCCTTCTAGTGCTGGCTGTCTTCGTGCTAATGTTCCTCTAATTCCAGATAATCTTTCCCCACCTCCCAGAAGGTACCTGAGAGGCCATACTCTTCACTCTACAGATGGGGAAACTGAAGCCTAGGGAAATTAAGCGATTTGTCCAGGGACACATCAGAGATAGGATTTGAACCCAAGTCTTCTGACTTTTCCCCTGGACCATGATACCTCCTTTCAATGATGGATTCAAATCAAGGAGGGAGTGAAGAATAGGGACACAATCTCAGGTGGCAGAAAGCACAAGCTGGGAGTCCAAGCCAGTCTCTACTGTGTTTCTTGCTTGAACAGGAGGCCTGCCTGGAGGCAGCCTACTTAGAGTCTTCAGGGGGAGGCAGGGAGATGTACCTGGTTGGAGGAGGAAGTGTTAGGGCCAGGATGAGAGAAGCTCCCAAGCCTGCTGAAAGCCCCACCAAGGGAGTCTTCCTAATTGGGAGGCTGTCCTTACTTGTCCCCATTTCTCAGATACTCTACCTTGTGACTCAGTTCCTCACCTTCAGCAGCTCTCTGTTGTCCTCTGCTTCTTTATTTATCTCTCTAACCCCTTCCTCACTCTGTCTTCCTTCCCTAGATTTTTCTCTCCTTAATTTTTATCTTTCTCCCTATCTCCTCATCATCCTCCTCTTCCTCCTCTTCCTTCTCATCCTCCTCTTCCTCCTCCTCTTTCTTCTCCTCCTCCTTTTTCTTCTTGATCTCTTTGTCTTTTTTCTCTCTCCTCCTCATCTTCCTCTAACTCTCCTACTCTTTCTCTCTTACCACCTTTCCTTGTTTCTTTCCAACACTCTCCCCAGTTTCTCCCATTCTCTTCTTGTGTCTTTTAGTCCATCATTGTCTCTCTGTCCTCATTTCTTCTTGCCTCTTTCTCCATATTTTGCTCTGTCTCTTACTTAGGTCTCTCTCCAATTCTCTGCCTTTTTCTTTCCCCATCTCCATATCTCTCCCCAATATTTCTCCCTTTCTCTCCTCTCTCTCTATACTTTTCCATCTCTTTCACTACAACTCTTTCTGTGTCTTCCTGTTTTATTCCCCATATTTCCTATATCTCTCTATCCGTAGCCTCAACTCTTTCTCTTCCCATCTCTCACCACATGTCCTTTTCTCTTTCAGCATTGATCTCTGTGTTTTCCCAGCATGCTCTCTCTCTCTCTCTCTCTCTCTCTCTCTCTCTCTCTCTCTCTTTCTCTCCCACTCCATATCTCTTTGGTCCATCCGTCTTTCCCTAGCTCTCTTTCTCTGACTCTTTCTGTATCTCCCCCCTGTCTTTTCCCCTCTCTCACTCTCCCCCTCCCCTCCTCCATCTCTCTCCCCATCTTCATCTCTCTCTTGGTCTCTCTCACTCTCTCTCCCTCCCTCCCTTCTCCTCTTTTCCTCACAGAAGAGAGCACTGTACCCTCCATGTCTGTGAGCTCAGTGCATGAGTCACAGACCTCCGCAGCCAGGTCTCCACCCCCACCCCCCAAGATCTCCACTCCCTGAGCCCAATGGAGCAGAGCCATAAGGGGGAAAGAGTAGGCCCATGAGCTCATGCTGGCTCAGCTCCGGGCAGGGCAAGCTGCCAGTTATGGCACACAGCGCCCCAGGGGCATGGCTGGCAGCAGCTGGCAGGAGCCTGGCCTGAGGGGCTGACTGACTGGGGACCCTAGAGGGCAGGCTATGATACCTGAAGACTCAGGAACAGGCTCAAGAAATAGTTGATCAGAGCGGTTGAAAGATCCCCAATCTTCAATCAGGAGACATTGGTTAGAGTCCCAACTCTGTCAGCTCACTAGCTGTGTGATCCTAGAGAAATTACTTGCCCTCTCTTTATTCCTCATCTGTTAAACAAGAAGACTGGATCTGGTAATCTTGTAGATCCTTCCAGACTTGCAATTCTATGAGCCTATGGGAGAAAGGGGGAGCACAGGACAAATCTGGAACAGGGCGGGAAGAGTCAGTGTAAGGACGCTGGAAGTAGGGTGTGTTGGGATAGATCGTTAAACATGATGGAGCTAGAAATAGCGCATTTGTTAATCACAAGCTATATCCTAGACTCTGTACTAAGCTTTGAGCTCACAAATACAAACAAGCTAGGTAGCCCCTGCCTTCAGGATGTTTATATTCTTTTGGGGGATGACATCACATAAAGGAGAGTTGGAAAGAAGGAGGTCTACTTGTTACGGATAAGAAGTGACCTGGAGGCTGGAGCCCTTGCAAGATAAGGCCCAAACTGCCCAACAATAAAGCCAACAGAGTCCAGGTTACCTGTGGGGAGGCGATGGATAGTCTTAGTTAAATAACATAACTGGAGTGAGCAGAAAGTGATTGGCTTTACGATTTGGGAAAAAATGGGAAAGATCTGGCCACAATAGGCACCCAAAACATACTTCGTCTCTTTTCCAGCTGTAACTTGCCTTTGGCTCCTAGCAGCTCGGTTCAGCAGCACCCCATCCCCTGCCTGCCCCACCCCCCACCGCAGGATAATCCCTGTGCTCCAGCATGCCTCATGGCAGGTTTGTGCTTCAGCCTGGGATCTTTAGCTGGGTGCGCCCTCTCTCTGTTTCCTGGCCTTCAACCAATCATTCAATAAACATTTGTTAAATACCTAGGATGTGCCAGGCACTATGCTAAGTGGGCGGGAATACAAACAATCCCTGCTCTCAAGGAGTTTATAATCTAGGTAGGAGACATAACGTGGGCATGTTAACTTGACTGGGAGTGAAGGAAGGCACTGGCTACCCAAAGGATCAAAAAAGGCCTTCGTGCAGAAGGTGATACATGAGCTGAACCTAGAAGGAAGCTAGAAGGTCCAAGAGGCAGAGGAGGAGGGGGACGGAGTGCATTCCAGGCATGGTGGACGGTTGGTGTGAAGGTCTAGGGATGGCAGATGGTGTGCTGGGTGAGAAACAATACGAGTGCCAGCTTGGCGAGACAGCAGCATAGGGCTTACTCGTGTGTACTAAGACTGGCAAAGCAGGATGGGGCCAGGTGGCGAAAGGCTTTGAATTCCAAACAGAGGAGGTGGTATTTGATCCAAGGAGCCACTGGAGTTTATTGAACAGGAGAGTGACATATAGGAAAATCACTTTGGCATTTGTGTGGAAGATGGAGTAAAGGAAGGAAACAAGTATTTATTAAGCACCTACTATGTGCCAGGCACTATGCTAAGTGAGTTACAAATTCTCATTTAATCCTTATAACAACCCTGGGAGGGAGGTGCTATTATTACCCCCGTTTTGCAGGAAAGGAAACTGAGGCAGACAGATCACCCAGTTAGTAAGTGTCTGAGGCTGGATTCAAACTCAAGTCTTCCTACTCCAGGTCCAGTGTCCTATTCGCTGTTCTACCTAGCTGGGGAGAGACAAGATAGGAGGCTATTGCAGTAGTCTAAGAGAGAGGATATAAGGGCTTGAACTAATATGTTGGCTCTGTGGGTAGAGGGAAGTGATCAGATGTGGATAATGCTTGTAGAGCTGCTCCATCAATGTTTCTGCCTTGGACAGTCACTGCAGATGGACAATTTTGGGGCCAGAATTGAAGAGGAGGAGGTAGGTGAGCTGCATTGCCTTCGAAAAATCACACAGTTTTCCCAGGGACCCAAATTTCCCTGAAAAACCCACCTCATTAACATCTTCTGGTGAAGCTATAAGGGGTGAATCATGGAATACCAAACTTGCTGAAAAATCAAAATTGTTAGCCACCGATAGGGCAAGGTGAAGAGGTATGGTAGGCATAAATAGGTGTATCAGGAATTAAAAGCAAAAAACAATGTGAGAGAGAACACCAAAGAGATATGTGATCAGAAAAGGCAGTGATGTGTCAAGAACTACGAACATCAAATGAGACAATGTAGGTCAAGAGCCTTATAAATGTTAAAGCCTTGTACCAATGGGAGCTGTCTTAGTTATTTCTATACCTTCCCTTCCCTCCATTAGATTCTATGCTCCTTGAGAGTAGGGCCTGTGTCACATCCATCTTTGTATCTCTGATGTTACACATGAGGCCTTGAATGTATATAACTAGTCATTCTCTAAAGTGCGCTATGAAGATGTGTTGAATTAATAATAGCAATAGCTAGTATTTATGTAGTGTTTTAGGATTTGCAAGCACCGTATGTGGCTATCTTATTTGAACTGATTTGAAATTCCCATCATGCCCTCAGCATTACCATCAGCCCCAGTGCATTCTGTTTGTCCTATGAACGTTTGTTTACATTGACACAGGCATATGTCTTTTGCAGAACTGTTCAGGAACGAGTGAATGCTGACTATGTGTTGAGCACTACAAATAGAAAAGCAAGACTATCCTTGCTCTTGAAGGACTCATGTTCTAATGAGGGAGACAAAACATATGGAAGGTTTCAGATACAAGTCAGACAGAAAGGTCCCATAGTCCTTAGGAGGCAGCTGCAAAGGAGGTGGGAATGCTTCTTCTTTAATGCCATTCCAACTAATCAAATCATATCAGTTTCTGATGTTAAGCCATCTGACAATGCCAAGGACTCTGGTGGCAAGAACTTTATTTTCTGGGTCTTCGGTAGTCAGGGCTGTAGCACCTGCAGGGCAGTTGCCAGGCTGCTTCTCCACGGGGATTGCTTCCTGTGGCTGAGGAATATGGGCTGGAAGCAGTGCTATTCTCAAGCCTCTTGGGTTTAGTCCTGGGTGATCCCTGTCAGTGCCTCAAGGGAGATGATGGTCAAAGTGGTGGTGATGGTTTGATTTGCCTGGCACATGCTGCTTTCTGCCACTCTCTCAGGGTGCCTTATGGATTCAGCCAGCTTGATTTGCCTGCCCTGTGTGTGGCAATTGGCTGACAATTGGTGGAATTGGCTGTCCTCTTCTCTACGGGAGTTACTTCTCCAGATGATGGGTGTGAGGGCATGAGTGAAGTCCTTATCGTAGGTCTTCAAGCAGAGGCTAAATGAACTTAGGGATTCTCTAGTAGGGATTCCAGTTGGATGCTATCTAATATCCCTATCACTGGGCAGGTAGGTGGCACAGTGGATAGAGCCCTGGAATCAGGAAGACTCACCGTGAATTCAAATCTGGCCTCAGACACTTACTAGCTATGTGACCCTGGGCAAGGCATTTTCTAATCCAGCTCAGCCCCTGACTCTCTCTCTTCTAGACTACTTTTCTACTTTGCCCCTGTTTGGGCATCTTTCTCCACCCCCCAATCACCTTCCAGTTCCCTTGGATGTGTTCTTTTCTCCCATTAGAATGTAAGTTCTTGGAGGTCAGGACCCCTCTTTTTTGTTTATATTTGTATTCTCTGTGCTTAGCACAGGGTAAGTGCTTAATCTTTTTTATCTTATCTAATAATCTGATTTAACCTAATTTAATCTCAATCTAGTTCCTTATCTGTAAAATGAGGAGACTAGAATAGATGGCCCCTTTTAGTTCTAGATATAAGATCTTCAGAACCTTTCTCTCCTTCACTCAGACAGAGACTCTCTGGGGACAGGGGCCACGTTGTCTCTTCCCACGGGGCCATGCTTGGGGTTTGGCATCCCCTAGGGATGCTCATGACAAGGCGGGAGTGGAGGGAATGAGAGACTGGCTGACAGGCTGACAGATGGAGCACAGTGGGGGAGCAGGGCAGTCGGGTTAGAAGGTGCTATTTGTGCCAGGTGGGTATACGGAGCCTGGGCACCTCCAGCCAGGGCTATTTTTAGAAGTTGTGTTTGCAGGTTTCATATTAATAGTGCCTCTGTCCCTGGGCTTGGCTCCCAGAGGCAGAGAGAGAGAGAGAGAGAGAGAGAGAGAGAGAGAGAGAGAGAGAGAGAGAGAGAGAGAGAGAGTTGGTTTCTGAGCCCTCCCTCTTCAGCACAGGTGGCAAAAAATCAGCCCTGTTCTCCATCCTGGACTGAGGGGCCTTGGGGTCAGAACCCTAACCCCTATGTGTGTGAGAGGAGGGCACAGGGAGGAGACATAGTTCCCCAACTTGCAGGGGCCACCTGCCTGATGGGAGAGACAGGACATACACAGAATGGATCAGAATGACCCTAAACCTGGCCCTGGCCCTAGACCTAACTCCAACTCCTGTCCCAGACTGAGTCCTGACCCTGGCCTCAGGAAGAACCTGACTCTGTCTCTGAACTGAACCCAGATCTTGGCTCAGGGCCCAGTTTTGAACCTGGACACAGACTGAACCTTAGATTCAGCTCTAGTCCTAGGCAGAGGCCGAGCTCTGACCCCATCTCTAAATACATCCCTAGACTGAGCCCCCCTAGTCTAGTTCCCAATGTGCAATATCATGCAAATATCTGTATGTATGATGCAGTGTGAACTGCATGAAATAGTATGTATGTGTGATCTCAAACACTTTGGATAAGAGTATGATGGCTGGGTGAACTCTGTCCTCACTGCTGTTCAAAGCAACAAACTAGTTAAATGCCTACTCTTAGGCATGCACTGGGCTAATTATTGGGGATTCAAAGACCAAAATGGAAGAGTGCCTGCCCTCAGGGAGCTTATGTTCTAGAATGATTACAACCCAGTACACATCCCATTGTGTGGAACCGTTGGTGGTAGGGCTTCAGACCTGAAGTCAAGAAAACTTGACTTCAAAATCTAGCTTCAGTCACATTAGTTTTGTGACCCTGGGCAAGTCACTTAACCTCCATTTCCCTAAGTTTCCTCATCTGTAAAATGGGAATGATAATAGCTCCAACGTCCCAGAGTTATTGTGAGGCTCCCATGAGATGATATTTGTAAACAGCTTAGTGCAATGCCTGGCATGTAGAGGTGCCATATGTTAGTCATCATTATCATGGACTCATACAAAGGATAGCATCTTAATTTAGAAGGTCCTCAAGTACAAGACAACAGCGAGTTATTTTTTAACAGAAAAATTTGGGTCCCTAGAAGTTGACCCACTTTGCTAGGAGCACGCAGCAGCTTAGGATCAGAGCCGAGCCCCAGACTCCACTGTCTCTCCTGGTAGCTGCTACTTGCCCAGAGAAGACCTCCCCAGACAAGGGCAGACACCTCAATACACCTCCCAAAGCAGGGCTTGAGAGCCAAGCCAATGCTCTATGTATGATGCCCTCTGTGGTATCTATTAGGGGATGTAGAACCCTCCCCCTCCTCCCCCACCCCAGGGGCATCGCTAGAGCAGAGATGACTTCTCCCCCGTCTAGAATCCTCTGTAGGTGAGAATTCTAGACTTTCCAAGCTGAAAGGAACCTCGATCTAGTCTAATAGCCTTCTCCTTGCAAGAATCCCCTCCACAGCAACCCCAACAGAAAATCTTCCAGTCTTTGGTTGGACCCTTCTAGTGACAGGGGTGTCACTGCCTTGTGAGACAGCAGTTTCACAGTTCTGATTGTTAGGAATGTACTCCATTTCCCATTGGTCTTGATTCTTCCCCATGGGCCAATCAGGACAAGATCTTTCCCCACACCTTCAAAATATTTGGACAGCTGGTGCTTTACTCCTTGGAGGCTCAGTTTCCCTATTTGTACAATAAAATTAAAGGACCTTTAAGGTCTCTTCTGGTTCTAAATCCTATGACTGACTAACGTGATGACCATCCCCCTTCGCCCCCCTCCCCCGCGTTTGCCTGCCATTTCCCCCTCCCCCACATCTTCTTTTCCTCAGTTTCTTTCAACCATTCTTGTACGACATTGTTTCTGGGTCCCCTGATTGATCTCCGCTGGACGTGTTTCAGCTCATGGCAGAATTGCAGACTGTCAGAACTGGAAAGGACCTGGAAGTTCTTCTGCTCCAATTCTCACATTTGCAGAAAAAGGGAAGAAGGGATGAACTGATTTGCTCAAGGCAGTGGCATTAAACGAGGCCTCCAGATTCTAAGCCCAAGGTTCTCTACAATGATCTTTGCAATGGGGCAGTGAGTAGAGCACTGGCCCTGCAGTCAGGAAGACTTGAATTCGAATCTGGCCTCAGATGCTTACTATCTGTGTGACCTTGGGCAAGCCACTTCACCCCTGTCTGCCTCAGTTTCCTCATCGGTAAAATGGAGATAATAATAGCCCCTATTTCCCAGGGATTTTGTGAAGTTCAAATGAAAGAATATTTGTAAAGGGCTTATCATAGGCGCCAGCACATAGTAGGTCCTCAATAAATGCTCGTTTTGGTCCTTCCTCAAATGTGGCCCTAGAATTGGACCTAACACCATAGGGGATGGGGGTGGGGCAGGGAGGGTATGGTAACTCGGCCAGTGGCCTCAGGCCCTTGCCAGCCCTCTCACCCTGCCCCCCACGCTCAATTTTTGCTTTTTGAGTAAAAATAAACAGGTCCAACAAGCTGGCCCTGTTCTCCCCCATTGCAGCCCGCTGCCCCCCGTCAGCGCCCACAGATCCAGTTGCAGGCCCGGCCTGGCTGGCTGGCTGGTGGTAGTGGCGGAGGAGGGGGTGGAGAGGCTGGGGCGTCTGGGCCCGGGCCATCGGTTCCCAGAGCCGCTGTCAAAGCCAGCTTTGTCCCTGGCCTCAGCTCCCCCCCAAGTCCCCGAGGCCCATGCGATTTTAATTAGCGTCTGGTTACAGACTGGGCAGATGTGGAATCCACAGGGCGGGAGAGCCCCAAGCGAATCAAAGCCCCCCTTCTTCCAGGGGGCAGAGAGCAAGAGCCTCACAGGGCCCCCCCATCTCTCAGTTCCTCACTTTTCTCCTCACTGCACAGCTCCCACATATTCCCCCACCTCTTTTATCTTTCTCCCCAAAGTTCCCACCCTGTAATCCCTTAGACTCCCCGCACCTTAATCCACCAAACTCACCCCTCACAAAGCCCCTCCATCCCTGACCCAAACTCTATGGAGACCAGTGTACCCACTAATACCCCCCAACCATGATTTCTTTCCACGTCCCATAGTTCCCCACCCTCTTCCCTACTCTCCACAGCCCCTGCATTTTCTCACATCCCCCCATACCAATCCCTTCTCCAAACATTCCCGTGATCCCCTCCCCCCAACATATCTCCCCTTCCCTTTTCTTCTCTATATCTCATAGGTACTATATATCTCCTCTCTATGAAAGACCACTCCCCCTGCAGGCCCCAAGGAGTACCCTTTTCCCTGTCTCTGTGCCCACTTCAGGTTATAAAGCTGTTTGGGGAGTGGGGAACAGTGAAGAGGCTGAGGGAAGGCCATACCTTCTTCCCCTACAGGTAAACTCTAGTTGGATGTCAAGTCAGGGAGGACAACCAGTGGCTTAAGTCTTTGGACAGCCGGGGGTGGGGGGTGGGGGTGGGGGTAGGTTTCCTATATACCACCCAGAGAACCCAGGAGTCCAGGGAACAGAAATCTGGCAGAAACTCAGTGAAGGGCATGGGAGAGGGGGGAGGGATGGAGTTTGTGGTGAGGGACATAAAAACGAAACCCAATCTCCAAAATCGCCTGTTCTGGTCTTGACAGGCATGTTTCTCTCTGTCTCAATCTCAGTTTCCTGTCTTGTTCTCCTCACCAATCATTCCTCTCTGGGACTGAGAAAGAGTCCATGCTCTCACCCTAACTCCAATCCCCACCCCCACCCCCATTGCTCCCCATTGCCTCTTACAGAATCACAGAATCTCAGAGATGAGAGAGACCCTGGAGCCATTTATTTCACCCCTCTATGACATACCCCACAAGTTGTCAGTCAACCTTTTTTTAAAGATCTCTAGTGAGTGAAAACCTGCCACGTTCTGAGGAAGCCCATTTTGTTTCTGGATATTTCTCATTGCTAGGATGTTTTGCTTAATGTACCCCAAATCTGTCTCCTTGCAACTTCTAGTCATTGTTCCTTCTTTTGAACTCTGGGGCCAAGAAGCACAAATATAATCTCTTTGGCATCATTCAAATACTTACAGTTAGCCGTCACAACTTCCCCCATCTGATCCTAATGTGGCCTTTTGTCATCCTGATTGCCCCTTTCAGACACACTCCAGTTTGTCAATGTCCTTCCTAAAATGTGCTATTCAGATCTGAACATGATACTTGAGGTGATCTGATTAGAGTACAGTAGGGTTTCCTAGTGCTGTGTTATACCTTAAGACACAGCCAAAGATCACATTCACTGTCTTGGCTCCCCATAAGACACCGTTGACTCATGTTGACCATGTAGTCCACTAAAACCCCCAGATATTTTTCAGACCCGTTGCAGTCTAGTCATGACCCTTCCAACTTGTACTTCTGAATTTTGTTTTTAGAACCCTATTGTAAGACTTTACATGGATCCCCATTAAATCATTTTTTATCTTATTTTCTAAAATAAGTTTTTATTGATGTCTTGTTTCTTATGCCATCATAGTTATCATCATTATTCTTCCCCCTTTCAAATCCTAGAGACTAATCTCATAGAACAAATAGTATTTTTTAGAGGAAAAACAGTCAGCCCAACTAAACTGATACAATGAAAAAGTCTGAAAACATGCGCAATGTGTAACCCCTTGGACCTCCAACCTCCGTGAAGGGGCGGCTTGGGGGATGTCCTCTTATATCTCTTCATTTGATTCCAGCTTGATCTTTATAATTCCGTTAAATTCACTTTTGATTTTTTGGCGTGTGACTGTTCTTTCCATCTACATTGTTGTTGTTAGAGTCTATATTGCTTTCTTGTTTCCGCTTACTTCACTTTTCATCAGTTCATGTAGATCTTTTCATGATTCTCTATTTTCATCACATATATCACTTCTCAGAGCACAGTAATATTCCATTACATTCATGGATCACAATTTGTTTAGCCATTCGTTAATCAATGGGCATCTGCTTTGTTTCTAATTCTTTGCTATCACAAAAAGTGCTGCTATAAATATTTTAGCATATAGAGAGACTTCCTCCTCACTGATAGCTTCCTTGAGGTATAAGGAAGAATACTGGAAATAGACTACAGCAGTGGAGTTTCTGTTCAAAGGGAATGGACATGTTAGTCACTTTATTTGCATAATTCCAAATTGTGATCCTCATTCAATGTTATCTTGACCAATGCTCTAGTCTGCCAAGAACTTTCCGGGTCCTGACTAGATCATCCAGTATTTTAGCTATCTCTTTTAGTTTTGTGACACCTGAAAACTTTAGACATCTGTTAATTCAACCAGTAATTATCATGCATCTGCAAGGCACTGGGTTAGATGCCAGAGAAATAAAGACAAAAACAAAACGGTTTCAGTGGATGAGGAGATTATATTCTGTAGGGGGCAGGGAAGAAGAGGAGGGAAGAGTGACAGAATATACCACGTGCAGAGATAAATAACTGCAAAATATATTCAAAGCAATACAAAGTAACTTCTTTAATAAATAGCGATTGGTAGCTTGTTTTTGCATCCTCTACATTTCTCACTATCCCTTTCTTCACCCTCTCTCAGAGAACTATCCCTTATATTTATAAAAATAATAAAAACAGAAGAAAAGAAAGTTCAGAAAAACTAACCAACATTCAGCTAATCAGTCAACAATCATTTATTAAGTACTTGTTATGAGTCAGGCATCGTGCTTAGCACTGGGATACAAAAAAAGGCAAAAACACAGTCTCTGTTCTCAAGGAATTCATAGCCTGTGTGCAGAGAACACATATAGACGCGTATGTAGAAATGGAACATACAAAGGGTAAATGGAAGATCATCTTAGACAGAGAAGTCATTAGCAATGGCGAGGGGGCAGGGAGGGAACTGGGAAACACCTTCTGAAGAAGGTGGGATTTGAACTGAGTCTTGAAACCAAGAGGCAGAGTTGAAGAGGGAGAGCATTCCAGGCCGGCAGGAGAGCCAGGGAAATGCCTGCAGTCAGAGATGGAAGGTCCTGTTCCAGGAGTAGGAAGTATGTCAGTGTAGCTGTACCATATAGGTTGCCAAAAAGAGTAAAGTGTTAAAGAGACCGCAAAGGTAGGAAGGGACAAGATTGGGAAGAACTTTGAAAGCCAAATAGAGGAATTTATATTTGATCCTAGTGATAATAGGCAACCACTGGAGTTTATTAAGTAGGGGAGTGATTTGGTCAAACACGTGTTTTAAGAAAATAACTTCGGCAGCTGAGTAGAGGGTGGATTGGAGGTGAGAGAGACAAGGCCGGGCAACCAACCTGAAGGCTGTCTAGGCAAGAGGTTATGAGGGCCTTTACCAGGGTGGTAACAGGGTGAGTGGAGAGAAGATGTATGTGAGTGATGTTGTGCAGGTAGAAATGACAAGATTTGACAACAGATTGGTTCTGTGGAATGAGTGTGATGAGCAGTTGAGGATGACAGGTGACTGAGAGAATTGTGGTGCTCTTAATAGTAATAGGGAAATTGGTTTTCAGGGAAAGATAATAAGTTCTGTTTGGACACGTTGAGTATGAAATACCTATAGGACAGACAATTGAGATGTCCGAAAGGCAGTTGGTGATGAGATACTGAAGCTCGTGTATTAGATATATAAATCTGGGCATTATCTGCATAGGATGATAATGTAAACTGATGAGAAAGCCAAATAAGAGAATAGAGAGGGAAAAAGAATATGGCCTAGGTCAGAGCCTTGGGGGATGCCTATCATTAGCAAGGGAGACCTGGAAAAAGATGTAGCAAAGCAAACCAAGAACAGTACAAATTGGAGGAAAATCAGGAGACAGAAGGGTCGTGAAAACCTAGAGAAGAGACAGTAACCACATCTATCTATCTATCTATCTATCTATCTATCTATCTATCTATCTATCTATCTATCTATCTATCTATCCATCTATCTAATATATGATTTATTGTGGAGATATATTGTATCTTGCAGACATCTTAAACTCAACATGTCCAAAACTGAATTCATTGTAATCATATGTGAGTCTTCTGTTCACCTTTACCTAAGAAAGAATTCCTTTTCCTTGGCAGTCTGCCTCTTCAAATCCCAAATGGAAATTGAGGTGACCCTTTGGATCCATTGAAGGCCCCCAAGTATAATATCAATCAATCGATTAACATGTATTTATTGTTTACCCTGTGACAGGCAATGTACTAAATGCTGGGTATACAAGTACATACAAAGAATGAAATGATCCTTATTCTCAGTGAATTTACATTTTAATGGATATTCAGCTTTTATATTTGGTAACATACCTGTGCCAAATTATAATAGTTTGGGTATATGGCCATTATGTCTTATAGGTAGAATGGCTGGAGCCTCAGGGGAAATTTGGCCTATATCCTTATTTGAAGAATCCCTCAGGTCCTAAATATATACCCTTAAGTGGCTCAAAGTAACGAAGTGGGATGGGGGCTTTCAGGGACATCCTAAATTTAGGCAGGGCAAAAGGTCCCTGACTGCCTCAGTCCTGGACTACCTAATTTAGTGTTACTAACAGCACCATAGTCTGATGATCACTTGTCTTCTTGTCAGTCCTATGTTTCAAAAGCCACTCCCACAATTCTTCATGGTCTTGTCCACCGCTCCTGCCATCATCCTTGGAGCACATATTTGCATGGACAGCTGGATTTGCCTGGACAGCCGTTGGGCCTCTCTCAATTTCACCAGTTGGTTTGCCCAGTTTGCATGGTGGTGTGGTGAGGAAGGCCCATAGCAAAAACCTGACACCACATGAGTGGGGCTCTGCCCCTCAAACAGAATCTCATGTTCTTGACACAAGCTAGTCATGGGGCCAGATTACAGCAGGACCATTATCTCCTTATTCCTGGAATTTATTCCTCTCTTAATACAGTCCAAGATGATGTTAGCTTTCTTGGTTAACTCTTCACACCATTGATTTATATTGAGTTTGCAAGCTACTAAAAGCCCCAATATCTTTTTCAGAGAAACCGCTCTCTAAATTCCTTGTACTTGTGAAGTTGACTTTTTGAACCCAAGTGTAAGACTTTTTTTACATTGATTCCTATTAAACTAATTAGATTAGACCAGGTACAGATAGAGGAGGTCAAAACTACAGGACATACAGTTCTGAGATCACTGAGGGATAAATGCCCAAAACATGGGAAAAATCCTGAACTTCATCAAGTGCATATTGGAGGACATGGACGAGTCCATGGATAGATCATCATGGATGGGCTTGTGACCTGGATTGTTGGAAGGAATGTTTACACTGATAAGATCATAGGTTGGTTTGAATATTTTGAGTAAAGAAAAAAATTTCTAATGCCACCTCTACCGTAGCAGATTTACCTTCATAGGAGGTTTTTAGGCAAAGGCTTAGGGACCATTTGTCTGGCATGTTGTAGAGGAAGTTTTCTGATCTAGGTTGGACCACATAGTTGCTGACATCCCTTCCAACTCAGAAGTTTTGTGATTCCTCATTCACTTATGGTACCCGCATCTCTTTCATTGAACCTCTACCCCCTTTTCTCTTACTTAGCCCCTTATCTCTTTAGTACACTCTCATCCTTTCACTGAGCCTCATCCCTCCTTCACTGATTCTCTCATCCCTGCTCCCAAATGGTAAAATATTTGTAAAGAGTTTAGCAGGGTGCCTAGAACATAGTAGGTGCTTAATAAATGCTTATCCCCTCTCTCCCTCCCTCTCCATAGACTCTCCTCATTCTTTCTACCTAGAGCAAGGAAGTGCATTTCATAATCTCTTCTCTGTCATTGAAATTCATCTGTTTTGCTGTCTTTCAGTATTATTTTTGTTTACATTATTGAAGTTCTTGTGGACATCATCCTTCTGGTTCTTAATTCACTCTGTATCAGTTCACAGAAGTCTTCCTATGTTTTTCTTCATTGTTCACATTCAGCATTCCTTATGGTATAATAATATTCCATTCCATTCACATTCCACGATTTATTCAGCCATTCCTCATTTGATAATAATAATATAGTGAGCATTTATATAACACTTGAGGTTTGCTAAATGCTTTACAAACATCTCATTTTATTCTTACAATAACCCTGGGAGGTAGGTGCTGTTATTGTACCCATTTTATAGATGAGGAAACTAAGGCAGATAGAGTTTAAGGGACATAGCTAGTAATTCCCAGGTTACAGATAACAACTCAAATCTTCCTGACTCTAGGTCCAGCCTTTTATCCATCCTAGCTACTTAGGTTAGACTTGGATTCAGGAAAGTTGGTGTCAAATTCTGTCTGTGATAATTTACTAGTTGTGTGACCCTGTATCATTTAGTGTTTTGTTTTCTTGCTTGTATAGTTAGGGAAAGGCATGATGTATTGATTAAAAATGCTTTTTATTGAAGTTGTTGTGGATATCATCCTGCTGGTTCTCAGTTCACTGTATCAGTTCTATAAGTCTCCCCACTTTTCTCTGCATTATTCAAATTCCTCATTTCTAATGGTATAATATTCTATTACATTTACATTCTGTAATTTATTCATCCTTCCCCACTTGATGGCTATCCATTGTTTTGTTCTAGTTTTGCTATCATAAAAACAATGGTATGAATATTTTGGTGTGCTTGGGACCTTTTTTCTGTCTGACATCCTTGGAGTATGTGTCCAGTAGTAATATAGCTAGGTCACAGATAAAGGTGGAAGGGACCTTTGAGAGATCATCTAGTCCAGTCTTCTCATTTTGCCATTGGAGAAACTGGCCAAGAGGCATAAAATGACTTGCACAATGTTATACATGTTGTAAGTGGCAGATGCAGTTGTCTGATTCCAAATAGCTTATTGACTTTTCTTGCATAATTTCAACTTGTTTTCCAGAATGGTTGGACCAATTCATTCATCTGTCAATGGTCACAAATTTAGAGTTGGAAGGTCTTCAAGTACAACTCCTTCATTTTAGAGATGAAGAAACCAAGGCCCTGTTTCAACAATCTAGCTAGCAGCTTCTGTGGGGTATAAGATCCACACACAGCTAGCACCCAGAAAGCTGCCAACAGCACAGGTTCTTTTGATCTGCTTAACTAAGGAAATCAAGGTGAAGGGGTTGACAACCTTACTTTAATTCAGCATACAAATATCATCCATTTAGTTCAGAGGAAAAAGCCAGTACCCTGAACTTCAGAGCAAAATACAAACAAATTATAAACATCAACAGACAGACCTTTTCTGATTCAAATCTCAATACACAGTTACCAGAGTTCAACAAAGTCTCAGCATCGAGGTTTACAAGCTGGAGGGCTCCTTAGCTACAGCTGCCTGGAGTCTCCTCATCAACACCATCTGGAGAGCCCTGCACAAATGGCTCTGTCCTCCCTTCTTATAGGGCTTCAGACATCATCAAACATCATCTGAATGACCAGAATTTAGGCTGCTATGATTGGTTCTTGAGTTAGCCCCTCCCCTTAGGACCCTGGGAGGTTCACATCCACATAGGTTAGGTTAACACCTAATAGGGCATGGCTCTCGAGTTAGCACCTCCCCTTAGCTAGCCCCACCTTGGGCCCCACCTAAGTCACCAATACACACCCACATAAGTTCTACATCTAATAGGGGTTTGGCCCTGGGGCTTAGCACCTAGTAAGGCTCAATGGAAATACACTCAAAGCAAACAAAAGCCAAACTCTTCAAAGGCACTAAGTGCCAAGGAGCCCATTTTGCTTACCAACACAGGCCCAAAGATTAAATGATTGCCCAGTGTCACACATCTGGTAAATGTCAGAGAACCCAGATCTTCCTGACTCTTGACTTCCTGACTCTATCCACTACTCCATGCTGCTTCTAGCATATAAGTGTGCCTCTCAACCTTGTTTGGGAGAGATCTAGACCTTGGGACTGTCCCTCTTCTATCTTCCCTCTTCCCTTCCTCCTCCCTCAGCTGACCTCAGCTGGCTTTCGTTCCCCTGGGCATCATCCTCTCTGGGATAGCAGGTGTTGCTTTGATCCTCCAGTGCCAGCCTGACATCACTGCCCTTGGCTTGAGGGGGGCAAATCAATTCGCCCTGGGGCATGGGTGCAGGGATCACCCTGAACTGGACAGATCAGAAACTAGGAATAATACTGTGGCCAGCCCACCTCCTTTCTTCCTTCCCATTCCAGTTTTGCAATCTTTAAGGTCCCAAGCCCTGTGAGCCTTTCCTAGGAGGGATAGAAAAAAGCCAGCAGAATGTAAGCCACTGGCCCTATATCAGACCAAGAGTAGTGGGTAAAGATTGCTAGGCTAATCTTATTAGAAAGTTCTAGAATCCTTTTTTTAACCCTATATAGAATCTTGTCTCCCTGAAAGCTATTTTGAGGATTCTATTAAAAAAATGAAGAAAAACATAAATAAAGTCGACCGAAACCATAGTAGCTATATGGAGTTTGGGAAATGGTGGGGAATCTAGCTCCCAATACCCTATTTAATTGGCATGCAAATGAAATTAAGTCACCACAAAAGAAAGGTGAAGAAGTCAATCCTTTCTCCACTGGACCCAGGGCCAATCACTTACTGACTTTATGCTTTTCCACTAGCAACAAATCATCTGTCCTTTTTTTTTCTCCATTCAGCACTGAAGTTGTTTTCTTTTGATAAATTATATATTTATTGAATGGAATATAAGACTTCTTTTCACTTTAATAAATGTTCTTTTCAACTACTTTTTTTTTTTACTGAAAATTCTCTATTTTGAGATGGCCTGACATTTTAAAATAGTTTTTCCTTTAATTGTATAGAAGAGTTGTGGCATTTTGGTGAACTTGTTTCTTTAGTGTTAATGTTAATAGCATCTCTGCATAGACAAAATTTCTTGAAGTATAGACAAATACTTTCACTGCTACCTTTTGAACTGAGGTGAAAATATAGTTGTCAATTAAAATAATGGCTAAAGATAAAAAAAAGATTACAGGGCTAGGATTCAGGAGGTCTGGGTTCCACTCCTATTTCTTCTTCCATAATGAACATAGTAATAATTCTGCTATCTATTTCATAAAGGCATTGTAATTAAAAGGCTTTGTAAACTGAGTCTTAGTATAGGAAATATTATTTACGAAGATGTGAGCTCCTGGCAATGGATTTAATTGGATTCTGCCCCTTAGATTTTCTCAGATCCAAAATTCCTGCTCCGGAGAGATGGTCCAAGCTATTAATAGATACTATGGCGTGGAGGGAGGCTCTGGGAGTGAAGAAGAAACCTGGGTTTTAGCTGTAGTTCTGCATGGCTTTGGACAAATAATTTCCTCATGTGGACCACAAAGGTTTTGAACTAGGGAATCTCTAAACTTCCTTTGGGCTCTAACATAGGATCTAGGTCTGGGAGGGATTTAAAAATTCTAGTTCTGGGCTCTAAGGTCCCTTTCAGTTCAGTCTTTCAATGATCTAACAGTCCCTTCTAGTTGTGACATACAGTGTGCATTTGTAATCAATGTGGTGATGCATTCCTGGTCTCTAGCCCTTTTACAACATTAAAAATTCTACAGAAGTCTCCCAGAAACAAAGAATGTCAGTGTTAGATAGTATCATAGAACACAGAATACAGAACTGGAAGGAACTTTAAAACACAGAATGTTAGGGTTGGAAGGGGCCTTAGAACAGAGTTCATAGTACTTCAGGGCTCAAATGGGCTCAGTCTCAGGAGCTTACCTCTAAGACCGTCTTGACTCTCACCTGTGGCTCCAAGAAGTTCTAGCAGGTGCAGCTGCCGTACTCTGGTAAAACCTCAGCAGATGGGCCAAGGCAGGTTGAGGGTAATTGACAGGCCTCAAACCCATCAGTGACTTAGGGAGATGTCTACCCTGCGCATGTGAAGACATCCCTCAATTGAATGGGAGGATGAAACAGTTTGTTCCAATGGCCATAAAGGTGGCTGAAGTAGGTATTATGAAGCAAGTAGCACTAGGTCAGACATTGAAGATGCCAAGGTCATTCACTGCATCCTGGGCCACTGATAGTCATCCTGACTTTGGTCTTGACTTTTGTCTTGCCGTTGGACTTCTACGACTCTGGTAGAGAGTGAGGCTGAGGACTTGGAACAACTCTGCCTCATTTAAATCCAATTCATGTGCAAGTCAAGACATCACCTGTGATGTTGTTGGTTGTCTTTGAAAATGAAAGACAAATAACAACATACTCCTTACTGTTCCTCTTTAATATAGTGTCTTCTCTCATTAGAATGTAAGTTCCCTGAAGTGCAGGACTTAATGGTATTTGTATTCTTGGTATTTTACACTGGCTTATACCTAATAAGTGCTTAATAATTCTCTCTCTCTCTCTCTCTCTCTCTCTCTCTCTCTCTCTCTCTCTCTGTCTCTCTTCCCCCTCCCTCCCATTTCAGCTGTTCATGTGTAAAAATGGGGCAGTTGGCCCAAATGGTCATTAAAATCCCTTCTAATCCCAACAGTCTATATTTTGAGATTCATTGTAGAGCTAACATGCTAAGTTCTAAGGTCCCTTCCAGCTCTGACATTCTAGGTTCTCAGATCTGACACGCTGTGGGGGACTAGATAGGACAGTGTGATGGACTGAGCAGCATGCTGGATATGAAGTCAAGAGACTTTGATTTAAATCCTCACTCAGCACATAGAATCTCTGTGATCTGGAGCAAGTTACTGCTCTAGGCTGTCCTCAATTTCCTCATCTGTAAATGAGAGATGTGGGTGAAATTATACCTAAAGTCCTTTTCAGCTTTAAATCCTATGATATTATCAGTCTATGAAGAGCTGCTATTGTGTTTGGACTGGGCCCTGGGCATTTCCCTCACCCCAGACTGGCCACAAACCACAGCCCAAGGCCTGGGCTTCTTGGAAATGCTGTTCTTTATATCCCTTCTACCCCCCGGGGATGTGGGGGACCAGGAGCGAAGCCATTTTAGAGGAGCCTAAGGATAAAAGGGACACCCTCAAGCTATGGCCAGAAGCCATTGATTTGGCCTCAGAATCCTGTTTTAGTAGCTGGAGCCAGGGTAATTCAGGGCCTTCTTGGAGAGGGATTGTAAAGGCAGGACTCAGTGATGTGAACATAGGAGAGGATCTTAGTATCAGGCTTGAATTGCTCTATTTGCAGAAATTATTGAATTCCAGATGTGAAAGAGAACTCAAAGGGAATTGAGTCTAACATGAGTTTTCACAATGTCAACAACAGATCATGCAGTTTTTGTTTAAATACTTCCATGAGGGAGAACTTGCTATGGGACTCCCAAGGTAGCACACTGCCCTTTGGACAGCTCTCCTGGTTAGGAGGCTTTTCCTTACAGTGAGCCCAAATCTGACCTTCCATGCAGCATCTGTCTATCCATTACTCTTACTTCTGTCCATTTTAGTCAAGATGGGATAGACATAGAGATGGGGGCCTGAATTCATTGTTATAGGAAACTCATAGGTGAGGAGATTCCCTTTACCAATGTTAATTGATAATTTATGTTATTTAAACTCTATTCCTAGAGCAGAAAGATTAAGCTATTTGCTCAGGATCACACAACCATTATGTATCAGAAGTGAGATGGCCTGGCCTTCCCCCTTCCAAAAAAAAATTCAAGCTCCTAATCTGTAATAAATTATAACATAAGAAAAAATTTAGGGTTAGGGCTAGGGTTTTTAGGGTTAGGGTTAGGGCCCTCACTAAAATTCCGCCTCCTACAGGAAGCCTTCCCCATCCCCTCTTAATTCCAGTGCTTTCTCTCTATTAATTATTTCTTATTTATCCTGCATAGAGCTTGTTTTCTATGTATTTGTTTGTTGTCTCCTCCATTAGACTATAAACTCCTTGACGCGAGGGACTGCCTTTTGCCTCTTTTTTTGTATCCCAGTACTTAGCACAGTGCTCGGCACATAGCAGGCAATTAATCAACATTTATTGAATTGAATCTGCACCCACGTCTTCTTGGCTTCAAGATCAACTTTCTATCTACCAAAACGCATTGGCTCTTAAGTCAAAAGTAATTTTAATCTCTTTTCCTCATTGCAAGCCTTGAGATCTTTGAATATTGTCATCTTAACTCTCCTTGAGTCTTCCCTTCTCCAAGATAAGAACAACCAACTCCCTCAAGCCAATTTTCTTATGGCATAATCTTGAATTCCCTTACCCATTCCAGCCATCTTCCTCTGGATGCACTATTGACATATAGAAGAAAGATTTGACCCAGAGAGAATATCATAATTGTCTCCGTTGCTGACTCCTCATCCTCCTCCCTGACCTCCTAAGGCATGTATATCCTTTGTGGCCATCCTCTCTTCTCTCTTCCCCTGTCCTCTGGCAATCTCATTCATTCCCACAGCTTTAACTACCTATCTCCTACGCATAATATACCCATTGTCTCCACTCCTGACCTCTCTTCTGAGTTTGAGACTCACATCTCTAACTTTCTACAGGACATATCCACGTGCATGTCTGACCTCAAGATGGCCAAACATTTGTTAGACTCAATTCCCCTTGAGTTCTCTTCCACATCTGGAATTCGATGATTTCCACAAACAGAGCAATTCAAGCCTGATACCCAGATCACCCCCTATGTTCACATCACTCACTCCTGCCTTTACAATCCCCATTGAAAGAGGACTTAAAGTATTCTTCATGAAACTATCCTGGATCTTAGCAAATGGCCGGGGCCACTGCATTATGGGTCATCTCCAGTCATCTTGATGAATATCTAGCCACTGGACCTAGATGGCTCAGAAGGAGAAAGTGAGGCTAGTGATCTTGCATAGCCTTCCCTCACTCAAATTAAAGTCAACTGCAAGTCATGTCATCATTTCTCTGATGTCATGGTCCTTTTTGAAAACGAAGGACAAACACAATATGCCAGGCACTGTGCTAAAAGCTGGGAATACAAATGCAAGCAAAAAGAGAGTGCATACCCTCAAGGAGCTTACATTCTAATGGAGGAATACAATATATAAAATGGAGCTGAAAAGAGGGAGAATCAAGGTGAAGTCTGGAGAATCATTAGTGGAGTTTCTTTCTAAATTTTCTTTCTAAAGTGCTCACAAACTACCCCTTTACTATTATGTCCTAGAACTTTGCCAGGAATTGAAATCAAACTCCCAGTTTATGAATTCTATTCTCTCCCTTCCTTATTTTGAAAATCGGGACAACATTTGTCATTTTTCAGTCTTGTGGTAACTCTTTCATTCTCTCCAATCTTTAAAAAGTCATTGATAATAGCTGACTTGGCAGCAACATCCGCCAATTCTTCCAGGATCCTGAGATGCATCTAGTCTGGGACAGATGGCTTGAACTCATTGAGTTTCAGATACAGTGAATGCTCTCTCACCATCTCCTGAATTATCTTGAATTTCAATTGGTTATTCAATATTAACCTGTCCTTCCCAGTCCACACACACACACACACACACACACACACACACACACACACACAAAACAAAAAAAAATTGAGGAGTAGGTCTTTCTCTCACTTTCTCCAATTTCCCTGTCCAACTGCTCTGGTTCTGAGGGAGGAGAACTGTTCTCTTGATCAGTGTATTGCCTTTCTTTGGCTCTGGGATGGAGAAAGTGCAATTAAGCTTAGCTTGGGGTTTAATTTATACTATGAGTGGAGGATCATAAGCCTCTTACACTGTCTGGAGTTTTCTTTATTGGCTGAGAGTGGGTCTGGAATTGGAAGAGAGGACCAATGATGTCTGTTTAAGGAACCCAGGTGAGCACATCTTAAAGTGGGTCTAGGCTTATCTGAAGGAAGGGTAACATTCTCCTCTGGGGTCTGGAAGGAAGCAGATACTCTGGACCCAGAGACAATTTGGAAAGTCAAACTAGGCTCCAGGGATCCTTAGTCCACCTACTCTCCCCAAACTGCTTTCTGGAGTTACTTGGATACCAGATCTGATTCACTCTATCCAAACAATAGCCTTTTCGCCCCGGTCCTGATCCTTCTGGAGCTCTCTGCAACATTTCTTACTTTTGACCGTCTCCATTCGATCCTGGATATTCTCCTTTCTCAGATTTGGAGGCACCATAGTATCTCGGTTCTCCTCCTACCCCTCTACCTGCTCTTTCTATGATATGCCCTTTAGGATAGTTCCTGTCCCTAGGATAGTGTTGGAAGGAAGGAGCTGACTCTTAGTTAAGACCTCTAAGACCTGGAGTTGTTACTCAGCTTCCTAGCCAAGACAACAAGATTGTAGAGCAATTACTCAGCCCTTGGTTCACAGTCCTAAACGTCAGCATGATCGCAGCTCTCCTGCACTACTCTGGTCCCTGCTCCATCCCAGACATCTCCATCTCTTCCAAACTTCCCCTAGGATTGAGCAATCCCTCCACAGCCTCAACATCTTGGCTAAGAAAACATGAGTGAAAACTCCAAGTCCCCAAGAGCACAGACAAGTGAGCATTCTCCAAAGGGAGAAGGAAGATTTGACCCAGAGAGAATATTCTAATTGTCTCCATTGCTGACTCCTCATCCTCCTCCCTGATCTCTTAAGGCATGTATATCCTTTGTGGCCATCCTCTCTTCTCTCTTCACCTGCCTTCTGGCAATCTCATTCATTTCTACAACTTTAACTACCTATCTCCTATGCATGATATACCCATTGTCTCCTGACCTCTCTTCTGAGTTTGAGACTCTCATCTCTAACTTTCTACAGGACATATCCACTTGCATATCTGACCTCAAGATGGCCAAAACCCACCTTATGCTCTTTTTACCCTAAACCTTCCCCTTGTTCTGATTTCCCCATAAGTGATCAGTGCCACCATTCACTTTAAAAAATTCAGGATTGTTTTTCCTTAGCCTTTTCTGAGCTCTGGCTTCCTCCTCTGTACAAAGGTGTGAATGAAATTTGCCCTACCAGCCTCTGGGGCTTAGAATAAGAAAAATCCTTTGGAGGAAGGGTCTATGTATATACTTCATGAAAATAATTGCTTGCATTTCTTTAAGGTGTGCAGGGCACTTGCCACATCTCTGTGAGGAAGGTAGTATAAATAGCATTGTCTTCATTTTGGAGACAAGGAAGTTGAAATTCAGAGCAGTAAGGAAGCGTTCCCAATGTCACATCACTAGCAGGTAGCTGAGCCGGAATTCAAATCCATCTCTACTGACTCTAGGCCCAGCAGCATGTATATATAGGTCACACCTCACCTATCTCATGCCCAGAATGTCCTCCTTCCTCATCGGCTTCCTTCCAGTCCCAGCTAAAATCCCACCCTCTATGGGAATCCTTTCCCAATCTTAATTCTAGTGTCTTCCCTCTGTTAATTATTTTCAATTTATCCTGTATTCAACTTGTTTGTATATAGTCGTTTACTTGTCTCCCCTGTTAGATCATGTGCTCCTTGAGGTCACTCGTTGTTTGCTTTTCTTTGTATCTCCAGCACTGAGCTGAGTGCTTGACACTTAGTAGGCACTTAATAAATGTTTATTGACTGACTGATCAATTAGATTTTAAGCTTCTTGAGAGCAAAAAAAATGACTGGTCATTCCCCTTTATATCCCCTGAAGGAGTGGACAGATAGATGCTCAAAAAATATAGGTTGATTAGAAACATGTATGGTATTGGATTCTTATCTCCTTGAGATTATTTAAGAACGGAATGTTTAGGTGAGCTTATTCCTCAAGGTCTAGTTTAGTATGAGTCCCCTGTCACCAGAGGTCTTCAAATGGAGGTTGGATGACTATGTGTTGGAGATGTTAGAGACAGGAGTCATACTTTGGATGACCTTTGAAGTTCCTTTCAGCTCTGGTAGATAGATTCAAAATTCATTGAACGTCTAAACCCAAAGAGTAGCCACTACCAGAGCATATTACTTTCTAGCCCATATCTCTACATCTTGTCCACAAGAATAAAAAAAAATAAAATTTTTCATCTGCTTTGTTAAACTCTATACAGAATATATCTACAGTATTCCTTGAATGTACCTGTCTAGTAATCCTATCAAAAAAGGAAATGAAATTAGTCTGGAATAAGGGGAGGGGGTTGATTAAGGACTCTCCAGATTCATCCTCTCTTACGCTGCCATAACCTGTTCTTGATGAAGGCATGACTCTTTGTGGTCACTGCTTCCTTATCTATCATTTAAAAAATACATTCTAGAATTTTGCCAGGAATCAAAGAAAATGTCACTGGCCTAGAGTTTGCAGCTCCCCTATCTTTCCTTCTGAACTGACTCAGAGATTAGACTAGATGATCTCTCAGCCCCCTTTCCAGTTCTGAGGTTCCATAAACTCCATCACTGCCACCCTCAGCATCCAGAGCCTTTAGGCTTTTTAAATCTCTAACTTGAATGTCTGGTCCTCAGAATTAGATAGTGAAAGGATCTGGAAGAGCATTAACCACATTGGGGAATAACTGACGAAGAGAGTGTGTCCCAGTAGTTAGAACACTGGAGATCTAGGAGATCTAGGTTCAGATTCCAGCTCTGACACTTCTTTTGTCAGGCTTTGGCTTCCTCCTCTGGGAAGAAAGGGAGATGTGATATCCGTCTCCAAGTATTTGATGAACTAACCTCTGAAAGAGTGATTAGACTTGTTCTTGTTGGCCCCAGAGGCTAGAGGTTGCAGATGGACAGATTTTGGCTCTGATAAAAGGAAAATTTTCCTAATAATCCCAGCTGTCCAAATGTGAAAATTAGCCACCTTGAGAAGTAGTAGGTTTGGGAGTCTTCCAGGAGTCTAGATGACAACTGGGTAGGGGTGTTGGTCGGAGGGAATTCCTTTTTTAGGGATTATTTGGCCTCTTGAGGCTCATTGCAACTCTGAGCTTGTGACTCTGTTAATGAATGGTCTTTAAGATCTCTTCCAGCTCTGACATCCCATGCTCCAAGGTTCCTCCCTCCCAACTCTGACAATCCATGTTCTAAGGATGTTCCAAGCTCTGACATTCTACATTTTATGTTCTAAGGTCCCTTGTAGCTTTAATATCTTATGTTCCATGTTCTAAGTTTTCTCCCAACTCTTATGTTCTATGTTCTAAGGATCTTCCCAGCTCTGACATGCCATCCCCCATGTTCTAGAATCTCTTCCAGCTTTGACAACCTACAATCCTCTCACATTGCATTAAAATAGGGGCTTGTTCCCTCCCATTGTCTGGGGATGAAGAAGGGATGTTTGGGGGCTGAACTAGGCTAGGAAAGACCGCATCAAGGCTTTTGAACAAATGCCAACTCTCCTCAGGGCCAGTTTCCATGATAATGCAACTTCTTTATTAATATATAATAATTATATAGATTTCATATATGCAAATATCTAAGGCTCTATTATAAGGTCTTGGTCTCTTTGTCTGGGCTGGCTGTCACCTTCAGCTCTGCGGCCTGGGCTCGGAAGACATTCCAATGACCTAGAAGGAAGAAATTGAATAACTTTAATTTAATTAACATTGATTAACTACTTAGTGTGGACAGAGAGAGCCCTGTGCTTGACCCTGGGAGAAAGATTCTGCTCATATAAGGAACAACTTTTGACTTCAAGAAGTTCACAGTCTAGTGGGGAAGAAAGGAAAAGAGTGGAGGATTGGTGGGAGGGTGGAATAGAATTTGGGAGTTTGGAGTACCTTGAGATTCCTGGATTCAGATATTGTCTTTGTGGTTAAGTGTTCAAACCCCACCTCTCCAAAGGCATAAGTGAGACTGAGGGATTGTCTGGATTCCAGGATAGTGGGAAAAGGAATGGATTTGTTTTTAGATCTGGGTTGGAACACTAGATCCTCCACTAACTGACCTTAGAAAAGTCATTTCTCCCTAAAGCAGAATGATGTTGTAGAAAGAACCCTGGATTTGATTTTCAGAGCACCTGATTTCAAAGCCTGGTTGTTATTTACTATAAGTGTGACCTTGGGTAAATCCCTGGATTTCTCTGAGACTCTTGTTTCCTCCTGGTAAGAGCAGACCTTGGGGTCAGGAGACATGGATTTATGTCTTAATCTCCACCTGTTACCTGTATGCCTATATATCTATATCTACAGGCATATATATATATATTATATGTGTGTATGTATGAGTATATGTACATGTGTGTATACATATCTATATCTACATATTTATTTGGGGGAGAGGTCTGTCCCTATGGTTTTATTGATATAGGAATCCCCTGGTGTAGAAACTCCTCTACTGATGTAAATTGGCAATTCATTTGTAACTTACAGTCTTACAGATGCCTGGTTCATTGAGAGTGACTTGCCTAAGATAACACAGCCCACATACATCAGAGGTAGGTAGGACTTTCTGACTCTCTCCTCTCTGCCTTACTGCCTCTCACACTAGCTATATAATCTTAAGAAAATCATCTTAGCCACTTTGAGTCTCAGTTTCCCCATCTGTTAAATGAGAATAATAATACCTGTGCCCCTGCCCTCACAGGGCTGCTGTGGGGTAAGCATTTGTAAGCCTTAGAGGGCTATTTAAATGGGAGTTATTATCATTACTTATGCTGTTTCCTTCACTGGCCATCTCCTTCCCCCACTCCTTGGCATGACTCCTAGCTTCATCGATTCTGCCTTCCTGTTCTAGGCAGCTAGGTGGTGCAGTGGATAGAGTGCTGGGTCTGGAGTCAGGAGGACCTGAGTTCAAATCTAGCCTCAGACACTGATTAGCTGTGTGACCCTGGGCAAGTCACTTAACTTCTATTTGCCTCAGTTTCCTCATCTGTAAAATGGGCATTAAAATAGTACCTACTTCCCAGGGTTGTTGTGAGGATCAGATGAAATAAAATTTGTAAAGTGCTATATAAATGCTAGCTATTATTAGACATCTCTTCATTTCCCACCAGTCTGTATTCATGTTAGATTTCTTTGATTTTAACATACTCCTATCCTGCCCTCCTTCTCCCCAGTTTTTTCAGTTTTCCTTTGTGTGTTTTCTTCCCCCATTAGACTGCAAGATCCTTGAGGGCAGGGAACTGTCTTTTTCATATTTGCATCCTTAGTGCTTAGCATGGTACCCGGCATATAGTAGGTGCTTAAGAAATGTTTATAGACTATTAACTAATCGTCATCTAGCATTTGTTGACTGACTGACAATCTTCTTAATAGGATCTGCAGTTGGTAAAAAAAAAATGACCTTAGAGGTCATGTAGTCTAATTCTCTCATTTTACAGAAGGGGAAACTGAGACCCAAAGAAAGGAAGTGAGTTGCCCAAGTTCATACCAGGAGTATCAAAGTTTGGTTTAGAACTTGTTCTTTTGATTTAAAACTCATTGCTTTTTCCTTTACCATCCAGGCCTCCTCTGTACCCCTGGCTGTCCCCCAGGGTTAAAAAACCTTCCTGTCACAGAAAAATGTAGACTGCCCACTCTCTCATTGAGAAATCCCTGGCTGGGGCCTTCTATTGGATCTCTGTGCTGGGAACTGACGTCAGGGCCGGCGGACAGCCCATCCCCCCGGCCTCTTCACCAGCAACCTGGGCCCGCTCCAAAGGGAAGGCCTAGGCCCCGCCTCAGTCCTGCTTATTCTCTCAGGCTCCCTTCCCACCACCTGGACAGCTCCGCTGGCTTCCTCCACCAAGAGCATTCCAGAGCTCAGCTTCCTCCGGGAAGGCTCCTTTGATTTATCCCACCTGCCTGAGCTCTTCTCCTTTGGTTCTTTAAACTCAGTTTGCATTTTGTGATCATGTGTGTGCTGGTGCTACGGTAGCTAGATGGTGCTGAGTCTGGAGTCAGGAAGACTCGAGCTCAAATCCAGCCTCAGACATTTATTATCTGTGTGACCCTGGGCAAGTCACTTAACCTTATTTGCCTCAGTTTCCTCATCTGTAAAATGACCTGGAGAAGGAAATGGCAAATCAATCCAGCATCTTTGCCAATGAGGTCACAAAGAGTGACTGAAACAACTGAAAAACAAACAAAAATGTGCTGGTCTGTTAGGATTGGGAAATGAAGATTACAAAGCATCCCCCTAGCACCCCCTAGTCTAAGTCCTGTGGTTCCCTGCGGGTAGGGGCTATATCTCCTCTCTTAGACTGGGAGTTCTCTGAAGTTAGTGACCTTATCTCCCTTCTCAGACCAAGGGCCCCCTAATGGTAGGGTCACATCTGCCCCCCTCCTTCAGCCAAGGATTCTCTAGGGGCTACCCGAGTGCAGAAGTTGTGAGTTCCCCTCAGCCTGGGAAGGTCCTAAGATCAGGCACTTGCTCACCTTCATTTGTCCGAGTAATGAGCCGGAAGTTCTGTGCTTCTTCTTTGAATTCTTGCTTCCGAACCTTCTTGATCTGAATCAGATGAAAAATTCCTGGGGACAGAGATGCTAGCATGAGCAGCCGCTCCCTGGGGAGACTTCCCAAGTCGTCCAACCCACTAACAAGGATTAAAGACCTGTTATGTGCACAATCTCCTGTTTCCAGTCACCTACCCATCCATTCAACAAAGATGATTAAGTACCTACTGTGTGCAGAGCACTGAACAAAGCCCTGAGAGACATACACAGTTTACATAAGATGTGGTTCCTGACCTCATGAAGGGATGACACATAAAATGATTAATATACATTCGATGATAAGTGCATTAGAGTTTCAAGAAGGATGGGGATTTTAAAAGCATTGCACAATTTCCCAAAGGCAATCTAGCCTGCCCTCTTCCTCCTCTTTAGTTCTGGGCCCAGTTTATTGTCCTTCTGTAGTTTGTCCAAGATATTTGTGCTCATGGACCAGCTCTATGGGTTGTCCATCTATCTGCGCAGGATTATAAGCATTTTTCACCTACTTACTTTGTCCTAGGACCTATGTGGATCAGGCAAACTCAGGCTGACCACAAGCTCCTCCCTAAAACAAAGGCCCATCTTTTTTTTTTTTTAATCAATAGTATTTCCATGAAGATGTGTGACTAAAAGTCGTGGAAAACCACAACCTGAGGAATTAAAATGGGTATTCATCCAGAGGGCAATGAAGACAAGCATGGTGTGTGTGAGCAGTTGGTAAAATATTGCACAAGAGAAGAGGTACAAACATAGTATATTTTTAAATATTCAGTAACCATCTCTCCAGAAAAAAGTATGCACATATATGTATATTACATATATAGATATATGTATATGTATGTAGGTATATGTACATAAACACTTGTTTATTATAAATTTTACTGATATAAAGGACTTACAGTACACAATTAACAAAAATACTAAAATATACATTTTTTCGGTAAATTCCCATTGATCCTCACAAATGCTTTCATTGATTTCTGCTGAATTCTTATTTCTGTAGTCCTCTTATGATCCTAACCTGCTCTTTTCCCAAAAGTTTATTGTCATTAAATCTGATCTGTGATCTAATGTTAAGCTATTTCTCATCCTTGTATAAATTGTTCATTAAACCAGAACCTCTAAGCATCCATACTATTGATTATAATAGTGCCATCTTTTTTTTTAGCTTTTTTGAATAGTTGCAAGGCTTAGAATATTGTTTTTCTACACTATCAAAAAATCATTCAAATCAATTTCATATTTTAAAGTTTCACTTAAATGATATTTTTTTCACCAGTTATCCATGGTTAGTACTTCATGAGGCCAAGTAGATGGTTCTAATAAATCTACTAAATAAATCTAATAAATCAAAATAATTAAAAATTTTTCATCATTGTTTATGTCCTATAAAAGACATAAGTTCATGTATTGAATTATATTTTCTAGTAACATACTCCTATGCACAGCATTAAATTTACTATTTTTATTAAATGGAATGTCTTTAAACTTATCCGATTGAATCAAATCTTCAACTTGAGATTCATGCTTCCTAATACCAATCTTTAAATTTTCCAAAGCTCTCATAGCATGCGTAATTTTTGTGCCTTATGAGTGTTAGCTGATCTTGGCTGCAATTAAGTTGGAACTGATGAAAATTCTTTGAGAAAATTCTTGTGAGAAATTAACATCAGCTAAGAAGAAGAAGAAGAAGAAGAAGAAGAAGAAGAAGGAGAAGAAGAAGAAGAAGAAGAAGAAGAAGGAGAAGGAGGAGGAGGAGGAGGAGGAGGAGGAGGAGCAGGAGGAGAAGGAGGAGGAGGAGGAAGAGGAGGAGGGAGAGGAGGAGGAGGAGGAAGAGGAGGAGGAGGAGGAGGAGGAGGAAGAGGAGGAAGAGGCAGCAGCATATATGATGCAGGTTAGGTGACCTTTACAGCAGCAGCATGATATAAAGTATGAGAGGCCCATCTTATCCCAGTACTCGATCAATTTTAATAATTTCATTTTCCAGTTCCTTAGCTACAGTTTCTAGCTTATAGATTGGTAATAAATAGAATAAATGTTAGTCAGAAATATTTTAAGATGATTAATTTGTTTTATCTCAGATACTGTATCACTAAGCGATGATTTAAACAACACTATGATGATTTTAGGATGATTTCCTTTTTGGGGGGGGCAAGGCAATTGGGGGTAAGTGACTTGTTCAAGGTCACACAGCTTGTAAGTGTGTCAAGTGCCTGAGCCTGGATTTGAACTCAGGTCCTCCTGACTCCAGGGCCAGTGCTCTACTCACTGTGCCGCCCAGCTGCCCCCTAGAATGATTTTCTAACATCTTTGTAATTATTCCAGTTTTTTTCCCCCGGCATTGTCTTAGCATCATCAGAACAAAATGCAATTAAATTCACTTTCAATATTTGTTATTAAGTAGACAAAAATACATTGAAAATACACTTTGCTGTAGCTGACATCATTCTTTTAAAGAGACAAATGACATTACTGGTGCGGGAGCTGATTTAGTTGTGTATTGACAGTGTTTAAGAACTGGCTCATAATATTCCTGAAAATTTAATAATGAGTTTTGCAAGCTGATATGAGCGGACTCCATATAACACTGAGCATAAAGGATGCCATTAGAGAGAATGTGCGCTGGAAAAAAGGTGGGCCAGCTATGGATTGAGAGAGAGGGATCATCAGCGGGAAGCCCACGTGTTCCATTGGTAACCATTCAGTGTCAAGGGAACTAAAGACACTCCAAGTTATCCTGGAATAAGCTCATATTGGGCAGCTAGGTGGTTGGTCCTGGAGTCAGGATGGCTTGTGTTCAAATCCAACCTCAGACACTTACTAGCTGTGTGACCCCGGGCAAATCATTTAATCCTGTTTGCCTAAATTTCCTCATCTGTACGATGAGCTGGTGAAGGAAATGACAAATCACTCCAGTATCTTTGCCAAGAAAACCCTAAATAGGGTCGCAAAGAGTTGATAAGACTGAAAAACAACTGAATAACAAAAAGCTCATATTAGCTTTCCTGAAGGGCTTTAAATGCAAAACAGAAGAGTTTATATTTGATTCCGAAAGTGGCAGAGAACCATTAGAGTCGGCCAAGAAGGGAGATGATATGTGCTTTAGGAAAATCACTTTGGAAATTGTGCGGGATATTGGAGAGACTTGAGTCAGGAGGTCAATTAGGACAGCTCCTTCAAGTTAGGGATCAGGAAACTGAAACTCAGAGAGGGCAGTGACTGGGCTAAGCACAGATTGTAAGTGGCCAAGGCAATAGCTGCACCCAGGCTAGCGCTTCTGAACACTTACTATCCCTGTAGTTTTCAATGGATCCTTATATACCATGGTGGTGAATTCTTCACCATCCTGACTACTCTCCTGTGGCTATATTTCTATCTGTCAATCAATGTCCATCCCCATAGTATTCAGAAATAGGCATTATATTCCAGCTAAACTCTTACTAGTAGACTGGGGGACCTGCCTTATTTGAGACAGATATCCTACTATATAAGTAGCCTTATTCCTGATTTTTTTTTATTACTGAATACACAGCAGACCTTTAGTAGTAAATTGTTGTTGAATAAATGATGAACCTTGGAGTTACCTGCCTCCCTCCTCCCCCATTCCCTGTACTCAGGAGGACAGACTGAAGGTGCCAGTGCCAAGAAGGACTGGGATCTACCCCAGACCCACAACTTTTATACATCTCCTATGAGCCATCTCACGGCACTTTAATAATAATAATAATAACTTCTTTTCCTACAGCTCTTTAAGATTTACAAAACACTTCCCTTATAATGGCCTGATGAAGAAATGGAGGCAAAGATTATTTCCCCCATTTTACAGATGAGACAATTAAGGGAAGTGACTGCTAGATGCCTAACTCAGGATGAAACCCCCAGTAACTGCGAACTGGCTCCATCTCCAATTCACCCACCTCTTACCCTGTTATCTTCCCTTTCTTTGGACTCATCCTCTCTTCCTTTGGACTCATTACCTCTTCATACTGGTACAGAGTACTTTATCTGTCTGTCACCTCTTCCTTTTCCCTTTCTCCTTACCCAACTTCCCCTCTCCTTGTACTCATCATCCCTTCCTCGATATAGCCAGAATCATCATTGTCCCCTCCCACCCCCCACCCTCCACCCCCCAAGGCTCAGCTCTTGTAACACTGGTTTTGAAACTCTCTTTGCTTGGTATTCAGCATCCCATAAGCCAAATATGCAGCCTACAGGCATGTGGTTCTTATCTCAGAATCTGGGGCTGGGGGCCAGGTGCTAGCCAGGAGGTAGGTGGGACTTCAGTCAGATTAAGGGATATTCACAACCTTGGGTCTAGATTTATGGACATTACAACGGATGGATGTAGGGGAAGAGAAGATTTAGGGAGGCAGCTGGGGTGGAGGAGCAAGCCTTGGACTTCTTCAGGGGACTTCTGGGTTCTAGTCTTATCTCTGTCATTTTTTAGCTGTGAGACATCGGTCTAGTTACATCAGCTGTCTGAGCCTTAGGTCTTCTCATCTCTAAAATGGCAATAATAGTGTTTATACTACCTACCTTATAGAATCATGGTTAGGATCAAAGCAGATAATGAATGTAAAGCACTTTGTACATCCTGAAGGCACTATAGAAATGCTAAATTAGCCTATCTCTGCCTCCTTTTTTTGTTCCACCCTCCTCCTCACCCCTGCTTTAGCAAAAGGGTGCCTATGACTTACACTATGTTTCTAGTCCAGGGGAGGGGAACCTGCAGCCTTGAGGCTACATGTGTTTCTAGTCCCTCACAGAATCCCCACCCCACAGACTCTCTGGATAGGGGAATCATCTAGTATATTTTTGGATACTTCCAGTGTCTGTGAACTCACTCCTTGTGGTAATACATTCAGTTGTAGAACCCTTCTGATGGTTAAAAAGTTCTTCCTTTTACCCAGCCTGAAGCCACCTCTCTGAGACTTTCTTTGCTTCCCCCCCCTCCACTCCCATCTTGCACAACTAATTTTGGTTTTGCCTCCTAGGGCCACACAGGCCACTTCAGTCATACCAATATAAAAATGACACATCAATCTCTAGGATTTCCTCTTTCCTACTCCCTACGTCCGCACCAGCCTGATTCCTCCTTCCCAAATTGTGTCCTAAAAGCACTGTTCCACACACGGGATTCTCCTGCTTGCAGGGACTCCTGAATCCTTCTAACTTATGATAACACTTCAGGTATCTGAAGACAGATATTATGCCCCCCCATTCCCCACCAAGATTTCTCTCTTTTCCAGGTTCCTTAAACCATCCTTTAAAACAAAGTTTTGTATCTTTTCCTGGTTCACATTTTCTATAGGATGCAGTATGAGTTTCTTAGCATGACATTCAAGGCCCTTCAGACTCTATCACCAATCTCTCCTTTTAGCTGTATTTCCTGCAGCTTGCTCATGCAAACCTCCAGCCTCAATGAGTCCTGAACAAACCAGACTCATGCCTACATTTCCTTACATCTTTTCTCCCATTTTGAACATCTTTCCCTTTCTTCTCTGCCTCTTCAAAACAACCATATAATCTCAGAGTTGGGAAGCATCTTAGCAGGCATCTAGTCCAACCTGAATAGGAATCCCCTCTTGCACATGTCCCACAAGTGGCCAGCTTCTCTTTTGAATGCCCTCTCCTTCCTGGGCTTCCATGACACTGCTTACTCTTGGTTCTCATCCTGCCTGTCTGACCTCTCCTCAGGCTCCTCAGCTACACCTCCATCCACACCATGCTCCTTAACTACGGTTGTGCCCCAGGGCTCTGAACTGGGCCTTTTCTTTCCTCTTTGCCCTATTGCCCTTGGTGATATCATGTCCTAGGGGTTCGATGATCACCTCTCTGTGAAAGATCCCCTGATTATGCATCCAGTCATTTCGAACTCGATATCCTGCTGGCATCTGGAACTTAACATGTTCAAAACAGAACACATTGTTTCCCTAAAGCCCCCTTGACTTCTGAACTTCCCTGTTATTGTTGAGGACGCCATCATCCTTCCACTCATTCAGGTTTGCAACCTCAGTGTCATTGCTGTCTCCTCACTCTCACCCCACATTTCTGATCTGTTGTCACACAAAGCTTCACAACAGCTTTTCTTTCAGTCTCTTTCTCTCCATTCGTACACTGCCCCCCCCACCCCCCATTCATCACACTTCATGGAACTATCTCATTGGTCTCCCTCCCTCAGCTCTCTTTTCCATCCAGTCTGTTCTCCACACAACTGCCAAAGTGACTTTCCCTAAAGTAGGTCTGACCATGTCACTCCTTCCTCAATAAACTCCAGTGACTTCCTAACAAACAACTCCAGGATTCAATATAAAATCCTTTGACATTTAAAGCTCTTTACATGCTGGTCCCATCCTATCGTTCCAGTCTACACACTCTACAATCCAGCCATGTTGGCCTACATACTATTTCTCATCCACGACACTCTATCTCTGGTCTTCATGACTTTGTACTCACTGTCCTGCATGCCTGGAATGCTCTCACTCCTTGTCTTCGCTCTCAGCTTCCTTGACTACCTTTAACACTCAAAGGCCACTCTTGCAGGAGGCCTTTCCTGTTCCCACCAGCTGCCGGAGACTTCCCTTCCAGAGCTACCTTGAATATATTCTGTATGTATCTTATATCTCTTTCCTCCTCCATTAGAATGGAATGTAAGCCCCTGGAGGGCAGGAGTTGGTTTTGCTTTTCTTTGTCTCCTTCGGGCTTAGGCTCAATCCGGCATGTGTAAGTACTTAACAAACGCTTGTTGATTAATTGATTAGTTTTCCAGCCTAGGCTCTATCTCCTTTGGGGAACTCAATACTCCCTAGAGAACTCATTCCACCTTTGTACATCCCTAATCGTTGAGAATCTTTGTCTTAATTAAGTTGAAATCTACCTCTCTGGAAGTTCCTACATCCTCATCCTCTGCCCATTTTGTTCCTGGTTCTGCCTTCTGGGGTCAAGCCTCCATGTCCTTCAAAGCCCAATTCAAACCTCCCCTCCCCCGTGTGTCCTTCCTTGACTACCTCAACTGGCACCAGTTTCTCTCTCCTCTAAGTCCCTATGGTATCTACTTTCTGTACCCATCATTAGCTGGCATTTATCTTTACGTGGCTCTTTCCTCTAGTGCCTTGTGTTAGATAGTTGCTGAACAAATGTTTGCCGATGTTCTTACCTCCCTAGTAATTCACTAGCTGTTAACATCTTCGAGGGCAGAATCTGTGTCTTACTTTATATGCCTGCTCCCTTTGCGACAGGGAGAGAGGTGGTAAGAGAGCGTGTAGTGGCCCACAATTAATTCAATTCACCTGCCCCAGATAAATAGTATCCTGGTCTACTTAAAGAAATCGGCCGGTGCAATTGCTTAGCGACTGCTAGTGAGCTTTGAAAGATCTCAGAAAGTGAGAGAGCTGCCTGCCAGAGACGATAGATTTAAAATGCAAAATGAGGGGTACGTTTCGGTACTTGGCCAATGTGAGAATTTGTTTTGCTGGATTATGCACATTTGTCATTAGGAATATTTTATTACTGTTTAATTGGGAAAGGAGGGCAGTGAGAGGGAGATATATAAACTGCAAAAAATAAAATTTACTACCAATAAAAGAGAAAATGATAGAGATGCTATAAGACTGAAGATGGCCAAATGCCTCAAGTTTCCAAAAAAGAAACAGTGGGATCTGCAAACTACAGGCTTCGGAGTTGGACTTCACTCAATTTCTTGAGAAACTCTAGAATGTATTTTTAAAGAGATCATTTGTAAGCATTTAGAAAGGGAAGCAGTGCTCACAAAGAACCAATGTGACATCGTCATGGCAGGTCATGGCAGACTAACTTCACTTCTATTTTTGACAGGGTATCCAGATGAGTAGGTCGAAGAAATGTTACAGGATTTCATCAAAGAATCAAAGTCCCTCCTGCTCTCCTTGCGGACAGAGTGAAGAAATGTGGGCTAACTGGTAGTGCAGCCATGTGGATTCAGAATGAGTTGAATGGATGGACCCAAAAGTAGTCATTAATAGCTCAATGTCAGCTTAGCAAGAGGCTCCGATGCTTGCCACTTTTATCGATAGTTTCGATAAATGGCATTAACTGTTAGGTTTCTTTTTGCAGAGGACACAAAGCCATATTGAAAGTTCAAAGGATTTTGATGGTGTAGAACTGTCTAGGCTGAATCTACGGTAAAATATAATGGGAATAACTGTAAAGTCACAAAGCAAAAGGCTCAAAGATTTGGAAGGGACCTTCAGCTAAACAATAGCTGAACAGCATCTTCGACGAGGGAGATACAACTTATGTTGGAGGAATGATTATAAAGTAAATTTCACAGGACAGGGTCACTAATGTTATTTGGGTCATGATAATCATCACAGATAAGTATTCTATGTACCCTGAGAGCATGATGCCACTGGGTCCATAGGGGAGAGGAATCTCTTAGCGAGGCAGGAGAACACCGTCTCTTCAAATTCTTTAAGTCTATGATTCTAAAATTCTATGGTTCCATGATCCTATGAATCTATGGTTCCATTATTTCATGAAGGCAGCACTGGGACTGCTCCAGGCCGACTTGACCAGTGGTTACTGACCTTTTACCAGCTTCCATATGTAAATCTCCACATAGTCAGAGGCTTCCTGCTCCAGGGCAATTCGACGCAGGCTTTCAGGACTTGGAGAAACAAGGGTATGGACAAGTACCTGACTGGGCCCTGCTGGGCATCTGGTGGTACTGACCTCATCACTTGGGTTGGTCCTGTCCTCTGGAAGAGACAAAGGATTCATTAATTCTGCTCTCTATCATGCTTCAGCTTTAGGGTTGGCCCTAGGCATAATGGGAAGAGGTGATTTCCTTGGATGACAAATGGCCACGCCAAAGCCCAGAAACACTCCCTGTGACTGGCCAGGCACTCTTCCTTTGTTTAAAACTGCCCCTTTGCCCTCCCATATTGTAATTTTCCCTTAAATTTTAGGCAAGAAAACCCAAGATGTAAATCATGATACTTGCACTAAGTAATAATAATGGCAGATTATCATTCATGATTATTTGTGAGAAATAATGAAACTTAGTGAGGAAGGAGAATTTGTAGTGAGAACATAATGAGAAATGATGATACTTGCATGAAGGCCCTCCCCAATCCCTCACCATGACATGGAGGTGACCTTGGGATCTCCTAGGCAATGCCAATAGAGTGTAAGCTCTAGCAGCTTCTACCAAGCTGAAAAGGTCCAAGGACAAAAAGATCCAAAAAGTTGTTGACAGATTAGGATAATGGTGCCAAACTAAAAGAGAAATGTATTCTTGCAGGTGCATATTGACTTCACTATCAATTAACATTATCTAGGCTTTATTGTATTTTATTTATTTTACTAAATATTTCCCAATTACATTTTAATCTGGTTTGAGCCACACAGCCCCATGGGGTTGCATAGTTGACATCTCTGGGATAGAGCATTGGAACAAATCTAATAATGAAGTTAAATAGGAATGATGCATACTTAGACTTGGGTTCAAAAAATTGACTTCACAAATACAAATTGGGCAGGTATGACTACACGACATGTCTGAAAAAGATCTGGGGTTTTTTAGTGTTCTCGGTTGGAATAAACAGTGTAAAATATGATGGTCAGACAAGCTAATGTAATCGAAGGCTATATTGAGAGGCATAGTATCCAGGAATGACTCATTGTACTCAGCTCTGGTCAGATTACACTTGGAGTATTGTGTTAAATTCTTGCCATCAAATTTGAGGAAGGACATTGATAAGCTGAAAAACATCTCAGGGAGGGAAACTAGGGAAACATTGAGTTCATACCATATGAGGAATAATTGAAAGAAAGAAAAGAGAAGACTCAGGGGAAAGAAAGGACATAATAGTGGTCTTCAGTTATTTTCCAAGTTGGGTCCAAACATGGAGTATGTGAGTAAGAATCTCCTTATTGGTGAAGAAAATTATGACTTGACATTGGACGCTTGCATGAGGACCTAGAGCCTTTGGAGAAAAGAGAGATTCTTTTTCCTTTGTGCTCCAAGAGAAGTCTTCAGGGAGGCAAACTGGAAAGATGTTGAGAATCTAGCTTTCTCCTACATGTCTTCCTTCCAAAGTCTATTTCTTTTTTGTTCTCAGAGAAAATCTGGAACTGCATATGTCCTCTCTTGGAGCACAAATTTAGAAGAATGGCTCTGCTCTCTAAAGATTGCCAAGGAAACCAATTATATTAAAATACAGTTATTAAAATATTAAAAAATTAAAATTCATGGACCCCAGGTTAACAACCTCTATAGGAATCTGAATCACTCCTCAGTTATAATTCTCTCTATAATACATCCTTCAGGGAAGGAAGAAGACTAGCAGCTGAGACATCCAGAAGTTTATAGGTGGACAAAAATCTGAGAAAAGACCCAATGGTAAAATCCACATTCTCTATACACAAATGCACAAAATTTAGGCAAAAAGAAAGAGGAACCAGATGTCCTAAGATAAGAGGGCAAACAGGTATCACTGAAACTTGGTGGGATGAAGCATGTAATTGGAATACATCTCTGGATGAGTGTATCTTATCCAAAATAAACAGGATAGGTATGAGGTGAGATATTAAGAAGGTAGAATCATATGAGGAAATGAATTAGAGGAGGGTAGCATGGTAGAAAACATTTAGATGATGATCAAAGTGGGAAAAAACAAAAATGACACTATCAGTGGAGCATACTACAGACCACCCGGACAGAAAGAGGAAATAGATGAGAAATTTAGGAAACAGGTCCCACAAAATGCTAGTTACCCAAAAGACCATCACAAATAGTGAATAATGAGCAAATCCATTTGTCCAAGCAGAAAGCAAATAGAAAGCAGAGACATTGGTCAAACTAGAATATGCCAGAGAAGTTATTAATGGTGAATGATTTTTCCTACTGGGTGGTCTCACCTGGCACCAACATATGATATTGTAGTGTTGGGGTACTTCGATTATCCAGATATCTGCTGGAGTTCTCTCTAAGAGTAGAGCATCTAATAACTTTGTGATCTGTCTTAGTGATAGATAAAATTATCTTACAGATATCTTATAGATAAAATTATCTATTTTATCTTTCGTAAGGTGGAGGAGCTGACAAAATGGAATTTTGTTCTGGATCTGATTCTCACCAACAGTAACTAGTTGCTAAGATGAAGATGATGGGAATCTTGAAGGGGAGAAATGATCACCCCCTCTTAGAGTTTGTGATGGAGGAAGAAAATAAAGCTGGAGGTGGTCTGATAAGTGCCTTAGATTTGGGGAGAGCAGATTTCAAAAGATTCAGATGAAGAATGAGTAAAATGAGATGCCATGGATTTTCCCCAAAGAGGAAGTCAGCTAAGGAGGGCAGAAATTCTGATGACACAAACAGAAATGAAAAATGGAAGTTGCCAGAAGAAACCAATGTGGACGCACATTGAACACACCATCCAACTTAGTTTTTAAAAAATGTATACACAGAAGATGGAAGTAGGTAACCATAGGACCATCAATTTAGAGCTAGAAGAGGCCAATGAGTCTAACTCCATTATTTTGTATTGTCCTCATGGAAAAGTGCCTAGCACATTGTAGGCACTTAATAAACCCTCGTTGGTCGATTTATTGGAGAAAAAAAAGGAAAGATGTGGGCTAAATGACAATACCGATTAAGTGGATTTGTAATGGGATTAAGGGTCAGCCTCAAAAAGTAGCTGTTTATGACAAATTGATAGGAAGTCTTCAGTGGAGTGCCCCAGGGACTGAGCTGGACTTAAAGGCCTTGATAGCATACTCATAGAATGTGCAGATGACACAAAACTGGGATATTAGCTAACACACTGGATGACAAGAGTCAGGATCCAAAAAGATCTTGAAAGGTTAGAAAATTGGACTGAATCAAAAGTCTTATATTTGGGTTACAAAAAATGAATTCACAAATAAAGATGGGGGAGGCATGGGCGAACATCAGTTTGCCCAGAAAAAGATCTGGAAGGTTAGTGGGCTGCAGGCTTGACATGAGTCAACTGTGTGATGTGGCAACCAAAAAAATTAATGTAATCCTGGGCTTGGTTAAAAGAAGTCTGGCTTTTATAAAGGGATAAGGAGCTGATAGTGTCTGTACCTGGAGTATTGTGTTTAGTTCTGCATGACACAGTTTACCAAGAATATTGATAAGCTGGAGAATGTTCCAAGAAGAGCAACCATGATTGGAAGGGCCTTGAGTCCATGCTAGGTAAGTATCATCTGGAGGATCTAGAGAAGAGGTGATGTGGAAGGGGCATGACAGCTGGCTTCAAGGATGTCACCTGGATGAGATTTTTTTTTTTGCCCTCAGAAGGGAGAACCAAGAGCAGTGCATGGAAGTTTTGGAGAGACAGAATTGGGTTTGATATCAGGAAAAACTTCCAACAATTAGAAGCATCCAAAAGTGAAATGGGATGCAGTGGATTCCTTTTGACTGGAGGCCTTTGGGCAGTGGCTGAATGGAATGACCACTTATGTTGCAGTGGGGATTTGGTTTTGGCTACGGATAGATGAAGTGGTCATGGAGACCCTTTGCATCTCAGAAATTTTGTGATTCTGTGAGAATCTGAAGTGCAGATACTGATTTTGCTCCAAATGAGAAAGCCGCAAAAAGTGATCATTCAGCCTCCATTTAAACAATTCCAGGGAGAGGGAGCTCACTTCTTTTGGACAGCTCTTACTGATAGGAAATTTTTCCTTATCTTCAGTCAAATTCTGTCTCTTCTAAGTACCAGGGATGAAGAGTGGCATGGAAAAAATGCGGGCCTGAAAGCAAAGAGAAATTGGTTCTTGTCCTAGCTATGTCCCTGATTGTCTCTCCAGATACACTTGGATCAATATCTTTCTCTAATTTTCCGTTTCTCTTTCTGTATAATAGGGGTGATCTTTACTTTCATTTATTTGTGTTTTGGTTTTGGAGGCAATCGGGGTTAAGTGACTCGTTCAGTGTCACACAGCTATAGTAAGTATCTAAGGCTGGATTTGAATTCAGGATCTCCTGATTCCAGGGCTGGTGCTCTATCCACCGCACTATCTAACTACCCCAGGGGTGATCTTTAAAGTACCTTCCTGCCCTTGAATTTTATGTTTGGGTCTCAGTCAATGAGTGCCACTGATCTCATTTTGGGACCCTTTCTCCTCATGCCCCCACCTCCTCTGGGGACACCTCCTACTGGACAGTTCTTTCTTACATCTGATCTGCTCAAGTTCCCAATCCATGCTCCTGTTTTCGGTGGAAGTGGAATGTACCCAGCCCCACCCTTGGTGTCAGAACAAGGTCCTTGGAACCTCGGTAAGAGTCAGGAGACCTGGGTTGTACTCCTTGTAATGTCACTAACTAGTGGTGTGACCTTGGACAAAACACTTCCCCCTCACTGGGGGTTAACCTTGAATGCTCCTTCCAGCTCTAAGATTCTAATTATTCTGAGATTCTAGAATTCTATTCTTCTAAGAGTTCCTGATTATATTGTTTCAAATCTCCTTGATTCTATGATTCTGTCATGCCATACATACACATACACATGTACACATAAATATATCTATACCTATTTATATAGGTATGTATGCATGGGAGCCTTTGAATGCAGGGAACTGTCTTTGCTTTCTTTCTATCTCCAGGGCTTACCCCGGTGCCTGGCACAAAGTAGTTCCTTAACGGATGTTTGTTGATTCGCATTCCAAGATGCAAAGGTTCTGTGGTCCTAACATTGTGAGTCTATGGTTCTAGCAGTCCACAACATTTTAATAGCATGGCAAGGTTTACAAAAGATTTATTACTTTCTTTGATCACATGATATTTGATCCTCACAAGAGTCCTGTGAGAGGGGCAGCTAGGTGGTGCAGTGGATAGAGCACTGGCCCTGGAGAGGGGAGGATCTGAGTTTAAATCTAGCCTCAGACACTTATTAGCTGTATGACCCTGGGCAAGTCACTTAACCCCAACTGCCTGCCAAAAAACAAAACAAAAAACCACAGCCCTATGGTAAGGAGGAAACTACAGCTCAGAGAGGGGGACATACTTGCCCATAGTTACCTAGCTCAGTAAGCGCCAGAGGCAAGTTTTGAACCTAGCTCTCTCCTGACTCCAGGTAGGTTCAGGGTTCTTTTCTAGTGTCTGTGGCTTTTATGGTTCTGAGACTCTGGGAACCTCAGCTGGTGTCTGGGTGCCCACATGTCTCCTACCTCCCACCTTCTCACCCACCCATACCTGGGCAGATCTTGCAGCATTTTCCTTCTACCTTCTCTGGGTAGAGGCAGCCATAGTCTCTGGGGCAGGTCACCCGCTGGCAGTCCTGGCGGCCGTCTTGACAGGTGCAAAGGATGCAGGGCAGGGGCCCGAAGGAGCGGAAGGCTGGGTGCCACACCTCCCCATGAGAATACGTCTTCCCATTGTACGTGCAGGCTGGAGGGGAGAGAGGCCTGAAGTCAGAGTCGGGCTCTTCAGGGGTGGGGAGAAAGAGGAAGGGAGGCCTGATCCTGTCCATGGGGAAGTCCTCAGTCTGAATGGGGACATATATCTTCAAGTCAGGGGTCCCTCACTTCTTTCTGTGTCATGGTCTCCTTTGTCAGTCTACTAAAACTTACAAACAGCTTCTCAGCATCATCTTTTTAAATGCATAAAATAAAACACATAGGATTACAAAGAAAATTAACTATATTGAAATGTGGTTATTGAAATAGATATTTTTAAATATAAATTCAGGCACCTCAGGTTAAGAACCCCTTTTCTAGGTCTGTGTGTCTTTGGCCCACTCCATGGCTTTTTTTGCGGCAGGCTGCTTAGTTTCTAATGCAGTCTCACGAAGATTTGGATTCAGGAAAAGGAAAAGCTTCCTAAAATCATAATTGTAGCTCAACGGAACAAGCTGCCTTGGGAGAGAATGAGCTTCCTGTCGCTGGCAGGATCCAAGCAAAGACTGGATGAAGTTCTATCAGGGAAACTTATGGAGGGCTGGGAGGGAGGTTATGTTTTCTGGGGTGTCTCCCAGCTCTGAAAGTCTGCGATTCTGTGTCTTATTTCTTTTGGGTCTTCCCTGATTTGTCTTGGACCTTAAAGATGATTTTCCCAGCTGCTCTAGAGAAACATTCTTAGTTTCTAAACCCCTGAGAAGTCCACCCCCTCTCTTAGATTGCAGAGACGTTTGGAAACCTAAGAAATATCCCTATTTTCTTTACCTATCCCGCCCATGCTTCAGCACCTTGGTCTACCACCAATGGATTAGAATCAAGGGATGGCAGGCTGAGGAGCTGCTGCGACCTTAGGATGACAGCATCACAGAATCCCAGAAATTGAGAATCATAGACTCTTAGATTAATAAAGTATCAGACTAGTACTATGATAATCATAGATGATCAGAGTCTCAGACTTGCAGAATATTAGAATCACAGAACCTCAGGATCTTAAATTCATGAAGATGGGGGTCGGGGGTGGGCCAGAGTGTGGGAGTGTGATATTAGCCGATTCACCAGGCAAGTGGACACACCCTACCCCTGTGACCAGTCTTCTGGAGGAATAGAGAATACCCTTCTGCATGAGTCAAGGCAGGGTACCATCATGGGAAATGTCCCAGAGAGGTCAGGAGTGCTGGGTTCTTATCAGAGATCAAAATTAAAGTGCCATATAAATACAAAGTAGCTGTATCAACTTTGGCACCTCGCCTCTCTGCCTCTGTCTACATCCTCTTCTACATCTGTCAAATGAATTTGTTGAATGGGATGATTTTTAGGTTTTCTTCCAGTTTTGACATTCTAAGTTCTAAGGCTCCTTCCAGCCGTCATTCTATGTTCTAAGGTCCTTCCCACCTCTGACATTCTGTGTTCTAAGGGCCCTCCCAGCTCTGACATTCTGTGTTCCAAGGGCCTTCCCTTCTCTGACATTCTAAGTTCTAATGCCCCTTCCAGCTCTAACATTCCGTGTTATAAGGTCTCTCCCAGTTCTAACACTCTATATTGTAAAGCCCCTTCCAGCTCTGACATTCTGGGTTCTAAGGTTCCTCCCAGCTGTGACATTCTGTGTTCTAAGGGCCCTCCATTCTCTGACATTCTGGGTTCTAAGGCCCCTTCCACCTCTAACATGCTATGTTCTAAGGTTCTTCTCAGCTCTGACATTCTCTGTTCTAAAGTTCCTTCTAGCTCTTACATTCTATACTCTAAGGCCCCTTTTGGCTCTGACATTCTAGGTTCTAGGGCCCCTTCCATTCTAACAGTCTATGACTCTGACTCCTTGGTCTGTGTTCTTACTCCCAGAGTTACCTCAGGCATTACCTTTCTTATGTTTCTCTTTGAGGACTATCTTGACAGTGGTGCTGCCGCTCCCCCTCTGTCCAAAGTGCCTGGGGATGAAGCCCAGGGAGGAGCTGAGGCCTGTAGGAGCTGTGGTTCCTGGTGCCCGCCTGCTCCCACTCTGGCTAACACATGGGTCCTGGGAGTGCCTCTGCAAACAAAAAATACCAGGCTTATTCAAGGGAGAGTGAGAGCCTGAAGCCAGATAGGACCTCAGAAAGGCAGCTAAGGTGAGATCCCAAGAAAGGCTTCCCCAAGCTGGGAAGAGAATGGCTTCTGGACAGAGCTGGAGAAATCCTTGGCCATAACTTCCTAGGGCAGCTGGAGGGATAAGGCAGGTGTGGAAAGTTGGGGCATCTCCCAGCCCTGTGAGGAGTGACCAGGTAAGAGCATGACATTTCTATAACATGGCAAAGTTCTTCATTTCCCATGACTCCCTTTCATATATTCTTTGTTCGAGACCTGCTGGATTTCTCCCTGCCCTCTGATCTCATTTTGTCCTCTCTGAGCACAGTTCACAATGCTCCCTCCTACCAGGAATAGATTTCTCTCCCATCCCTACCCCTTGTCTGTTGAAGTCTCTTCTTTCCTTCATCTGTGTTCTAAGGTAGACTCTTCAAGCTCTGACATTCTGTGTTCTAAGGTCCCTTCCAGTTCTGACATTCTGTGTTCCAGGACCCTCACTGCTCTGACATTCTCTGTCCTAAGGTCCCTCTCAGCTCTGACATTCTGTGTTCTAAGGGCCCTCCCAGCTCCAGCATTCTTGATTCTAATGTCCCTTCCAACTCTGACATTCTAGGTTCTAAGGCCCTTTCCATTCTAGTATCCTGATTCCTTAGTCCTCGTACTTAATCTTCCTTCCTTGATCCCCACACCCCACCCTGATCAGTCTCTGAGAGATCATTCTCGTCAAATCTCTCTTAGAAGTCCATGTGCATTTGTTCCTTGTGATACACTTATTTTGTGTACACTTTTTATAATTTCCTATTAGATCGTAAGCTCGTTGAGGGCAGGATCTATGTCCTTTTTTCATTGTCGCGTCTCCAATGCTGAGCACATTGTAGGTGCTTAATAAATGTTTGCTAAATTTCATTGTCTCATTCAATCTTTACAACAACTTGATGAGGCAGATAGGACAAGTATTATTATCTCCATTTTACAGATGAGGAAGCTGAGGTTCAGATAGGTAATTTGCCCAATGTTACCCAGTTAGAAGGTTTCAGAGCTGGGATTCAGACTCAAGTCATCGATATACTATCCCACCCTGTGGAAGGCAGCCAAGGGTTACCTCAAAGGCCCCCATTTGATCCAGGACCTAGATCTGGCATGGGCATGGGGGGAGTTAAGGTCTCTGTTATTATTCAATTGTTTCAGTCACGGCCAATTCTTTGTGACCCCATTTGGGGTTTTCTTGGCAAAGATACTGGAGTGGTTTGCCATTTCCTTCTCCAGCTCATTTTACAGATAAGTAAACTGAGGCAAACGGGGTCAAGTGACTTGCCCAGGGTCACGAAGCTAGAAAGTGTCTGAGGTCAGACTTGAACTCAGGAAGATGAGTCTTCCTGACTCCAGGGCTGGCACTATCCACTGCACCACCTAGCTGCCCACCAGCCTATAGATTTAGGGTCAGTTGAGTATGGGCTTGCTCGGATCCAAGCAGATGGATCAAATGACCTCTGCTCTCCCCAGATAAATTATGTCTGGCACATGGTAGGTGCTAAAAAAAATTTATTGTTTGGCTGACCAGCCAAGCAGTGGGAGCTGTTGTCTCTTCAGAACCCTTCCCTATGTGACCCTGTACTAGAATGTACTAGACTTCTCTGTGTCAGGCAGAAAGTATGGGTGGTGGATCTGGGCTTGGCGAGCTCAGGATAATGTGTTGGAGACAATTTTACTACTAGCTGTCCAGTTAGGAGCAGAATTCATATCATGTCAGGGAATGTTCTCTGGAGAGAAAAAAGAGAAGAGGAAGAAGGTGCCCTTGGGGCCAGACAAGCTCATATTCCTGACTTTTACAACCACCCTGTGACTGGGAGGGAAGGAGAGCAAAGGAAGATTAATGACTAAGGCAATGGGGCCGGGGATGGGGAAGGGGAGAGGACAGAGGGTACGCCGGAGGCCAGTACATTCAGACCACTCGCTTTGGCCAGCACGGTCTTTGCATCATTCTAGGCTAAAAAGCAGTTAGCCATAAGACTGGAATCTTAGACTGGCAGAGCTGAAATGGACCATCAACATTTAGAAGATGTCTCAAGCGCAGACAGCATCCTTTTCAGATTCGCAGATGACATGAAGCTGGGAGGGGCGGCTAACAGAACAGAGGATGGAGTCAGTTACCCTAGTAAGTTTGGGAGGCTAGAAAATTCGCTGACTCTGATAAGCTATAATTTAATAGGGTCAAATGTAAAGTCTTAGTCATAGATTCACAAAATTGGCTTTGTGGGTATAAGATGCAGAAGACATGTTTAGACGGCAGTATGTCCAGGGGGATGGGGCTGGCCAGCTCCAACTGGCTCATGAGAGCGGATTGTTAAAGTTTTAGTGTGAACCTTCATGCCTCAGAAATTAGAAAACTCCTACAAGTCAGAGCTGGATTTATTCTTTTGCTGATTGTCTAGGCATAAGAAAAGTGATGGAGAAAATATAATACTGATTAAGCTTAAAAGTATATTTTGCTTTCTGGAGAGCCAGTTGTTAAACATTTACCAGCACACCCCTGAATATGTTGAAAAAGATCTTGGGATTTTTAGAGGTTTAATATGAGTCAGCAGTATAATATAGAAAACACACACAAAAAAATGAATGTGATCATGGACAGCATGAAGAAAGACATAGCTTGTCCCTCTTCATGCTGCCCTGGTCAGCCCACATAGTTAGTTCTGGGAGCCACTATTTAAGAAGAACATTGGTCATCTAGAGATCATCTAAGGGAAGGCAACCAGGATGAGGAAGAGTCTATGCCACACAAGGATCTTTTGAAGGAAGTAGGCATGTTTACTCTGGTAAAGAGAAGATTAAAGGGAAATATTATAGCAGTCTTCAAGTATGTGAAAGGCCTTCATAGGGAAGGGGAATAGATTTATTGGGTTACATTTTGGCCCTAGAGTGAGCAAGACCAGGAGAAATGGGTGGACTTTGCAGACGAACAAATTTGGGCCTGATGTCAGGAAAGACTTAGGCATTAGCCCTAGTTAGCCCCAGTTTAGTAGAACTATAGATGGAGTGCCAAACCCCATCACCCTTGAGTGCTTTGTTGGTAAGTTTCCCTTCATGATTTTTCCTTGTTACAAAGGTTCGGTTTGTGGGTTATATTGGGAAGTTGCTATGTTATAAAAAGTAGCCAGGAGTCAGATTGGTAGAATGGACTAGAGCCCTGAGGTGGGCTGATCTCAGATTGGTGCGTCAGTGTCCTACAACAGGAGACTCCGTTCTGGTCTTTAGGGCCATGACAGTGGCCATGGTGGGAATAGGGCAAGGGTGGGTAGGGATTTAGTTCAATAGATCAGAACCAAAGCACCCAGCAGGCATAAAAGCAAAGAAAGCCACCAGCCTCAGGGCCTCCAGATGAGACTGATTGGTCAAAGGGCAAAAGATTCTTGGGATCAGTTCTGATGATGAGCTGAGGTATTAGTAGAGCAAATCCAAGGAGCCTAGCTGGATAATTTATAATGGGGGTCACTGAAGGCTTCAGAGTGGTATTAATCAGTTAATCAGTTAACAAGCATTTATTAAGCACTAGGCGCTGTGCTGGGTGCTAGGGATACAAATACAGGGAACAAAATAATCCCTACTTGTCGGCAACAGCTCCTTTCCCAATAGGGAATGGTCAGTATTAGCCTTTGTGAAAACCGTTTTGAAGGCTGCATCAAGGATGGACTGGAGAAGGAAAAGATCACAGGGAGGAAGAGGGGCAGAGAGACCATTGCGACAATCTAGGCAGGAGGTGATAAAGGCCCAGGCCAGAACAGTAGGTGCGTGAGTGGAGAAGAAAGGATGGATGAGAAGAAAAGAAGAACCTCTGGAGATCTGACCATGTCATTTCCCTATTTAAAGAAAGTTTCTTTGGCTTTCTCACTGCTCCCAGGCTAAAATAGAAACTCTTGATTCAGACATTCAAGGCCCTGCACAATTTGTCTCTAGCCTATCTGTCTAGTCTTATCTTCCACCACTTCGTGAGTTCTATCTATGTTCTACTCAAACTAAACTATTAGCTATACTCTACTGCGTACTGCCCTCTCCTGCTTCCTGACGTTCATTTAGCCTGTCCCACATGGAACACACTCCTTCCTCCTCTCTGCCTGTGGAAATCATAGGATTATGGTAGAGGTAGAGGTAGAGGTAGAGGAACATTGGAGACCATCTAATAATGGTATCACCACCACCACCAGCAGCAGCTAGCATTTATATAGCCCTTACTCTGTGCCAGGCAGTCTGCTAAATACTTTGCAAATATCTCATTTGATCCTTATAACAAGCCTGGGTGATAGGGGCTATTATCCCCATTTTACAGATGGTGAAACAGAGGCAAATAGGGTTAAGTGACTTTGCCTAGGGTCGTACAGCTAGGAAGTGTCTGATCTTCCTGACTCCAGGCCTAGAACTACCCACTGGGCCACCAATTCTAGTCTGACTCTTTTATTTTACAGATGAGGAAACTAAGGTACAGAGAGAATAAGTGATTTGTTCAAGGTCATATAAATGGGGCAGCGAGGTGGAGCAGTAGATAGAGTGCTGGGAGTGGAGTCAGGAAGACCTGAGTTCAAATCCAACCTCAGATACGTTCTAGCTGTGTGACCCTGGGCAAGTCACTTAACTCTGTTTGACTCAGTTTCCTCATCTGTAAAATGAGCTGGAGAAGGAGATGGAAACCACTCCAGTATCTCTGCTCAGAAAACCCCCCAAAAGTCAGATAAGACTGAAATGGCTAAAACAATAATGTATAGGTGGTAATGATAATAGTTAATAAGAGCCAACATTTATGTTGTGCTTACCATGTGCCAGGCACTGTGCTAAGCACTTTACAACAATCATCTCATCCCTTATAACAACTCTGGGAAGTAGTTTCTATTGCAAACCTCATTTTACAGATGAGGAAACTGAAGTAGACAGTCATTAACTGACTTGCCCACGGTCACACAGCTAGTAAGTATCTGAGACAGGATTCGAACTCAGGTCTTCCTTACTCCAGGCTCAGCACTCTATGCTCTGTGCTCCTGTATTGTCTTCATCGTGTATGTTCTGTTTTCACCCCATTTGCATTGAAGCTCTTTTTACAGCAGAGACTTTAGTCTCTTTAGAGTCAAACCCATGCCTGGCCGCTTGCTTTTTTTGTCCAGACTTTCAATTTCATTGGTCATAAAGCACTCCCAATGAAGAAGCTGTCTACACCAATGCAGGTCTTAAAATGATAGTCATCTGGAAAACTGAAATATTATAAGACTTGCCCAGGATCACACAACCAGTAAGTGTCTGGGGCATGACTTGAACTTGGGTCTTCCTAATAATGAGGTCAGCTTGTTGAATTGAACTGGCTTGAAACCAAATGGACAGGACTTTGTAACTTTGTGACTATGGTTGGACAGGGGGAAAATGAGGGAAAGGGAAGAGGTAGAGACAAGTCTTAGCATCTGGGAGGCAGGTGAGAGAGAAGAGAGAAATGGGAAGAGTAGTGTTTTTTAAGAGGGTGAGGAGTCAGATTGTGCCAGGACTCTGAATCCCTCTTTCTCTTCCCCAGGCCAGGCTGCACTGGGGATGGGCATAGGAAAGCTCAGTTACTCACCACTCCTCGGTATAACTGCAGGGTCTCCTCTTCAGCTGATTTCTCATACGACCCATCTGGAAAACCAAGGTGGAAACAGACTTGCTGATATTGGGCATACAAGCTCGATTGCTCCTGGTATTTTCTTTGGGCATAAATCGTTTTTAAAATTTTTTTCTTTTTAAAAAATTAACAGTTTTGCTTTCTTAGTGTGTGAGGGAGGGGATGGAGGAAAGGAGAGAATTTAAAACTGAAAATAAAGTTAAAAAACCCAAACATTTAAACATTCATTATCTCTCCTTTCCATACTCTCATTGAAAAAAAAAGAAAAAGGAAAACAAAACCTTTGTAAAAAATATACACAGTCAAGCAAAATAAATTCCCACATTGACCACATGAAAATGTATATCTCAATCTGCAGTCCGAGTCCATCACTTCTCTGTCAGGATGTGGGTAGCAGGATTCCTTAACTATTCCTGGTAAAAGAGGTGTTAAACTCATGCCCATCAGCAAAATGCCCTCAGTGCTGCCCCCAATTAGATTAAAATGTAATTGGAAAATGTTTAACAAAATAAATAAAAATACAATACAACACAGATAATGTCAGTTTGTGGTTTTCTAAGTCAACATGCTACCCACCAGGATCTGTTTTTATTTAAGTGTGACACCGCTACTCTACTCTGGAATTATGATGGTTCTTTGCATTGATGAGAATTCTGAAGTCTTTCAGAGTAGTTTGCCTTCATAATTTTGTTGTTCTGTACATCATTTTCCTGGTTCTCCTCCCTTCATTCTGCAACAGTTCATACATATCTACTAATGGTACAATAGTATTACAATACATACATAACTTATCCAATCACCCCCCGCCCCAAATGATGGGCCTAACTTTAGTTTCTAGTTTTTTTTGCTACCACAAAAATAGCTGCTTAAGTATTTTTGTATAGATGGGTCCTTTTCCTCTTTCCTTGATGTCTTTGGTGTATAGACCTACTAGTGATGTCACTGGGTCAAATTATGTCCCAAAAGTTCAGTGACTTTTCAGCATAAATCCCAATTACTTTCCAGAATGACAGAACCCATTCATAGCTCCATCAACAGTACATTTAGTGTGGTTGTTTTCCTTCATTCTCTCCAACATTTTTTGAATATGCATTATCCCTTCATCTGCCGCCTCCTCACACTGGTCACCCAGATTTCATCTATAACCCTCCCTTCTCCCCTACCTGTTCTGCTGGCCTAGAGAAATTAGAGTCCCATGCAGGCTTTCCAGTATTAAAACTATTCAGCCTTCCTCCTTTAGCACTTGAGAACTAAGTTTCAAATGTTTCTACATCTATGATTCTATCCGTCTCTTCCCCTTGCCTCTCAGAAGAGGCTATATCTGGGCTGTGGGCAAACTGATGATCTGAAAGAAATGAAAAGTCATAATAGGGTGGAGGAGGAAATGATGAAGAGAACTGGTTGCTGAAAAAAAGCTGACAAGATTCCTAGAAGTGACCACCCTATCTTAGAGTCTCTGGTAGATTAGAAAGAGTAAGCAAAGAAGAGTCTGTCCTGGCAAATCTAGATTTGGGGAAAACACATTCCAAAGTGTTTGAAGGCATAGAGGCAGGATCCCATGGTCTAAAATGCTACAGGGTCCCCAGAAGGATGGGTAGTTTTCAAAAATGAAATTCCGAGGATGCAAACACAAATGATTCCAGTGAAGAGGAATAAGCAGGAGTTGTTTGGTGAGACCAGCTTAAGATTTAGAAAAGACACGTACATTTCTCTTGAACTGGAAAATAAAAGGAGCTGTGGAATCTATTTTATCATGTATCCAAAGGCAACAAGAACCACTATTTTATGGGCCATCTGGTTGACTTGCATTGAAGTGCTTATGATTGGTTTGCAAAAAGACCAGTATGAAAATATAATTTTAGCTCAGTTCACATGTGCCAACATCTATTTTAGAGGATGGGGAATTAGAGAAATTCTATGAAGAACTTGATAATCTCCTTCAAATTACATCAACATATAGTGTCATATAGTATAAAAACTTCGACAACAAGAAGGACATAGGGGAGCATGGCAAGAAAAATGAGTTGGAAAATATAGTTCAGGAGTAAGAAATGTGATAATCTAGAAGGCTGTAGACTACACAGGAGCTTCATATTTTTGTACTACAAAAATACTACAAAAACTACTGCTTTCCCTGAGAAAAAGAGACCCAAAATATAGTGAGTACCAAATATCACAAAAATAAAATTATCTTTTAACAAATAAGAAAAAAATGGTTACTGATGTGGAAATTATTTCCAAATCAGCCATTTGACTTATTAGAGCAAATGTCAAATTTAGTATCAAACTAGAGAAATAAAAATTGAGGCAACTTCTATCTGACCTACTATTTAAAAAGTGTTGATGCCTCAAAATGGGAAATGGATGAAAGAACAAACTTCAACACTGATTCTTACTATTTTCTAAAGAAATTTAAGCTTCATAGATCACTATTAATAATGAGACCAAAAGGACTTTGAGACTTCCTCTATCAAGACAGCACTTGAGCTTCCTTCTAAGCAGAAAGATATGGCAGCCAAGGGCAACGCTGATTTGGAATATAAACTCATTGTAAACTCTTATGGAGGAGGATGGTGGAAGAGTATGAACAGCATAAAATGGTAAGAACAAGCAGAGGGGAAAAACAAATTTAAATGAAATTTGGTGAGAAACCTAACCAAGCAAAATTATTCTGAGGACTTTTAAGGATAAAACTGGATCAAGTAAAACAATCAGAAGAAAAATGGAGAAAATTTGTAAAGATTCTCATGACGCTCTTCACCATCAATGACAGTGGAGTCACCACTAGTTCAGACTCTAACATTACAATCCTGGATATGGTACATGAGGAAGTAGAAATAGCACAGAAGAAAACAAATATAGGAAGAACAGTTAGAATGGATTAAGTGCATATAAAAGGAGGTCCATGCTGATGGCAACATGATTTTAAAGGTTTGGAGTAACTGATTCTTAATATATGAAAAAGAAATGATACCAAAGGCTTGGGAAAAAAATTTAGGCATTATTATTACCAAAAATGTAAATGAAAAACCATGAACAAATAATAACCTAGATACCCACTTTTCCATCTCTAGTAGATTTTTATGAGAATATTCAAATATCAGGGACATCTTCCATAAAGGTTTGAGATGGGAACAGTCAGGTTTTTGCAAACTATATTCTATAATGGAACAAATTTTTACTGTTAACAACAGATTGAAAAGTGAAGAGAATACAAGATTCTACTGTAGGTAAAGCTTGTTTGATTGAATAAAGCATTTGATTCAGTAGAGCAAATCACTTAAAAGATCTCTTCCAACAAAGTAACTCCAGTGAATATGTCAAAGTCATACAAAATTCCTTGAAAAATATAACAACAGAGATATCTTTGCTCAATGACCCTCTGGTTATTACTATTGAACAAGGCACAAAATAGAGAAAAAATGCCTTCCTTATGTCCTAGAGGTAGCTAGGTGGTGCAGAAAAGAGAACACTGGACCTGGAGTCAGGAAGGCTTGAGTTCTAATGTGACCTCTGATTTTCCTCCACTGTAAAATGAGGGAACTAATGATAGCACTTACCTCCTAGGATTGTGGTGAGGATCAAATGAGATAATATTTGTTAAGTGCTTTAGCATAGTACCTGGCACATAGTAGGTGCCATGTAAATGCTAGTTATTATTGTTGCTTGCCACTATCATGAAGGATTCCAGTGTGGGGTACAAAGGCAAAGAGGGATTCCCTAAAATGGGTGAAAATCTCCAAGAAGCTTTTGTCTGTGGGTGATGCTGTGCTGACTGCACCAAGCCCCAGAATGCAGCAGATTAAGATCCATAATCCCTCAAAAAAGTTTTATCTGACTGTCCACACAGGAAAAACCAAGTGAATGAACAATATCTATTACCCAGATGAGGATGAGCAGTTGGAAGGATGACCCATAGAGTTGGTCCATCCTTCAGTATATCTTGGGCAGACATTGCAAATGACAAGGTGCTCAACCCAGAGTTGAAGAGGAGGAGGAGGAGAGTGGGTTGGATTTCTTTTGTGAAATGGAACAGCTTTTAAAGACCCCAGGCTTTCCCTTGAAACAAAGGCCTATCTTTTAAACAATAGACTCTTCAGATGACTGTAAATGATTATGAATTAGAGGAAACCAGTCTCTGAAAAAATTAAAGTTAAATGTCACCCAAAAAGCAATTGGGAGGCACACGGTATGTGTGAGATGTCTTCAGAGAGATCTAAGACCACCCCCCTCCCTCCAAAAATGAACTTGTCATGTACCAAGAGCAAAGGACGACTCATGGATGGCCTGTGTGTTGTGTTAATATCCAGGCAACATCGAGATATCTAAAGAAAAGCCACTAGCATGTTGGATGGATCTCTTTTATCGAATTTATGGGGGTACATTAACATGAATCACATAGGGTAGGTAGATACGGATAAGTGGTGATGTGGGTTTTTTTTGAGGCAGTACCCACACCGAGGACATCACAGATCCAGGGAGGTATGTCCTGGGGATGGAAGCACATAATAAAGCGGTAACAGAAGACCAATACAACAGATTAGCACAACCATGTGAGAATAGCATCAATAGTGTTAAAACTCAAAATGAACTGAGGTCTGTAAGAAATGCTAAGGGCAATGAAAGGGCTTTGAAAAAGCCAAATAGCTTTGAAAGACTTAAGAAATTTGATCATTGTAATGGGCAGCCATCATTCCAGAAGACCAATGATCCCACATGCTGCCCACTCCCTGACAGAGAAGTGACTCATTAAAGCATCGGAATGAAGTTTTTACACAGACTTTGTGTCCACAAACTTGTAAAGATAGAATGAAAATGGTTAATGGGGAGCTGAAACTGAGGGTAAGCCGGGAGATGGTAAGAGAATATCAAACTGCCTTCCGCCAGGTCAAGCCATCGGGGATGTGCTTTTGACAGTCTCTGAAAAATCATGGAGAATGTGAGAAGACTGGATTCCTCACACGGAGGAAGCCAGGAGGTGGCGAGGAGGTGGGCAAAGCTCGTGCCTATTTTCACAAATAGGAGGAAGGTGGATTCCTTCATACGTAGGCCAGTAAGCTTGACTACTATTCTTGGCAGAATTTCATAATGTATTATTAAAAGGAAAGTCTGTGAGCATTTTGAAAAGGAAGTGGTGATCCCCATGATCCAGAGTGAGTTTATTAAAAAAAAAATCCTGCCAGACTTATCACGTTTTGGTTACTAGATTGGCAGATGAGGGGAACGCTATTCAATTCAATTCTATAAGCATTTAAGTGCTTGTGCTAGGTGCTGAGGATACAAAGACTTAGGCTATAGGATGGTGCACCATAATACAAGCATACAAGTAAATAAATATCTTGCGTGTACAGAGTAATTTCAAGAGGGGGAGGATACTAACAGTTGGGGGGATCAGGACAGGCCTCATGTAGAAGTCGACACCTATGCCAAGCTTGGAAAGGAACAAAGGATCCTGCAAGTGGAAGCGAGGAGAAAACATTCAAACATGGGGGACAATTTATGTAAAGGTGGAATGGAGAATAGTCATGGTCTATCTGGATTTCATCAAGACATTTGATAAACTCTCTCCTTACTGTGAGCATGACAGAGAAATGGGCAAGGCTGGGTAGACTGAAAAGTGATTGAATGAATGATCAGATTGATATACTAGGGGTTTATGGATCAATGTTGACCTGGAGGGAGGTCTCTCATGGTCAGACCCCAAAGGATCTGCCTTTGTCTTTGTTCTAACCAATATTTTTTTTTTTATCAGTAACTTGCTTAAAGGCCAAATAATATACTCATCAAATTTGAGTATGACAGGGGAAGACAAAGGGAAGAGAAAGAGAATAAGTGTTTATCTCATTTGATGGGAAGCTGAGAAGTTCAGCTACACTGGATGATAGAATTAGGGCCTAAAATATCTTAGAGAGCTTGAAAAATGGGCTGAATGAATCGCAAATACAGAGGCTTGGTTAGAAAACACAGTCCATATGAAGGTCTTAGTGGTCCTCAAACTTGATGATGTCAATATAAGTTAACCGAAAAGGTTAAACCATAATGTCCACAGGAAATTGTTAACCTGAGTATCCTCTGCTCTTGCCAGAGCACACCTTTAGATCACTGTGTTCTGGGGCCTTATTTTAGATATGACTTTGATAATTTAAAGCACATCCAGGGGAGGGAGATCAGGATGGGGAGGGGACCAGAAACTGTTGTGTGAGTATCAGCTGAAAGAGCTAGAGATGTTTAGTCTGGAGAGGAGACTTAATGGAGCACATGGTAGCTGTCTGCAAGCAGTGGAAGAAGGTTGAGCCTTCTGTGTTGTGCCAGAGAACGAAGCTGTAGGGCACCAGATTTTGGCTCAGTATTAGACAAAGCTCCGTAACAATTAGACCTGTCTAAAAGTGAAATGAGATGTTAGGGGAGATAGTAAGTGCCCTATCCCTGGACGGTTAGACACAGAGGATCGATGGCTATCTGTGGGCACAGTGTAGAGGGGATTCCTGCTTGGGTACAGGTGGATTGGTGGCCTGCTCATCTGACTCTGAGAGTTTGTGATTCTGTGTCCTATGACAGAAGGTCTCCCTCAGCAGAGGCAGTAACAAGGGCTAGGCAAGGGTGAGGAGTACAACAAAAGGCTTAAAACTTGTACCTACTATCTCAAGCAGGCCATACCAGTAGGATCAGGGCCAGGGGCAAGTTTGTATTACTGACTCAGAGGCAAAGCTAGCTAATCACAGCGTGCCTCCCAGCTCTGACCTTTTATGTTCTGGGGTTCCTTTTACTTCTAAAAGTCTATATTTTAAGGTCCTTGTCAGTCTTGACATTTTATGTTTTAAGGTCCTACACTGCCCTACTCTCACTCCCACATTCTAAGGTCCTACCCTAACAATCCCAATGGCAAATAAAGTCTCAAGGGCAAAAATGGTGAAAAAGTCCCTCTTGAGCACGTGTTAGATAACAGCTCCACACCGTCCTCTAGTGGTAGCCCCATGTACTGCAAACTCCTGCTTCAGACCCTCCCTCCTAGGCCACTTCCTGAATCCATAATTGTGATGGATGTAAGGAAGCCTCTTACTCCATAGGCAGCGTGATCCTAAACCTAAGCCCAGCGTAGTTTAAATAAAAGCATCCATCGAGGCTCAGCTCATGAGTCACCTCCTCCAAGAGGTCTTCTCTGACCACTCCTACTTGCCCTGTTCTAGGCCAAATAGTTCAGTTAATTATTCTCTAACTCTTCAGGATGTCAAGATGTATGTGTGTGAAAGAGCCAGAGAGATTGTATGAGCGCCAGAGAGAGAGCGAGAGAGAGAGAGCGAGAGAGAGAGCGAGAGCGAGAGCGAGAGAGAGAGAGAGAGCGAGAGCAAGAGAGAGGAGAGACAGACAGAAGAGAGAGAGAAGGGGAGAGAGAGAGAGACAGGAGAGACAGAGGAGAGGAGAGGAGAGGAGAGGAGAGGAGAGGAGAGGAGAGGAGAGGAGAGGAGAGGAGAGGAGAGGAGAGGAGAGAGAGAAAGAGAGAGAGAGAGAGAGAGAGAGAGAGAGAGAGAGAGAGAGAGAGAGAGAGAGAGAGAGAGAGAGAGAATTGACTTGATGTGGCATGGCAAGTCTGGTCTCTGAGGCTAGACTGGGAAATAAGGACTCTGGGCAAGTCCCTTCATATCATCTGTAAAATGAGGATGATATTTGTACTACTTACCCTTCTGGGATGTTGTATCCTGATCTTAATGACAAAGAACTAACTCTCTGTATAATTCAAGTTGATGACCAGAATCCACCAAAAGAGACAGAGTAAGGGTAAGCAAGTATATGGTATAGTAGAAACATACCTTGGCTGGGGAGAGGATGGGGACAACAAGGGACCTAGGTTCTAGTCTTGGCTCTACCACTGATTCATTGTCTGAATTTTGTCATTAAATTGATAATTTCCACTGCTATAGTGCTTTATACTTGCTAAACTCTGAGGTATATATTAGTATGACTATTTGGCAGAAGAGTAAATTGAGGCTCAGAGAAAGTAAATTATTTGCTCAAGGTCACACAGAGTTGTAGACTCAATCTCAGGTACACTGGCTCCAAATTCAATGAAATCCCAGCTTCCACTACATCGTGAGTCTCTATAAAATGAGGGGTGTGGGCTAGGTGATGCCTGAGGGGCTTTCCATCTCTGGTTTTTCTCCATTCTTCCCTGCCCCTCCCCCCCAAAAAAGGTAAGAGAATCAAGCTTCCAAACTCCTTGATCCAAACACATATCCGGAGTTCTGTGTCTGGTTCTGGAGTCACATTTTAGGAATGACTCTAAAACCAGAGTACATCCAGAGGAGGGAGATCAGGACAAGGAGGGGACTGGACATGATGTCACTTGAGGATTGATTAGAATTCTAAAATGAATAGGCCTGTGAACTTGACTTCAATTCTCGGCAACACTGATTAATGGGATGATGAGTAGCATGACGAGCCAGTGTGGCTTAACCTAGAACAGATCATGTCAGACTAACCTCCTTTCTTTTCTGGACTGGACAACTCAGGGGTCAGCTGTAGATGTAGGTTACCTAGATTTTCTCAATGCAGTTGACAAAGTCTCTCATTGTATTCTTGTAGAAAAGATGGAGAGGCATGGACCAGATGATGGTATGACTAATTGGGCTTGTAATTGGTTAAATGGGCAGACCCAAAGAGAGGTCATGGAGGGTCCAATGTCAGCTTGGAAGGAGGTTGCTAGTGGAGTGTCTGCTATGGATCTCTGGCTGGCCCTGTCCTTTTTTAACAATTTTATCACTGACTTGGATACAATCTTAAGTGTCCTGCTTATCAAAACTGCAGATGATACCAAAATGGGAGGGAGAGATGACACACTGGATATCGAGGGTCAGGTTCCAAACACACCTAGACAGGCTGGAACATTGGGCTGAACTTAACAGGGAGAAGATAAAACAGAATAACCACGAAGGTGAAGTTGTACACTTGGGTTCAAAAAACCCAACTTCTCAAGTATAAGATGGAAGAGGCACAGATAAACGTCAGTTCATCTGAAAAAGATCAAGGGAGAAAGAAGTTAAGCAGGATGGTGTGAGGCCTTGAGGTCTTACCATATGAAGACTGGCTGAAGAAACTGGGGATGTTTTGCCTGGAGAAGAGATTTAGGGGAGACATGATAACTGTCTACTTGTATTTAAAGGACCACCCCATAGAAGAGGGATTAGACCTGTTCAGTTTGAACCCAGAAGGCAGAATTAAGACCAGAGAGGAAGCTGAAAAAAGGGAAAATTTAAGTTTGACATGAGAAAAAATTCCCAACAATTAGCTCTTTTCAAAAATAGCCTTGTGGACTGCTCCTCATTGTAGAACTTCAAGGAAAGAGCAGGTATACTTTGTGGGTATGTTAGAGAAGGGATTCGTGTCTAAGAAAAGGTTGTGATTCTGTAACATTTTATATTGTAAGATCCCCTTTAACTGGCATTCTGTGTTCTAAAGTTCCTTTCTGTTCTGACATCCCACGTTCTAAAATCCTTCCTAGCTCTAGCATTCTATATTCTAAGGTCCCTTCCAGCTGTAGTATTCTGTACTCTAAGATCCCTTCTAACTCTAACATTCTGCATTCTAAAATCCCTTCCAGTATTGACATTCTGTGCTCTAAGCTCCCTCTAGCACTGACATTTTATGTTCTGAGGTCCCTTCCAGTTCTGACATAATGTATTCTAAGTTCCTTTCCAGCTCTAATATTCTATATTCTAAGCTCCCTCCAACACTTTCATTCTGTGTTCTGAGGTCCCTTCTAGCACTGATGATCTGGGGCAACCACATTGGCAGGCTTTGACTTACCTTTACAGGTGTGACAGCAGGAGTCGGCCACTGGGACAGGTGTGGGGCAGCTGGTTTCAGGACAAGTCATGAGGCCACAGTAGATTTGGCCTTCCTGGGAAAGAGAACAGGTAGCAAGTTCAGTGAATGGGCCTGTTGCCCTTGGAGACTAGACACAGAATGTCAAAGCTTGAGTGGACTTGAGACCATAGAACACAAGAATGTTCTACCACACTGGAAAGGACCTTAGAACAGAGAATGTCAACTTTGGAAAGGGCCTGAGAGATCTCATAGGATGTTGAAGAAGCTAGTAGCAGGCAGAGGGTGAGTAAGTGGCCAGAGGGCTAAATTTGAGGTCAGGAAAATCCAAGGTCAAGTTCTGCTCTGACATTTTTCTTTTTTTAAAAAAAAAATTATTATTTATTTAATATTTTTAGTTTTCAGCATTGATTTCCACAAGATTTTGAATTACAATTTTTCTCCCCATTTCTACCCTCCCCCCAACTCCAAGATGGCATATATTCTGATTGCCCCTTTCCCCAGTCAACCCTACCTTCTGTCACCCCACTCCCTCCATCCCCTTTTCCCTTACTTTCTTGTAGGGCAAGATAGATTTCTATGCCCCATTGCCTGTACATCTTATTTCCCAGTTGCATGCAAAAACAACTTTTGTTTTTGAACATCTGCTTTTAAAACTTTGAGTTGCAAATTCTCTCCCCTCTTCCCTCCCCACCCACCCTCCCTAAGAAGGCAAGCAATTCAACATAAGCCACACATATATCATTATGTAAAACCCTTCCACAATACTCATATACTAACTATACTTTGCTCCCTCCTATCCTGTCTCCCTTTATTGAATTTTCTCCCTTGACCCTGTCCCTTT
>CM053622.1:712752367-712824484 GCA_028646595.1 Phalanger gymnotis
CCACCCACCCTCCCTAAGAAGGCAAGCAATTCAACATAAGCCACACATATATCATTATGTAAAACCCTTCCACAATACTCATATACTAACTATACTTTGCTCCCTCCTATCCTGTCTCCCTTTATTGAATTTTCTCCCTTGACCCTGTCCCTTTTCAGAAGTGTTTGCTTTTGATTACGTCCTCCCCCATCTGCCCTCCCTTCTATTATCCTCCCCTTTTTTATCCCCTTCCTCCTTCTTTCTTGTGGGGTAAGATACCCAATTGAGTGTGTATGTTATTCCTTCCTCAAGTCAAATCTGATGAAAGCAAGATTCACTCATTCCCCCTCACCTGCTCCCTCTTCCCTTCCTACAGAACTGGTTTTTCTTGCCACTGTTATGTGAGATAATTTATCCCATTCTATATCTCCCTTTCTCCCTCTCTCAATATGTTCCTCTCTCATCCCTTACTTTGATTTTATTTTTTTAGATATCATCCCTTCATATTCAACTTACCTTGTGCCCTCTGTGTGTGTATATATGTATATATACATATATATATACATGTATATATATATACATATATATATATATGTATGTATATTCCCTTCAGCTACCCTAATACTGAGGTCTCATGAATTATACACATCATCTTTCCATGTAGGAATGTAAACAAAACAGTTCAACTTTAGTGAGTCCCTTATGATTTCTCTTTCTTGTTTACCTTTTCATGCTTCTCTTGATTCTTGTGTTTGAAAGTCAGATTTTCTATTCTGTTCTGGTCTTTTCCCTGAGAAAGCTTGAAAGTCCTCTATTTTATTGAAAATCCATATTTTGCCTTGGAGCATGATACTCAGTTTTGCTGGGTAGGTGATTCTTGGTTTTAATCCTAGCTCCATTGACCTCTGGAATATCATATTCTAAGTCCTTCGATCCCTTAATGTAGAAGCAGCTAGATCTTATGTTATACTTTGACATTTTTCACTGTTTGGCCAGGCAAGTCACAACCTAAGAGTTATCTTGTCTGTAAAATGTGAAGATGGACAGCTTCTTGCCTTATGGGGTAGTTATGAGGATCAAATTAATAATAAGTAGCATTAAAAGATTTGAAAAGCATATATGTTAACACAGTTGATCTTCACAACTGTGGGAGGAAAATATCATCACCATCCCCACTTTATAGATGAAGAAAGTGCTTTTATTTCTATCCCCAGTGCTTAGCAAAGTACCTGGCACAGAGTCAGTGCTTAGTTAATACTTGTTGATTTGGCTTAACCTGGGAAGAGTGAAGCGAGTTGCTCAGAATCACACGTGGAGTAAGTCTCTGAGTCCTGTCTGTCTTGTCTTCAGCTTTTTGTACATATTTATTTGCTTGCTTTTTTCCCCCATCAGATTGTAAGCTCCTTGAAGCCAGGGACTGCCTTTCACTTCTTTTCATGTGCCTAGGGCTTAGCATAGTGCCAGGCACATAGTAGGTGCTTAATTTAATAACTGACCATTATTATTTATTATTAGTCAGTTGACTGTTCAGGATTCAAACTCAAGGCTTCCTGATTCTAAATCCAACATTCTATACGAATCACCATCTAGCTGCCTTGTCTATCTTTATCATCCATCATCTATCCAATGAGATCATGGATACAAAGGACTATGTATGGGTCAATTATCGTGAAGACTGGGTTTGAAATTTACAGAAAAATTTCAGTCCTGTTTGGATTCAGTGGCCTCCACGTAAAAAGCCAGGGATGCATTGACTGCCTTTTAGAGAGACTGCTCTTATTGAATAGGGTGGCAAGGATACCACGTCAGGAATCTGGAGACTTGAGTTCTCATCTTGTTCCTTCCACTAACTTGTTTTATGACCTGGAGAAGCTGTTTCCCTTCTAGGGACCTTAGGTTTCTGGTCTGTAAAAGGAGGGGATTGGACACTTCATGACCTCCACGGTGCCCACAAGCTCCAGTGACCTGATGTTTCTGTCAAAGTTATTAAGGAATTTTGGCCCTGCCCCTAAGAGTAAGAATAATAACTCTTATTTTCACAGTCCTTTAAGGCTTAGAAAGCTCTGGCTTCCCAACAACCCTGTGAGGTAGGAAGTTTGATTATTTTGCAGATAAGAAAGCCGAGATTCAGAGAGGTTACGTGATTTGAGCATGGTCACAGAGCTAGTAAATATCAGAGGCAGAATTCAAACCCAGGCCTCCTGACTGCATGCCCTGCATGCTTTTCGCTATACTATGTTACCTTAAGAATAAGCTTCACTTAACTGGAAAATAGGACCAGCTTTCATTTGTGTGGTATAGTCTAGTTATGCGTTATTGCCTTTGATTCTCACAAAAGATAACAGGGTACAGATTTTAGCCCCATTTTATGAAGGAGGAAACTAAAACTCAAAACCACAGTTTAAAGCCAGTCTCTTCTTTGTCTTACAACAGACTGCCTTCCAAGTGAGCTAATGCATAACTCCTCATTCCCATATCACACTGCATAGATGAGTTATATTACACTATGATTCCATTCATATATTAGATACTCGCTCTCAGTAGTTCTACCATCCCTCTGCCTTTACTTGAGGAAGGAAAAGTAAGACTGGATGAAGTTAAAGGCCCCTCTCAGCTCTGATGTCCTGTGTTCTAAGGGCCCTCCCAGCTCTGACATTCTGTGTTCTAAGGGCCCTTCCAGCTCTAATGTCCTGTGTTCTAAGGGCCCTCCCAGCTCTGACATTCTGTGTTCTAAGGGCCTTCCCAGCTGTGAAATTCTGTGTTCTAAAGGCCTCTTCCAGCTCTGCATTTTCTTTATTCTAAGGGCCCGGTCAGCTCTGACATTTTCTGTGTTCTAAGGGCCCAGCCAACTCTGACATTCTGTGTTCTATGTTCTAAGGATCCTTCTAACTCTGCTATTTTCTATTCTAAGGTTCCTTCAAGCTGACATTTTATGTTCTACATTTTAAGGTCCCTTCCAGCTCTGATCTTCTATGGTCTAACTAAAAAAATCACCAAGTGCCCCTATCCAAATCTGTGGTTTCTTCTCATCCAAGGGGCAGCTTACAGGTGTGAAATTATGGTGTGCGCAGGCATGAGCTGTGTGTATACAGAGTGATCTATTTCACCAGCCTGGGACGTGCTGAGCAGGGCAGAACCAGGGAATATTTAGATTGGTAAGGTTTCCGAGGCCAGGAGAGGCCATACTCAGCAGTTTTCACCTCTCTCCTTTCCCAAGGCTCTGGAATAGCTCTCTAAGCAAAGCCACCACAGTCTCCTCACCCAGCTGCCTTCCTGGCACCCACAGACCCTCCAGATCTGGGGAGACTCAGCACAACGGTAAGCTGTGTGCGCGCCAGTGGGCCGCCCATTCTGGAAGGGCAGAACTGTGGCACGGCTCGGCCCTCCGGCTCCGGCAGAGTCAAGGGGTCTGAAAGTAGGTCAATCCTAGAGGCTGCCCCTGCTCCCAGCTCTTTGGGAACTTTGGGACACCTTGAGAGAAGAGACAGTGGAGTACAGTGGAAAGATCACTGGATTGGGAATCAGAAGAGCTGGGTTAGAATCCTAGGGCCTGCCTGCTTTCTCTCTCTACTCCAATCAACCCCCAGGAAATAGCTAAGTTAAAGAGAAGAGCCAAAGTCCTGAAGTAGAAAAAGCCTTAGTCTATGGGTTCTGACACCTGGGGGGCTCAGTATCTACTTCATCACTGACTTTTTGTGTACCCTTCCTTCTTAGAGGAATACTTACTAGAGGAAGGAGGAAAGAAGAAAGGGAGGAAGGAGGAAAGAAGAAAGGAAGGAAGGAAAGATGGAGGGAAGGAAGGAAAGAAGGAAGGAAGGAAGGAAGGAAGGAAAGATGGAGGGAAAGAAGGAAAGAAGGAAGGAAGGAAGGAAATATTTATTAAGTGCCTACTATGTGCTAGCTACTGCGCTAAACACTTCACAAATAGAATCTCAGTTAATCCTCACTATACCACTGGGAGATAGGTATTATTATTATCAACCCCATTTTCAGTTGAGGAAGTTGAAACAGAAAGCAGTTCAGTGACTTGCTGTCATACAGCTAATAAGTTTCTGAAGCTGGATTTGAATTCAGGTCCTACTGTTCTACCCAACTACACCTAAGGGTAGGCCAGGTGGAGATGACAGCTGTCATCAAGTATGTAAAGGCTACTTTCTCTTGATGTGCCCAAGCAAGTCACTTAACCTTGGTGGGCCGCATAATTCCTCAACTGAAAAATGACTGGGCTGGACCAGATGGACCCAAAGGTCCCTTTCAAATCCATGATCCTTTGAATGAACATTCAGAAATCACTTACTGTATCTATGTGAGACTCTGCTGGGTGCTACAGTAGCACAGATCTTGACATCAGAAGCACCGGGTGTGAATCCTGCCTCAGACGCTTGGCTGAGTTACTAACTTCCTAACCTCTTCATTTAGCAGTACTTAATTTTGGGTGTCCTGGCCATGCTTAGTAGTCTAGGAAAGCCTATGGATCCCTCCTCAGAATCATGTTTTTAGATAACTGAAGGAAATGCTGAGTTTCGGTTAGAGGTAAGTGCAATTTAAAATGTTTTTCCCCTTCCATCCCTGTCCAAATTCACCATCTCCCTTAAATACGTCTTCATGGATCCCTGCTCCAGAGACTAGAATCATCTTGCAGAGAGGAACTGTTTCATTTTTGTCTTTGAATCTCCAGCATGGGGCCTGGCATATAAATTGTGCTTAGTAAATACTCGTGATCTGAGAGTATGATTAGAATGGATGAACAAGGAGGGCTGTGGCATCCTCTTCCCTAGAGGCTTTTGTTAAGAATGGGACAGCGGGCTGCGGATGGGCAGGGGGTCCCATTGGTTTGGAACTGAATTACAGTTAGAGGGACATCTGAAGAAAATCCAAAGCCAATCCATGGTCTATACATTTTTGTTTGGCCTTCAAGAGGAAGGGTTATTTAGGTAAGAAAAGACCCCTGATTCCCTGCAGCCATCTGGGGCTTGCTGAGAGGAGATGTGTCTCTCTGTCGGTCAGACAGTCAGTCAGCATAAGTTTAAGCATTCATAATGTGCCTTGGCCTCTGAGCTAAGCAGTAGGGATGCATAGAAAGGCTAAAACGTGATCTCTTCTCTCAAGGAGCTCGTATTTTAATGGAGGAGACAGCGTGCAAATAACTACATACAATATACATACAGAATAAATGGAAGGTAATCTTAGAGGGTGGGGGTGGAGGTAGGTGAACTGGGGAAGCCCTCCTAGGATTAGAGGTGAAACAAGGGACCCCAGTAAGGAGAGATGGGGAGGGAGAGCTTTCCAAGCCTGGGGCAGAGTGGGTGCTAAGTCATACAATGGGTAAAATGTAATATTGTGTTCAAGGAACAGCAGGAAGACCAGGGGAGTTGGATTATAAGAGTGGATGAAAGGGGGTAAAGAGAAAAGAGGAGTGCGGGGCCTGGAGTCAGAAACACCTGAGTTCAAATCTGGCCTCAGACACTTACTAGCTGTGTGACCCTGGGCAAATCACTTGACCCTCTTTGCCTCAGTTTCCTCATCTGTAAAATGAGCCTGAGAAGGAAATGGAAAACCACTCCAGTGTCTCTGCCAAGAGTCACAAAGAGTTAGATTTGACTGATAAACAACTGAACAAAAAAGATAGAGGGGGCAGAAAAGGTGCTCCTTAAGGACAGGGGCCACATCTCTACCTCAAACTGGGGGATCCCTGAAGGAAGAGCTGTGTCTCTGTGACTGCTTGTGCTCAGTCCCCAGCGACCGATTGCTTGACTAACATTTTAGGTGCTCACTTTAGAGTGCCTCCTTTCTGAATGCCTGCATGCCCTTGGAAGAATTAGAGCCAGAATCTAGACAGTCTGCCGAAAAGCATGCTGGGTTGGGCCCTGGGCTGTAAAGTTCTCATCTATCCTTTGGCTCTAGGCTCTCAGCTGAGGATGCCTGTGAATGGCTATTTCTGTGTATGCTACAAAGGCTGGAAGGAAATGTTGAGCACTGATGCATGGGAGGAAGGCAGGATCCGAAGGGCTTGGCTGGCAAGGGAAGAGAGGGTGGGCGGGCAGCAGAGGGCGAAGGGCTTGCTGGGGCCGACTAAACAATGGAGACTAATAATGATGACGATGATCACAGCTGACACTGCTACAGCGCTTTCATGTTCACCAAGTACTTTTCATCTCTCGTCTCTTTTTGATCCTCACAAGGGCCCCGCTGAGGTGGGTGGCGTCAGGATTATCACTCCTGTTTTACTGATGAAGAAATCATGGCTCGGAGGGGTGATGTGACTTGCTTAGGGTCATGCAGTCGGGTGAGCAGTAGAGTTGGGATTCAAACCTGGTACATAAACGTGCCAGAAGTGGGAGCAACCTTTTCATTTTCCCAGAAGAGGAAACTGGGGCTCACAGCAGTTAAGTGATGGGTCCAAAGTTACTGAGGTAGGAGGAAGAAAAGATGGGACTCGAACTCAAGCTGCAAGGCTCCTGCTCTGAGGCTCTAACCCGGCCACGACAATCCTCATGGCTGTGTAGCTCACAACGGCTAGCATTCGTGAAGCACCTACTATGTGCCAGGCACTGTGATGAGTGCTTCACAAATATTGTTTCATTTTATCCTCACAACAACTCTGGGAGGTAGGTGCTATTCTCATCTCCATCTTACAGTTGAGGAAACTACGGCTAAATGATGTGCCCTTGGGCACAGTAGATAGAGTGCAGGGCCTGGAGTCAGACAGACTTGAGTTCAAATTTTGCCTCAGCCGTGTGTCCCTGGGCAAGTCATTTAACTCTATTTGCCTCAGTTTTCTTATGTGTAAAAAGATCTGGAGAAGGAAATGGCAATCCACTCCAATATCTTTGCCAAGAAAACCCCAAATAAGGTCATGAAGAGTTGGACACAACTGAAAGCAACTGAAGCAAGGGACTAAGGCTGCTTTGAATTTAGGTCTTCCTGATTGCAGACCTAGTGATCTATCCACTGAGCTACCTAGATGCCTTGATTTTCATCAGAACCTGTTTCTGGCCCTCTCTTTGCGTGGTACTTGATACCAGGGCTGCACGGCCTGTGGGAGAGAAGAGTCTCTGCTGGATAATTCTCTCCCGTCTGTCTGCCTTCCAACCTAGAGCTCATTTGGTCTTGCTCACTCCTCTAAGAAGGGTGAGAATGTAGGGGCAGTGGGTAGGGTGAGAAAAGAATTATCACTCCCTCTTCTAGAGCACTTTGTAATACAAAATTCTCTTCTTTTATCAGATCTATGGGATACATGGAATCAGGGTCATTATCTCTTTTTTGTAAAAGAGGAAACCAAGGTCCAGAGAAGTTAAATGATTTGCCTAGGGTCACACAGCTTACAAATGTCAAACCTAGGTCTGGTGTTCTCTTTGATATACCATACTGATGGAGGCAGAGCCAAGATGGTGAAGAGAAGCCAGGAAATTGCCTGACTGCTCCTCAGTTTCCCATGGAAACAAAGATAAATCAAGCCTCTAAATGGATTCTAGAGCAATAGAACCCACGAAAATATGGAGTCAAACAATTTTCCAGCTTAAGATAACTCGGAAGGACTTCAGGAAAGGTCTGTCTCACTTGGATAAAAGGGGAGTGCAGCCCAGCACAGACAGTGTCTAGACAAGCCGGTGGGAGGCTCTGACCCACAGCACATTTCAGCAACTGAGGCCCTATGGTCCTGGCTCAGCAGATCAGCTATGAAGCCCCTAGCTTCATTACAGAAGGCGAACTGCCAAACCTGGAACCCTGGCACAATAGGCACGACTAGGACAGGCCACCCCAGTGCAGTGGGCACACCACCAGCATTTGAGGCCCCAGCACAGAAAGCCAGTGGCTGGGCCCCAGCTTGAGACAATACCCCCTATGCCCCAGGAGCAGAGCTCAACTTTGAAAGTCACCAAACAGGCTAAAAATGAGCAAGAAATACAAAGACCCCTGACCACAGAAAACTACTACAGTGACAAAGAAGATCAACATACAAACCCAGAAGAGAACAACAATGTCAAAATGCCTATTTGTAAAGCCTCAAAGGCAAATATGAATTGGCCTCAAGTCCAAAAAGCCTTCTTGGAGAACTTAAAAAGGATTTTAAAAATTGAATAAGAGAAACAGAAGAAAAATGGTGAAAAGAAATGAGAGTTATACAAGAGACAGTCGACAGCTTGGAAAAGGAAGGACAAAAACTGACTGAAGAAAACAATTTCTTAAAAAATACAATTGGCCAAATGGAAAAAAAAATCCATTGAAGAAAACAACTCCTTAAAAAGTAGAACTGGCCAAATGGAAAAGGAGGTACAAAAGCTAACTGAAGAATATAATCCTTTAAAAATTAGAATTAGGCAAGTGGAAGCTATTGACTCTATGAGATATCAAGAATCAGTCAAACAAAATCAAAAGAATGAAAAATAGGAGAAAATGTAAAATACCTCATTGAAAAAACAACTCCCCTGGAAAATAGATCCAGGAGAGATAATTTAAGAATTGTTGGGCTACCTGAAAGCTATGAACAAAAAAAGAGCCTGGATGGCATCTTTCAAGAAATTATCAAGGAAAACTGCCTTGATATCCTAGAACCAAGAGGGTAAAATAGTCATTGAAAGAATCCATCAATCACCTCCTGAAAGAGATTCCAAAATGAAAATTCCAAAGAATATTATAGCCAAATTCCAGAATTATCAGGTCAAGAAGAAAATACTGTAAGCAGCCAGAAAGAAATAATTCAAATATCAAGGAGCCACAGTCAGGATTACATAGGACTTAGCAGCTTCTACATTAAAGGATCAGAGGGCTTAGAATAAGATATTCTGGAAGGCAAAGGAGCTTGGATTGCAACCAAGAATCAATTACCCAGAAAAATTGAGCATAATCTTTCAAGGAAAAGATACACAATGAAATAGGGGACTTTCAAATTTTCCTGCTGAAAAGACAAGAGCTGAACAGAATATTTGATCTTCAAATACAAGACTCAAGAGAAGCATAAAAAGGTAAACAGGAAAGAAAAAAGCCATGTTATTCAGTAAGGTTAAACTATTTACATTCCTGCAGGGGAAGATGATACTTATAACTCTTGAGAACTGTATCTCTATTAGGGCAGTTAGAAGGAGTATACACAGACAGAGGGTGTGGGAATAAGTTGCCCTCGATGTGTTGATACAAAAAAATTAAGGGGTGAAATAAAAGATTGTACTGGGAGAAGAGGAAAGAGGGAGGCAGAATAGGGTAAATTACATCACATGAAGAAGCACAAAAGATCTATTACAGTAGAGAGAAAGAAGGGAGGGGGTGAGCATTTTTTGAACCTTACTCTCATCAAATTTGACTCAAAGAGGGAATAAAATATACACTCAGTTGGGTATGGAAATTTATCTTACCCTACAGGGAAGCAGAAGAAGAAAAAGGGAAACAAAAGAGAAAGGGCAGTTGATAGAAGGAAGGGCAGAAGTAGAAGGGGAAAGAAAAGGGAGAGGGGGGCTGATAGAAGGGAGAGCAGATTGAGGAATGCAGTGGTCAGAAACAAAGCACTGGTGAGGAGGGACAGGGTGAAAGGAGAGAGAAAAGTATAAATGGGAGAAAATAGGATGGAGGGAAAAATAGTTATTAATCATAATTATGAATGTGAATGGCATGAATTCTCCAATAAAACAGAAGCAGACAGTAGAGTGGTTTAAGTACCGGAATCCAACAATATGTTGTTTGCAAGAAACACATTTGAAGCAGAAAGATACACAAAGAGTAAAGGTAAAAGGCTGGAGCAGAATATATTATGCTTCAGCTGAAGTTAAAAAAATAGCAGGGGTAGCAATTCTGATCTCAGACAAAGCAAAAACAAAAAGAGATCTAATTAAAAGAGATAAGGAAGGAAACTAAATCTTGCTAAAAGGTACAATAGACAAAGAAGTGGTATCAATACTAAACATATATACACCAAGTGGTATAGCATCCAAATTCTTAGAGAAGTTAGATGAGTTACAGGAGGAAACAGACAGCAAAACTATACTAGTAGGGGAGCTCAACCTCCCCCTCTGAGAACTAGATAAATCTAACAACAAAATAAATAAGAAAGAATTTAAGGAGGTAAATAGAATTTTAGAAATGTTAGATGAGACAGACTTCTGCAGAAAAGTGAATGGGGATAGAAAGGAATATACCTTTTTCTCAGAGTACATGGTATCTACACAAAAATTGACCATGTATTAGGGCATAAAAACTTCACAATTCAATGCAGGAAGGCAGAAATATTAAATGTGTCCTTTTCAGATCATGAAGCAATAAAAATTATGTGTAAAAAAGGGCCATGGAAAGATGGACTAAAAATTAATTGGAAGCTAAATAATCTAATTCTAAAGAATGAGTGGGTCAAACAAAAAATCATAAAAACAATCTATAATTTCATCAAATAGAATGACAATAAAGAGACAACATACAAATATTTATGGGCTGCAGCCAAAGCAGTTCTTAGGGGAAATTTTATATCTCCAAATTCATACATGAATAAAATAGAGAAAGAGGAAACCAACATATTGGGCATGGAACTAAAAAAAGCTAGAAAAAGAACAAATCAAAAATACCCAATTAAATACCATATTCGAAATTCTGAAAATCAAAGGAGAGATTAATAAAATCAAAAGTAAGAAGATTATTGAACTAATAAATAAAACTAAGATCTAGTTTTATGAAAAACAATAAAACACATACTTTTGGTTAATTTAATTTAAAAAAAAGAAAGAAGAAAATCAAATTACCAGTATCAAAAATTAAGTGGGTGAATTCACTACTAATGAAGAAGAAATTAAAGCAATAATTAGGAGCTCTTTTGCCCAGCTATGCCAATAAATCACACAATCTAAATGAAATGGATGCATATTTACAAAAACATAAATTGCCCAGATTAACAGAAGAGGAAATAAAATACCTAACCCCATTTTAGAAAAAGAAATTGAACAAGCTGTCAATGAACTACCTATGAAAAATTCTCCAGGGTCAGATAGATTTATGAGTGAATTCTACCAAACATTTAAAGAACAATTAATTCCAATACTACATAAACTATTTGGAAAAATAGGTGAAGAAGGAGTCCTTATGACACGAGTATGGTGCTGATACCTAAACGAGGAAGAGCCAAAACAGAGAAAGAAAATTATAGACCAATTTCCCTAGTGAATATTGATGCAAAAATTTTAAATAAAATATTAGCAAAGAGATTACAACAGTTTATCATGAAGATAATACACTATGACCAGGTGGGATTTATACCAGGAATGCAGGGATGGTTCAATATTAGGAAAACTATCAGCATAACTCATCACATCAATAACAAAACTAACAGAAATTATATGATTATCTCAATAGATGCAGAAAAAGCTTTTGACAAAATACAACACCCATTCCTATTAAAAACACTAGAGAGCGCAGGAATAAATGGAATTTTCCTTAAAATGATTAGTAGTTTCTATCTAAAACCATCAGCAAGCATTATATGTAATGACGATAAGCTAGAAGCATTTCCAATAAGATCAGGGGTGAAATAAGGATGTCCATTATCACCACTATTATTCAATATTGTATTAGAAATGTTAGCTTTAGCAATAAGAGAAGAAAAAGAAATCGAAAGAATTAGAATAGGTAATGAAGAAACAAAAGTATCACTCTTTGCAGATGATATGAGATGAGAATCAACTAAAAACCTACTTGAACAGCTTTAACAAAGTTGCAGGATATAAAATAAATCCACATAAATCATCAGCATTTCTATATATTACCAACAAAGCCCAGTGGCAAGAGACAGAAAGAGAATTCCGTTTAAAATAACTATAGACAATATAAAATATTTGGGAGTCTACATGCCAAGACAAACTCAGGAACTATATGAACACAATTACAAAACACTTTTCACACAAATAAAGTCAGATCTAAACTGGAAAAATATCAATTGCTTCTGGGTAGGCTGAGCTAATATAATAAAAATGACAATTCTTTCTAAATTAATTTACTTATTTAGTGCCATGCCGATCAAACTATCAAAAAAAAATTTAGAGCTAGAAAAAAAATAACAAAATTCATCTGGAAGAACAAAACATCAAGAATATCAAGGAAATTAACTCAAAAAATGCAAAGGAAGGTAACTAACCACTCCAGATCTAAAACTATAAAATTAAAAAGTGTCAATCATCAAAGCTATTTGGTACTGGCTAATAAATAGAGTGGTGAATCAGTGGAATAGGTTAGGTATACAGGACACAGTAGTAAATGACTATACTAATCTACTGTTTGATAAATCCAAAGACTACAGCTTCTGGTATAAAAACTCACTATTTGACAAAAACTGCTGGGAAAACTGGAAAATAGTATGGCAGAAACTAAGTATAGACCAATATCTCACACCATATCTAAGACAAGGTCAAAATGGGTACATGATTTAGACATAATATAACATAAACAAATTAGAAGAGCAAGAAATAGTTTACCTGTCAGATCTACGAAGAAGGGAAGAATTTATGACCAAACAAGAGATGGAGGTGAAATGCAAAATGGATAATTTTGATTTCATTAAATTAAAATGTTTTTGCACAAATAAAACCAATGCAACCAAGATTAGAAAGAAAGCAGAAAGCTGGGAAACAATTTTTACAGCTAGTGTTTCTGATAATAGCCTCATTTATCAAATATATAGAAAACTGAGTCAAATTTGTAAGAATGCAAGTCATTCTCTAATTGGTAAATCGCCAAAGGATATGAACAGGCAGTTTTCAGATGAAGAAATTATAACTATCTATAGTCATATGAAAAATGCTCTAAATCACCATTGATTAGAGAAATGCAAATTAAAACAAGTCTGAGGTACTGCCTCACACCTGTCAGATTGGCTAATATAATAGAAAAGGAAAATGATAAATGTTGGAAAAGATGTGGGAAAATTGGAACATTAAGGCACTGCTGGTGGAGTTGTGAACTGATCCAGCCATTCTGGAGAGTAATTTGGAACTATGCTCAAAGGGTTATAAAACTGTGCATATCCTTTGATCCAGCAATATCGCTAGTAGGTCTGTATCCCAAGATCATAAAAAAGGGGAAAGGATCATATGTACAAAAATATTTATAGCAGTTCTTTTTGTGGTGGCAAAGAATTAGAAATTAAGGGATGCCCATCAGTTGGGGAATGGCTAAACAAGTTGTGGCATATGAATATAATGAAATACCATTGTGCTACAAGAAATGATGAGCAGGAAGATTTCAGAAAAGCCTGGAAAGACTTACATGAACTGATGCTGAGTGAAGTGAGCAGAACCAGGAGAACATTGTACAGAGTAACAGCAACACTGTGTGATGATCAACTTTGATAGACTTAGCTCTTCTCGGTAATGCAATAATCAAGACAATTCCAAAAGACTCATGATGGAAAATACTATCCATATCCAGAGAAAGAACTATGGAGTTTGAATGCAGATTAAAGCTTACTATTTTCACATTTTTGTTGTTTTTTTTTCTTTTTCCTGGTTTTTCCCTTTCATTCTGATTCTTCTTTCACAACATGACTAATGTGGAAATACATTTAACATATATCAGATTGCTTGTTGTCTTGGGGAGGGTTGAGAGGAAGGAAGGAGAGATAAAAATTTGGAACTCAAAGTAAAAAAAATGAATTTTGAAAATTATCTTTACATGTAATTGGAAAAAAATAAAATACTGTTAAGTGGGGGAAAAAAGAAAAATATATACCATTCTGCTTTCCCAGTGAATAATAATAACTAGCATTTACATAGTGCTTTAAGGTCTTCAAAGTGCTGTACATCAGTTAACTCATTTGCTCCTCACAACAATGCTGGGAGAAAGGTGCTATTATCAATCCCATTTTACAAATGAGGAAACTGAGGCTGAGAGAGATTAAGTGACCTGCCCAGGGTCACACACAGCTAGTAAGCACCTGAGGCCAGATTGAAACTCAGGGGTGCCATTGACTAGTTGCCCCTCTCCTCTGGCCTCAACCTCCCCTTCCTTCTACATTACCCCTGGCCAATCCCATCTCCTCCATCCCACCCCCTCTCACCCATGCTGGAAGATTATTGTCTCCCCCCCCCATTATATTATAAGCTCCTTGAGGGCAAGGACTGTCTTTTGCCTCTTTCTGCATCACCAGTGCTAAGCACAGTAATTGACACATAGTAGGCACTTTATAAATTGTTCACTGATTGATTGGAAGGAGGCGAAGAAAAACTTACTGAGCAGCTGCAAAAGACACACTGGTTGGTCTGACGGGAGGGAAAGAGCTCTTGGGTGGTGAATGTATCCCCTTGCTGGTAGGTGGTCCCATTGTATTGGCATGACTTCAGGGGGGCCCGGAGCCCCGATGGTGTGTGAGGTTCTTCAGAAAAATTACAGAAAAGAAGGGAAAGAAAAGAAAAATGAAGATTCCTTCCAATTTGAGACATTAGCCAGAGTCATCCCAGAGAGCCCACAGCTTTTGCTAGCTAGCATCTCCTTCTTTCCCCGTGTTCCAACAAGCTCCTGCAGTCCCATGTCTTCCAGGAAGCCTAGATTCACCAGGATTGGTCCTTCCCTGTCCTACCTTGCCAATCTGGCTGTGCTTACTCCTTTCCAGAAATGATCCTCTCCCCAATGATGCTGGTATGTGTGTACATATCTTATCTACTGGTACTAGACAAAAAACTCCATGAGTATGGGAGCAGTGTTTTACCAAAATCTTCTATCGCCTTTAGGACCAAAGTGTTCTGCACACAGTAAGCACTTAATAAATGTTTGTTGAATGAAATAGGTTTGAATAATTGAGGCACTGATCTGAGGGGAGAAGACAGTACATTCCATGTTTCAAGGTCCCATCTTTCAGGTAGTGGGAGCTTTGTTAGACCCTTCCTAAAGCTTTCTGGGTGATAGTGATGCAAAAGGGAGACCTCAGACCTGTACTTTCTTATTCCTCAACCTAGGCAGCCTGCAGAAGTCCCACCCAGTGGAGGCTCTATTCCTGCTTGATGGTCCGAAAAAGGAAATCAGTGTTTATTTTACTCTCATGTCTGGGGCCTGACAGAGGGTCACAGATTTAGAGCTAGGGGAGACCTTAGAGATTACCAGAGTCTACCCCTTATTTTACAGATGATAGACTAAGTTATAGATGGATCAAATGACTTTCTCACAGGTAGCAGTGTCAGGATTTGAACTCAGTTCTCCTGTCCACAAACCCTGTCCCCTTTCCGCTCAATCAGAGGCTTGCATTTCTATATCACTTTACCATTTACAAAATACTTTCTCACCACAATCTTGAGAGGGAGGTGTTGTATATATTATATTCCCCCATTTTACAGATAAGGAAACTGAAGTTTCACTCCAAGTCCATCACTCTTTCTGTGATAACACACTACTGTTACAAAAAGTAGCTCCCTGAGGTGGCTGGAGGCTGAAGCTACACGCACATTTCTCTTCCTCCTTCCCTATGCCCTTCAAATACTTGAAAATATCTTTCATATCATCAATCTTTTTTCTAGTGGCTAAACATTCTCAGTTCCCCAATCAAGCCTCATATGACCTGGTCTTCAGTCTCCTCATTATCCTATCTGACCCCCTCTGGGTATGCTCCATATTATCAATGTCCTTCCTAAAATGGATCTAGAAATGAACTTTTGACATGGTCTGACTATGGTACGGAATAGCAAGACCAAATGCTATGACTCAATTGACAGAGCCAAAGGGCATGTTAATTTTGAGGGGCTGCCACATCATGTTATTGACTCAGATTGGGCTTGCCTACTACATGCCTCCAGGTCTTTTTCATAGGAATTGCTTTTAAGTTACATCCCCAACCATCTAATACTAGGACAGAGGATTAAGTGAACCTACAAACTGGATTTTGGTGTCTCCTCCTCTCTGATCCCCTCCCATCTCTATCAGAAATCTATGTTCCCCTAACATAGGAATCCCCTCTTTAGTCCTCCAAGCAGAGTCACCCAGTCTCTGTTTTGATATTTTTGAGGTCAGGGATCTCCTTCCTTATTGAAGGAGATCATTCCATTGTTGGATATCTGTGACTATCAGAAAATTTTTCCTTATGGTGAACTGAAATTGCCCTCCCTGAAACTGCTCCTCTCAGCCCCGATGTTCTCAGTTCTGCCCTCTGGGGTCAAATGGGAAAGCCAATTAGAGGAAGAGAAGGAGTTGGGGAATCAGGAGGAAAGAGACATAAAGGGGAGGGGAGAAGTGAAGTTAGGAGAGAGGTGAGATTGTAGAAATTTGGGAGAGGAGATTATGGAGTTGAGGGGAGAGGAAACTGGAATAGAGAAAAGGAAAGGCACAGACTGGGGGAAAAAGCATGGGATTACAGGGAGGGGAGATGAGTGAGAGGCTGGGGAGACAGAGTTAGAGGGAAGGGAGGGAGGAAGAAAGGTGGGTGGATCTGGGGGAGGGAAAGCCTAGACCTAGTAGGGAAGGGGAAACGTGAAGTTGGGGTGGAGGCTGGAACTACTTACCTATGCACCGGGGGCAGCATTGCTGAGGCTCCGTCACAGGCTGAGGACAGTGCACCGGTGGGCAGTGGAGGCGATAACAGCTCACGTGGGCACTCTACGGAGGGGAGAGAGCAGTCTCAGGAGGTGGTACCTCACAGAGCCCTGGACAGGGCAGGAAAGAGATGCATGTTTCTCAGTCTGAGTTGGGACAGATTGGCCTGGGACCAAAATAGGACCTGGAAATCATGTCCAAAATGATGACAGAAGAAAACCTTAAAACTAAGCAGACTCAAAGAATCATAGAACATTAGAACATCAGAGCTTGGAGGAGCCTTAGGACACAGAACGTTAGCATTAAGAATGACCTTGGGATGTACAATGTCAGAGCTGGAAGAAGCCTTGGACCAGATAATAATGGTGTGAGAGGGGGAGAAGACCTCAGAACTGTGTAGAATGTAGTATGTTGGAGCTAGAAGGGAACTCAACTAAGAGAAAGATTAGTATTTCAAGTGTTAGAACTGTGAGCCTTGGAACAGATAGAACAGATAGTGTTAGAGCTGAGAGGGATCTTAAAACACAGAATATAGGATGTAAGTGCTAGAAAAGACCTTAGAACATACCATGTCAGAGCTGGAAGGAAACCTTAGAACTTAGAATGTCAGAGCTGGGAGGGCCCTCAGAACATAGAATGTCAGAGCTAGAAGGGAACCTTAGAACATAGAATGTCAGAGCTAGGAGGGACCTTAGAACAGAGAATGTCAGAGCTAAAAGGGAACTTAGAACACAGAATGTCAGAGCTGGAAGGAACCTTAGAACATAGAATGTCAGACCTGGGAGAGACCTTAGAACATAGAATGTCAGACCTGGGAGAGATCTCAGAAATACAGTGTCAGAGATGGGAGCCACCTCAGCACATAAAACATAATATGCCAAATCTGGAAGAGATCTTAGAGGCCATCTGGTCTGGTCCCTTCATTTTAAAGATTTCAGATCTGTGGCCCAGAGAGGGAAAGCCATTCATCTAAAGGCACTCATGTAGAAGGGCAGAGCAGGAACTAGTCAAACTTGTAAGCTCCAGGGCCTAGAAGAAGAGAAGGATTCACCTGCATGGAATCATCTGAGCAGTGTTAGTATGACTCCTTTAACCTCTCCCCCCCATAAAGGTTTCTAAAATTCCATTAATTCCACTTGGCCAAACATGCCCAGGGCATCTAGGTGGCACAGTAGACAGAGCACTAGGCTTAGAGTCAGGAAAACTCATCTTCCTGAGTTCAAATCTGGCCTCAGACACTTAGTAGCTGTGTGACCCTGAGCAAATCACTTAACCCTGTTTGCCTCAGTTTCCTTATCTGTCAAATGAGCTGGAGAAGGAAATGGCAAACCACTCCAGTACCTTTGCCAAGAAAACTCCAAATGAGGTCACGGAGAGTCAGACATGAGTCCGGACATGACTGAAAATGACTGAATAACAAACAACAAGTCACCATTGGAGGATAAAACACTGTCTCTAGAAGGTCACCATTAAAATGTATATATTTTACTTGGAAGGGGGTAGAAGATAAGTAATTACTGTCTACTGATAGCTTAGCACTGAGTTGAAGATTGACTCTTATCTGGAGGACCTGGCTATATGAGGTGAAGGAGGGGAAAGCCAGGGCTCAGAGAAGGGTGACAGGTCCAGTGAGGAGCCCTGAATAATAATAGCAAACATTTCTATAGCATTATCAGGGAGAGAAGGCAGAAATTATAAGACCTATGTTACAGATGGAGAAATTGAAAATCATAAGGGTCGTGACTTATCCAAGGTTACGTAGCTGTTAAGTGACAGAGCCAGTGAACAGGGATCTTCTCACACTGGGACAAGCTCAGCTGTCATCACCCTCTTCTTCTCAGTCACAATGGCCAATGTCCCATTCTTCCTCGACTCACAATATCCTCCCTTGAAATTGTTCTCTTCTCCCCCTACAACTTGCAGCCAGATGTTAATTCATCCAAAACACATGCTCTGGGAGCCCTGGGTTCTAGTCCCTATTCTTCTAATGATGGCATTTAAACTTGGGCAAGTCATTTCCTTTCTTTGGATTTAAGATTGTCTTTATCAAATGAGTAAGTTGGATTAGAAGATCCTTAAATTTATTCTTTCTTGAACATTCTACAGTCTATTTCTGGTAATCCTTTTCAACTGACATTTTGGTACTCTATATTCTAAAGCTCCTGGCAACAGCTTCTGCTTTCCTGGTCCCACAACACAACTGCCCCATAGTTGAGGCAGCTAGGCGGCACAGTGGATAGAGTGCCAGGCCTGAAGTCAGGAAGACCTGAGTTCAAAACAGGTCTCAGATTATTTATTAACTGTGTGACTCTAGACAAGTTACCTAATCTCTGTTTGCCTTAGTTTCCTGAACTGTAAAATGGGGATAATACAGCACTTACTTAGCAAGGCTGTAAGGATCAAATGAGATAATATTGTAAAGTGCCTAGCACATAGTAGGTACTACATAAATGTTTATTCCCTCCCCCTTCTTTATCTAACATATACTTCTATCAATGTATCCTAAGACTGCATGAGCTGTCTTAACAGGGATGATGCCAAGCTTCTCGCTTCTCCTCGCATCTTATTCCTAGCTAAGCAAATCTAGATACCACGTTCATATTCTACAACTCCCTCTTCTGCCCCCAGACCTGGGGCAACTTGCCTTTTTCTCTTCCCACTAATTAAGCCTGTCTCTGTCCCTTGGCACCATGGATCAGCATTGGATGTTCTAATTTTTAAAAAGGGGAAAAGAAAGATTTTTCACATTTACAGACTCTGGTGCATTTGACTTTCTTGGCAAAATTCAAGGACAAATTGGGTGTTTTCAGAAAAGGAAACAGCAGTGACTAAGAACCAGCACGGTTTCTTCAAGAAGCGATTCTACCAGACTAAACATATGTCCTTTTCTGATAGTTATTAAACTGGTAGGTAGACTACTGGGGGGTAGCTAGGTAGTACAACGAATAGAGTGCTGGGCCTGGAGTCAGGAAGGGCCTTCCTGAGTTCAAATCCAGCCTTGGACACTTACTAGCTGTATGACCCTGGGCAGGTCACTTAACCCTGTTTGCCTCATTTCCTCAGCTGTAAAATGAGCTGGAGAAGGAAATGGCAAACCACTCCATATCTTTGCCAAGCAAACCTCAAAAATGGATCACAAAGAGTCAGACATGACTCAACAACAACAACAGACTAATGTCCGATTATGCTAGAAAAAGTCTCACAATAGATAAGATGCAAGAACAGAACAGAGCTAGATGGTAGTGCAATTGAGGTGAATTCTGAATTGATCTAATGATGAGATTCAAAGACATCGATCCATTAATTTATCTACATCACCTTGGAGGGACCTCTCTAGCAGAATGCCACAGGGCTCTGATCTTAGCCCTATGTTCTTGCTCGATATTTACTTTTTTCATTACTATTATTTTATTATTTATTTTTTGTTTTCAACAACCACTTCCATAAGATTATGAGTTCCAAAATTCTCTCCCCATCTCTCCCTTCCCTTCACTCCAAGACAGAGTGTAATATGGAAAGAAGAATTAGAAGCAATGGGAGAAACGACGTGTTGCTAAATATTTCCATCAACACCTCTGATGAAGGCACAGATCCCACGGCTGTACCCCACTTGGGCCTTCAGCTTCATCTTTAAATTCCCCCTCTCTGGTTGTATCCCAAAGAGATCACACAAGAGGGAAAAGGGCCCATATGTACAAAAATATTTAGAGAGGCATTTTTTGTAGGAGCAAAGAATTGGAAATCAAGGGAATGCCCATCAATTGGGGAATGGCTGAACAAGTTGTGGTATATGAAGGTAATGGAATACTATTGTGCTATAAGAAATGGAGATGATACAGACTTCATAATAACATGGAAAAACCTACATGATATAATGCTGAGTGAGCAGAGCAGAACCAGGAGAACATTATACACAACCACAGATATATGGATTCTGTGATGACTAACCCTGATAGACTTTGCTCTTCTCAGCAACACAAGGTGCAAAGACAACTCCAAAGGACTCATGATGGAGAGAGCTATCTACATCCAGGGAAAGAACTATGGAGACTGAATGCAAATTGAGGCAAACTGTTTGCTCTCTTTTTTTTTCTTTTGGTTTTGTTTCTTCTTTCTCCTGATTCATTCCATTGGTCATAATTCTTCTTTACAACTTGACTATTGTGTAAATAAGTTCAATGCGAAGTTATATGTAGAAGATATATCAGATTCCATGCTGTTTTGGGGAGGGAGTGGCGGAGGGGAGAAGAAAATCTGGAAATCAAAATCATGTGGAACTGAGTGTTGTAAACTAAAAATAAAAACTCTTAATCAAAAAAATAAATTCCCCCTCTTCCAAAAAGCATTCCTAGATTAATTCTCTGATCTACCTGCCCTGTTTGGTGAGGAGGGGGAAGGGGGAAATTGAGTCCTAAAAGTCCAAAGCACTGGGAAAAACCTAAGAGAAGTGAGACACTTAAGACACTTAGCCCACTTCCTAACTATTTCTCCAGTCACCAAAGATCTTTCAGTTGCCAAATCTGATGGCTTTTCTCAGTCCTTATCCTTCGTGACTCCTCTCCAGCCTCTGACACTATCAATCACTCTCTTCTCCTGATAATCTCTTCTCTCTTGGTTTTTGTGACATTTCTTTCTCCTGGTTCTCCTCCAGTCTGACTGACTACTCCTTCTTAGTCTCTTTGGCTGTTTCTTTATCCAGGTCATGCCCACTAACTGTCAAAGACCCCCACGGGTCTGTCTTGGGCCCTCTTCTCTTCTTCCTCTATACCCTCACTTGGTAATATCACCAGCTCCCATAGGTTCAATTATCTTTTTTGTTGTTGTTCAGTCATTTCAGTCATGTCTAACTCTTCACAACCCCATTTGGGGTTTTCTTGGCAAAGATCCTGGAGTAATTTGCCATTTTCTTCTCCAGCTGATTTTACAGACGAAGAACTGAGGCAAACAGGGTTAAGTGACTTGCCCAAGGTCACCCAGGTAGTAAGTGTCTGAGATCATATTTGAACTCAGGAAGATGAGTCTTCCTGACTTCTGGCCTGGTGCTCTATCCACTGTGCCACCTAGCTGCCCACTGTACCATCTAGCTCTATATAGATGATTTCCAGATCCATATATTTAGCTCTCATCTCTCTCCTGAACTACAGTCATGCATCTCCAACTACTTCTTGGGCATCTCAAATTCAACATGTCCAAAACAGAATTCAAGACTTCCCCCAAACTCCCCTATTATTGCCACCATCTTTCCAGTCCTCCAGGTTTACATCCTTGGAGTCATCTTCGACTCCTCTCTTCAATTCATTCCACATAGCCATTTTTTGCTAAGTCTTCTTGGTTCTATTTTACAATGTCTCTTGCGTATGTCCTTTCATCTCCACTCACACAACCACTACCCTGATGCACACCTGGGTTGTTTCAATAGTTTTCTAATTTGTTTCTCTACCTCAGGTGTCTCCTCCCTCCAATCCATCCTCCACTCAGCTGCCAAAGTGATCTTCTTAAAGCGTAGGTCAGATCATATCACCTCCTTATTCAATAAACTCCTCCCTATTACCTCTAGTATCAAATATAGTTTCCTATTTGGCCCATTATCTAAAGCCCTTTTCTAACTGGGCCCCTCTTCCATTTCCCACCTCCTTACACTTTACTCCCTTCCACCACTCTCAGTGGCCTTTTTGCTGTTTGTTATTCACAGAGTAGGACACTCCAGCTCCTGACTCAGTGCGTCTTCACTAGCCACTGTCTCCCATACCCAGAAAGCTCTCCCTCCTCACTGCTGCCTTACAACTTCTCTGGCCTTCTTCAAGAATCACCTCAAACCATACCTTTGGCTTCAGTCCTTCACTAGTCCCCCCTACCCCCGTGCTTTCTCTCTGAGATTACCTTCCAGCTCTCCACCTTGTTTAGATATTGTATGTATGTAGTTGATTGCATTTCCCGCCCCCCCCCCCATTAGAATGTGAGCTCCTTGAGGGCAGGAACCCTGTTTTTGTTTTTCTCTATATTCTTAGCACTTACTACTATGCCTGGCACATACTAAGCATTTGCTAAAAGCTTGCTGAACAACTGACGCGATCAGATGTTGAAGATGATGGGGAGGATTCAACCTGAGCAAGTTAGGGGCAGGAGACTTCCAGACCTTACCATTTCCCTGATTAATGGAAAAGGGGAGGGGGTGGCAGTGGTCCTGGAACATTTTAGTTTTTGGCCTGACAAAAATAGAGTGGGAGATAAGTGGGAATCTCCCGGATTCTGTCTCTTATGCAAATTAAAGAGAAAGTTGCACCAAGAGGAAGAGGGGGGCGTGCCTCAGGGGACCAGCTCCAGCTGAGACACAGCCCCAGATGTCCGAAGCTAAGGAACACCTGCTGTTTGTCTCAAGAGATGACATCAGCACCCCCCACCCTCCACTCACCCACCCATCCATCCACCCACTCCCTCCTCCCTGAGAACAGAGACAGCAGGGCCTATTACACCATCAGGAATTATGTCACAAATGGGTTTGGCTTATGGCCAAGAGACATTTCAAGCTTTGGTGCCGCAGCCCTCCTGCAGGGGGTCAAAGAGCTCCGGCTGCAGGGGGGGTGTCGGGTGTCTCATTAGGTCATCACATCCAACCCCCTCCCTCTCAGCAAGTCGTCACTGTGGCAAGGTCAGAGCATTTCATAGAATCATAGATTTAGAGCTGGAAGGAACCTCTGAGACCATCATCACGTTGGAGGAGAACCAGGAGAGAGAATTGTCGTAAAAACCAATAGAGGAGAGAGTATCCAGGAGAAGAGGGTGATTGAAAGTGTCAGAGACTGAGGAGAGGTCGAGAAAGATGAGGATTGAGAAATGGCCATCAGATCTGGCAACTGAAAGAAGGGGTCTTTGGTCCAAGCCCCTCACTTGATAAACAAAGAAACTGAGGACAAGATGAGGAGAAGGGATTCGTCCCTAATCCCACAGGCAGTAAGTAGCAGGGCCAGATTTGAATCCACATCTTCCAACTCTTAATGTTTGTTATACTAAGTTTCCTCTTCTGTGAAATAAGGGGATATAAAGCAAAACAAATTTTCCCAATGCCTGTACACACATGTTGTTCTTCAGTTGTGTCCTACTCTTTGTGACTCCATTTGGGGTTTTCTTGGCAAAGATATTGGAGTGGATTGCCATTTCCTTCTCCAGCCCATTTTACAGATGAGGAAACTGAGGCAAAGGGGGTTAAGTGAGTTGCCTATGCTCACATAGCTTGTCAGTGTCTGAGACAGAATTTGAACTCAGGTCTTCCTGATTCTAGGCCTACCTCTCTAGCCAGTGAGTGACACACACACACATACACACTCACACATACATCTCTCCCATACTCTAAATCCATTCCTCTACATAATGGATAATAGTAAATTTCATCATTGGTCATCTAAAGTGGGGAACGGAAAGGAGAGAAAGTAAATTTCTACTAATTTTTTTTTTAAAGAGAGAGCAAGGGGATACTACAGATGTAAAATGCTCCATGAACTTTCAGACAAGGTCCCTGTGTTTTTAATTTTACTTAACTGTTTTACTTCGTTCAAGAGATCTTTCATGAAACTAGAGTAATCTGTAAATGTTCGTAATGGAAAAACAAAACCCACTCATAAAAGTGAAAGTGGAAATATGAAAAAAATAAAATGAGTGTGGACGTGATAACTGCTAAGGACATCCAGGTCTAATTCCTATGATTTTGTGCTGCCACAGCATGCAAGATGTCCCAGACTCCTTAAAGGCAGGGTCCTTGTCTTTGTCATCTTGGTCTCCCCTGAACCCTGCCATTGTGGCTTCAAGGTAGAGTAGAGAGAGCCTGTACCGGGCTACACACCTTGTTTCTGACACTTAGAAGCTGGGTGACTATGGGTTAAGTTCACTTAGTCTCTCTGACCTAAAGGATAGTCGTCTTTAAAATGGGGAAATGGGGGTAACATCTGAGTAATGTCCTCATGGGATGGTTGGGAGGATGAAAAGAGACGACGTACTTGGCCAACTTCAATGCATTCTATAAATGTCAGCTATTATTTGCCTTGAACATTTGAAGTCCTTAATTAATGCTTGTTGATCCTCTATAGCAGACTGTATCATTACTGTCATACACTCCTGACAGGAAGGCACTGAGAAAGCAAGGTCCCATTGTGCTTATTGTTTGTGGACTATTAAAAAAAAGAGCCAAACATTTGATCGGGAAAGCAAGATGTAGCCTTGAAAACTCTCCTCCATCTGTGAAGGATGGACGTGTTTATGAGATCATAAATACTCCTTGAGAGAGAAGCGGCTTGGTATGATGGATAGAGAGCCAGTCTTCTAATCAAGAAGGCCTGGAGTCAAGTCCCACCTTTGACAGTACTGGCAGAGTGACCTTGGGCAAATCCCTTAATTTCTCAGTGCCTTCAGGCAACTCTCTAAGACTGTAATTTGTATAGGAGTTATAGATCTGCACTGGTAGAGGTCATTTCCTCCCTGGGATTTTCCTACACCTTTGAAATCTGAGGTCTACCCCCACCCCCATTTGTCTCCCCCAAATTCCTTAAAAGATTTTTTTAAAAGATGGCTTCGTTTGATGAATCTCTATTAATATCAAGGAAGGAATATCATAACGAGACACATGGGAACTAAAAGTGGTTCATGTAGGTAATATGGAGTCCAGAAGAAAAAGGGAGGATGACTTTCAGATGTTCTTGTTTGAACATAGTTCTGATGTTTCAAAAGATCACAGTCTCCTAAATGAGATATTTAGCCACTCACCAGAATTCTCCCCAGTGCCTAGCATGAAGTAGGAGCTTAGCAAATGCTTATTGGATTGGACTGGATTGGCTTACCATCCACATGGGAAAAAAAAGTGGATGAAAAACGCCTATTATCTAGAACATGTTGTATCTATGATACAAGGCAGCTATGTATACTAGAAGACTAGACTACTGTATTTGGGAGTCAGGAAGCCCTGATTTCAAATCCTGCCACAGACTCTTCTTGGTAGCTCACTTGACCTTTCTATGCCTCAGTTTCCTTGTGTATAAAATGGATATAATAGTTATGTCTACTTTATGGGGTTGTTGCGAGGATCAAATGAGATAATATATGTGAACTGCTTTGCAAACCCTAAAATGCTATATAAGAATGAGCTATAATCAGAAAGGAAGAAAGAAAAAAGAAATAAAGATATAATCAGAAAAAGAAGTGAACTGGCCATTTCATGAGGGAAATGAAATCCTTGTGCGTGATTACCAACAAAGAATATTGGTTCTAGAGTCAGGAAACCTCAAATTAATCTGGCCTCCAATGCTTGTGTGTGACCTTGGATAAATCTCTTAACTTCCCTGCTCCTCAGTTTCCTTATCTATAAAATTAGAGAATTAGATTCAATGGCCTCTGAGATCCCTCTCAGCCCTAAAAATCTAGGAACTATGCACTATGAACATAGGAACTATGCTTTCCCCCCTCCCCACCCTCAGCATAGTAGATAGACCCCCTATGGTGGATTCGTAGTAAGATACGGACAAATGTGGGCAGCTAGGTGGTGCAGTGGATAGAATGCCAGTCCTAGAGTCAGAAGAAGTTCAAATCTGAACTCAGACACTTAATAGCTTGTGTGACCCTGGGCAAGTCACTTAACCCTGTCTACCTCGGTGTCTTCATACAAAATGAGCTAGGGAAGGAAATGGCAAACCACTCCAGTATCTTTGCCAAGAAAACCCCAAATGGGGTCACAGAGAGTTGGAGTAGGACATGACTGAAATGACTGAGCATGAACAAATGGACAAAAGTGGTGCCGGATGAGTAGGCGTAGAAGGGTGGTGATTTGTACAGTTGGAGGAGGTGTTCACATCGATGAGCTTAAAAGATCCAGTGAAAGGTTAAAGCATGGTGTGATTTGATTCGATTTGACTTCCTATAAAATTCTTTAACAAGAAAACGCCTACATCTGAAGCGGGGGGCTCTGTCACTAATGAGCTGTGCAAGCTCCTGAAGGTCAGGAACCGTGTTTGTGTCTTTCTGTGTATCCTTGGTGTTTAGAGCTGGACCCGGCACATAGTGAGGGCTTAATAAATGCTTATTGATTGACCATGTGACCTCAGGCAACTCGCTTAATCCCTCTGAAACTCAGTTAACTCCTAGGAGCCTGAAATTAGAGCTGGAAGGGACCTCAGAGCCCATCTAAGAGCCAGGGATGTTTGTGACTTGTCCAAAATCACAAAGGGACAATAGATCAGTCATTGATTTACCTAAGGTCAGACAGGTCCAATGGTAAGCAAGGGTCTTGAACCCAGGTCCTCTGGCTCCTGAGTCAGCAACCTCTCCACTGGACCATGCTGCCTCTCAATGGGAATTGAAGCTCAACAGCCTCAGGTTATGAGACTCATCTATAAAATAAACTTGATAATCCCATCCTGCCTCCCTCACAGGGTTACTGTGGAACTTGATGAATGAATAAATACTCTTACAAGTACCAAGTGGAACGGAGAATAGTCAGTATTAATTATCATCACCACCAGCATCATAACAGCTAGCATTTATATAATGCTTTAAAGTTTGTAAAGCACTTTACAAAAGTTAGCTCATTTTATCCTTACAACAACCTTGAGAAGCAGATGCTATTATCTCTATTTTAAAAGCAGGAAAACTTAAGAGAGGGTAAGTGACTAGGCCTGGGTCACTCAACTAGTAAGTGTCTTGGACTGGATCTGAGCTCAATTCTTCCTAATTCCAGGTTCAAGGGCTTTCTTCACTGTGCCACCTAGCTATCTAAACAGCACCATCACCATCAGGTGTGACATGTAGGCACTGGAGGCAGCTGGTAGAATAGAGTGCTGAATATGGAGGCAGGAGACATGGGTTGATCCTCTTAGCTCTGAGGCTTGCTGGGTGAATATTTTTAATCAAGTCATCTATAGCTCTCTGAGCTTTTCTCATGTGCCTTGCTCCCTGCTGGTACTCTCCTTTGGGATCATTCTTCTACTTTCATTTTTAAATAACCTTTCTTCTTTTGAGTTCATACAACCTCTTTATAATATGCTCTCCCCATCTTCGTTGCTGTCATATCCTGGTCTCCAGGTCATTCTCCTAGCTCTCTCAACTTCCATGCCTAGCTCATGATCATACTTTCCAATATAACCAGGAACTTCAATATTCATATCAACAACTGACCTAACCATCTCACTTCATAATTCCTCAGTTCTCTCAGTCTCCTTCTCTATACTCCATTATAGCCACACACCAACATTGTAGCACCTGACACTTCACCATCTCTTAAAATTGCACCCTTTGAAATGTTGCATTGGTAACTAAGGTGGGACTTTCTTACTGTTTTAGAATGATAAATTAATTAAGTCTCTTTGATTGAGCCTTACTAGGTTCAAAGCCCCAGGCCCAAACCCCTAATTACTAGGTGCTAAGGCTATGTGGGCATGAAGCCCTCAAGGTCCTAAGGGGAGTTGCTAGGACCAGAGCCAATAGTAGGCACCTAAGTTCTGGTCACTCAGATGACGTTTGATGATGTCCAAAGACTGTATAAAAAGAGAGAACAGAGCTATTTGCTTGAGGCTCTCACTCCTGGAGGAGTGTTGGCGTGGGACTCTGGGCACCTTTTGTAAGAGCCTCCCAGCTTGTCAACCCAGATGTTGATGGTTTCTTGGTAACTATAAATTGTATTTGGTCTGTTTATAATGTATGTTTGTAATTTGTTTGTATTTGCTCTGAAGTTCAGGGTGCTGGCTTTTTTTCCTAAACTAAGTGAATGATATTTGTATGTTGGACTGAAATAAAATTGTTAACCCCTTAACACTACTTTCTTTAGCAAAGCAGATCAAAAGAACCTGTGCTGTCAGTGTTCTGTTGTTGGGCTTGTGTTGGTCTTTCACCCCCACGATAGCTGCTAGCCAAATTGTTGCAACAAATGTCCATCTCCATCCACAACTTCCCACCCTTACACTCTCCCACTCTCTCATTTACTCACAAAAAGAACTATTTGAGACTTTTATCATAGCCTTCATCCTCCTGGACCCAACATTCCTATTCTCCCCATCCATCTTCCCCACTTTGGCTTCACTTGCTTCTGTCCCCAGCCTTGATCCCCACAGTAGATGGCTTTAGTCTTTCACTAGTTACAAGCCTCAAATTTCCTGCTCCCCTGACAGTCACCCAATCTCCAATGGGGAATTGTCATCCTCGGATAACTCTTACCACCTGATTTACCTAGATCCTGCTCTAAGATCCATTGAGGGTCACTGCCGAAATAATGAAATCAAACTGATTTTGCCTGCTATAAATTTATGCCTCATAACTTCAGCTGGTTCTAAATGATGCACAAAAATTTTCATACCCCTATCCTTGATGACCGACTCATCTCATTCTCCACAGTGGCTATTCCAAATTTTTTCTTTTCTCCTCTCTTCACTAATCGTATTCCCATCCCTACCCCTTCTTCCCTCACCCACTCGTAGCAAATACTTATTAGCTGTGACCACAAACAAGTCACTTAGCATCTATGACACTCAGCTTCTTCATCTATAAAATGAGACTAATACCTGTATTACCTACCTCGGAGGGTTAGGGTGAGGCTCAAATGAGATGACGTATATAAACTACTTTGCAAACTTTAAAGTACTATGTATGTGTCAGTTATTATTATTGTTAGTATTAGACTGCTATGTCACCACCATCTAACTGAAAGTAGCTTAGCTCCCCTCCACTGTTCCTTCAAATATTCTTAGCATCAGTCTCGCCACTACTTCCAGTCTCTCCTTTCACCTCAGTGACAACAGAGCTCCACTCTCATGAATCCCTTTACCCAAGCCTTTGATTATATTTCTAACCTATCAGGAGAGAGAGAAGGAAAGAAAGAATAACTCAAAATTTTAAAAAGTGAATGTTAAAATTTTTACATGTAATTAAAAATATAAAATTTAAAAATATTTTGAATGAATGTAGTAATAATGTCTAATATTCATATAATACCTTAAGGTTTGCAAAGCACATTGTTTCTACTGATAGTGTTGGAGGTGGGATGTGACCCGCTTTAGCACACTTTATACTATGCCACACTGAATTGAATGAATCTGTAAAATGGTGATAATAATACATGAAGAAAAGTAGTATGTTGTGGCCAGGGACCTGGCCTTAGAGTCAGGAAGTCTTGTGTTAGAGTCCTGCCTTTGACACATATTGGAAGTATGATTCTAGGCAAGTCTCTTAACCTCTCTGTGACCCAGGCAAACCTCTAAGAGTGCAAGTTGCAGAGAAGGTTCTGGTCTGCATCCAGAGAGGAAATTTCCTTATTGGGAGTTCCCTGGAGTGATGAAGTCCTAGACCTGGTAACAGCAACAACAATAACAAAGACCATTTGTACTGATGAAGTGGAAAGAACACTTGACTTGAAATTAAAAATCACAGATTCTAGAGCTAACTCCAACACTTATGTGCTGTTTGTTGTTCTTCAGTCGAATGCTTCATGAGCACATTTGGGGTTTTCTTCACAAAGATATTAGAGTGGTTTGCCATTTCCTTCTTCAGCTCATTTTATAGATGAGGAAATCGAGGCAAACAGGGTTAAGTGACTTGCCCATAGTCACACAGCTAGTAAGTGTCTGAGTTTAGATTTGAACTCAGGGCTTCCAGTCTCCTGGCTTGGCATTCTATCCACTGTGCCATCTAGCTGTCTTGATTTAGAGCTGTAGCCTCCTATTACCCAGATTAGGAAATTTGGTCCTAGAGTGGGGGAAGTGGCTTGCAAGGTCACCCAAATAGGAAGTGGCAGAGAAGGACAGGACTTTTTCCACTACAGCACACTGCCTATCATAAAATGAAGTTATATAAATAAAGCACTTTGTAAATTATACTCATTCCAGCTAGCAACCTCCTATGGTACATTGGAAAAAATCGCTTTGCAAACTTCCGAGGGTGAGAAGAACGGGAACATCTACTGTGCGGATGGGCACAGCTGGGGACCACATGAGGTCTCAAGATCTCTAGAGGTCCCTGCTTTGTGGGGATTTTTAGGTAGGTCTCCATGGCTAGGTTTCCGGGCCCAGTGGAGAAGGATGGACTGACCTACCTCAGAACAGGTGCAGCGCAGACAGTACATCAGCCCCTGCGGCTCCAAGTAGGGATGCCAGCTCTCCCCCAGGGCATATCGCTTCCCGTGGAAAAGGCAGAACATGTCAGGACCTGGAAAGAGCAACCAGCCATACATTAGTAGTCCTCAGGATGGTGTCTTCACCCTGCCTCTTGGAATTCTTCATTTACTTCAAAACTCAGCTAAAATTCAGTCTTGTATATAAAGCCTTTCCCGATCCCCCACCAAAAGAAAAAAAAACACTCTGTGTCTGTATATCATATATGTTTTGGATATATTTCTTTGCACATATGTCTCCTTAGTAGAATGCAAACTGCTTTAGGGCAGAGAATGTTTTATTTTTGACTTTGTATACCTAGAGCCTAGCATACAGTAGACACTTAATAAATGCATGTTGATTGATCTCCTCATCCCTGAAGTCCCCAGCTTGAGACTCACCTCTTCTGGGGAGCCTTCCCTGACTGGTTCAGTCTATACTGATCTTTATCACAAAACTCAGGAGCTCCTGGAGGGGCCTTTAGGGATAAGAATTAGAGACCCTTGATTTCATTGCTATAAGGAACTCCCAGGTGAGGGAATGCCCTTTACCAATGCAAGTAAGCACCTCTTCTGCCACCTGTAATCTTAGAGAATTGTTTTAGAGTACTGAATGGTTAAGTGACTTGCCCAGAGTCACACAGCCAATAGGCATCTGGAGAAGGACTCAAATCCAAGCCTTCCTAGCTCCAAGGTCAGTTCTTTATCCACTATGCCACCCTGCATCTCATTGGAGGGGCTCTTAGAAATAATAAAATCCTAGAATCCCAGAGACCTCAGAGGAAGAGACCTCAGAGATCAGCTAATTCTGGCACTTGAATAAAAATTCTCTCTTTAATGGCATATAATTAATCAACCAATAAGTACTTATTAAATGCCTCAGTTTTCACAATTGTAAAATAGGGATGATACTGGTACTAACCTCATGGGGTTGTTGTGAGGTTCAAATAAGATTAGATTTGCAAAATGCTTAGCACAGTGTTTGGCACATAGTAGGTGCTTAATAAATGCTTGTGTCTTTCGCCTTCCCTTTCCCCATTATGTGCTTGTCCCTATTCCAGGGCTACAAAGATGAAAATGAAACAGTATCTTCCCTCTATCAGGAGAGACAATATGTACCCATAAAAGAATATAAAAGTAAATACAAAGTAATTTCAAAGGGGAAAGAGCTTTGGATTAGAGGCGAGAGGACACAGGCAAGTCGTTTTTGAGACTGGCTTTACTCATTGGCAACAGAAGAGGGTTGGAATAGATCCTTTCTAGTCTTTTCCAGGTCTAACATTCTATGGTCTCTTTGTTGGAGCCCTTTCTTACTCTAAATCAGACTGTTCTCCTAGACAATTAGTCGTTTGGTGTCCAACTAAAGACCTCCCAGGGTCAGGTACTTCTCTATCTCTCAGGACAGTCTTTACCACTGGTGGATATCTCTGACTGCTAGAAAAATTTTCCTTTAAACTAAGCCTAAAACTACTTCTCTGAAGCTTCTAGCTTTAGCTCCAAGTTCTGCTCTCTGGGACCAAGCAGAAAAGTGCTGCTCCTACTTTATGTGAAGTCATCTGACCCAACCCTCTCTATTGCTGAGATGGATCTAGGTGAAAGGGGAAATGACTTTGCCAAGGTCCCTCAGCCGAAGTCACTGGCTAGATACTGACTCAAATCCAAGACTCTAGACTCCAAGGCCAAGGCTCTCTCATACTTGGAACTCCCACAGCCTTTTCTGTCTGTTCCTGGCACTTGCTTGGTCCTTCAAATATAGATCATGCACCTCCTGGTGTAATCACTTATCATTCCACAGGTAGGGAGATGATCTGTCTCCTTGCTCTTGCAGGGAATTCTGTCTGCTTTTAATGTAGATCAAAAATGTTTAGGTATTTGGTGAATTTAGGGAAGTTCAAGGGATCAGGAAACTGAGGCCCTGAGGGGTTAAGTGATTTTCCCAAGGTCACATAGTAAGTGGCAGAGCTGGGATTCAAACCCAGGTCCTCTGACTCCAAATCCACTAGCCTTTTTGTAACCATCCACACTGAGGCCTTCATATCTGCTCACATTGGATGATGACCTGTCAGGCATGTTACAGATGGAATTCTCATTCAGGTCGGTAGATTCTTTGATTATAACAGCCTTCTAACTTATCTCCATGCTGCCATTAATTTTAAAAAATACACAAGTCTCCAACTACATGCCAGGCACTGTGCTACGCTCTGGAAAGAGGAAAAGGAACTGGACCTGTAATTTCATTGGTGTAGGGAACTTCAGGGTAAGGAAAATGCCTCCACCAGCGCTGGGTGACATATTCTTTACAACTCAAGAGTCTTAGAGAGTTGCCTAGAGCACTGAGAGATTAAGTAACTTCTAATTAAGTAACTTAAGTAATTAAGTTCAGAGTCACACAGCCAATGCCTTACAAGGTTCTAAAGATACAAAGTCAAAATGTCAAGGAGCTCACGGTCTCCTGTGGGAGGGGACATGACAATGAATTCAAACAGATGAAAAATATTTAAACATGAAAGATGTACATTTTAAATGCTCTTTTATCAATTCTAGGTAACTTGAGGAGAGGGAGAGACAGAGACAGAGAGAACTTACAAATGAGGAGACCAGGAAAAGCTTCAGGAAGGAGGTGGTCCCTGAGCTGAGCCTTGATGGAAGCCGGGGATTTGAAGAAGCAAAAATGAGGAGTCCTTTGGGTGCCTCCTTTCTCAGTTCATTGTTCTCTCTTTTTTTTCACAGTTAATTGTGTACTTGTTCTTTTACCATAAGAAGGTAAATTCCTTGAGGGCAGGGCAACTGTCCTATCGTATCTGCTGAATTAAACTAGGTACCTTGCACTTAGTAGGTGTTTAATAAATGTTTGCTAAATTGAATTCTAAGGTCCTTTCCAGCTCTGACATTGTGTATTCTAAGGTCAGTCAATAAATCAACAAATATTTATCTAAGGATTATTATATTCTTCTATTCTTTCCAGCTTTAACATTCTATATTCCAGCTTAGCACAGTGTCTGGCACATAGTAAGAACTTTATAAATATTACCTATTATTATTACTATTATCGCTCACAGGAAACAGACCAGAATGGTAACGGGACTGGAGACCATATCTTAGGATGGACGGCTCTGGGGAGGTCTGGCTCAAAGTCTCAGGCTCAAAAGGGACATGGCAGAGGCCAAGGATTCCAAGGGCCGTCTTGTGGGAAAGGGATTTAACATATTCTACCTGGCCCCACTTGGCAGATGAGTAGAACTGAATGGAAGGTGCAGAGAGGCAGATTTCAGCCAGAAATAAGGAAGAAGGTCTTGACAATTAAAGTGACTCCAAAGTGGGCTGAACTGCCTTGGAAGCAGGGAGCTCTGGCAGCTTGTTGGTGAATTGGAGAGAAGATTCCTGTTTAGACACGATTTGGAAAAGATGATCTCCCAAGATTCCTTTAACATGGAGACTCTCTGAGTTTCTCTCGATCCTCATTTAGAACAGTCATGCTTCACAAAGCAGGATAAACAGGGGCATGCTGGAGCTGGCTCCAATAGGCTCTTGAGATCTAATTGTTACATTTTCAGTGTGAGTATTTACATCTCACTGTGAATCAGGGCTTGATTTATTGGTTTGTTAATTGTCTGGACTTAGGAAAGTGATGGAGAAAATGTGAGTAATACAGATTAAAATTAAAAGCATGTAGCATGTACTTTTTTTTTTGGGGGGGGGAGTTTCCGTTGTTAAACATTTACCAGCACATGGCTGAGCACAGGTTTATTAACTCCTAATCCATTAAGGTTTCCACTTCACCTCCAACCTAGGTATAGACAAATAATCACTTGACTAGGAGAAAGAACTCATCTTTCCCTTCCAATATAGACACCACAGCTATAGTGTTCTGGAGGGGAGAATGGCCTTCACGTGATGATTCCAAGTAATGGGGATCTCATTCCCTCTTTAGGCAGACCATTTTTCTGTGAGATAGCTCTTTCTTTCTGTGTCTGTCTGTCAGTCTGTCTGTCTCTCTCATAGCTTATTTAGATGCTTACCTTATATTTAGACGCTTTAAGGGATCTGTGCTCCCCTTCTTTTATCAATTCCTTCAGATGATGCTGATTACAGCCCATCCATGCACTCTCGTCCTTTCTGAGTCTAATCTGGATCCTCCTATAAAAACTCCTATGACGTTGGGGTGGGTGGGCATTCCTCCAGACTTCTTGATATTACACAGATATCAATGGAGAACTTCTTTTTACTGAGCTCAAACTGGCTTCTCTTTAACACCCCATTTCATGGGTCCCAGTTCTGCTCTGGGGTAGGGGATGGGACACACAAACAGAATCACAGAATGTCAGTAAGGGAATAGATTTTAGAGGTCATGTAATCTAACCCCATTATTTTACAGATGGGAAAAATGAGGCCTAGAAGGAAGGAAAATGACTTGTCCAAGACCACATAGCATAGTAAATTTGTGGTGGAGCCAAGTCTAGTATTCAAGATTCCTGATTCCCAGCCCTATGTTTGAACCACAGAAGATTGAAGCTAGCAGGGTCCTAGGAGCTCATCTGCTCTTCTTCATCCTTCCTCCTAGCTGACAGACATGTTTCTACAGAAAAAATGCTGGATTCGGAAAATGTATTGCTTCATTGGGCAAATTCCTTCACCTCTTTGGAAGTCCATTTTATCAACTCTAAAATGAGTGGGTTAAACTAGACAATGTGTGTGGAGCTGTCCACCTCTAAATCCACGATCCCTCATTTTGGCTTGGGGCAAGGTAACAAACAAGTATTAAGTGCCTACTATGCACCGGGCACTGTGCTAAGCACTTTACAAATATTATCTATAAACTAAAAAAACGATTTTTCTTTTCTTCCTTAAATTTTTCTAAATCATATTGTCTGAGTCTCTCCTTTGATTCCAATATTCCTTACCTTGTGTTACACTTATCTCTGTACATATCATCTATCCCCTCTTCAGTAGAGTATAAAGCCTTCAGGGCAGGGACTGGGTCATTTTTTTATCTGTGTGTTCCTAGCACCTTGTACTTAGTGGGCCCTTAATAAATGGTTGTTAAATTGAATAGGAAACTGGGGTGACTTGCCCAAGGTCTCACACACACTTGGAAGCCAAGGAGCCAGGACACAAACTCCTGCTAATTCTAAGTCCAATGTTCCACTAACTAGCCCATGTTTGTCCCAGGAAGACCACTTGGGGATGTGGAGACAGTGTAGTTTGCCTACCCTTGAGTCTGTTTTCTTCTGGGCAGCTGAGGGGACTTGCAGGTTCACCCCTTTGGCCCATGGGAGGAGGCCCAGGCAGAGTCAGTGGATCCTGTTTCCAGTGAGGCTGTATCAAATTTGCTGTGTTTATCTCTGCCCGGCTGCTGGCAGGGAAGGGGCCGCCTGCTGGGCCTGAGGTTCACATGTTTAAAGCCAGACTAACTCTCTAAGGAGTGAATAATGTCTTTATTTCTCTGTGCCTTCCCCTCTTTGGGCGGGGGGGGGGGGGGGGGGGGGGGGGGAGGAGGGAGCTGTTGCAACACAGCAGAGGACTCAGCCTGGGCCTGAAGGAACACAGTCCCACCTTCGTCTGGGACGGCCCCTATTCGGCCCAAGGCCTCTGCCCTTGGTGCCAACTGGCATGGTCCTCTTGACCGGACCCCCCTCCCCCAACTCCTCCTTCATAAAAGTGAAGACAGAGAAAGTGCCTCAGTCAATGCCCAAGCCAGTCCACTCCCCCCACCCTGAGGGTAGAGAGAAGGGAAGGAACTTGTAGAAACAGAGGAAGGGGGTGGGGTTGGTGGGGGGAGACTAGTCTCACCCCGGGATGCCTCTCCATTGCCACAATCTTGGTTTCCCTCCCCTCCCCTCCTCAAGCTATCGAACCAGGAAAGCATTGGGGTGAGGGGTTGATTTACCCAGCGCTACCTCTCTTCCCAAAGAGGCCAGTGACCCAAGTTGGTGCCAGGGCTGGGAGAGGGAGAGGAAAGTTAACTGGGCATAATGTCCTCAAAGTTCCCCTGGCTTTGGAATTAACACATTGTAATTCTCTTACAAGTTTATCACAGAACACATGTATAAAACACAATAATAGCATGATTAGAAGTACATTAGTGAAGCATGAACTAAGTGAGTTCCTGGGGTGGGTGGGGGATATTGTAGTCACCATTAGAGGATCAGGAAAGGTTTTCTGGAAGAGATAGCATTTGAATAAGGCAGAATAATGATTAAACAGTCAAAGGGTGAGAATGAGGCAGGTTCAGGCATAGGGAAAAGCAAAGAAGAAGAAGAAGTAGGAACTGACAGGACTGAGAACAGTTCAATTTGCTTAGAATTTAAAGAATATATTGTAGGGAGGGGCTCAGTTATAAGTGTGTCCCTATTAGATGGTTACCTTATCCTGAGGACAAGGATCAGGACATATTCATCTATAAAAGACACTGTAGTAGAGTAAGAAAAGCTGGTGCAGAGGATAGACTGCCTGGCCTGAAGTCAGAGAGACTCATCTTTGTCAGTCCAAATCTGGCCTCAGGCACTTACTAACTGTGTCACCCTGGGTAAGTCACTTAACCCTGTTTGCCTAAGTTTCTTCATCTGTAAAATGAGCTGCAGAAGGAAATGGAAAACACTCCAGTATCTTTGCCAAGAAAACCCCAAATGGGGTCAGGAAGAGTTGGACACAAATGAAACAACTGAACAACAAAACATTACAAAATATTCAGTACCTCTTCTCCATCCCCAAACCTATTTCTCTCCTCTTTCCAGAGCACACAAGACTCATTCTCCTCTATTTCCTCCTCTTTCTTTTCTGCCCCTCCACTGCTCTTCCTTCTTTTGTTTCTCCACTTCCCCTTCTCATTCTCCTCTTCCTTCATCTCCCTTTTTATCATCTCCCCTTCCTCTTCCATCTTTTCTTCCTCTATCTTCTCCATTTTCTCCTCTTCCTTCTCTAGCTCCCTCTCTTCTTTTTTCACCTCCTTCCACTTCTTCTATCTTCACCTTATCTCCCTCCTCCTCCTCCTCCTCTTCCTCTCCTAAGCCATGGAGGATTTGGGGTGAATCAATTTAATAGTGATAATATCTCCCATTTCTACAGCACTCGTATGTGTATGAAGTACTTTCCTCAAAAAAGCCCTGTGAGATGAGTGATGAAAATGGCACCCCCATTTGACATCCAACAAGCTACCTATTTATCATGATCCCACCCAAAAGTTTCACTCCCCTCTACCCCCTCCGATGACCAAAGTTGTAACCTTTCACATAGTCCTATTGTCTCTACTGAGAGTCCAGCCAAGATGGTTTGGTGACTCTATCTCCCAAGTCCTTCACAACCGGATCAGAGGATTTAAAGCCGAAAGGGGACTTAGGGGCTATCTAATGTGATGGATCACATTCATTTTACAGGTGAGAACATAGAATCCTAGAAAGGTGAAGTGACTTGCCGTCAAACAGGGCTAATTAGCCTGGTCTCCTGACTCAAAAGCTAGCATTCTTCACAACATGCCCATGTTCTCATATCCATTCCTTCAAGCTTCAGTTTTAGCTCACCTACTCTGGAAGCTCACCCTGAAAACCCAGCCACCAGTCTTTCCCTTCTCTGATTCGCTTGAGTTTTCACTGCGTAATTAGCACAGTCTCGTGTACTATACTCTCCTGCCTCCCCAGCCAGACTGAAAGGAAGCTTCCTGAAGGCAAAGGCACACTCTCTTCCCTTTCCTGGCTGTCCCATAGCCTATAGTCAGCATGGAAAACTGGTTCCACTGAAAGAAGCCTAGGCTAAGAAGAGAAACAGGTAAAAAGATTCAGTTTATGAAAGAAACTCATTCCCATTCAGACAGGATCCTAAGCAGAACCAGATTACATTGGAAAGACTGTACCTTCTGTCTTCTAGGGTCCCCCCAAACTCCCATGATCCCATTCTCTTCCTGTTATTTCCCTCTATGCCACTTCTTCCATTTGTCTTCCATTGTCACCCAGTATTCTCTCTTGCCCTCCCCTTTTCTTCACATTGCCTTTTACATCTCCTCCTTCCCTTTTCCTGCATCTCTGCTCACTTTCTGTCCCATCTTTCTCCCCATTCCTACTCCTCCTTCTCACTCTTCCTCTCCCCAGTGCTCTCTCCCTCTTTATCCATCTCCCCTCCTATTCTCCTCTCCCCATTCTCCTCCCTTCTCTCCCTATTCCTTATTTCTTCCATCTTCCCTTCTTCCTCTTCTGTCCTCTACTTCTCTCCCTTGTCCCCCTCTCCTCTCCTCTGTCTTCACTTCTTTCTCATTTTCTATCCTCATTCCTTCTGTCACTCTCATCTTCACTCCTCCATTCCTCTCTCTCCTTCCCAACCCTCATTCCAATCCCCCTCTCCTGTTCTTTTCTCCTCTTTCCTTACTTCTCTCCCCATTTCCCTCTCCTCTTTTCCTCTATTCCTTTTCCCATCTCCCCATTCTTTTTCTCCTTCCCCCTGCCCCACATCATAGAACCTTATAGATAGAGATAATTTAGTTCCACTTACACCCGAGTAAGAATTCCCCTGTTAGTAGTCCAGCCCCCTGGAGGATAACCTCCCCTCTCCCCATTGCTCCTCCTTTTCTGTCTCCTTCTTTATTCCACCTTTCCCTAACAAAGTTGCAAAAGCAGCCAGACACAAATGTCTTCCGGGCACTCACAGTAGAGTTCCACTTGGGGACCTGAGAACATCAAATGTCAGGGCTGGAAAGAGGCCTTTGGGAGAAAGAACACAGAATTTCAGAGCTGAACAGGGAACTTAGAGACCATTTGGCCAACTCTCTTATTTTATCAGGTAAACTGAGACTCAGAGACAGAAACTTGCCCTAGTTCTCAGATCTACCCAAATGCATAAATTCCCATAAACACAGGGCTGAGCCCTAATGCTAGTCTTTAGGTCTATGGGGGCCTCTTAGCTGGAAGCCTCTCTTCTCATTCTCCTGGGGATGGGAGGGCATGAAATCACTTTAAAGATTCAGGTAAATCTGAGGGGAACATTCCATTACTACACAGAAAATAAAGAAAGACCATAGAAGTACCTTTTTGTGGGAAGTTTTGGATATGGGGCAGTTTTTTAGTTGTGGCGACTGACTTGGGTGGGATCTTTCCTGGTGAGAAAGGGATGGCTGAGATGGTCTCTGGTCTCATGTCCCCCACCCTCTGAGTGGCAGCCCCCTCCCCCCGCCTTTTCCCGAGCTGCCCCCCCACCCAAAGAGGCAGTCCTTCTCCAGCTAGCCCAGGCGGGCGCCAGTGCGGCTGGCTGGGGGAACTTGAGAGCCCAGGCAGCTGGGAACAGGTGCAACAGCTGGAACAGCTGGTGCCTGCTCTGCACATTTTGGAGAGTGTGTAACAGAGACCTCTACCGGCCAGAGAAAAGAGAGGCTGATGCTGGGCACGGGAAGGACATCTGGGGAAGTCAGGCTTAGAGTGGAAAGATTTCTAAGGTCCAGTCAGCACTACACCCACCCAACGGCTTCACGAATACATCTGGGGACTGAGGTGGGTCAGCCAGTAAAGCCAGCCCCAGGAGGCCTGGGGGAGAGGGCCAACAGTGCAGGAATTGTCTTCTCTGTCTCCTCCTCTACACTTAGGCTTCTCCAGAGCTCTTGCTTCCCATCCTCAGGTTCAGGCCACCCACTTTGTACTGCAACCTCTCTCGGTTCTATCCCTCTATGAGGTTCAGCCCACTAGTTGGCAGTCTGGTTTCCCTGTATCACCAGTCACCCCCCCCCCTGCTCCCCAATCCAATCCAATATTCCCATGGATCTGTGATCTCATCAATGTGAGTACTCCCTTTAACAGTACAAATCCACAATCATTCATCCTGTAAGACTCTTGATCATTGCCTCCTGTAAGTTAATCATAGGGTATGCTCAAAGTTTACCATTGCTTCTTGTAAGTTTACCATAGGGTACTCCCTCACATTCTTCTCATGCTGGGGGAGACATATGGACTGTCCATCCATTGTTCTTCATCACTACCTATCATTTTTTCCAGTCATACATTCCTCTGACATCCTTTGTTCAGTTTCTGCTTAATCCCCTGCTCACCCATTTTGGGCCCCTCCACTGCCCTTTGGGGATCCCCTTGGTTATATTCTGCGACTAGAAGCCCAATAACATCACAAGAATAATGCTGATGTTAAAAAATGGGATCACTTGATTTACAAAAGGAAGAAATTGAAGCCCAGAGAAGGGAAGTGGCATCTCAGGTCTCATGTCTGGTTAGTGGCAGAGCTACTGCTGGAATTTAGGTCTCCAGACTCTGAAATCTGGGTCTTGCCACTGTATCTGCCTACCGTGTGATTTGGTGCCCCACTCCAATCCAGTCCACAAATACATTTCCCCAAGTACCTCACTATTGGTTAAAAAGACAAAAGCTTTTATTTCACAGTGAGAACTAGGATTTAAATATCTGAGCTCCCTGGAGAGGGAAACCAGTGAATGACATTCATACCACAGTGTCCAGAAGGGACATGGGATCTCTGGGCAAGAAACACTAGGTTCCTTGTGGAGGTGGGGGTGGGGAGAAAAAACACCAGGGAGGAGAGCAAAGGCACAATGTCCTTGCTAAGGTGGGGAAATGAATAGAAGACACAGAATTGGGGGTGGGGGTGGGGACTTTAGGCTAGATGCTAGGAAAGCTTACCCTCACTTGAGATTGCCCTCTCCTCACAGAGCCTTTGAGAGGTCATAATGTTCACCCTCTGCCTGATAATCATAGAATCTGGGAGTTGGAAAGGGTCTCAACAGTCATCTGGTCCAATCCATACCTAAATGAGAAGTCATCTACAACATGTCAGACAAGAGGTCTCCCAATGACCACATAAAACCCTCCTGAGGCAGTTTCCTAAATGTTTCATTCTCTAGGCTAGACATCTCCTCTTCCTTCAAGGAACAGCCACCAAGATAGCCACCCAAAAATCAGTGAATCCTTTACACATTTTGAAAGGAGGGATCCATTCCTAAATGGGCCAACTGAGGTCTCCTCTCCAGGCATGTCTCCCTCCACAGGATAGAGCTTCCTTCCCTATGCTCAAAGGAAAGAGAATTCTAATAAAAAAAATGATACAGAAACATGACTCCCAACTCCCTCCTCAGTGTTAACTCATGCTCCAAACTGTCTCTCCAGCAGCATGGAGAGACTGCATCAACCTATTCAGTCAATCAACAAGGATTAAGTATTTACTTTACACTAGCCTAGTGCTGGAGATACAAAGAAAGGCAAAGAGAAGAAGGTCCCTGCCCTCAAGGAGCTCATATTCAAATACGGAAGACAACATTCATAATCTCCTACTGCCTGGTTCCCTAACGTGACCAAGTGTACAAGTTGGTAGGACCCCTGATGTGAGCAGGGGATTGGAAGTTGGATGCTGGGGTAGGGTATAGGGAGGGGGAGAAAGCAGGGAGTCACTGTTCCACGTAGGTCTAGAATCAGTACTTGAGCTGTGACTGGGGCAAGGGTTTGCCTGCGAAATGACAGAGACACTCGCCACCATCCTAACCAGGGGTTGAAAGAGAACTCAACAAAAATCTAACCTACACCCTACCTACTGAAGTATCTCCCCCTTCCCCCCAATCCTCAGAGAGCACAAAATTCTTGACCATCTATTGCTATAATATTTGAAGGTTACAGGGGACCTATACCTAAAGTATTAGTAAGTGGTTTTCCATAAGAGCTAGAGGGACCCTTGGAGAACAATCAATGCTCACAACCCTCATTTTACAGATAAGAAAACTGAGGGAAAGGACTGGGCCATGGACACTTGCAAGTTGGTTTCAGAGCCTGGGCTGGCTCCAGGTCAAAGATTTCTTTCCACTACCATTTGGTAAGAACCATGTATTAAGGGTGTTGAGGGTTTTTCATCAAGACCAATGCATAAAAATAATTCCTTGACTTCCAAAGAGGTTCTCCTCTGTGCTACCCAACTGTCTTTCCCTCCATGAGAACAGAGACCTTATCTTACCTATACTTCATGCCTCCTCTGGGCTCTGAACATAATAGGCACTTCACAGATTTATGTGGAATTGAATTGAACTGGAGGTGAATTCAATCTGTGATCTATCTTGCAACCTCACTCCATTCCTTGTACCCATGTCACAAATGGAAAGACTGATTCACTCATGGTAATTCAATCCTCCTCACTCAAGTGAACCTAAGACTATGAAGCAAGGGACACTGGTTTTAGTCCTAGTGCTCTGCTATGTGACTCAGAGGCCAAAGCTTCTCTGAGCCTCAGTTTCTCCACGAAGGGAGATAGACGGTGTTGGCATCTTGCACCATTGGCATGCTGGGACAATGTACTTTGTACAATCAGACAAAGACCAATACACTAATGTATTGTGGTTGAGATCCTAAGTCACAGGATCTTAAAGAGAAAAAGAAAAGCCTTATTTCCACAACCACCTGTCAAACGATGTCTGAAATTTTACCATTAAAGTTTCACCTATTTGAACTTTATTAGACTTATAGGCTTGGAGAACCTTATCAGATAGAATGAATGTCACAGTTAAAGGAATTTTAGAACATAGAATGTTAGAACTGGGAGGAATCTTAGGGTACAATGTTAAGGCAATAAGAGACCTTAGAATATGGAATGTTCAATTAGTTAATGTAAGAGCTAGACAGGACCTCTCATTAAACGGTTGGGGCATCCAAATAAGAGAGAGGGAGGTGGCTTGCTTAAGGTCACACAGGGGGTCTGTAGAAGAGCTAGGATTAAAACTCAGGTCTCCTGATTACTAGTCCAGGGTTCTCTCCACTATGCCGCATTGCCAGACATAGATAATGAAATTATAGTGAATGCTACAGTTGTCTGAATTGAGATGACAAGAAAGGAGGTGGCCCTAAATTATAGTATTGGAAGGCAGTCAGAGAAGGCTTCATAGGAGAGGTAAGACTTGAGCTGAGCCTTGAAGGGAGAGAAGCCTGGTGCAGCATGACTCAAGAAATCTCTTTTCTGGTTCAGATCCTGCCACTAATCTGACTAATCAGTTTAGGCAAGTTACTCTCCCAATCTCCATATGCGAAATGAGACGACTGATCCTAAAGGTTCCTTTCAGTTCTGCCACTCTAAGTGCCAGCCTTGTCACTCTTGAGTAAGCCAAGAGGAGAGGGGCATCTCATGATAGGAACATCCTGAGGAATGTAAATACCCCCTGTAAGGCCAAGCCAGGGCACTTCTCAGTGCTAGTACTCAGCTTGCCACAAGGCTTCCAGCAAAACTGCCTTGAAAATGCCTTTATGAAAGAAAGATGGACCACTGTGACCAGTCTATGACAAGATTCTATCTCTGTCTCTCTCTTCTCTTGGTCTCTGTCTGTCTGTCTGTGTCTTCTCCCAATCTCTCAGTCTCTCAGTGTCTTTCTCTCTTTCTGTCTCTCTGTTTGTCTGTCTCTCTCTGTCTCTCTGTGTCTCTCTCTGTGTCTTTCTCTCTCTCTGTATCCCTCTCTGTCTATGTCTCTGTGTGTCTCTCTGTCTCTCTTTCTCTCTCTGTCTCTCTCTGTCTCTCTCTGTCTCTCTCTCTCTCTCTCTCTCTCTCTCTCTCTCTCTCTCTCTCTCTCCTCTCCCTCTCTCCCTCCCTCCTTCCCTCTGTCTCATAGACAAGGATCTTTTAAGGAATAAAGAATACATGCCAAGAGGAAGCCCAGAGGGTTTGGAGGTGTTACCTGGACCAGCCCCCTGCCTCTAGGCCAATCACCGTAAGAGTTATAGAATCATAGATTTAGATCTGGAAGAGACCTCAAAGTTTCAACCCCACATTTTAAAGATGAGGAAACTGAGCCCTTAGGAGATTAACTGACTCGCCCAAAGTCATAGAGACATGTATTAGGTGATGGATTTGAACCCAAGTCCTCTGCAAGTCCTCTCTTTTCCACTGCACAGTTCCTTCATTTTCTAATGAAAATGTGTCTCAGTCTCCAGTTCCTTCATTTTTTCAGGCAAGAGGCCTAGAGAGGTGATATGACTCAATGATTGCCAATTACATTACATTTTAATCTCTCTCATTGAGTTTTGACAGCTCTACCAAGTAAAAGTTTTAGATGTTATCCCTGGTTTTACAGAGGCTCAGAGACGCCAAATGACTGGCCCAAAGTCATAGTGCTAAGTAAATATCCTGGGTGGGAGTCCAACCCAATCCCTCTCAACTTCAAGTCCAAAGCACTACTCCCAAAGCCACCCTGCCTCTCCAGCATGTCTGAGGTCACACAGGTAGTGTTACCCAGGTGGGCCCTGGTAGGGTCCTTAGAGAACAATAAAATTCTGGAAGCTTAAGGTGGGAAGGGACCTAGAGAAACCCTCTCCTTTTACAGACTGAGGTCCAGAGAAGTTGCCCAAGGGAGTCAGCTGCAGAGCTAACCTTAAGTGCTGTATGGAGTGGAAGCACAAAGAGAGCAAGTTCTGTCCTCTGTCCTCAGGCAGCTGACAATCTAGTGGAAGAACGTGAACTTTGTTCCTAAAAATATCAATAAGCTCCCAGTGGGGTCGGGGGTGCTGGTAAAGACTTTCATTTTTATCTTTGCATCTCCAGTGCCAAGCACTGTTCCTGGCACACAGTAGGAGCTTAATAAATGCTGGTTGACTCATACATGCTAAGCACAGTCTAAGTCTGATTGACTAGAAGGGCTAAAAAGTTTAGAAAAGGGAGAGTGCCTATCTAAGATAGGTGTTTTGGGGTTTCTGAAGTCTCAACCTGAGAGTCTCCAGCCTTCTTCCTCAAATTCTCCAGGACTGACCTCTTTCACCTGTCTCAGAAAGTCAGGAAGTCCTTCTTTAGGTCTAGCCTACGTCCTTTCTTCTCATACTCACATCTCATTGAGTTTTGGACCTTTTTTTTCCTTTTTGACCCAGGGGTTGACTGTCAGCCTTGGATGGATCTGGGGAAACTGACATCTGGCAAGTAGCACCCCTGCCTAATCCAGTTCAATTTCCCTACTAACCTAAGATTTAGAGCATTGGAAAGGATCTTAGAGGATCAAAGGATCTTTGTTATCTAAACCTCCCTCACTTTACAGGTGTGGAAACTGAGGCATAGAAAGGCAAATGGCTTGCCCATAATCATAGAAATGCTAAGTAACAGAGCCAATCCTTGAACACAGATCCTTTGACTCAACATTCTGTTCCCTTTCTATTACTAGAGACAGAGGTCTCTTTTTTCTCTTCTCCAACATAAACTCTCCTCTCCGTTGATGTCCCTAAGTACCTCCAAACTCATTTCTCAGTCTTACTTCTGTATGTGCAGAATACCCCTCTTTTGTGCTCTCTACAACAGGCATGGTTCCTGTTCTCAAGGAAGGGTCAGGCGGTGGAGAGAAAAGAAGTCTGCATTTGCAAACAGAGGATTTGAGTCAAGTATTAGCTCTGCTACTACATACCTGTGTCATATTGGGCAAGTCACTGAGCCTTATTTGCCTGTAAAATGGGTCTAATAATAACTATTATTATCTATCTCACATGATGTTGTGAGAAAAGTGTTTTGGAAACATTAACATACTAAATAAAGGGGAACTATTACCATTACTATAACTAACTTGTATCTGTCTATCAAAGCCCAGGGTCCTGTCACACTTCTTCCAGGAAGCCTTCCTTGATCAACTAAGCCTATAGTGGGCTTTCCTTTTTGCAAAATTCCTAGAGTACTTCTTTTATTCCTGTCCAGAACTTTCAGGCCATCTCCCTGCCTCTGAGTCTTGGAGTGGTCCTCCCAGTGAATGGTCTCTCCTCCATGCTGTATTCTCTCTCAACTCTTTCTCTTCTCTCTCTCTCTCTCTCTCTCTCTCTCCTCATTTTTCTCTTCCTTTGTAGCTGTCTCCTCTTTCTTCTCTGTCTCTGTCTCTCTCACCCCCCCCACTCCTGTCCACATTTAGATCCCCCTTGTCCTCCCAACCCCAGATGACAGAACAGAGGTCAGAGAATGAGCTCTGGTGTCTTTTCATCCATCCCTTGTCCTTGAAAGTATCTGGGGCCGACGGGTCTCCCCCCCCCAGCCCAGTGTACTCTCCCAGCCCCCAAACCTCTTCTCTTCATGCCATGCCCCCCCCACCCCTCTACTCACGGGTCCGGGGATGAGTGTCCGAGGGAAACCAGAGAAGGACAAATCCCAGCAAGGAAGAGAGGACTCTGACTTCAGGAACCATTCTTCCACCTCTAGACCCTAGGCAGAGTTGAAAAAGGAGGAAAGAGCAATAGCTGGCCAGGAACACGAGGAGGTGAGGAGAGAGCGAGAGCGAGAGCAAGAGAGAGAGAGAGAGAGAGCGAGAGAGAGAGCGAGAGCGAGAGAGAGAGCGAGAGCGAGAGCGAGAGCGAGAGAGAGAGAGAGAGAGAGAGAGAGAGAGAGAGAGAGAGAGAGAGAGAGAAACAGACTTAGAGGATCTCCGAGGACCCTTCTAGTTTTCAAGTTCTGTGATACAGAAAGGAGGGAGACCGAAGAAAAAGACGGGGGCGATCTAAGAAGCGTGGGAGAGGAGTAAAGGGGATAGATAAAAGAAAAAGCAAGAAATATGCAGCGAAGGAGAGATGGTGAAAAGAGGAGAGGGAGAGAGAGAAAAAAGGGACACGAGAGAGGGAGAAAGAAAGGAGAGAGACTTTAAGTCGATCTCTCAGGTCCGTCCTAGCTCGGAAGAATGAGACTTAGATGATCTCTGAGGTCCCTTTTAGCTTAGAGCCAGGGGTAGAGAGTGACAGGGGAGACGGGGGGAGGGGGCAAGGGGGACCTCTCGGAGGAAGAGATGGAAGGATAAGGGGAGAGATGGAGGGAAGGAGAGATGGGGAGAGGAGGGAAGAGAGAAGGCGGAGGAGAGAGAGAGCGAAAGAAAGGGAGAGGGGGCACAGAGACAGAGGAGAGAGAGAGGAGGAGACTGTCCTAGGCAGGGGAGCTCTTGGCAAGTCGGGCAAAGCTGCGGTAGCAGCGGCGGCGGCGGCGGCGGCGGTGGTGGCTGCAGCGGGAGCTCGGAGCGCGCACGGAGTCCGCCTGCCAAGGGCGGCCGGCGCGGGGCTCGGCCTCATTTGTACCTTGCGGCGGGGAGCTCCCTCCCGGCCGCCTGGCGCGATCTCAGCTCAGGCGCCTCCTTCAGGGAAAGCAAAGAAACTCTGGGGACTGGTCGCCCGCAAACCCGGCCCCCTGGGCGTGTGTGTGTGTGTGTGCGTGTGCGTGTGCGTGTGTGTGTGTGTGTGTGTGTGTGTGTGTGAGAGAGAGAGAGAGAGAGAGAGAGAGAGAGAGAGAGAGAGAGAGAGAATGTATGAGTGCGTGCGTGTGTGAGTGTGTATGAGAGTGTGTGTGTGTGTGTGTGTGTGTGTGTGTGTGTGTGTGTGTGTGTGTGTGTGTGTGTGGTGACAGTGGGGCGCCCCAGCCCCACCGAGGCTAACCCTTTCCTACCCACACTCGGATGAGAAGGGAGTAAGGAAGGACCTCGAAGGAACTGACCCATAATGAAGAAAGAGTGGTGACCCCCAGTTAGACCACGAGTAGAATTTCCCAGTGGGGAAGATTAGGGGGATGTCCTCGGGGCACGGCTGATGGGTTGGTTAGTTTTGCTGAAATAAAAGGTCTTTCTTTCGAGCTTTCTTTCTTTCCTTTCTCCCTTTATCTCTCTCCTTCTCTTTTTCCCTTCCTTCTTTGCTCTCTCATTTTCTTTCTCTTTCCTTTTCTCTTTCTTTCTCTTTTTCCCTTTCCCTCTTTCTTTGCTTCCTTTCTCTCGAATCTTTTCCTCTCTCTTTTTCTTTCTTTCTCATTTCTTCCTTCCCTCTCTTTCTCTCTCTTTCACTATTTCCTTTCTTTTTCTCATTCTCCCTTCTTTTGATTTTCTTCTTTCTCCTCTCTCCCCCTTTTCTTTTTTTCTTTCTCTCCCCCTTTCTTCCTTTCTTTTTTCCTTCCTTTCTCTCACTCTTTCTCTTTTCTTTCTTTCTCCTTCCTTTTTTCTCTTTCCTTTCTTTTTCTCCCCTTCTCCTTGTCTCTTGTTTCCTCTTTTTCTAATTTGTCTCTCTATATATTATGTATAATATATATATACATATCTGTATTGTGTGTATATATATGTATATATATATGAATTGTACATATTAGACAATAGCAGAAAATACACAGGGTAATTAGCTCTCCTATTCACATCTCTTTTTAAATCATTATTACAAAGGATCACTAGCTGTGTAGGAGAGAAGGAGGAGAGGTATCTGGGACTGGGGAATCCACTTGAAGCAAGAAGAGGGAAGATTTCTGGCTAGAGGACAATGCTGGCTGCTCTAACTGGGAGGAAAGGGGTAGTCTACACAATGAGTTATCCTTGTTTTTAAGCTTTGGGTGTCTAGGAAGCTAACAAGAGAGAAAATGAGGACATTAGGCAAGTCACTCTCTGGGTCTATGTTTCTTTCTCTGTAAAAACAGTGTCATAGATTGAGAACTAAAAGGGATCTTAGGAGCAATCTAATTCAACAACCTTATTTGACAGATGGGAAAACTAAAGCCCAGAGGCAAAATAACTTGTGGAAAGTCATACCTATACTAAGTACCAGGTCCTTTTAGTCTACATCCAGTGCTCTAATCTAACTCACATTTCTATGGTATTTTAAAATTTGCTTTCCTCATAAGAAGTTTATGAGGCAGGTAGTGTGAGTATTGTTATTCTTAGTTTACAGATGAGGAAAGTGAGTCACATGATGATAAAATAGATTGTCTATGATAATAGAAAATTAATAAGTCTTGGAGTGAGGGATAGACTCCAAGTGTCCCAACTCTAAGACCAAAGCTCTTTAAAAAACAAAACAAAGCAAAATGCCTTGGAAGGATAAAGGAGTGGACTATGTGGTCTCTAAGGTCTCTCTTTATATTGACAATTTCTGTTCTTTATTCTAAGGTCCCTTCCAGCTCTGACATTCTGAGTTCTGTTTCTATGGTCTTGTTGAGCCAGGGAAATTAGAGACCTATGCTAAGGTCTCTAAAGCAAAGACCTATGCTGAAGGAATTTCATCAGAAGGGCCTATCATATTCAAAAAAGGACCCACCTCAAGGGCACAGAAAGGATTGCTGCCCCCACCAACTACTTTTCTCAACCTTCCTAACTCTCTGAAGTGAAACATTTAGAGGGACTATTTCCTTTACCCCAGTGAAAATGCAAATCATCCCATTCAATTTAATTCAACAAATATTTATTAGAAATCTACTAAAGAAAGGCACCTGGTGAAAGAGGGCCAGATTTGGAGTTTGGAGAACTGGGTTCAAATTCAGCTTTGGACACTTTCTATCTATAAGTGAAATGTGAGTTGAGAGGCAGTGTAGTGTAGTGTATAGAGTGCTGGCTTGAATTGAAAACTTGGATGGAAAACCTGGTTCTTATTTTGGCTCTGGCATTAGCTAGCTATGTAACCATGGGCTTGAATTTAACTTGGAGCCTCAGTTTTCCCATCTATAAAATAGGGGAAATGATTTCTATAGAGTGCCAATATGGCACAGCCACAGAGTCAGAAAGTCCTGGATTTAAGTCCCACATATGACACATACTGGCTATACATCCCTGGAAAAGTCACTTAATCTCTTAGTGTCTTACAGGCAACTCTGTAAGACTATAAAATTCAGAGCATAGGAGAATTTATTCTTTGGAAGTTTCAAGGCTCAACTGAGCTAAGGTATGGGAAGCCTTTTGCGAACCTAACGGTATTCTATAAATGCCAGATTGTAAGTTTGGGATTATTATTCATATCCTCACATGTATTCTACACAGAGAATCTGCCCAATGGGCTTCTTTTCAGCCCTTTCATGTTTCATGGATACTGGTGAAACATCTATTAGTTGTGCATTGCTCTCCTCACATTACCAACCTCCTTCTTTTGGCAGTCTTCCATAGATGATAGATTTAGAGCTGGAAGAGACCTTAGACATCATCAGGCCCAATCTCTTCATTTTACACATAAAGAAATTGAAGATCAAAGTGGTGAAGTGATTTGTTTAGGGTCACACATACATATAGCTCATATGTACCTGAGTTATAATTTGAACTCAAGTCTTCAAGATTCCAGGTTCAGCATTCTATCCAATGTTCCACATTGTTTCTTATTAGGTATGCAATATAGATGAACAAATTGGTCCTGGGTAAAAGTTAAGTTGACCAAATATGTCTTTGGCATATTTCATTCCTTTTTCTGTGCTTCTTCTTCCCTCTCATCACCCAACTCCAGGCTTGTAATGTCTTCTATCAGTCAATGGTCAATAAATATTCAATGTCCTTGAGATGTCCAGTGACCCACCCCCAAAATACATTCACAAGTATACACTGTATAGAATCAGCCCACTATCCCAAGGTAGACCTCTTTCTTTGACTCTTTCCTTCTCGGCTTGTCCATCATAACTTACTTGTCCTATGTGTTATTCCTTCAGAGCCTAATTGGATGAGTAAGGGATCAGAGAAACTTACATTAATGCCTAAAACTTTTATGATATCTGTGCAATATCAAAAGACCCAGAAGAGATTCTGTAGTATTTGGGTAGAGGTCCTTCTTTATGGAGGACTTCTGGAAAGAAATGCGCGAGAAAGCATGAGTAGGTCATAGTCATGTTATTAATTGTGTTTTTCATGCTATATTTTGTTGGCAAAAATCATCACTGGTAATTCTATATCCATGAAGAACCTCTCCATTGACCTGTACGTCACCTGAAAATATGCTTCTTCAAAGTCTATGATATTCCCATTGCCCAAAGTCATATGGCACCATTGGAAGAATGCTGGTATTAGAAAGATGGCCTTTTGTAGTCAGGAACAGCATGGAACCATTGAAAAAGCTATGTAGTTTCTCAAATCCAATACAACTCATTTCCTTTCTCCTGTTCAACTCTGAGCCAAGTTCATTCTGTAATACTGGCCCGTGTGTGTGTGTGTGTGTGTGTGTGTGTGTGTGTGTGTGTGTGTGTGTTTGCACCAGTAGACTAACTCAGTGGGCTGCCTATCTAAATATATTTAATTTTCAAACACTCAAATGGATCTATGCTCCCATGAAGTTGGATATCCCCTTTAATAATGATGATTGTGACCTATATATACCCACCCATTATGTGTGACTTTTGTTCTTGATAGGGTCTACCCAAAGTGCTGGAGGCCATTCTCAGTTTTTCTTGAAATTGTGAGGACACCAATGAAGTACTTGGATTGTCTATCTGTCATGGCTTGTGCTTACCATATGACCAGCCCCTTTGCTATCTTCTTTTTTTATAATACATTTTTCTGATAACATCCTTTGCTCCTGTTCTTCTTTGGAGTTACTCATTGGTATGTGTTGCAATCTAGCTAATATTCTGTGTTCCTCTCCATTTCCCTTGGTGTAATACTCATTTTTAGTCCATCAGAGATTATTGTATTCTTTATCTCCTTCCACACATGCAATCCTACCCATACCTTCTCATTCCTGTGTCACATAAATCCACCATAGTGCGGCTTTTTAAGATGTGGAAGACCTAGAACTTTTTATATTGTACAGATGCTAGAGTAGCACTTGGTCTCTGTATCTGTGATCTTTTACTTTCATGATAGGTCCACCATCTTTTTTGGTTATACATATCCTTAATGATTGTTTTTAATATTGCAATTTGCATTGTATTTATTTGTATCCATATCTTATCCCATTTATTATTAGATTAAAAGTTGCTTGAGAGTGCAGTATTATTTTTCATCTTTGTATCACCCTCAATATTATTAACTGTTTCCCTAACATGCCTCACACCTTCTAGCCTCAGGGTTCTTTGTTCTTTCTACTTCCTTTGCCTGGAATGTCTTGCCTTTCATTTCCACATGTCAGCATTCCAACAGTTTCAAAGGCCAGGTATAATGTCTCCTTTTCCTAGAGGCCTTCTCTTGTGCCCATAGCTGGATGTCTTTCCCTCCTTAAAGACATGATTAATAGATTTATGCCCCTCCAGTCTAGCACCTAATAAAGTGCCCTGAACATAGTAGGTACTTAATAATCAATTCTTTAAAACCCATCTTAAAAACCATCTCTTCCATGATGCTTTTTCCAATTCCCCCAATCAAAAATCTCAAAAATCTTCTCCCTCAGTCCACACATAGCACTTTGGTGACATCTCTCTAATTCACTAAAATGTATTATTTCATATTATGGCTATTTCTTTGGTCATCAGCCCCTATAAGACTATCAGTTGAATGAGAGCAAGAACTGTATTTTATCTAAATTTTATATTTTCCCCAGAACCAAGCACAGTGCATCTATACCCCCTCACAGAGAAGATACTTATGATCATAGATTTAGAGCTGGAAGGTACTCTAGTCCAATTTCCTCATTTTACAAGTAAGGAAACTGAGATCCAGAAAGGTTATATATCTTGACCAAGGAGGGTCTTGAAGGTAACAAATGGCAGAACCAGCATTCAAACTTAGATCCTCTGACTCCAAATATGCTTTTTAGAAAAATGTTCCTTGAATGGAGTTGTTTTGAATTAAGTAATACACAATTTTCTGTTTGGCATTGAAATGTGTTTTAGTATTTCTGTTCCAACTCGAGCATGTCTGATGTCTGAGGATTTATGATACTTACAACCAAATAATAAAGACACTTTGCCTAGGGCTAGAGTTGAAAGGCAATCCAATGTCTCCCTCCTGATCCAAACATTTCTCCTTTCCTAGTTCATGTTGAGAGATAGAATCTTACCTTGGAAATTGTTGTAAACCAGCAATTTATGATCCTTTGGACTAGTGGAAAGATCCCGTGGTTAAATGTTGGAGGGGCTATTGTAAGATAGGCACATTCACACATTGTTAACAAAGCTATGCATTGATTCAACTTTTCTGCAAAACAATTTGGAATGATACTAGAAAAGTCACTAAATTATATATGCCCCTTTGACTTGGAGATATTACTACTAGGCACCATAGAGGTCAAGGCAAGAGGGAAAAGTGCCATATATACAAAAACAGTTATAGTAATAACACTTTTGTGGTAGCAGAGAACTGGAAGCTATGGGTGCACTGGGACTTTAGTATTACTGAACAAACTATGGCATGGAATCATCACCATAGGAAAGGATGGAAATGAAGAATTAAGAGAAACTTGGAAAGATTTGTTTGAACTGATATAGAGAAAGTAGAACCAGCATAACCATTTACTCAATGACCATAATAATATAAAAGAAAACAATAGTGAAAGACTTCAGAATCTGATGAAAGCAACAACCAGTCACGACTTCAGAGGGCTAATAGAGAAGGATAATTCTATCTTCTTGGCAGAGAAGGGTGAACTAAAGGTAGAGGATGAGGCATCCATTTTCACACAAGGTCATTGGGTTAATTTGTTTTGCTTGACTGCATTTCTTTGTTATAAAGGGGAGTTCTTTTAAGGGTGGGGGGATGGGAAGTGATAGTGATATTTTTAGAAGTAGGAAAAAAAATAAAGATCATTGGATGGAGAATAAGGAGACCTGGAATCCTCAACTCTATACTGAGCATCTACTATGTGCTTGCTTATCCTGGGTTAAACACTGTAGGGGATGCAAAGAAATATAATAATCCCTTATAGCTATGTAATGCATTACAGTGTACAAAGCACTTTTTTCATCACATCCTTATCTCTCTGTCCCAAAGCCCATTGGTGTGGGACTTTCTCCTCATTTGGTGGGGACGAATGCCCTGCCCTGTGTGAGGAGCAGGGCAGAACTGATGAGGAACTCCAGCCTTCATCAGTCCTCTCTGGGCTTCATGTCTTCTTCAGGACTCTTCAAGCTTTGAATCACTTTGGGCACTTCTGACTTCTACCTTCAAGAGGGAAGATAGAAGAGGCCAATTAAACTTCAGGTTGCTGGAGGAAAAGACTCCCAGAAGACATGAGAAGAGTGGGCAGTCTCCTTCATGTCCATATCCCCAGCTTGCTACAGGAGAGACTTTGGGGAATTTCCCCTCGGGTGAGATCAAGGATTCTCTTGGTTGACCTGAGTTACCTCTATCCCAATGGGAGAGTTCTTTCATTCTGTATTGTCTGGAATATATTCTCCTATGTATACCCTCTCTGATTTCTGTTTTGCTATGATGTGGATAAATGAGTTCTCTTGGCTAAGTGCTATGTGTGTTCATTGTGGAACTCGTATTTGCTAGGAAAGACAAGCTTTGGATAGAAAGCTTGGGATCCTGCTTCCTCCCAATAATGACACAGGAATCAGAAGTCAGATTGAACCTGATCATATCCCCTAGACTAACAACATTTAAGGGAGCACATAGATATAATCCTAGTTTGGTATCCCATTTCTGAGGAAAGCAGAGCAGCCTCCAGCTCCAACCTCCAGCTTTCCTTTCTTCCCTGGTGACTCATGTATACCATGGGAAGATGTATAGTCTTCTGGGAAATGTAATTTAGAGCATATAGGATTTATAGAGGCTTGTTACATTGAGTTGAATTTCCACCTCACAATTTTCACCAAACATAATGTCTTAGGACCAGACAGAGCTATGCTGCATGTTTCCTGTTTGAGCTATGGGAGATCTGGAAGCTAGATATCTAACAAGGAACAACGTAACTTTTGGAGTCCAGGGACCTGGATTTGAATCTTGACTCTGCCACTTTTATCTTGTGTAACTTTAGACAAGTCACAAACTCTCAGGGCTTCAGTTTACTCATCTTTATCATGAAGAGACCAGATGATCTCTGAGGGTTTTTCCCCAGTTCCAAATCTCATTATAAGAGAACCAACCCACTGTAGGACCTAGAACCAGTGATCCAGGACAGAGTTATAAAGATGTCACCACTACTACCTCCTCTCACTTCATCCCACTCAGGCCCCTGGCTTTCTTTTTGGCTGGTGTCCCAGGTTTTAGAATCATAAAATGTTAGAGCTGGAAGGGCTGTTGGACTATAGACCGTCAGAGAACATAGCAAGTCAGAGCGATCAGGGAGTTCAGAGAACAAAATGTTAGACTACAGACTATAGAATTTAGATCTGGAAGGGGCTTAGAGATTCCCCTAATCCATCACTCTCATTTAGGAGGAATTTGATGCTCAGAGAAGGGGAGATGAGTTGCCTATGGTTATATAATTAGTTAGCAGCTGTCAGAAAGAGAACCTAGATCTCCTGGTTTTCAGAATCTACTTTTCCCTATCCTGACTCTCAATTTGAAAAGGTGCCCCCTTCAGGTAGCAACCTGACCACACCTGGAGGCAGGCTTAGCCAGGTAGGAAAGGTTTGGGGATGTCTGAAAGCATTTCACTGGCAGTTGAGGGTATGTGGAGGGGAAGAAGGTGGGGAAGCAGACTAGATGGAAGTGCTGGGGAGGTGGAAAAGAAAACCACCGATGGAATGAGAGAGATTTGGTTCAACAGAGACACCTGCTGGTTCCAGAAGATACAGCTGTTTCTCATTTCAGGTTCTTCAGAAGAGTTATCTATTTTCCCTCTAATATCATATTTTGAGACATATATGCTGACCTTTTAAGGTTAAATTTTAAAAAAATCATCCCAGAATACAAGCAGTTGAAAACATACTCCTGGAATGTATTATCCCTTCCCCTGGCCCCCACTACTTATTACCTACCCAAAGGTTATTATCATGCCTTTAAATCCCAATTCCAGTCCCACCTTTCCCATGAAACCTCCATGACCAGGCCATCCCACAATGATGTCTCTTTTCTGGAATCCCTGCATCACTTATTTTCTGTTCATAATCAATTGTATGAAAGTACTGGATACCTGCTTCATAGTAACTATATAATTTGGCTGCACTATGGGTAAAGAAAGTCCTGGAGGAATTTTCTGTGTAACGGAAAGAGAACTAGATGTGGAGTCAGGATTTGGGTTCAAACCCCAGCTCTGCTCCTTCCTGGTTGTGTATCTTTGAGCAAGCCAACTTACTTCTCTGGGGCTTTTCTTTCCTTCTCTGTGGTTCTCTTCTAACTCTGTAATACTAAATTGAACCAACAGTTTCAGGTCCATGATATGGCAGTTAAAATGCAGCCTGGTGTAGTGTGCTGTCCTTAAAGTCAGAAAGATCCAGGTTCAAATCAACCCCAAATATTTGCTTGCTATGTGATCCTAGGAAGCCACCTAATCTTTTTGTGCCTCTGGCAACTCCCAAACACAAGGGTTCTCAACCTAAGATTTATTTTAAAAAATTAATTGATAATTATATTTTAGTATAATTGGTTTCCTTTATAATCCTATGCATTTTATTGTATGTATTTAAAAACATGATTCTGAGAAGGGGTCCATAGACTTCCCCAGACTGACTGCCAAAGGGGTCCATGACACAAAAAAGGTTAGGAACTCTTGATCCAGGGCTTATCTACTAAATTACACCTGGTTGCCATGGTTGTATTGATGGAGGGAGTTCCCATACCAGGAGATCCAGTCAAAGTCATATCTCCCTATTTGAATAAAATGAGAAACAAAAAGCTTCATCTTCTCCCAGACCCGGGAAACAGATTCGATCAGCTATTTAAATAGATCTAATTTTAAAACCATGTAGAGGGGCTGGTAGAAGAAGCCAAGTTTACATTAGCTGATAGTATGTGACCCTTTGCTTTTCTCTGAGGGTCTTTTGGGGGCATGCAGTTGGCATGCTGAGTTATGGCAGAACCATGGTGGGATCAGGAGTGGGAAAGTCTAAACAGTTTCCATCTGCCCCCTGGTGGCAGTACATCCCCATCACAGTCCCAGGAGAAAGCCCAAGATGAGCCTGGATGTTTGGAGCTTACACCGTTGTTGGTCCTTCTTCTCCAAGAGGACCAATGACATCAGAGGGGTGAAGTGTTGACTTGCAAGTGAATTGGATTTAAGTGAGGCATTGCTGTGCAAAGTCATCAACCTCACTCTCTCCTTCAGAGTCACTGGTGTCCAGCGGCAAGACAGGTCAGGATGACTGGCAAAGGCCCTGGATGCAGTGGGAGACCTTGGCCTTTTTAAGCTAAGGTGTTTCTCAAGTCTTAGCTTATGTGAGGCAGTAGGGGTGGGGGGCATGGCTCAGGGCCTTCAGAAAACAAAAAACAATGGAAGTCTGAGCTTTTAGAAACCAACAAGGTCCTAGTAGATAGGCCTGGATGAGTCACTGTATTTGTGACAAAGGAGGGCTTCTACTAAGAGAGGGGGCTGTAAAGTTAGTCTGTGTTTTTGTTCTCTATATATTAGAATTGGTTTGTTGATGATTACTAGGTTCACAATTTAAAAAATTTTTAAAGAGCCTGGGTGGGGTAATGGAGAGCTATCTCTGAATCCTGAATTAGGAAATGTGGGTTTAAAGCCCCATGTAGGCACCTAGCAACTGTTAGCTAAGGTAAATCATAAACCATTGCTTTGGAGACGACACTTTAGAGATCATGCCATCTAATGCCTTCATTTTGCAAAGGATGAAACTGAGGCCCAGAGACCAGTCATGACTTGCCAGAGTCACACAGCTAGTCAGTGGCGGAGCAGCAGGGCTTTGGACCCAACTCCCCTGATTCCAGATTAAATGCCTTTTGAAACATACTGCATTATTACTTCCCTTTACCTCTCTGAGAGTCAGCTTCCTCATGTGTGGAATGATGCTAATAACTCACAGGCTAGCAACCTCACAGGGCTGTTGTGATAAAAGCATTTTGTAAACATTAAAGTGTTGTATAGATTAGATGTATTAGTGGCGTTATCATCCCAGGGAGAGAGGGAGCACGGCAGAGCAGTTAAAGGGATGGTCTCGACGTCAGGAAGACTTAGTTTTAAGCCCTGCTACTGGCTGGGTGACTTTGGGCAAGTCTTATACTCAAATTAATTTAACTGTCTAAAGTATCATTTTTCAGTTTCTCCCTCTAAGTCAGGGGTTCTTAACCCTTTTGGTGTCATGGATCCCTTTGGCAGTCTGGGGAAGGCCATGAACTCTTTCTCAGAATAGTTTTTAAGTGTATTTTCTTCCTCTCCCTTTTGAAGAAGGGCCCAGACCAGCCTTTCTTCATTCTCTGGACTTCACCAACATACCTTTCCCCCACGGCTCTCCACATACCCTTTTTACCTCTCTCTGGACATGCAAATCATCTTCACTCATAGAAGGGCAGAGATTCTTCCTACTTGAAGTATTTGTATCCCTAATGATTAGGACAGTGCCTGGTATATAGCAAGGGCTTAATAAATGTTTGTTGATTTGATTAAACACAATTCTTCTTTTGTCCATTCTGTCTCATTCACTTTTTCCCTTATGCTGTAGTAATTCATTTGAGCACCGTTCTTCTGCTTTTTTTTCACTTTGCACCATTTATGAAGACCATTCTAGATTTCTTTGTATTTCTCACACTTCACTGCAGTACTCTCACATCTATCTTACAATTACATCTCTCTGTCTCTGTCTCTCTCTTGCTCTCATCTTTCCTTCTCTTTATTTCCCTCCCTGTCTGTCTCTTCCCACTCCCACTCTTTCTCTCTTCTTCCCATTCCCACCCTTTCCTCAATGATACTGTGAGCTCCTTGAGAAGAGGATTGTTTTTTGCTTTTCTTTGTATACCCAGCTCTTAGCTCAGTATCTAGCCCACAGCAGGTACTTAAATTCTAGCTGATTGACTAAGGAGAGCCTGATTCATCTGCTTTAAAATAAATTTGTTAAGATCTGTCATGTATATGGATTCACAGAATTTCAGAATCAGAAGGGACTTAAACAGCTACTTCCTCTAATTCACAGCTGATCCATTCTATGGCAACTGAAAAAGGGTCATTCAGTCTCTGCCTGAAGACCTCTCACCAACTAACCCCCTTCAAAGGCAGCCGATTCACAATCTGAATACTTCCTTTCCCTCTCTGCCTCTGTTTCCTTATATGTAAAACGAGGGGGGTTGAAAGAGAATTCTGAAGCTCCCTTCCATGTCTCATAGCCTATCTCTAAGCATTCTTATGCAGCACCCCTCTCAGTTTGCCCACTTCCCCCTCTGCTTCATGGACTTTGGCTGCCTGATAGGGTAGTGAGAGAACCACAAGAAGTGAGGAGATGAGGAGTCCCAGGGGATGCTGGGAAATGTTTAACCAATGTTAATTGGCTCTCTGAAAAGGCAGGACATACTTTTAAGTTTAATCTGCACCATTAACATTTTCTCATCACTTTTACTAGTTTAGATTCTAGACAACCAACAAAACAAAAAAAATAAGCCCTGATTTGTAATATTTGCTGATTTCTGAGCACTAAAAATATAACAAATGGCTCTAATGGCTCAGGACTGTTCTGGCTCCAGAGCTTCCCCAGGTACAGCAAGAGGTAGATGTTTTGGACAGGAGATGTAACATACCTTGCAGACATCAAAGATGGGACTAGAAGGTTTCCAGGTGAAGGAATTCTTGCCAGGGGACTAAGGCTGAGTCGCCTTCCTCTGCCCCATAAAAGTCTGTCAGACAAGTTATGAAGCAATGACAAGACACCCAGGGGAAATCACCTGCTCTGAGAACTTCAGATCCCAAGCTTGTGCTAGGCAGTATTGTAGGAAGACAAGGTACTTGTCTTCACTTAAGTCTTCACTTAATAACCAACCCTGCTGGATACTGAAACTTGGATAGGTACTATGAGCTATGTTGTATACTCTACGCATAGGATAGCAGTATAGGGGACAGCTAGGTGGCACGATGGATTAGAATGCCAGGCCTGAAGTCAGGAAGACTTGAATTCAAATCCAGCCTCAGACACTTACTACCTGTGTGACCCTGGACAAGTAATTTAACTTCTGTCTGCCTCATTTCTCTCGCCTGTAAAATAAGGAAAATAATAGCATCAACTTTCCAGGTTATTATGGGGATCAAATGAGACAATAACTGTAAGGTGCTTAGCACAATGCATGGCACACAGTAGGTGCTATATAAGATATTATTAATGTAATTATTATTATTACACATTTACTTGCCCTCAGAAGTAGCTCTGTGAGGGACTTAGCAAATTAAACTTTGTCTCCTCAATGTAGTTTCTTTGCATATTTCATCCTCTAGTACTTCTCATCAGCCTTTGTTACTGCTGATCACGTTAGATTTTGGATATTCTCATGTCTACAACTTTTTGTGACACTGCTCTCTCCTGATTCTTCTCTTACCTATCTGGTCAATCCTTTTCAGTGGTCTATTCTGGATATTTGTCTGGGTCATGACCACATGACCATGGGTGTCTGTCCTGGGACCTCTTTCTCTTTTCTCTCTCTATTATCTCACCTAGTGATTTTGTCAACTACCAGGAATTCAATTCTCATCTCTATGCTGATGATTCTCAAATTGACTTGTGCAACCCTAACCCCCCCTCCTTAACTCCAATATCACATCACCAACTGCCTTTTGGAGATCTTGAATTCAGCATGTTAGAAATAAAACTCATTATCTTTCCTACCAAATCTTCCTCTCTTCTGAAATTTCCTATTACTCTCAAGGGAACTGACTTCTGGGTCATAACTAGATTGCAGACTAGACATTTTCTTTGATTCCCATGACATCTCGAAGTTCTCTAAAACATAAATTATGCACCAAAGATAAAGTAACCTCAGCTGTTTCCATGATCTAAGACACTTAGAATCCAAAAGAAGGTTAAAAAAAACCCCTCAAAACTCATGAGCTGATGCTCACTGACCCTAAGCTCACTCAGCACCCCTCTCCTACCTCCCACACTACTGATATTGAGGTTGAACTAGGAGACTCAATGACATGACACAAACTGATATCAAAACCCACCCCTGTTCTCGTTATGGCACTCTTTCCAGTGCCATAGAAATGCTAGTTCCTGGGTGTGGAAGTTTGCTTAGACCTCGACACACAAGTCGGGCACAGCCCTTCAGGAGCAAAAAGCCTGCTGAGAGGTATAACCACTGAAGAACAGAGGTAGTGGGACAAGACAACATGCACGTAGGGAGCTGTGTAGCGCTCCATCAAGCTGGAGGGAAAGGAGCATAGCTCAGAGCCAGTTCTCATCATCCAAAAGTCAACTGGGGCAGAGACATAGGTTTATGAACCAAGAATTGCCCAGTGTGGGAGGAGGCTGAGATGCTTTGATATCCAGTCCCCAAGGAGACCACAACCAGAGAGGAATGAGTTGGGAAGTGAATAACAAGGAAAATAAATTGTGGGAGGTGGGGACTTGAAAGTACCAAAGATTTCAGGAAGAAGAATATCAAAGACCTTGAACATAAACAGAGAAATCAACAGGAAAAACTGTAACAACAGCTAGTAAACAAGTTTAGACCTCTATAAATAAATACTGCAAAATGAAGGGAAATGATCCAATATTTGATGAATCTTATGGAATTTGAGAACTACAATACACTATTCCTGAGTGGTTTAAAAAATAAATGAGAATTATGAGAGCAGAATTTATATCCTGCATAGCAAAAATAATGAGCAGAATAGAAAAACTTGAAACTGCAGTGTAAGCCTCACCAAAGAAATAAAAGAGAGAACAATAGATTGGGAATGCAAATATACAAAAATGAAAAAAAACAAGCTGGAAAAAGATAAGCAAAAACCAAGAATATTAAAAGAAAATATGCTTACAATATAAGTGAAACATATGAATCTTGAAGATAGGATGTGTACATACAACCGAAGGATCATAGGTCTACCAGAAAAACACAACAGGACAAAAATTCTTAACACCATAATAAAGGAAATAATAGAAGAGAAGTGCTCAGAACTTCTGAACATAGAAAATGAAATTCTAATTGAAAGAATTCACAGAACATCTCCAGAAGAAAAAAAAATCCCAAGGCTGCAAACTCCCAAACACATAGTAGTTAAATTTAACAATTTAATTCAGAAACAAGTTCTACAAGCCATAAAGAGAAAGACTTTCAAATACATTGGAAAGGAAATTTGAGTAACAGAAGACTATTACACATCCACTAAAAATGGAGAAGGGAATGAAATATAATTATCCCTTCTACTTCATGGGGGTTAGGTGCCCCCCTTGCCCCTGAGACCTGGAAAATCCATGTAAAATTTTTTGGCCCTCTCTTCATACCACAGAAGAAATTCGAATTTTTTCTCTTCCTCTTATGGTGTGTTTACAGAACCTTGTTGTAAAATCTGGGTTAAGTATTTGGTTATAGGCTCTGTGCCATCTGCTGGTCTTCACATGTTGTCTGTGGCTTCTGCAAAACTCCCCCAAAATTTCTATTTAATTTCTCATGATAACCCACATATCAAAAAACCTACAATGGGGAAAGTCGTGATGTGGAAGGGATAACTGTAAAGTCTGAAGAGCATTGAAGCTCAGGATGAAGCCCAGGGTGATCTATCCTACAAATCTGAGCTTAATCATACAAGACAAAAGATAAATGTTCGATAATAAAGGAGAGCTTGAAACGTTTTAAGAAAAGAAATCAGAACTGAAGAGATTACTTGCTTCTTGAACACCCTGAGCAACAGAAATGCAGGAGCAAATAAATGCAGATAGCAACAGCAACAGAATAACAACAGAAAGATGAGTAAGAGACCTCTCCCTAAATGTACACAAGGAGACAGGGGTGAAAGCAGAAATCTGGTAGAAGTAACAATGAAGAGGCATACAAGGTTAGATTATGGATAGAACCTGGAAATATCCTGCTTATAGGTGAAAGCTTCTTTTGTGAGACTACATTATAACATGGAAGGGTACATGAAAGGGGTAGAAAAGAGCAGGAGAATAGAAAGATGTGAATGATGCACTGGGGTCATATTAACGGCTAGCAACTAGGGGAAAATAATCTCTGGGGTCTCAGAAAGAGAAGAGCCTATAGGAGAGTGGGTGAAGAGGAGGGGGGAAAGTTTGAAAAGTGGGGGAATGGAAGAAGGCCTTCCACTGGTGAATTCTCCTATGGGTAAAGGGAGATGAGGACCTTATGCTGGATGAGGCCTGGGGGATTTGGTGCCTGAAAAGTCTACTTGTCTTTGGAGGGGCAGGGTTGGAATCCTTAAGGGTAACTGGCAACTGGAGGAGTAGGAGAGCATAGGCACAGGAAGATTTCCAGGCAAAATGCAGAATGAAAAGGTCAACAAGAGAAGTTATAGATTAATGGGGGAGGGAAGAGGATGGGGAAGTGCCCTGGGACAGTGTCCTCTCTGACACCTGCAATAATTGGCATTATTCTGAGAGTGAGGCACAATAGAAAAAGGGAATCCATGGGGTAAGCCCTCTAAGGCAGTGACAGAAAGCTCCTAGAGGACAGAGGCTAGGATGGATATGTTGGAAGCTTTGATTGTACAAAACAAACAGAGAAAAGACAGAGAGACTAGTTGGTTATAGGGGTCATGAATCAGAAAATGATTAGAGTAGACTAGAGTAAACAGTAAGAGAGGATGTATAATAAAGAGAGTGAGAAAAATCACTCTTTGAAAAGGGGCGCAAAAGATGAAACTTTAAAAAAAACTAATGAACTAGCTGAAGTGGGGAGAGGAAAGGACAATTTACTTGACTGAGAGAAAAAAAAGAAAGAAATATGTAACAATTTACTTGACTGAGAGGAAAAAAGAGGGGAAAGAAATATATAATCAGATAAAGTAGGAGAGAGGAACTAATAAACAAAATCTTAAAGGGAAAGGGGTAACAAATGAGAAGGGTGGATTAGGAGTGAGGGGAAGAGAGTCAATGGGAACAGAGCCACCTAAAAAAGATTAAAGCGACTGAAGAAGAGGAGAAAATCGTAATTTTAAAAACCCTAACTTTTGAGACAGATAGAAGAAAATGTAAAACTGAATCTCTTAACTTTAAATGTGAATGGCTTAAGCAAGCCAATAATATGAAAAAAGAGTGACAGACTAGAAAAAAAAATAAAACCCTGCAACCTGTTGCTTACAAGAAACACATTTGAAAAACAAAGACATACACAATATAAAATTGAGGGGATAAAAAAAGCAGGAATTGCCATCTCAAGGGAACTACCATCTTCCTAGTCACCCAGGTTCACAACTTTGTCATTATCACTGACTCCTCACTTACACCAACTCCACATATCCAATCCATTTTTACCTCCATAACATCTCCTATATGTGTCCTTTTCTCTTCATTCACACAGCCACTGCCCTGGTATAGGCCTTCATCCCCTAGCACACGGCTTAGACTATTCCAATAGCTTTCTAATTGGTCTACTTGTCCCCTATTTTTCCTCATCATAATCCATCTTCCTCTCAGCTGCCTTGGGAGACAGCCACTGTAAAGGCATGGAATGTTGTGTGTGATCAGTAGATAGAAGGTCCATGTCATTGTACCTGCAGGTAAGTAAAGTGGAAAAAGATTGGAAAAGTATGAAGGAGCCAGGTTGCAAATACCTTTAAATATACCAAAAATGACTTTATCATCCAGGTAATAGGGAGCCACTGCAGTTTATCGAGGTGGTAAAGGGGGATGATATGGTCAGACCTGCACTTTAGGTTACATGGCAGCTTTGTAGAAGATCAAGTGCAATGGTGGAAAAACTTGAGGCAGGGAGACCAGTTAGAAGGCTACTGCAATAGTCCAGGCAAGAGGGTCTCAACTAGGGTGGTGGCTGTATAAGTGGAGAGAAGAGGATGAATATAATAATGGTAAGACTTGGCAACAGATTGGATATATGGAATGAGCTCAAGAGGGGAATCTAGTATGATACAAAGGTTGTAAACCTGGATGACTGGGAGAATAGTGGTATTCTCTTCAGTAATAAGAAAATTAAGAATCAACCAATCAACATTTCACAAATAGTAATATCATTTGTTCGAAGAAAACAATTGTTAAACATTTATTACACACCTACTATGTGCCAGGCACTGTGCTAACTGCTAGGCATACAAAGAAAGGCAAAAGACAATCCTGCCCCTCAAACAGCTTACAATCTAATATGGGCAACGATATGTAAACAAAGATATACAAATCAAGCCATATATAAGATAAATCTGAAATAATTAACAGAGGGAAGGCATTGGAATTAAGAGGGATAGGGAAGTCTTCCTGTAGGAGGTAAGATTTTAGTTGGGACTTAAAAGGAAACCAGGGATGTCAGTAGTGAGAGCAGAGGAGGGAGAGTGTTCTAAGCCTGAGGGATAGCTAGAGAAAATATCTGGAGTCAAAAGTTGAAGATGGAGTGTCTTGTTCATGGGACAGTCACCAGTGTCACTGGATTGAAGAGAAATTTTTAGGGCATAAGGTATAAGGAGACTGGAAAGGTAGGAGGGGGCTAGGTTACAGAGGGCTTTGAATGCCAGACAACATTGTGTATTTGCTCCTGGAGGCAAAGGAAGCCAGAAGAGAGAGTGGTTTGTGGGGAAAGATAATGAATTCTGTCTTGGGTATGTTGAATTGAAGACGTCTTCAGGATATTTAGTATGAGATGTTCAGAGCGATGTTGGTGATCTGGAACTGGAGCTCAGGAGAGAAACCAGGGCTTGGTATATAGTTCTGGGAATTATTTACCTAAAGATGAAAACTGATTGCAGGTGAGTTGATGAGAACACCAAGTGAGAGTATATAGAGAGAAGAGAGCCTGGGACAGAATCCTGGGGTACACTCATAGTTAGAGGGTGTGATACAGATGAAGATCTTTTAAAGGATCCTAAGGAAGAGGGGTCAGAAAGTAGGAGGAGAACCAAGAGGGAAAATGACATGAAAACCCAGAGGTGCTGAATAACACTGCCAAATGTTGCTGAGAAGTTCAGAACAATGAGAATTGGGGGAAAGACCATTAGATTTAGCATTTTAGAGGTCAATGGTAACTTTGGAGAAAGAGGTTTCAGTTGAATGATGATGTCAGAAGCCAGATTGCAAAGGGTTTTAAAGTGAGAGGAGAGTAAATAGCAGCAACAGAGGTAGATTTTTTTCAAGGAGTTTAGCTGTGAAAGGGAGGAGAAATCTAGGACAACAGCTAGATATGATGGTATGATCAAATGAGGAGATTTTTTAAGGATGAGGGAGATATGGGTATGTTTGTAGAAAGTAGAGGAGTCAGTTAGGAAGAGATTAAAGGGTAGAGAGAGAGTAGGGATAATAGAGGGGATAATCTTGGGGGAAAAGGAACTGGGACAAGGGTATATGTAGAGGGGCTGGCCTTGGCAAAGACGTCAGAAACTGGACTGAAGTGGGACATAGCAGGTGATGATGATAGAGGCAGGTGAGATAAGAGAAGTAGAGGGAGCTCTTGGTGAATGGCCTCAGGTTTCTTTTTGTTTTGGTTTTGGTGGTATGTGAGAGGGGTCTTCAACTGAGAGAGAGGGTAGAGAAGGTGCCATTGGAAGTTTAGGTGAGATGAGGTTTGGAGTAGCCGTGGGTACAAATGAAATTCTGAAGGCAAGCTAAAGATTTCCAATGAAGAAGAAATGGCTGAGCTATCGAAAGAGACCATTGTGGATGTACAGGGATTTTTATTCAGGAAAAGGTTAGACCAGATGACCCCTTGGATCCTTTCCAACTTTGAGATTCTATACAGATTGATCTCATCTAGGCAGTATTCTTACACCTTTTTTTCCTCTCTCTCAAAAAGAGTGGTTAGTATCTTCTCTCCACTAAGCATTATTATTTCTGTTCCACAGATAAGAAAAGAAAGGCCTAGAGAGGTTCGGTGACTTCTTCAGGAAGCCACTTCAGCTAGAAGTGCCTAGATTTGAACGCATGTCTCTCCAGAGTTTAAGAACGGCAGTTTTTCCATTATGCCTCCATCATTCAAAGAAATGGAAAGGTAGGGAATTTGGTGAGAATTGAGGAAACCAATTCTACTCTTAGACAGTTTTCATTGTGAGGAAGTCATTCCTGATATGAAGCCTGCATCTCCCTCCCTGTAACTTCTATCCACTGCTCTAGGTTCTGTCCTTAATGGCCAAGGAGAACATCTAATGCCTCTTCTAGCAGATATTGAAGACAGTCATCATCTTCATTATCATCATAACTAACATTTGAATAATGCTTTAAAGCTTTCAAAGCACTTTATATAAACGATTCATTTGATCCTCCCAACAACAGTATAAAGCAGGTACTTCAGGTATTCTTTCCATCTTCCAAGTCTCTGTGATATCCCCATAGCCATATAGCCAGTAAGTGTCTGGGACCATTTTGTATGTAGGCCTCTCTAGCACTCCTTTCTCTCTACTTCCTTGCCTTTCTCATGCCATGAGGCTTATAGCTGACAAAGTACTGAAGGGATTACTTCAATTATCTGGACTTCAGCTGGAGCTCTCTTTCTATTCAAAACAGTATAGCTCATAATTTTTTGACTTGCTTTAATGATAAGTTCATCCTTCAAAAGTGAAATAGTTTTAAAGATTGTAGCAGATAGAGAACACTGGACCTAGAGTGACAGCACTTGAGTTCAAGTGCAACCTTAGACACTTGCTGGTTTTGTGACCCTGAGCAGGCCTATCTGCCTTGGTTTCCTCATTTGGAAAATAGAGATTATAGTGCCTGCCTTCTAAAGTTGTTTGTTGTGAGGATTAAATGAGATAATGTTTGTAAAGTACTATGCAAGCCTTACAGTACTGCACAAATGCAAGCTATTATCACTATCATTATCCATTCCAACTTCATTTTACAAAGGTGTAAATTTAATGGTCAGAGTGAAGAAGAGACTTGCTCAAGAGGTCACAATGATAATAAGTGCTGAAAATGGGCTTTGATCTAGGTCTGTGACTCTAAGATCTGGGTCCTCTGATCTGTTCTGACTAAAGGTCCAGCATTTTTTCTTACACCTAAGTCATCTACTTCTCTTCCTCTAGGCTAAACAAAGTCTCAATTCCCTGTTAGAGGCAGTTAGGTGGTGCAGTGGATAGAGTGCTGGGCTCAGAGTCAGGAAGATCTAAGTCCAAGTATGACCACAGACACTTATGAGCTGTGTGTCTCTGGGCAAATCACTTAACCTCTACTTGCCTCAGTTTCCTTGACTCTAAAAGGGGAGGTCATACCAGTACCAACCTCCCAGGGCTGTTGTGAGGATCATATGAGATATTTGTAAAGCACTCACTCAGTGTCTGCCACATAGAAGGTGCTTAATAATTACTTGTTTCTTTTCCCTTCTTCCCATCCCCTTTCCTCCTCTCGTCCAGCTTATCCTTCCTAAAATGTGGTCTCAGAAGTGAACTGAAGAATAGGTTCTTTCCTGTTCCGTCTTTCGTTGCTCCTCCAAAGAACAATGGCTGCCCTCTTCTCTTATCTCATTACTTTTTCCTCTAGGCTGCTGGAACACCCTCACCCCATGAAGCCCCCCAACTCTACATAATATGCATATGCCCACACTTTACAATAGACCAGTATAGTAGCAGACTTTAGGTCTACTAATTGCTGTCCTGTTCTACACCCTTTCGCCCTGGTTCATTGAAGGCAATGCTTTGAGCTGTAGGCAGTGTGAGGTACAAAGAAGTCACAGAAAGGAGAGGTCCCACTTGGCCAGAGGCAATCAGGAAGGGCTTTATGGAGAAGGTAGCATTTTAGATGAATCTTAAAAGATAGGATTTTAAACGATGGTAAAGGTTTCAGGGGGAGTGATGGCAGTCCAGGTGGAGGGAATAAAAACAAAAACAAGTGAGTTGTATGTACATTATCATAAGTGATCCTCACAACTAACTACCCAAGCCCCTTTTCAGATAAGGTTTTCTGATTACAAAACTAGCCTGTTTTCTCTGCCTAACCGCCTAGGAATCAAAGAATATTTGTTGAATTGAAGACAGATCAATAACTAAGCAGTGAAGACAAAAATACCTCAAGGTTGACTAATATAGATAGATCTTTCCAGGCAATTGCGCAAAGGAAACATCCCCAGGGGAGACCTGAGGTAATTATCTAGATAATTCAAGTTCCCCAAAGCCCACGTGTGTCTCATTTACCTACTTATTTAGAGGACAATAGTATTATTTTAGCCTAAAGCTTCCTGAAAATTTCCCCAATTAATAATAGCGGCAGATGCTTCTAATACCCTTTCCTCAAAATTGCCATGAAAGGGATTGGTATTCCCATTTTTGAGATGAGGAAACTGAAGCTCAGTGGAGAGGAAGAGGCAATCCCAAGGTCCCAGCAAATGGTGGTGCTGACACTCGAACCCATGTCAGGGAGCTGCCAGCCCTAGGAGGCTTGAGGTAACGACACTACATTACATGTATCCTGTCATCACTAACTATGCTTTGCCTGTGTAGGTTTAAGACTTGGCCAGAAATTTCCTATGCGCCAGGGCTCTATGCGGGACTGAGGAGCACGTGAAAGGCGGAGCCAATAGGGGCATTATGAATATTTATAAGACCACCTCTTGCCCGAACCCAGTCCCGAGAAGGTTGACGAGAGCTGGGTCAGTTTATGAATATGCAGAATAGCTATTCGTAGCTCGCCCCCGCTCGAATCGTCTCCCTTCAGAAGGCGTGGTCACAGAACACTTATGAATATGCAGTTAAGTACCACCCAAATAGGCGTTGCCTCGCCCCCTAATTTTTTTCCACTTCCCCTCCTGCGGCGGGGCCATGGAGTATCCTGAATATGTAGGTGTAGCACCGCCCCCCTGAGCTTACAGCCTCGCCCACTTCTCCCTTCTCGGTGGGACTCAAAGGCTGCCTCAAAGAACGTGAGCCAGGCCCCCTTATGAATATTCAGATGTCCTACGCCCGTGGTGATGCCACCCCGCCCATTTCTCTCTTCTCCTCCTCCTCACGGTTAAAAAGTGCCACAGAGCCGAGGCCGCTAATGAATATGTAGATAGGTCCTGCCACGCCCCCTCCTCACACCCACTTCCCGCCCCCAACGGTCTCTCCCTTCAAACGCGAAACAAGATGGCGACGGCGGCTGCACTGAGGCGGCGGGGCCGGCGGGGCGGCGGGGAGGAGCTAGCAGCGGGCACGGCCGTGGCGGCGGCCTGTCCCGGTTGCCTGGCGGAGGCAGTGGTCCTGCCGCGCGGCCACTCGCTGGGCCGGTCCTGTGCCTCGCTCGCCGCCGAGGCGGGGCCGGGCCCCGGGCCCGGGCCGCCCTCCGGGCCCTCCTGCTGCCCGCGCTGCGGCTGCCGCAGCAGCCGTCCCTCAGGCCGGGCCCGCCGCCGCACCCGCCCCCGCCCCAGCGGCCTGGCCGAAGCCGAGCTGTGGGAGCGGCTCCACCGTGGCCGCCGCCGCCTCCGCCGCCTGGACGGGGGCCCCGCCGGGGCCAGCCCTGGAGCCGGGGCTGCGGGAGCCGAGGAGCAGTGGGCCGCGGCCGCCGAGGAAGGTGCAGTCTCTTGCGCGCCCCTCCTCCGGGTGTCCCCCTCCTCCTCTCATCTTCCTCCTCCCCCTCCCTCCCTTTCCCTCCCCACTTCCTCCTCTCTTCTTCCTCCTTCTTCCCATTTCCTACTTTCCCCCTCCGCTTTCTCCTTTCTCTTCTTCCTTCTCTCTTCTCTTCTTCCTCTTCCCCTCCTCCTTTTCTTTTTCCCTCTGCCCATTTCTTCTTTCCCATTTCCTACTTTTCCTCTTCCTCCCCTCCTCCTTTTCTTCCTCCTCTTTTTCTCCCTTCTCTCTTCTTCCTCCTCCCCTCCTCTTCTTCCTTCTCTTCTTCTTACTCCCGTTTCCTCCTTACCATTTTCTACTTCTCCCTTCCTCTTCTCCTTTCTCATTTTCTCCTCCTCCCCTTCTTTTCTTCCTATTTCTCGCCTTCCTTCTTTTTCCTCCTCCTCTTCTACCTCCTTTCCTCCTTTCCGTTCTTTTCCCCTCCTCCTCATCCTCTTCCCCCCTCTTCCATCTCTTTTTCCTTCTCCTCTTCCCCTCTAACTGCTCTTTTCCCTTCTCCTCCTCTCCCTTCCTTTTTCCCATTTCCATCTCTTTTCTAACCCCTAGTACAAAAGAACGTTCTAGGGGAGGGGCCTCCTGAATGGGGAAGCAGGTCAGAATTTGGGAAAGGAGAAGCTCCAGGATCTAGAATGGGTCAGATTGGACTTGGGGGGACAGAGGAAGATCATGGGTCAGGGAACGGGTTGAACTTGCAGGGTTTGTTGGTCGGGGTGCTGAGGAAGTTTTGTGGTGCTGGGACCCCCAGAATGCCAAGTTAGAGTTGCCTGGAATGAATTCACACACTCATACGTTCTCTTAATCAAGTGGCAAAGAGTCGATTGTAACACTTTAGCAAAAGTGAGCAAGGGTCCTTAATGGGAATCTGTGAGAAGCGGTGGATGGATGATGCTGGGGTTTATTTGAAAAAGGGGCATGGGAAAGGAATGCCAGGGATACTAATTAGGTAATCTGAGGGTCCAGGTATCTTCAGGAGTTATGGATGGGATAGTGTAGGGAGTATACCAGATACTGAGGGAGTTGTCAGAGGCATGGACCTTGCCATCTGGTGGGAGGAAGAGGCTTGGGCCAGACACCCCTTTTTTCTGGTAAGAGATGTGTTCTGCAACAAGAGAAAATTTTCTCGCAGGACAGGGCCCTGCTGAGAAACTGAGATGCTTTCAGAGGCATGATCTTAGGGGGCCTCAGCACCCCATCAATACTATTTTAATGTAGAGAAAGAGTGACCCTGAGGAAGGCTTTTGGGCTTGAAAGTAGTGTGGGAGTAGGTTGAATATGAGTTGAGAATCAGAAGGAAAGCCTCTGAGGTTTCAGGGAGCTGTTTAGGGGTGTGTGTGTGTGTGTGTGTGTGTGTGTGTGTGTGTGTGTGTGTGTGTGTGTGTGTGTGTGTGTGTGTGTGTGTGTGTGTGTGTGTGTGTGTGTGTGTGTGTGTGTGTGTGTGTGTGTGTGTGTGTG
>CM053622.1:712824584-712837562 GCA_028646595.1 Phalanger gymnotis
GGTGAGATTTAGAAGGAAAGAATAAAGTGCATTTGGAATGAGGGGGCCTATCTTCTGGCACGGGTCTAAGAAACTTGAAAATTCAAGGAAGTTTGTAGGCTTGGGATAGGTTAGGGACAAGTTGGATTTGGGAGAAGGTGGGTTCATTGTGGATGGAAGGGAGATTGAATGATGTGGTGGAATGGTGATGGTGGAATCTATTCTAGGCCAAGGATGAATCCAGGGGATGGGGAGAGCAGTTTGGTGGGGACATCAAGAAAGCTCTTTAGAGCCCTAGGTGGGACACTGACCTTTGTTATTGAGGGCTGTTAAATCCTCCCCGTCCATTAAAAAGAGAGAGCCCTGGAGATTCTGTTTTGGTTTGGAACAGTTTGTTGGCACAGCTTTGGGATTTAGTTTCTTACTATACCTTCTCCTCTTTCCTTCCACTAAAGTCTGTTCATTGAGGTCAGTCTTTCCTGGAATGAGAAGTGTAGACTGAAATGAAAGTGTAGTGTAAAGAGCAAACAAAAACCAAAAGATTGTGTTGTGACTTGTCCTGAGGCTGTGTTCAGGCATATACGGTTTGCTCTGGTAAAATTAGCTTGGTTTATCTGTTGATAAAAAGTTGTCTCCCTCCATCAGCTTATGGAATGGATTACCAGAGTATAAAATGCTGCTGCTGTTGGCATGCTGGGAGCCTTGGCATGTGTAATTTTCATAAAGGGGAGGAGAATACTGTTATGAAAAAATCCAGTTCTGTAAACTACAGGTCCCAGAATTCAGTGTTCTGTTTTCATCTTACTAAGTCAGTGAGTAGCACCTGTCATCTTCCTGGGCTTTTATTAATGAGGTCGTTCTTGGGTGCACTCTACCCTCCTTTTTTTCTTTCAAGTGCTTTGGGAGGTATTACCTAAAAGCCTAACTTGATTTGGCATCATTGTGTTATCACTGCACATACCATTTAATATATTTCCGTTAATTAGCATCATATCTCTAGTAAGTGGTTAATGGGACTGCAGCCCCACTGGAGTTAGTTCTGTTGGCTAGATGACAGTTTTTATTCCTGCACCCTTTTAAGCCTGCATTACCTTTAGAATTCTCAAGTGTGAAATTGTAACCACCAGAGATATTACAGATGGCTAATAGTGGGTAAGGGTGAATAACCCTTGATGAACAGGCATGGATGAATTGCATTTACGTTATCTTTTCTTTCTCAATCATCTTCTCAATTTTGGTATTTCTATCAGGAATATCACCATTCTTCAAGTTTTCCAGGTTTTCCACCTTTTCCTCATCTTTGACTTCCCTTTCAACTGAAATTGCTCTCTTCAAAGCTACTAATAACTTTTTTAAAAAAATTATTTTCAGTAATCTCTTTTAAAAAATTATTCCTATCTTTTGTTTTTTTTTTACATCAGCTTTCTCCCTGTGTCCCTTCCCCCTTTCTTCCCAGTGCACTGTCCTTTATAGCAGAATAAAAAAAGGTGAAAAAAGTTCATTAAGATTAAACAATATATTGTAGAAGTCTGACATTGTATGCATTGTCCCACGTCTGTGGTCATCCCATGTGTGCAAAAGAAGCAAGAGGAGGTATCTTTTTTTAATCTCTTCTTTAGGGCCAACCAGTGGTGATCTGATAGCCCTTTCTCAGTCTTTGACCTTCTTTATCTTTCTGTAGCATTTGACACTGTTGATCACCATCCTACTCTATTCTCTTTAGATTGTTGTGATATTGCTCTTTCTATGCTTTTCTTCTTATGTGTTACTTCTTACTTTTGTTTGTTGGATCATTATTTGTATACAGCTTCCTAACTGTGGGTATTCCCTAAAGCTGCATACTGGGCATTCTTTTCTCTCTCTATTCTCTCTGTTGGTGACTTCATCAGCTCCCATGGGTTTAATTATCATTTCCGTACAGATGACTCACAGGTCTTTCTCTCAACGAAATTCTAATCTCTTGTCTATTGAACATTTCAAGCTTGATGTACAATATGCATCTCAAATGCAACATGTCTTAGAACTCTCCGTTTTGTCCCAAATCCACCATTCTTCCAAACTTCTTTGTTTCTGTTGAGAACACTAGTATCCTTCTAGTCACCCAGGTTTGCAGTGTTAGTATCATACTTAACTTTCCCTTACCCCACATATCCATGCAGTAGCCAAGTGTTATTTCTAGCAATATAATCTTCTATCTACTCACATCACTACCAGTTACGTTTGGTCTCTTCACCTCTCATCTGTACTATTGCAATAATCTCCTACCTAATTGGTGTCTCTGCTTCAAATCTCTCCTCTCTCAAATCTGTCTTCCAATACATTTGTTGAAGTGATTTTTCCAAGCACAGCTGACATGTCACTTTCCTTCTCAGTAAACCCCAGTGCCTTCCTGTGTGCTCTACTATTAAAAACTCATCCTTTTTGATACCTATTTTTGTACACGTTTTATAGTATTAGTATAGCAGTACATGTATATAATTTATAAATAAGTAAATATGTATTGGGGGCATGCTCAAAAATCTTTGTTTTGGTAGGAGTGCTTGATTAACAAAGTTTGGAGGATAATATATATAGAGTGTTAAGCTGATTTAGATTGATTTAGAGCTGGAGTGGACCTTAGATATCTTTCCAAACCCCTTCATTTTATAGATGAGGAAACTGAGGCCCAGGGGAGGATCACTGGCTTGTTTCAGAATGCTAAATGAAACTCTATCACCCCAGGAGAATCATGGTAGGCATCATATGGGAGGTTAAATTGATTTGTACTTTAAAGGATGAATAAGAGTTCAGTAAGTACAGAAAGGGTTGGAGGATATTCCAGCCTTAGGAAATATTTCGGTAGGCAGAGAGGAGACCAGTTTGGCTGGAGCTTAAGTATACGTCGTGCAGAAATAGGACATAAGAATGAAAAGGCAGGTTGGTACGAGATTGTGGTGAAGTAATATGAATCTTACTTTGCAGTAGGAAGCCACTGAAGATTTTTGGACTTAAGAATGACGTTATCTAATTGATGCATAAAGCCTACTACTTTGGCAATTGCATGAAAGATGGATTGTTACCTTTTCTGAGCTTCAGTTTCCTTGCCTTTAAAATACTTAAATTACATACCATGAAGAAGGTGCTTTGTAAACCTTGAGGTGCTATAGAAACATGAGCTGCTATTATTATTACTATAGTAGCACTTTGTCTATCTGACATTTGAAGGGAGACAAGGGAGGTACTCAACATATGTATATTGTGCCGGTTACTAAAGCCTACCAGTTTTTTAAAGCTATACTACACCTCCTCCATCTTATTTCTAATGCTTATGATAGTTATAAATTGTCCCTTGAAAGATACAGTAACATATCAAGTAACTAGGGAATGATACAAAGAGATACACAAGTTCAACAAAGGTTTTTGATGGCCATTTTGCTAGAATGCATGAAATGCTTCACTGTTTTCTAAACAAGAGACATTGAATGCTGTTTAGTTTTTTCATGACTTAGGTTTGTTATTAGCAAAGTATTATTGTACTGTGCTGTGATGCAGTGGCATCCTGTTTTACTGTTCCTGTACTAATTTATTATAGCAGGGTTTTTTATTTAGCTCTATTTTTAAAAAGAATTTTTCTGTCAATCACTTTGGATCATAGAATCTTAGCATTGGAAGGGACCTCAGTGGTAATCTAGTCCCAGCTGCTATTGAAAACAAAAATCTACAGTATCAAATCTGGCTTTTGCTTTGGTAGATGGACAAAAAAAAAATGGGTCAGTAACATAGAGTGAAGGACATCAAATGGCAAGAGAGCGGTATGTGGATCCTCACACTTCTTACACACACACACACACACACACACACACACACACGCCTCTAGGGCATTACAGGAAGCAAATTCTTTTTGGGCAATTTACATGAAGACCTGGTAAAGAATCACAGAATGAGAAAGTGTGGTATTTTCTAAGATAGGTAGGCTCAGAGATACTGCCCAGGGTCACAATGGAAGGGTTTGAGCCAGGCTTCTAACCCAAACTTTCCTGATGACAAGACCTGTTAAACTATGTTGCTTCAATGAAATAACTTACTTTGTCTAACAATAATTTTATCTACAGTAGCATAGTGGTGAGAACATTGGATTTAAAGTCAAATGACATGGATTCAAATCTGGACTCTGTTACCTGTGTGACTTTGGGCAGGTCTCTTCCTTCCTCTATAAAATAAATGAGAGGATAGTCTAGATGATCTTTAAAGTCCTTTCCAGCTCTTAAAATACTTTTTGTTGTTTGTTTTTTGGAGGCAGTTGGGGTTAAGTGACTTGTCCAGGGTCACACAGCTTGTCAGTGTCTGATACTAGATTTGAACTCAGACCAGTGCTCTACTGCTGGAATACCTAGCTGCCCCATTCCTAATAGGCTTTATGCATCAATTAGATCATGTCATTCTAAAATCTTCAGTGACTCTCTACTCTTAGATTCTATGATCTTAAAATTCACCAACCTCTTAAGAATTTATTCCTTTTTCCTAGGCAGTCCTTACTACAGAAAGAAAAAATCTTACTACCAACACGGCAAAGTGTTTTCAGCATAGTGAATGAATGAAAAAAGCATTTATTAAGTATTTACTATGTACCAAGTATTGTCCTAAGCTCCAAGGGTACAAATGAAAAAAGTGAAAACAGCCGTTATCCTCGATGAACTTGCATTATAATGGGGGAGACAACACTTAGGAGAGAGATGGCCGAGAGAGATATTTTGATCAAGATAGTTATAGTGATGGTCAGTAGAGCCATAGGGGAGGGTATTGATATCCTTTTCAATAGCAATGACGGTATTGATTTGCTTATTGTTATGGAACTAGAAGGAGATTGTGGCAGGGTAGAGGGAAAGGCTGGGAAGTAAAGTGGAATATGGCTAGGGCTGGTCTCATATGTAATGTGTGTCTGTGTGTTTGTGTGTACATGCCCTAGATTAGGCCTGCACAACCTGTGGCCTGCCAAAGGATTTTGGACACTGGCAAAAAATGTAGAGGAAAACATCCTTTGTATGTTAGAGGAAATCCTTTGGCTTGCTACAAGCACTGGACAGGCTGTAAGCAGCCCTCGGGCAGCAGGTTGTGCAGGCCCTCCTCTAGATGGCTCAGTGGATGGAATGCCGATCCTGGAGTCAGGAAGACCAGCCTTAGACACTTATTAGCTATGATGCTTGGCAAGTCATATAACCTCTGTCTGCCTCAATTTCCTCATTTGCAGAATGGGGATAATAATAGCACCTACCTCCCAGGGTTGTGTAGCATCAAATGAAATAATATTTGTAAAATGCTTTTCAAACTTTTCAAGTGCTATATAAATATTAGCTGTTTATTATTAGTGTATGTATATATGCATACATATATTCAGTTCTATTATTTTTAATAGATTTTGTATTTTTTTGTTTTTACATAGCTCAGATTCCCCCTGTGTCTCCCCCCAGCCCTTGAGAACTACCCTTTAACTAAGAATGTTTCAAAAAAGAAAAAAAGGAAGAGAAAAAAAATTAAGCATAACTGATTGACAAAAATCTGACATTATATGCAGTGTTCCAGTCTTGTATCCCAACTTCTGCAAAAGAACAGGGGAGAGTGTCTTCTCATAGCTCTTTTTTAAGGCCAAGCTTGTTCTTTGTAATTTTGTAACATTCAGTTTCTGTTGTTTTGTGACTGTTCTTTCTATTTACATTGTTTATAATCTTTATATTCGTTTTCCTAGCTCAGCTTGCTTATCTGTATTCATCATACTTGTTTCTTACAGCACAAGGATATTCCATTACATTTATATATCACAATTTGTTTAACCATTCCCCATAATGGCCATTTACATTGTTTCCAGTTTTTTCTACCACACACACACACACACACACACACACACACACACAATGCTGCTATAAATATTTTTGGTGTATATGGAGCCTTTCTTTGTCATTGACCTCCTTGAGGCATATGCCTAACAATGGAATCTCTAGGTCAAATGGTGTGTGTGGTTTAGACACTTTATTTGTATCATTCCAAATTGCTTTCCAGAATGGATGAACCAAATTCATAGCTTTACCATAGTGTTGTTAGTGTGACTGGCCAAATGCATTAACATGGCTTAATAATCTGAAAGCAAACTTCTTTGTAAACACATAGATCAGTAAACCAAAAAAAAAAAAAGCCCAACCCTCTGGTTTTTTGGGGGGAGGGTGTGGGGTGGAGGGAACTTAGCCTCTTATAGCATGTTGCCTCTGGTGTGGATATGACCCCCTCCTCCAGCATGGCATTCCCACTTTGCCATTTTGGAATCTTGGAGACTCCTGTTCCCCGTGCTCATAGAAGGAGTGGTGGGGAGGGCTCTTCTCTTGGTCAATACCCGTTTACTCAGGGGTTGTATCAATCTTGCTAGAAGCTTCTGTGGGGGTGTAATATCCACCAACAACCAGTACCCAGAAAGCTGCCAACACAGGTTCTTTGATCTGCTTTACTAAGAAAAGTAACTTTAAGGGGTTAACAATCTCAGTTTAATCAAACATACAAATATCATTCACAGTTCAGGGAAAAAAGATTAGCCCCCTGAACTTCAAGGCAAATACAAACAGAAATTACAAACATCAACAGACAGATCTTGTCTGATTCAAATCACAATACATAGTTACTAGTACCAACATCTGGGTTGCAAAGCTGGGGGGCAGTTTGCAGCTTGCCCAGAGTCTCAACACTCTTTCAATGAGTGTGCCCCAAAGATCAAATGCCAAGCTCTCCTCAGTTATATCCAGTTTGGAGCCCTGAGGGCTCTGACCTCACCCAAGCTGGGTCTGGGAAAGTTCTCAGTCCCCAAGATCCCATCATATACAAATCAATGACTCCCAGTGGTCTCAGTGCTGAGAAATATTCCAAGACAAAAAGATCCCACTTTATCTGCCCCATTCAAACAAAGGCCAGAATCATTAAAGGCACTTAAGAGAAGAAAAGCAAAATGTCCCACCTTAGTTACTATTATATCAGGGCTCCACTTATGACTTCAAAGATGAGGAGCCTGGAGGTGCTCAGTGTGTTGTTCTGCTCCATGGAGGAGGAGGTGGTGCCCTGGCTTAGCCCAGTGTATCAAAGTGGAGGAATAAGAACTAGCCTGGTGGGTGGGGAAAAGGGCTGGGCTTAATTTCCAGGGCCTCTGCCTACTCACTTGGGTTAATCACTTAACCTTTCTGGACATCCGTTTCCTCATTTGTAAAAATGAGTGGCTCAGACTACTAGATGACCTTTAAAGTTCCTTTTAACTCTCAACACCCAAAGAATAGTGTCTCCCTAGCACCAATACTTAACCCATCTCTTCCTCTTGCTTTGGCTTTGAGATGATTACATGTGTGTTCAGATGAGCATCTGGTTGGATTCTTCCTTCATTACCATTGCGGGGGGGCCCCCACCCCCCACCCTGTGTTTCCAATCCAGTCACATTGGCTTAGCATTTAAGCCTTACCTTATGTGAATTAAAAAGAACCAAATAAAGGCCTATTACTTTCAGCTTCACTGGTCAGGCTGAATCTTTTGTGAAGCTTCCTGAGTCCCAAACCTGCTGGAAGGCTCTGGGAAGGATGGCTTAGATGGGATAACAGATAACTGCTGATAGTAGATAGTGGCATACCTCCTAATTATTTAAGGGGATCATTCTCATGTCTACAATTAAGAAAAATAGCCTTCATAATAGTAAGCTAAGTCCTTATCTTGTTCTTGAATCATACCTCATTAAATATACCTATACTTGCTTTCTCCTCAAATGATAGTGAATCCTCAGTACCAACCATATGAAATCCAACAATGATCTGTTGCTGTACTAGTTTGTTAAATTGTTTAATATACCAGTGCAAAAGAAAATGAGATTCATGAGCAATTACCTATAAAATTATTCTTGATACACATATTCTTTAGAGTCAAGGTTTTCAGACTTGTCACTAGCATGACCTCAAGGGATATCTGGTCAATCAATTTGGAGGTTTGGGAAGACAGGTCACATCTCACCTTCCTTTTTATAACTTATTGTAGGGCTTGTCTCCACCTTTGGTCCATCATCACCTAATATTCCTCCACTGCCTTCCCTCCATCCCCCAACTGCTCCCACTGTTCTGGTTCTCACCTTCCCCTTTTGTGCCTTTCTTGGACTTTTTGGTGTAGTTATAACCGTACCATATCTTAGACTCCCTTCGCGCCCCTCTCCGCCCCCGACCCCCCTCGCCCCAGCTGTGCCATTGGAAAAATGTGGCCCTTCTCCTTCCCTTATTCACTTCTTTTTATCCTCTTTCCTTTTGAACACCTTGTGGCTACATCAGGCTGTCATCAGACTTTGAACTCTGTACTCAAGGTCAATGACTTGTGAAGCAAGAAATCCCCTCACCCTCTCACTCCCCATTCATTTTAAGTGAAACAATATGACTTATACAGGATGAGCAGGCATGGGTGGGTTGCAGTTTGTACTACAGATTTCATTAGCTTATTCCTCCCCCCACAACCTACTCCTCCTCCAACTTCCCTGTTTCTTTTGAGGACATCAGTATCCTTGCAGTCACCCAGTTTCACAAACATGATGTCACCCTTCACTCAACCCAAATGTCATTTCTATCTCCACATATCTTGAATCCATCCTCTTCTGTCGTTTAACAAAGCCACACCCTAATTTAGGTTATTACTTCCTGTCTGGACTATTGTAATGGCTTCCTAATTGCTCTCTCTCTCTTAAGTCTCTTCCCAGTCTAGTCATCCATCCTTCAAACACTTGCCAAGGTGATTTTCCCATAGTACAAGCTGACCATGCCATCATTCTACTCAATAAACTCTAAGGACACCTTGTTGCCATTAGTTTTCCCTTTACTCTAGGGCTGTGAAATCAAATAGAAAGTGAGGGGGCACTAAACTACATGTAAGGATCCCTGCCAACCATATATTGACTTAGAAAACCACAACTTAACACTATAAATATACACACACACACACGTATGTATGTGTGTATCTCTCTCTATAGTGTATATATATATATATACACATATATATGCATATATATGTGTACATATATATGTCTCCTGTTGTATTTTTATTTATTTTGTTAAATATTTACCAATTACATTTTAATCTGGTTCTGGCTGCACTCAGGAGTGTTGCTGCATTGAAACCTCTGCTTTAAGACATACACAGGGAATTTTTTCCCTTCAAATAATAAAACACATTTAATCACATTCTGTCAATAAATTAGTATCACTAAAATATTATTATTGGTGAGAGCAAAGGGATTCTTTTGTCACTAAATAAATGAATAAATGAATAAATAAAATGAAAATAAATTAATATGTTGTATATTTCATCTTTATCATCCTTTTCAGTATTTTTTGCAGATGTTTTATAATGTACATAGAATTACAGTAATACATATGTAGAATAGACATATTTTGTGGATACACAATCAGATTTTTTACATATGGAATCAAAAGAAGTTTGCTTTTGAGAGCCAGTAGAATGTAAACTCCTTGAAGACAGGGAGAATTTAAAAAAAAATTTATCTTTGTATTTCTAGCACATAGTGAGCACTTAAATGCTCATTAAACTGTCTTAAACCTAGTAATTAAAGATCGTCAGTCAGCCCAACCTATTTTCTTTAGAAATTTATTGATGCATTTTATATGGTGGCTCATTAAACCCCTGGTTGCTATAGTACTATGCTCTCCAAAGAGATGATTTTAGCAAAATTTGGGTATCTATAGAGATTATATCTCTCTGCCACTTTGGATTGTCATTTTAGAAGCAACTCAAGTAATACTTATTAAGCATCTACTGTATTAGCTAGAAAATAGTACATGTGAAGGAGAACAAACCTGGTATTATAGAATATGTCTGTGATACTAGCTACCAGGGAGGCTGAGGCCGTTGGATCTTTAGAGCTTGGGATTTCTGAATTGCAGTAGGTTGTACCATTTGAGTGCAGTAGGTGTACCATTTGGGACATTATTTATAAAACATTTTTCTTACAATAACCCTGTGAGGTAGCAAATGCAAAGATTACTTACATTTTACAGGAGAGAAAACCAATATTTAGACGTGTTAAGTGACTTGACCAAAGTCCCATAGGTAGGAACTATCAGATTGTGGAGTTGAGCCTATGTCTTCTGACTTGAATCTCATACTCTTTTCACTTCCTCAGGCTGCTTGCTAACGCTATGTTATTTTTTAGTTAATTCTCATCTGCACTATTGGAGAGAAGTATCAAATAAGACAAAAATAAATTCAGTTTCTATCTCATGGTCCTTTGGAATTATTATGGGAGATTGTGTTGATCAGAATTACTAGGTCTTTACTGTGTAGATATTTTTTTCCTGGTTTGTCTCACTTTGCATTAGTTCATACAGGTCTTCCCAGGTTTTTCCTGAAATCATTCGCTTCATTATTTCTTACAGCAGAATAGAATTCTGTCACATTCATATATTACAACTTATTTAGCCATTTCCCAGTTGATGGGTGTCTTATCGGTCTCTAGTACTTTGCCATCACAAAAAGAGCTGCTATAAATATTTTTGTACATGTAGGTCCTTTTCCTTTTTCTTTGTTCTCCTTGTGGTAATAATAATGAATAATTTTGTGCTACATATTGGAGATGCAAAGAAAGACAAAACCAGTTTCACGTTCTAATAGGGAATACAACATGTAAATTAATAAGTATATCTAGGTGTGTACCAGATATGTACAGAGTAGCAGGGAGATAAACTCAGAGGGGAAGACATTGGTATCTGGGCAGCCATAAAAGGCTTCCTGTAGTGTAGAAGGAAAGATCTGAATTGAGAATTGAAGGAAGACAAGGAAACTAGAAAGGATATATGCCCTCATTTTATAAGTGACAAAACCTAGGTACAACCAAATATGGATAAATAACTGAATTTTATAAAATCATGGAACAACTGGAAGGGAGTCTAGGAGTTATCAAAATCAACTTCCTCATTTTACAGATGAAGAAGGCAAGCCCAGATAAGGACATGGAAATGACTTGTTTTGAGTCACAATTCCTAGAAGAACTGAGACTAGTTTCCAGACTCTTGGTTCAGTGCTCTTTAATATTTTGAGTTGTGATTGGGTAGCAGTCTGTATAAAGGTGAGAGAGGGTTTGTTTCTGCATCTGTGATAGTTGTGGATGTCCTGACAATGACAGTTTCTTCCTGAGAGGTTTTGGTGCAAACAACATAATACCTGTCTTGTGGTTGGTTTGTTTGTTTTTATTAATAACCTGTTACCACACCCCAGGCAGAAACCTTTTTTTTAGAGGGAAGGACCTGGTTAAGGTCTAATGCTATTGAGTTGTGGCAATCCCATTGCTCACTGACTAAACTCATTGTAATTCCTGGCTTAGATTGATGGGTCAGGTTATGGAATGTGGTTATTTGACATCCATTAAGACATCATTTCCTTAGAGGTTTCCTGATTTAAACACACTCCTGGTCAGAGGGTTAGAGAAAAAAGTTAACCAATGGAGTGGTCCTAGGATTTAATGGATCAAAATGTGTAAGATAACTTGGTAGCTTAAAGCTACTTTCAGCATCTGTTTTCCATAGGTAAAGGTAAGGGGTTGTCATTTCTAAGCTGTTGAAAAACTCAAGAACTTCCGTTGAATCTGTTTTATCTATTGCTTTATTTCCTGACTGAGATATTCACCTTTGGCATTTCTGGTTCTCTCTTGGCATATAGTTTTCTAGCCTTCATGATAGGACAAGAGTGTTTTATTAGATTTTCCTTTTTGGAATAGAGGAAAGAAGTCACAAAAAGCTGTGTTCTAGCAGAGCATCTCCAAGATGAAGAACAGGAAAGACCCTTGAGAAAGTAAGCAGAACCTGTTTACCAGAGATTCACCTAAGGGTTGAATATATGGATGATTGGATGGAAAATCTTTTGATGTCATTAGGGACCCAGTGTGATATGGTAGAAAGAGCACTGAGTTTAGAATTGTGGGGGAGAAACAGAAGAGACCCATGTTCCGCGTTGGCCACTGTTGAAGGACAAAAAAGAGTGGACTAAAGCCTTATATGCCAAGTACTCAGGGCACAGAGAAGGAAATACCTAGACCAGGGCCCAGTGCTAGGAATTTCTTTGTTGTGTATGCCTCCAAAAAATTGCTTCTAGAGCTCTGCTTTCCAACTTAATTTATATCCTTATATCTTCTTTTTTAATTTTTCTTTTGAACCATTCTGGAGTTTCTTGATTCTGCTTCATGATCTCTGGAGAATCTGTAGAATTTTTTTTTTCTGGGTGTGTGTGTGTGTGTGTGGGTCTGGGTCTGGGTCTGTGTGTGTTTCCTTGAGAACGTGATATCAATTCAGTGTGTTGTCACCTTTAAAACCATTCTTTTCTTCTGTCTTTGCATTCCACTGTTGGTTTGTCTTTTGGAGAATGGTTTACAGCCAGTCTTTTTCTCTCAGGCTTTTTGCATTTTAGCCTGTATCTCATATTCTCTGAAGCTTGTCTCTGGCTTCTCATTTCAATATTTGATTCCTTTCTCTTCACTTGCTGTGGGGCTCCTGAGGTTGTACATCTTCAGCCTCATTGATTTGGAGAGTATGGGGACCCAGCTGGTTCTTTACACAAAGTAAACTCTGTGGAGAGTAGACTGACCTCAGGTAGGTTTTTAGTCCCAATTTTGTGCTGCCATGTCGTTTGCTTCCATTCCCTCTACCCAGGTAGTACTGCCTATGTTTTGTGGAGAGGTCCAGGTTGGCTACTCTTCATTCCCTGTCTGGCCCCGCTTCTGACTTCAGGATTTCAAAATCATCTCTGTCCCTCCTTTCCTTTTTCGTGTATGTTGTCTTCATCATTAGAATGTAAATGTAGGAGTAGGTGCTGTTTTTCTTATTGCTTGTATTTGTATCCCTAGCACTTAACTTAGCACAATGTTTTTGCACGTAGTAAAAACTAAATCCTTCCTTCTTTCCTTCCTTCCTTCCTTCCTTCCTTCCTTCCTTCCTTCCTTCCTTCCTTCCTTCCTTCCTT
>CM053622.1:712837662-712860854 GCA_028646595.1 Phalanger gymnotis
GAGGGGGAGCAGGAACCTTAAATATTTAAGTTCTCTGATGTAATTTAATGAGACTTTTACCATGTATGGTACTTCTGTCATTTGATTCTATAGATTCCACTTTACTATAGATTTGGCATATGTTCTTTTGAGGTTTTTAAGAGGGGGAAGAGAAAAAAACTAGCTTGCCATATTGATTGTCTCATGACCCCACCACATCTAAGTGAATTTGTGAATCATCTTTGTATTTCTAAAAAGACATATTAGATCATAGTTTTGTTTTGCTTTTCATCATTTCTCTCTCTACCAGACCTTCTTTATCCCTCCTCCCTTTTTTCTTTCCCTTAAGCCTTTTCTGGGGTAGGACACAACAGTGTATAGAATAATAGAGAAGTTGTATGGGCCTTAACTGGTTATTTATTATAGCCCTTACCAAAAACCCTGTTATAGCATCTTCAGTAAGTGGTTACCAGTTCTTAAAGATTTCCAGTGACAAGGTATCTCTCAAGGAAACCCAATGTTAATATTAGAAGAGGCCTTAGTGGTTATCTGGTCTAACTTTTATGTTACAGAAAAGGAAACTGAGGTCAGAGAGGTCCCCAAATCTCAGATTTTACCTGTCCAAAGTATAAAGTGTGGGTTAGATTGGCCCTCATTGCCACCTATTTCTCCTATTGCAAGAGTTTCCTAACAGGTCTTCCCGCCTCTGCTTTTCTCCTTTGCAGTCTTTTCATATTGTTGTCAGACTCTCCTTCCTTCTGCATAGATGTGACCATCCAAAGCTAAATGCTTACCTTATTTGTGAATTCTTCTCTGATTTCTCTTGCAGTCTGAACTTGAGCTTCACATACCATTTTGTTTTATACTTCTCTACTGCACTTAGTTATTATTTGTGTTTCAGTTCTTTCTGCCTTTTTCATCTTTCGGGGATGGAAATTCCACAAAGGGGAGGATCTAACTAAACTATTATTTAAACTTTTTTGTATGCTTTTGTGTGGGTCAGAAGACCACCGACTCATGTTAGAAAAAAGAGGTTTCTCAAGTTAGGAAAAACAGAAGCTTTATTTGATCAAGTCTCATGAGAGTTGGGCATCTCTCTTACTACTAGGACGAACTAGCAGTGATGGGGGCGGGAAGGCAAGCAGGGAGATGTATACCCTTGTACAAACAATTCCAAGGAGTCCCACCCCTAGAGGCTGGACCCCCCATCCCCATTGGTGGGAGACAAGTGGCCTCACAATCTAACCAGGAATAAAGCTACAGAATTACCTTATGGGGGAAATAGGTGAGGGGGGGGGAGGGGAATACCATCTAATTTCCCTGAAATCATGTGATTTACAGGAAAATTAAACTTAGGCCTGGTGAGGTTCACATCCTAACTAGCTTTTTAAGTACTATCTCTATTTTGAATATTGCCTTGCCTGAGTTATTCATAGGGAAGCTTTCACAATCTTGTATTCCACTCACAGCTGAGGTGACATCTACAAATCTAAAGAAGGAGGGGGAGAAAGACATTCCTAAAGGTTAAACAATCAGATTCCCATAGTCTCAAATTCATCCCATTTCCCTTTTCTCTAAATATTGATTCTCAAACATTTTAGATATAAATAAATATATATGTATATATATTCCCTGTGAAGCCTTCACACTTTATTCTCTCACTACCTCACACACTTTATATCCTAGTGCTTAATAAATATTTGTTTGAATTGAAAGGATTTTTGATTCCTAGTCCACTGCCCTTTCAGCAGCTCTGCTTACCATTCTGCTTACAGTAAAGATGACGATTATGAACTTTTAGAGTACTCCTTTGTAATTACCAAAAAGTATTACTACAGAAGAAATAGGTTTATCTAATGAAAATTTAAAAATAGAATTACTGTAGATATTGAAGGCTGATGCTTTAATATTTCTGGACTCCTGCGATGACTCTTATTCAGAAGCATGACTTAGAGTATGCCTATTCTCATCAAAGTAAAAATAAAAATTCAGTTGAAAATATAGTTGAAGAAACATGTTTTTCAATATCGCTTCTCTTTTGGAGATTTCTTTGGGTAGAACACAATGGTTTATAGAATAATAGAAAATTAAGTTTATGGGAGCTTATACTGGTCATTTAGTGCAGTCCTTACTTAAAATTCTTCAACAGCATCTCCTGTAAGTTGTTAACATTCTTCCCTTTAAAGGTTTCCACTGAAAGGAAATTAATTCATATCTTCTAAGGAAGCCCATTTTGTTTTTAGGCAATCCCTTTTGACAGTTCTTGTCTTCTGTTGATCCCAAATCTGCTCCCTTGTAACTCTCATCCACTGATCTTAGTTCTGTCATTTAGAGTCAACAAAACAAGTCTTATCCCTCTTCTCCATTATAACTCTTCAAATATCTGAAGACTGCATTCATATTTCCCTCTTCCTTAAAGTGTTGTCTTCTCCAAGTTAAACATTCCTCTGTTCTTCAGCCAATCTTTCCATGATGTAGTTTCAAGTCCCTTCTCCATTTTGATTGCTGTGCTTTGGGCATGTTCTAACTTGTTATTGTCCCTCCTAAAATGTGGAACTCACCCTTGAGCATCATACTCCAAATTTGTGCTGACTATGAGAGTGCACAGTGAAACTTCCTGCCGGACACTAGCATTTTTTTTTCCTCTCAACAGGATCACACTAGTTAGAATTTGAAGAAAATAACCTTAATTTTTAGCCTTAGGTGATACAACACTGTGTTTTCAGGAATAAGGTTTGATTTGGATATCAAAGCATTTTGAAAGTTCTGTGAGATCATTGGCTTGACCAAGTGATATCCACAAAATATGAACTGGCTCAGAAGCCTGTTTGTTCCATTAATGGCAAATCATTGGGTTTTTGTTTTTTCCCCCAAAAGAGAAGTTGCCTGCTTTTGCTGTCATTGGTAAAAGACCTAGACTTCTGAGGACTATAAAAGTACTTCTTTGAAAAGTCCACAAAGTCTAGTAATGGGCAAGGTTTATTTTGTCCTCAGATTAATATTTTGTGACTATATATTTTAGTGTCAGAGAACTTACATTTAACAACAAAATGTTCATTTGCTTGTTGAGATAGCTCTTCCTGGTCATCCATGTGAGTTTTTAGGACTATATAAATCATCACCAGACCTTTTCTGATTGTTACATTTTAGAAGAGATGTTTGTAAACCATAGTACGTCCAGAGAAGGGCAATCAGAATAAGAAAGAGGAAGAAGCTAATGTATATAATGGTAAGTACAGGAGGAAGAGAAGAAGCCTAGAGAAGAGAATACTATTGGGAGTGGTGTTAGGGGTGAGAGATCTGATGGCTCTCTTGAAATATTGGTTCTAGGGATGGGATGAATAGAAATAATATCAATAAAAAGAAATTAAAAGGAGATAGAATTGAACTCTCTATAAGAGAACTTTTTGTCTCTCAGCACTATCCTACAATGGAATTGGATGCCTTGGTTTTTGTAGTGAGTTCTCTGTTGCCAAGGTTTTAAGTGGAGGTTGGATGACTACTTGGTGATATTTTAGAAGAGATTCATGTTTCAAGTGAGGGTTGGTCTAGATGATTTCTGACATCCTTTTCAATTTCTCAAGCCTCTCTCAGGTCTCTATATAGCTCAAACAAAAAGAAATCTGCTATGGGTGATAAATGCACTATAAAAAGTATTTCTATTCCATTATCCTGGACCTGTCTACTCCTACTCTGTCCTCAGCCTTATGTTCTTCTGCATTTTGATTAGTGACTTGTATGAAGAAATAACAACATATGTATTAAATTTATATAAGACATAAAACTGGAAGAAATTAGATAACAAAATCAATCCCTAAAGGATCTCAGCATTATGAAATGATGAATGGACTATGTTGTTGTGCAGTCATTTCAATCATGGCTGACTCTTCGTGACCCCATTTGGGGTTTTCTTTGCAAAGATAGTGTAGTGGTTTGCCGTTTCCTTCTCCAAGCTCATTTTACAGATGAGGAACTGAGACAAATAGGGTTAAGTGACTTACCCAGGTCACACAATGAATAAGTGTCTGAGGCCAGATTTGAACTCAAGAATATGAGACTTCCTGACTCTAGGCCTAACCCTCTATCCACCACACCGCTGCTCGAATGGACTATAAGAATATAGAATTGAATAGTGATAAAATTAAAGTTATGTACTTTGGTTGAAATAAAGGAACAGTATGAGGGAAAACAATTTGACTTAATTGTAGTTTGTGTGAAAAATACCTAGGGATTTTAGTAACTGCATGGCAGCCGAATGAGCTAAAGAAACACTTCCTAGTGTTCAGAGTGATGAAGTGATAGCCTCACTAAATTCTGCCACATCTCCTACCACTTTGGGATATAACTATTAAATCGATGCCATATTTGAATTGACTTGGGTTCCTGAACACACAAGATTCTAGCCTAATTTTAGCCTTTCCCCCAATCTCAACTATCCCCAGCTTCTCAGTGTTTGGAGAGAGAACAAAATACCCTTATCACATGTAATCATCACAGAACTTGAAAGAGGCTCTAACCAGTTGGTACGTATAGATAGCACATTTGTCCCTCCTGTTCCACAATCCCATTGATCAGTCACTATTTTCTGGGGTAAAAAAAATCCACTTCTCTTCCCTGTACTCTTGTCCCTATCTAGTTCAGTTCTACTACTTCCAAGGCTCCTTTCTCTTCTACCCGTTATTTCCATGGTTTCCTCTGGAACCCCTCCATCATGAAAAATCTTCTCTTATTCTTTCCCTCTTCTGTTCAGTCTTTGTATATCTTCTTATACTCATGGAAATCTGGCTTTCAACGGAAGATGCTGCATCCCCGACCACCCTTCCTAGTGTTGGTTGCTCCTTCTTTTATTGTCACACTGGACCAAGCATAGGCATTGACGTACTATTGCCCTATTGTCCTACTACCATTCTGCTAGTTCTGCTAGTCCTCAACCCTGGATCATCCTCTACCATCCACCTTCTTTGCTTGTATTTTTGATCTGTGCTTAATAATGTTGGAAAAGTTCACACCACATCGTCCACTCCAATTTTGTATGTTCTAATTTCAAATGGCCTCTTATTGTTGTTTGGCATCTTTTTCTTCCTTTTTAGTTGATTCTCAGCTGCATTCACACAACAGCTGTTCCATACTTTCTTTTTTCTTTTCAAGCTCTTATACCATTCTTCCCATTCCCTCTCAGCGGAAGACCCCATCTTATTCTTTACTGTTCCAACCTTGTCTCTGTCAGTTGAAACTTCCCTCTCCAATGTAACCAGCTATCTTTTAGTTGTTTGATCTGATGGCCTTTTCTCAGTCCTGATCCTTTTTTACTTCTCTGAAGTATTTGACTCTGTTGACCACCCTTTCCTCTTAGATATCCCCTGGTTCTTCCTTTATCTCTCATTACTCTTAAGTCTGTTGTGTATCATCCTGCCTCCCTAACCATGACTATTTCCTAAGACTCTGTCCTAGATCTTTTTTTCTTAGACCTTTATACCCTTCATGATCTTATTAACTCCCATGAATTCAATTATTGTCTCTATGCAGGTGATTCTCAAAAACAGACATAGACATATACACATGCATATAAATGTGTACGTGTGTGTGTGAAGCCCCAGTGTTTCTCCAGAGGTCCAGTCCCACCTCAATAACAGCTGCCTGTTGGACATCTGCAGTTGGAGATCCTTAATTCATCATGCCCAAAATGGAACTCATCTCTCTTAAATCCAGTCTTCTTTCAAATTTCCCTTTCTTTTGAGGGTACAACCACCTTTCCAGTCATCTAAATTTGAAATCTCACTATTCTAAGTGAGGATGAGGGGAAGTAGTTGACAATATACAGTAGTAAAATCCCATGACTTTGGATTTACTTGGTGGGGGGTGGTGTAGGGTGGGTGAGTGGTCAGATTTCACAGTTGTTGCCTTTATTCCCTCCTTGAGGAGAGGGAGTTATTTTTTGAACTGGCAAACAACTTAGAAATCTACAAGTAGTCCTAGTTATAGAAATTGTCTAGAGCCAGAGTTCTTACCCTTTTTTGTCTTGTTGGCCCAATTGGCAGCCTAGTAAAGCTTATGAATGCTTTCTTAGAATATTGTGTTTGTTTTTTTAAGTCTCTAATTTAAGGAACTGTTAAAGGCATAAGTTAATGAAAATAAAGATATCATTTTTTCCTGTCTAAATTCATGGATCCCCAGAAATCTGTGTACCCCAAGTTAAGAACCCTTAATCTAGAGAATGGATTCCTAAGGCCCTTCAGTCTTTGAAATATTTTTTTTCTCTTTGCCTCAGCAAGATATCAGCAGGTTGTTTGTGATACTCATTCAACAAAGCAAGGCACTTGGAAAACGAGATAGCTCCTATGTGAATGAGCTTTACTTTTATGGACTAAAATTAAGATGTTGCCTAAAAAAAAACACAATCTCTAACCTTTTTGTTAGCCACTTGAAAAAGTTCATAGGGGTGGTGTTGTGTAGTAAGAAAAAAAATCCTGTATTTAGAGTCAAAGGACCTTGATTCAAATCCTGGTACTGCTGTTTACTACATTTATGACCTTGGCCATGTTACTTAACTTCCCTTGACCTCGGCTTCCACATCTTTGTGATTGGATTAGGTGATCCTGAAGGTCCTGATGTGTGCTTGAAATGTGCACAAGTGACGGAATTCTCAGAATAATCACTAGGAATTTTTTTTTCTATTCAAGTGACTAAAGGTGATGTAACTTCTGCTGTTCGAATCTGGTGATTAATCAGTCTCTAGCACGTTGAGCCCTGAGTTTGTTTACTGCCTAGGTTGAATATGTATAATGGAAGTGCCTTCCACATTCCTTAAGTGTTAACCACACATCAAATAAAAAACATTGCTTTCTAAATATAACTAACCCAACTAAAAAAGGAAAAACACAGTTTGTTTAGATGCTGCAGTATGTTTAGATGCTGTAGATGATGTCAAATCAAATATTTATTTACCTAAAAGGAAGGAAAATTCTTAGAAAGTTTAGTAATAAATATTTTATTTATACCTTTGAAATGACTTCATTTAAGCAAGGACAGATATATAAGAAATTTGACTTTTCTTTTCAGAGGATTTTAAGATATTTTTCCTTTGTGTGTAGCTTTCACAATATCCTCATTGTAGCAAAAGTAGGAAGTAAAGTATCATGAACAATAATTAAATTGTACATCTTTGAGGTAGAGGTTAGATGACTACTTATCAGGAATGTTGTAGAAGGGATTCCTTCTCAGGTAGGAGCTAGAGGAGACCTTAGGATCTTTGTTGTTCAGGCATTTCAGTTGTGTCCAACTCTTCATAAGCCCATTTAGGGTTTTCTTGGCACGGATACTGGAGTGGCTTGCCATTTCCTTCTCCATCTCATTTCACAGATGAGGAAACTGAGTCAAACTGGGTCAAATGTCTTGCCCAGGGTCGCATGACTTGCCCAGGGTCACACAACTAGAAAGTATCCGAGGCTGATTTTGAGCCCAGGTCTTTTTGGTGCCAGGCCTGGTGCTCTATCCTTTGTGCCACCTAGCTGCCATCAAGTCTAAATGTCAGTTTACAGATTAAGAAACGCAGGCCCACAAAGGTGAAGTGACTTGCCCACAGTCACACAGGTAGTAAATGGCAGAGCTAGGATATGAACTCGGGACCTTTGACTTCAAATCCAGTGGTCTTGACCTAGGTTCGTGGTCTCTGAACCTTAATCGATTGTAAGGAATAATCTAGTAACTAGATTCTAGTCACTCTTTTGAGGGCCTTTCCGACTCTTTACTTTTCTCTGTTGTACTTCAGATAGTCTTAACATTCTAATGAAACTAGGCCTGGTCTAAAAGACATGATTTTTAATATAATTTAGTGCATAATACACACTTCATTGACACCATTACTGGAATTCTGGTGTAGAAAATTTTGTGTTTTGATGGTATTATTTAGAGATAGAAGATAAGAATCACTTCATTACCAGTCATATGACTGAATGTCATTCATCAACACTCACCTGCTTGTTATATTTTATATTATGGTTGTCTGTGTATCTTTAATATTACCTACTAAATTGTAAAGTCCATAAGGGTAGGGACTATTTTTTTCATCTTCATAGCTCCCCCAGAGTTTATTCAAGTGCTTTACACATCATAATGTTTTACTCAAGACCATAGTAAATGTTTGAATTGATTTGAGTACCAATTTCCTCTTTGAAAAGTACATTAAAGTATTCCTTTTATCCTTCCCTGCAGACTTTATATTCAGAGCACCAATCAAATTAAGTAAACCAGGGGAACTTCGAGAGGAGTATGAAAGCCTAAGAAAGGTATAGTATTAATTTTAACCTTGATTTTCATTTTCTTGGAAGTAATTTGAAATACTGATGGTAATGAACACTTAGTAAGAATTTGGATTATAAGAATTTGGATAATATTATTGTTAATAATATTAGCAATATTCTTTGGCTGCCTGGGTGAAAATTTACCTTCACAAGTACCATTCCATACTGCCTCTCATCCACAACCATCTCTACTCTTAATATTCCTGGTCCCTGTCCTATGTATGTTTCCATTCTGTTGTCCTTTTTGGAATCCCTGTTCTATTCCTATCAACCTTCCTTTATCGTAACCTTCTTCCTCTTCTACTTCTCTTGCATTTGCAGAAACTTGGCTATCACCACAAGATACTTTCTTCCTAGCTGTTCTTTCTCTTGTATTAGATACATCTTCTCTCATGTTTAAAGACACACTGGAGCAGAGGGAAGAAAAGTAGCCATATTCTTTGTTTCTCACTGACACTTAAAAGCCTCCCTTTGATGTTGTGATTCAGAAACCTCTCTTCCTCTGAGGTTCACTCCTTCCATCTTTGTTGCCCCATCCAGACCCTTCTTATAATCATTTGCAATGTGCCCCCTACTTTTTCAAAGAGTTAACTTCTTTGCTCCATAGAATTCTTTTTCTCCTCAAACCCCGTCTTCATTCTTAAGGACATCTGGATACATGTTAATATCCATTTTATTACCCTAGTCTTATGGTTCATTGACCTCAGCTGTCATGCCCTTCATTTCACCTTAGAAGCATACAGAGATAACCATGTCCTTGTTTTTGTTATCATCTGGTCTAACCTCCTGATTTTACAAATAAGGAAGTTGGAACCTAGAGAGCTTAAGTGACTTGCCGAAAATTGCCCAGGTAGTGTCAGAAGCAAGATTTGAATCCGGTTCTGTTGGTTCCCGAGCCAGTGCGCTTTGCATTGTTCAGGACTCAGAAATTCCTGTATTGGACTGAAACTTCCTATTGTTGCATTTCTCTCTCTGCTTCACTCTTTTTAAACCAGATATTCATCCTTACTGTAGTCTACAGTGACTTTCCCTGTCTTTGCTCTCCCAGTCTGTTGTCTCTACTGTGATCTACTTTGATTGTAGTCTTGACTTTATAGTTTAAGAAGTCTTAACTATGCTCTATCTTCTGCTCTTGAGTCCCTTGACCCCTGGTCCTACTTTGGCTCATGTATTGCCAAACCACACTCTGGCTTATCTGTGCCATCCATTTTCTTCATTCCTGTTTGAGTGCTGTTGATGGAGAAAGACACACAACCAGTGACTGAGTCCACTACAGATTTGTAGTTTAATTTCAAATGGATTCACACAGCTACATGACAATCCTTTTCTCCTGCCTTGATTGATTCTTTTATCTTCCCACAGTTTTTCATCTTTCCATTCCTCAATCCTCCTGCAATATCCATTCCCTCTTTCCTTTTAACATTTAGCTGTTATAGTTCAGACCCCTTTGTCATCTCCTATTTTCTCCTCTTTCGTTCCGGTCTCTGATGAAGAGGTGGCTTCTCTCCTGAATTCAGTTCCTTTACTTCATTGCCCTTTATCCTGTTCCTTTCTTTCTTCTCATGGAGCTTACCTCTTTGATCTCCTTGATCTCTTCTTCAAATTACCTTGAATTTACTTATCCTTTGCCTCTTGTCTGGACTATGATAATAGCTTCTTAATTTTCTCCCTGCATTTCTCCCCTCTCCATTCCATCTTCCACATAGCTACCGAATTGACATTCCTAAAGCACAAGTTTGACCATGTCACACTCCTCTGTCCAAGAAACCTTAGAGTAAACTATAAATTCTTCTTTGGCATTTTTGTGCTTTCAGTTCAGACTATCTTTCTAGGCTGACTGATTACACATTACTGTCATTCACACACATTGTTTCAGCTAAACTGAACTGCTTGCTGTTTCTTGTATATAACATTTTCATCTTCTGCCTCCTTTGTCTTTATACAGGCTGCCCTCCCCAATCCTGGAAACACTCTCCTTCTTTGCTGCCTTTTGGAGTCTCTATTTCCCTTCAAGGCTTAGATCAAGTGCTACCTCTAACATGAGTTCTATCCTGATCAGCCTTTGTTCCACCCTGCAAGTTGTTACTGCTCTTTTTCCTGACAGAAAAGACTTGGAAGAGCTTAGCACAGTGCCTAGCACATAATAGGTGCTTAATAAATGTTTTTTGAATTAAAAAGACTTTGTAATTATTTTGTCTGCACTTGTCTATAAATATTGAATCCCCTAGTACAAAGGAAGCTCCTTGTAGACAGAGACTGTTTTGTTTTTATCTTTTTATCAGTGTCTGCCACATAGTAGGTACTTAGTAAATGGTTGTTGAATTGATTTGAATCTGTGTACGTATTGTGTTATATACATGTGTTATATGTAAGTTCTTTGATGGTAGGTTTATTTTTGTGTTTGCATCCCTAGCACAATGCCTTCAGTAGAGGTCTTTACTAAGTGGTTGTTGAGTGAGAGAAAATAATATTTATACTGTTTTTAATGATAAAGGAAGTCAGGCATTTTTGTTGCGTGGCTAGCACAGGGTTATCCTGGGACTCCAGTCTAGGTCTTTGGACTCCAGAGTCCAGTGGTCCTTCCATGTATTGGCTTTCCAAGGGATTCATTTGGTGAAATATACACATTCTCTCCCATTATCTTCCATGTGGCCCAGACAGATTTAGGGAATGATATTAGAAATAGTGTACATTTTGGTAAAGAATCAATCACAGTGGTTTAAATAAGCACCTGGATTTTTAAAGCTGAAAATATAATTGTCATGGTATTGGTCCAAAATCTATAACAGCTGAATGACTTTACAGAGCAATAGAATTTCAGAGTTAGAAGAGTTCTTCGAGACATCTCAAAGTCCAGTCTATTCCTGAACAAGAAACACCGCCCCCACCCCCCAACATTGGTGATAGATATGTGGTCATCCAGCCTTTCCTTGGAATCTCCTGATGAGAGAGAATCTATCACCTTCTGAGGCAGTCCATTCTACTTTTAGATAGATTTAATTATTAAGCTGCTTTCTTCTTCTTTTTTTTAAAGCAAACTTGACTTTGTCTCTTTGCAATTTCCACATGATATTCTGTTCCTCCTTCTGGCATCTATCAAAACAAGTATATTTCCTCTTCATTTCACTATCCCACGCAACACAGTGGCTCTTCCAAGCCTTTTCATCCCTCTCAAACCTCCCTAGGCTTTTTCTCCCCCCAATCTCTCAAATGAGAATCTTGCCTCATATTTTACATAAAAAATTGTAGCCATTCACCAGTAGCTCCCTTTTCTCTCCTCCTCCTTATCTTTTCCCACTTTCTCCTCTTTTACCCCATCTCAAATGAAGAGGTGGCCCTTCTCTTTGCCAAGGCAAACTCCTCCACATGCACAAACAGTCCCATTCCTACCTGTCTTCTGTAGCAGATTGGCCCCACTTTCATTCTGTCATTCCCACTTTCTCTAATCTTCAGTCTCTCCCTATATACTGGCTACTTCCCTACTCTCTACAAATATACAACTCTTTCTCAAAAAACCATCACCTGATCTAACCATCTCTACTTTCTTCCTTTTTGTCGCTGTACTTGAGAAGGCCACCTACAGGTCAGTGCCTCCACTCTTTCCTCTTTCTTCACCTTCAACTGAAATTGCTGTTTCCAAAGTTATCAGTGATCTATTAATTGCCAAATTTAATAACCTTTTCTCAGTCTTAATCCTTCTTGACCTTTCTATAGTCTTTGATCGCCCCTTTCTCCTTGATATTCTCTTCTCTTTAGGTTTTTGGGTCACTGCTTTCTCCTGATTCTCTTCCTACCTATCGGACTACTTCTTCTCAGTCTCCTTTACTGAATGTTCATCCAGGTCATGGCCACTGTAGTTGAATGTCCCCTAGTACTTTGTACTGGGTCTTCTTTTCTTCTCTTCTATATTGTTTGACTTTGTGATTTCATTAGTTTCCATAGATTCAGTTATCATCTCTAAGCTGATGATTTTTAAATCTACTTTTATAGTCTTAATCTTTCTCCTGTCTTCCAGTCTTACAGCTCCAACTACCTTTCAGATATTTCAAACTAGATATTTAGTGGATAACTTACATTCAACATATTTCAAACTGAGCTAAAGTCCGTCCTGTCCCCCACCCCAAAAAAAAAATCCTTTCTTCCATACTTGTTTGTTACTGTTTAGAGCTCTATAATCCAGTCACCAAGACTCATGACCTGGCTTTCATCCTTGACTCCTCACGTTCAATTGGCTGCTAAATCTTGTTGATTTTACTTTGGTAACATTTCTTGTATATTCACCTTCTTTCCTGACACTGTTACCATTCTCGTGCAGGCCATTATCATCTCACTTCCCGGACTACTGCCTTAGCTTGCTGGTTGTTCTCCCTGCCTTAAGTCTCTCCCCACTCCCATCTATGCACTCATCTATCAAATTGATCTTTCTAAAGTATAGGTGTAACTATGTCACTCTTCTTGTCGGTAAACTCTTGTGATGCCTGTTGCCTCCAGGATCAAATATATAATCCTCTGGTTTTTAAAGCACTTCATTTTCTGGCCCCTTACCACTTTTCCAGTCTTATGTCTCACTCCTCTGTTCCCCTCCCCCTCTTCCTTTTACTCTTCAATGCAGTGTCCTTGGATGTCCTGGCTATTTCTCATACAAGGCACAACCAGAAAAGGTCTCAGGAAAGACTGAGTGGAACTTTGAAGAAACCTATAGAGTCTAAGAAGTGGAAGTGAGGGAAAAAACATTGAATTTGATGTTAAAGGTCTTGGGTTTGAATTCTGATTCTGACATTTATTACCTGTTTGACTTCCAGGCAAGTCATTTATCTTCTCTGGGCCTCAGTCCCTTCATCTATAGAGTGAGGGGTTTGAACTAGATGACCTTTAGGATCATTTTTATGATCCAATAACTTGTCCCCATTTTACACATTAAAAAACCAGGCTTAGAGAAATTAAATGACTTGCCTGTACTCAGATAATTAGTAAGTGGTAGAGTCAAATCTTTGGGTTCCTAGTTTTGTGCCCTTTTCACTGTTTTATTAAGCACCTATTATTTGTTATTTGCTGATATACCTGTAAGAGGTATAAAGAATAAATCTCGGTCCCTTTCCTCCTGAAGCTTATAGATAATCTCATAACCAAAATAGGACAGCCTTGCCATCACAAGATGCAAACAGTCCTTAATATGTGACAAAGTGGTGTAGATAGAGTAGGAAACTCTACTAATTTGATATAGTTTTTGCTTTTCCTAGAACTAGTTTAATTTTTTTTTATTCAACTAACAAATGTATACCATATAGAAGACATAATGTGTGTATTAAATGTTGATTTGGGCTATTATGTCTAGTATTATGGGACAGTGTAATTCAGAAAGAGTGCCGGGCATAGAGTCAGAAGGTTTAAATCCCAGCTATGTGGGATTTAAAATGCAGTTGCTTTTGGCATTTAGGGGTTTTCTCTGGAGAGATAGGCTAGGCCAATGATACTAAAAACAATAAACCTTCATTATGGACCCGAATAACGGAAACTACTTAAATTGAGCAGGAATGGGTGTGGGAGGCATCAGAAGTTTCTGAAGGGAGGAGAATAAAAAGGGGCAAGATTATATCCAATATGTAGGCAGAGACACAAGGATAGAACCAGATCTCCAAAGGGGCAGTGTACATATATATCTTGGCCAACGGTGGAGGTTGGGACCTTAAGTGAAACAAATTATCTTGAGGCCATGACAAGGGAAGGAAGGTTATGGATGGTTATGTGAAGAAAGGGCTCATTCCACACCCGGAATGCTCCTGCCCCTTCTCAGTACTTCGTTGGCCAGCTGGGGTTGTTGTGCATAAGAGAGGTTGTCTAGGGGGGAGACTGCTTGTCACAAGAAAAGTTTGACCCTGAAAGCAAGGGGGTATTTAGACTTTCACTGTCATTTATTAGCTGTCAACCGTGGACCAATCCCAGATTAGGTTCTTTTTTTTTTTTAATAAAGTGGGGATAATAATACTTGTAGTGGTTATTTCACAAGGTTGTAATGAAGAAAGTGATCTGTAATGGGCTGTATAAATGTGAGTTCTTAAAATCATCATATTACTTCTATCTTCTTATTTGTGTTTTATCTGCTGTCTTTCTCCTAAAGAGAAATTGTGAACTCTTTGAGGGCAAGGGCTGTCTTTTGTCTTTCTTTGTATTCCACAGTGCTTAGCAGTGTGTGCTTAGGAAGTAGTAGGTGCTTAATAAATACTTATTAACTGACTGCCTGACTTACCATGGCCACCCTCTCAAGTGTTGCTTCTTCTTTCCTGTACTCTTCCTTATCTCCCTTTGTTGCCCCTAACATCTATGACATTGGGAGGAATTAGTGTACTCATTTTGTTTCTTACTGCTGCTTACCTCATTCTGCTATCATCATCCTACTTTGAGATTCTTTCCATTCTGGGCTTCAGACCCTCACCTATAAAATAAGGCGGTTGAACTATCTGACCTTTGGGATCACTTCTAGGTCTAAGATATGATGTGTAATTATTATCTACATTTTTAAAAACCATGCTCAGAGAAATTAAATTACTTGTCTATATGCAGATAATTAGTAAGTGATAGATTTTCTCATTCTTTGAAGTTTTCCCCATTCTTCTGTATTATCTAGTTCAGAGCCTCATTGCTACAATCTCTCAACTTTGAGTTCAGTACCTGGTTCTAAGGCTTCCTCTTCTTCCTCATCCCTTGCTTTGGCAGCAGTGTGGAGGATGGACTGGAGTGGAGAGAGCCTTGAGGCAAGAAGACCAATCAGGAGACTTGTAATATTCTAGACAAGAGGTGATTAGGACTTTACCTAAGGTTGGAGCTATGAGAGTAGAGAGAAGGGGTCAGACTTTAAGTTGTTTGTGATGTAGAAACATCAAGATTTGGCAACTAATTTTATATGCAGAGGAAGGGAGGATGAGGAATTGAAGATAATGCTGAGGTTATTAATCTGAGAGACTATATGACAGAACAGTTCTTAGAAGACCTGTTGGGTGAGCTGTAAGATCTGGGCATCTTCATCAGACTTTAAGACATCCACTTCCAAAAAATGCTTTTGACCTTGCACCACATCACAAAAGATATAGAAATGTATCCAAGATGGAAAAAAGGTATGCTTCAGTGGTTTGAGAACTTGCCTGTTTTAACTCCCATTGAAAACCAATGGGCTTAAAAAAATGAACTTTTCATCAATTGTACACTTAATATCCAGTGTGATAAAAGTATGGTTTCAAGATGAAAATTGAAAGAATATGTGTCAAAATTTTGTGAATTTAATGCCAAATCCTGTAGAAAAAGTAATTGTAGCAAGAGTAGATGGCATGTTAAATGTTTAAAGATATAAAATTTTGTCAATAAGTTTATCCCTGTACTCACCTTAACAGCTGTTCCAGACTTTCACCTCTCCTCAAGTGCCTAGTGCCACCTCAGCTTCTTACTTTTTAAGCAGAGAATCATGCCTCACATTTTACTGAGATTTTGAGAGCTTCTCTCATGAGCTCCCTTATGATGGGTAGCTATCAAAATAGATAGAGTACAGGACTTGGAGCAGGAAGACCTGAGCTTGAATTTTTCCTCACACACTTCTTAGTTCGGTCATGCTGAACAAATTATTTAATCTCTTTTTGTCTCAGTTTCCTCATCTTTAAGGTGGGGATTTTAATAACACTTTTCTCACATGGCACTTGTGAGGATCAAATGAATTAATATATGTAAAGCACTTTGTATCCTCAGGGCCTGTGGAAATAATTGAACTCTTCTCTCCTAGATAACAGGATGCTCATTTATCATTTTTGTATTTTGAAGAATTCAGTTCTGAAAGTCCTACTCAGCAGTAAGATTGAGGTTATTGTTATCATCTTTGTGAGCAAGTAGATAAATAAGCGTACTTTTAATGACTTATATTTTATTAGAGTTGGAAGAAATTTAAGCCAGTTCACTTATTTTATTATTGAAAGCACATGGTACAATGCAAAGAATATTAAACCCCAAAGACCTGGATTTGAGTCTTTGGTCTGTGACTTACTAGTTATGTGATTTTGAGCAACTCCTTTCATCTTGCTGGGTCTCAATTTATTCATCTATAAAATGGAGGTGATAATAGTGTAACTTTCTCACCAAGGGTATTGTGAAGATGAAATCAGATCATGGTTATGCAGTAGCTAAGTGGCACGGTGGTTAGAAGGTGGGACTTGGAGGCAGGAAGATTTAAGTTCAAACTCTGCCTCACATGCTTATAGTGTGATCCTGAGCAAGTCACTTAACTTTTTGCAGCCTCAGTTTCCTTAAATGTAAAATGGAGATAATAATAATACCTCCGACGGTGGTTGTAAGGATCAAATGAGATGATGTATGTAAATTGCTGTGCAAACCTAAAATGTTAGAGATTATTATAATTAATTTGATTCAATAAACAGTAAGTTACTACTGTGTGCAAAGTTTGATCCTGTATATAACAGTAGGCTGGTATTTAAATCTGAGTGATTATTCTGGTGAGATACAGCCTGGCATAGTGGATAGAGAGCTGACCCAGGGGTCAAGAAAACCTAGGCTCAGGATCCACCATTGACATCCTATATCTCTGGGCAAAGCACTTCATCTCTCAGTGCTCTAGGCAACTCTTCTCAGACTGCCAGTTGCAGAGAAGATACCAGTCTGCATTGTTAAAGGGAGTTTCTTACCACAAGTTCCTTAATCTGCTGAATTCATGGATTCAGTCCCTACCCTCAATTCCTTTTATTATAGCATCCTTTGGTTCATGTGTGAGTTGGATTACATGGCTCCTGAGATGTCTTGAAACTCTGGGATTCTATGACTGTTAAAGGTTAAGTGGAAAGGAGAAAGACCTAATTTCTAAGACTACTTCTTTCCCTCTGCAGAAAATGAAGCCATTAGAAAACTACTTTTGGTAAATCAGCATGTCACATGAGTAGTTTAGACTTGTCCTTAAGTTTTTGCTAATAAATTTGCAAGCCCATGTATTTTCTTTCTTCTCTTCTCTCACTGGTTAACTTTGGAGTAGTCTTTTGTTCTTCATTGTTGAATCACTGAAGTAGAGAGAAAGTGACTCTAAATTCTTAGCAAATAAACAGGGTAATTAGATGTGATAAATGAATTATATAAACCTTAGGGTCCTGTTAATAGCTTTAAAAATCCCTCTGATAAGTTAAGCCCAAATTGAGTACCAAATCCTCTTTGAAAGCTCTCTTTACTGAAATGCTTTTGTTGCTTTGTTCAATTTTTTTTCTGCCTTAAAATTCAATTCAATAAACATTAAGGACCTCCTCTGAATGAGATACTTTGTCACTTAGGCATTTGTTGTTCTTCAGTTGTTTCAGTCATGTCCAACTCTTCATGACTTCATTTGGCAAAGATACTGAAGTGGTTTGCCATTTCCTCTCCAGCTCATTTTACAGATGAGGAAACTGAGGAAAACAGAGTCAAGTGACCAGGTCACATAGTAAGTGTCTGAGGCCAGATTCAAATTCAGGAAGATAAATCTTCCTGACTCTAGGCCTGGCATTCTATCCACTGCATGCCCACTTAGGCATACAAAGATGAAAATAATATAGTTCCTATACTCAAGGAGCTTAAAATCTTGGAATGGGAATAGTATATAGGATCATGGACTTAAAGCTGAAAGGGAACATAGAAGCTTTCTAGTCCAACTCCTTTATTTTACTGATGAGGAGATTGAGGCACAAAGAACATATGAGTGCTGACATGGTGTAGTAGAAAGAGAATTAGACTTGGAGTTAGGAAGACCTGGATTGAAATCCTGCCTTTGACATTTAATAGCCTGGTGACTATGGGCAACTCCTTTAGTGTTAGCTTCATTTTTATCATTTGTAACATGAGGATAATAATACTTGTATCTAAAATCCTGTTGTTACCTCCCCCCCCAAAAAAAAGGACAGCTGACAAAATATCACTATTTGCTGTAATGTTTATTTTCATATCAATAAAATTTTTAGAGAGTCTTTGGCACATGCTGAGGAGGACATTTTCCATGAAGGGGTGAGAAGGTACTGAGTTGTCTTTTACAAACAGCATTCTTTCTATAGTGGGCCATAGAGTTAATGGAAAATTGTACAGACTGCAAGATCTAATAATGGTCTAGTTTGGCTAGACTGTAGATTGTATGAAAGGGAAATATCAATTAATGTTTTTAAAATAGTTTAAGAGAGAGGTCATGCCAGTTTGAATTTCAAATATAATAACAATAATAATTAACATTTATATAGTGCTTTCTATGTGCCAGGCACTGTGCTAAGCATTTTATTAATTATTATCTCATTTGAGCCTTGTAACAACCCTGGGAGGTAGATACTATTATCACCCCCATTTTACAGATGAGGAAACTGAGGCCAGAAGATTAAATGATTTGCCCAAGGTCACATAGCTGGTTAAGTATCCAAGATCACATTTGAACTCAAGTCTTCCAGGCCTGGCTTTCTATCCACTTGTACCACTTGGCTGCCTCTAGTTGCCTTCATTAGTAGTTGTAATGAAGATTGAACATAGGAAATGGGTATGAGTGAGAGTACTTAAGTAGAATTTATGGTCGGGCTTCAGTAATTGAAGGTAGAGGATGGCAAAGGAAAAGGAAAGGTCAGAGATGATTTTGAGTTTTCTGATTCTAATTGAATGTTGTACAGTATTACAATAAACTATGTTTAGATATTCTTTTAAATCTATTTAGTTATGATATGTAGTATTAAGCTAGCTTGTTCTGTAGAAGATAAAGACAAATTGATCTTAGTAATTTCTAGTAATACAGTTCTTTTACGTTTCATTCAGCAAGCATTTATAAAGCACTGTGATGTAAGTCTGGAAAGGTAGGATAGAACCAGAAAGTCTTTAAATATCAAGGTTTTAGATATCAAAAATGATATCAAATATTTTGAAGCATTAAAAATTGTGAAAGGCCTTATTTATAAAATTGAGGATTTTATATCTTATCCTAGAGAGCCACTGGAATTTCACCATCATGTTGTATAGTGGAAAGGATCCTGGGCTTGAGTGCATATATTGGTTTTTTTACTGCCTGTGTGACCTTGGGCAAGTCATTATCAGGAGATGTTTTCTCATTTCTAAAGTAGAGAGGTTAAGATTCTGTGAACTCTAAGGTCCCTTCCAACTCCCTTCAAATCCATCTTGTACTTTTGAAATATCTTTTTAAAAAACTTTTCAAATATTACCTTTTCTCCTTTCAGTCATAAGATTTAAAGCCAAGTGAACTCAAGCTTGTGGCATTTCTTCCATTCCCTATGATTTTTGACAGATTATAAACATCGGTTAAATAGTCAAACCCAACAGTTCTTTGAGAACCTTGAGATGTGTGGTTTACTTTGGCCTGGAACTTGAATGCATTGATGACACAAATAGTCAATGGCAGAACTGGAACAAGATGGATTTTATGACTTAAAAGTTGAAGGCCCTCTCCACTGTACCGTACTGTATGTCATTGGGTGTGTTTTCATGCTTTTATTCTTCTCTCCTCTGGTATATGTAATACATAAGGAAATTCCCACTCTGACATGTGCTGACATGTTTCTTCTCGGGAGTAGGGCTAGTCCAGAGTCTTACTTTATAGGGGTAGTGAGCAGGCACATCTTTAAGAATAAATTAACTGCATGGTTCTAAGGAAAATAAGAAACTTCAGATAAGTAAGTTTTCAGCCTTTTGGTATAGGCATTTATATTTTGATTGATAATTATGAATATACTATCAATTCTTTTGTGTAAGAATCTAAAAATATGCTCTCTGTATTTTTTTCCCACTCTTAAACTTCTTATACATAGATTTAAAAAAATCAAATTAATATGCTTCTGAAAAAAATGCAGAGAATCTAAGGCCTTAAAGTCTAATTTAATCAAAGGCATGGGTTATTTTTACATTTCCTTTGCAGTTTCATATGGTCTTCTCCCTCTCTCATGTCTACCCTTCTCCAGTTTGGGAAGATTTGTGAGAGAAAGGGCAAGGTTCTTTGGTTAAGTTCTTGAAAAGCCACCACAAAATGAGACTGGAGCATATTTGAAACAATAGTGAAGAAAGTCATGCACACCCAGATAAATACTGAAAGCTATTCATGATCCAGGTTGGAGGAATGATGATTTTTTCTCATAAGCCAACTCCAGTTGTATCTGGTTCAAATAGAAATGACATACATGATTTCATGTAAAAATTAATACTTTCTACAACAGTTGTAAAGCTAGTTAAAAGTGTAATTCAGCGAAGCATTTATTAAGCAAGTAAGTGTCTGATCTAATAGGAACCCTCTACTACTTACCTGCCTGTGTGACCTTAATCACTTGATGTCCCAGTTCCTTCTTCTGTTTTTATAAAAAAGTTGGACTAGATGATCTCTACATTCCCTTATAGCCCTAAATCCTACATAGTGATGGGACTTACCCATCGTGGCCTGAAAAACAGTACCAGCTGTGACTTGAGAAATTTTAATTCAATTCTACAAATATTTTATTAAGCGTCTACCATGTCACTAATCAACTATTTAAAAGGCAGCTACTAAATCACATTTCTTATTTTTTAAAATTTAGTTTTCAACATTAACTTAGATAATATTTTGAATTCCAAATTCTTTCCTCATCTCTTTTCTCCCTCCACCCCAAGATGTAGTGTAATTTGATATAGACTCTACATATATATATATTCCTATTGAACCTATTTTCATATTAGTCATATTGTAAAGAAGAATTAGAACCAATGGGAGAAATCACAAGAAAAGGGGAAACAAGCAAAAAAAAAGCAAATAATATGCCTCAATCTGCATTCAGACTCCATAGGTCTTCTTCTGGATGTGGATAGCATTTTCCATCACAAGTCCTTTGGAGTTGTCTTGGATCCTTGCATTGCTAAGAAGATAAGTCCATCAAAGTTAGTCATCTCACATTGTGGCTGTTACTGTGTATAATGTTCTCCTGGTTCTGCCCACTTCACTCGGCATCAATTCATTCAAGTCTTTTCAGGTTTTTCGGAAGTCTGCCTGCTCATCATTTCTTATAGCACAATAGTATTCCGTTACATTCATATACCACAACTTGTTCAGCCATTCCCCAATTGATGGGCATCCCCTTGATTTCTAATTCTTTGCTACTACAGAAAGAGCTGCTGTAAATATTTTTGTACATGTGGGTCCATTTCCCATTTATACAGACTTAGAAGTGGTATTGCTGGGTCAAACGGTACATGAACATTTTGATAGCCCTTTGGGCATAGTTCTAAATTGCTCTCCAGAACAGTTGAATCAATTCACAGTTCAACCAGCAATGCATTAGTGTTCCAATTTTCCCCCATCTTCTCCTACATTTATTATTTTCCTGTGTTGTCATGTTAGCCAATCTGATAGGTGTGATGTGGTACCTTAGAGTTGTTTTAATTTGCATTTCTCTAATCAATAGTGATTTAGAGCAATTTTTTTTCATATGACTAGATAGCTTTAATTTCTTCCTCTGAAAGCTGCCTGTTCATATCCTTTGACCATTTATCAATTGGGGAATGACTTGTATTTCTATAAATTTGACTCAGTTCTCTATATATTTTGGAAATGAGACCTTTATCAGAGACTCTGGCCATAAAAATTGTTTCCCAGCTTTCTGCTTGAGACCATTAATCTTGATAATCTTATCTCTCAAAGGATTATTTTGAGAGTCAAATGAAAGTGTTCTGGGGATACGTTTGGTGTTTTTAGTCAATATTTAATGGCATTTTTGTCCTGTAAATTTTTCTATTTAGGAGCATACTAATTCTTCAACAAACATTAAGTACCTACTCTTTATAGACTTCTGTGATAGAAATAGGGCAGAAAAAAGTTTAGATGAGATTTAAGACTTAGATATCTTGAAGTTTTTAAAATGTTACATGTGCAAAGATAAGAATAATACATGCTATATGCACTAGAGAGTTATAGAAAAAAATGCCATATGAAGTCCAAGGAAGAAGGTTGTTACCAGGAAAGCTTCATGGAGAAGGTAGCATCAGAGTGAAGCATTTAAAAATGAATAGGAATTAAACTATCTTAAACTTCTATTTTCCCTCTGCTAACAAAGTTTCTGATAATAAAGGATGTATATAGCTTCACCTTTATTGGAGATATTACTTATATATTAGATGGAGCAAATTATTTTTTACTGTACTTGTGGATAATGATAGCAAGCAAGTTAATAGACAGTGTTGGCAGAATACCAGCTTTTAAAAACCAAACCACCTCCTCAAACCCCAGATTACAAAGTCAGGAGAGAGGGCAGAATTTGAAAGCCTGTATATCTAGTTGACTTGGCTAATGAGGGGATTTGATCTGTTTATTTCAATACCCATTTGCCAGGTTTTATTCTTTTCACTTATTTTATGGTTACTTGTTTGTAATCTGGTTTTGGCTTACCAAGTCAAGGAACTAACCTGATGGAAATGGAAAGAGGATTCAAGAGTATTCAAATTAGGGCCACTTACTGCAGCAGTTGGAGGGAGAACTCCTTTGAGTTTGAGGAACTTAAAAGTGAGATTTATTCAGTTTCTGTTCATTACAGTTCCTTCATTTGGTGGCAGATGCCTCTCCAAATTAGTAATTGTGGTAACACAAGCATTTGCACTATGGAGAGGAAAAGGAAACCCAAGAATAAGACTTTTGTAATTTATTAAAGGATATTCTTCATTGCCAGGCAGAGACAGAAGTGGAATGCCATGGGCCTTCAAATCCATCTTTATATTGGGATGGTGGTGGGGTAGTTATCAAGAATGAGGTAGTGTGGGGGCAGAGCCAAGATGGCGACCAGAAAGCAGTAACTGGCGTGAGCTCCCCACCAAATCCCTCCAAAAACCTATAAAAAAATGGCTCTGAACCAATTCTAGAGCTACAGAACCCACAAAGTGGCAGAGGGAAGCAGGGCCCCACCC
>CM053622.1:712861354-712913175 GCA_028646595.1 Phalanger gymnotis
AAATGGGGAGAAAATTTGTAATTCAAACGCCTGTGAAAATCAATGCTGAAAACCAAACATGTCAAAAATAAATTAAAAAAAAATTAAAAAAAAAAAAGAATGAGGTAGTGTGGCAAACCTGAAGTTAGTTTCCCAAATTTCCTTTTTGGTGTTCCAGCATAGTGATTTCTGAGGAGGAAGGAAGGCATTGCCTGATACGTGCTTTGGGATATTTGAGCACAGTAGTTGGTTAAGAGGGATGAGAGTATGGTACATGGAATAATTCCTGATTTACCTAAGACATGGAAGGTCTTATCTATGATGCCAGCTATTACAAAGCTTTCAGAGGCCAGATGGAAATTTTTGCCTATAAGATAGGTTATTGGGAAAAGAAGGGAGATCTTCTTGGCTTTTGAGGCAAAAGCACAAAGCAAGAGACAGTTAACACGTATAGGATTCATGCTTGTTGTTTGACAGATGCCAGGGGAATGGTCTTTCATTGTTGAGTGAGGAATTAAAGGCCTTATAAAGGTGCTTATGTTTTTCTCCCCTTTGGAATTCTACTTGTGAAATGCTAGACTTCAGTACACAAAGATCTTAACAAGGGAGAAGGGTCTTCTTTATTAATAGTTATATATAAATGTTCATATAAATGTATAAAACTGCATTAAGGTTTTTAGAATACCCTGTATTCTACAGCAAGCGACACTGATCCATTAATATTTCTCAAGAGAAGAAAGATGGGAACATAAACAACTTACAAAATCCTAAGAAGCAAAACCATCTCCTTATAAATATAATAACTACAGAGACCAGATATGGAAAGGATTGTGGCAGTTTAAATTTTGTTGGCCTTGCCGCAGTACTTTATATCTGGTCTTCAGGAGCAAAATTGGAATACTTAAAAAAAAACCACAGAGGATCTATCTCAAATAGTATTGCTCAAAAGATTTGTGATTTTATCTCTCTGGGCACATATCACATCCCCTCTACATTTAGTATATGATTTCCATGAGTATCATTACCTGGTGGCCACCTGGTGGTGATCTCTGTACATTTAACACAGACAGCAAAAAAGAGACACAATTCATTACCAGGTCTGTACTTGAAGCCTTTCCAGTTTGATAGGAGCTGTCAGAGCTTGTTCTTTGCTGGCAGAGCCTTTGAAAACCCATAGTTCCATCTCTTTATTTGTATCTTGCATGTAGTTGGTATAATTTTAGAGCTGGAAGGGCTTGTGGAGGTATTCTAGCCTGACTTTTTTTTTAAAAATCTCCTTGAATCTCCCATTTTACAAATGAGGAAGATGAGGCCCAGAGAGATTAAAAGACTTGTCATATAGCAGGTTAGTTAGTAGCAGGGCTATGATTAGACGCCAGATCTTGTGTATTAGGCTAGTATTCTTTCAACATGGTACACTTCCCATAAATCCAGTAAAGGCATAGTGATGTGGTAAAAAGAAAGCTCAATTTGGGATTAGGAAACCGGATATCATAAATCTATGTTTCAAGTATAGGCTGTTCTCCCTCCTAGGAGACAAGGAAACACAGAAGTTATTTGTCACAAAAGTATTCTGCAGACCACCTGGACAGAAAAGAAAATACATGAGTTGAGAAAACAAACCACTGGCCTATCACAGAGGGATGATTTATAGTGATAGGAAGCTTTAATGATCAGAAATCAGCTAGAGCTTTTTCAGCCCAAAGCAAAACATCTTAAAGCAAAGGAGAGAAATTCTGGATAGGGGAAATAAAATTAGGAAGGATAGGAAATTCTCAGGAATGAAGAAGGAAAAAGGTGAATTTTCTGAAGAGAATGATGTTGATGCACAAAGACCTCACCAGTCAAATGTTTAAAATACAAGGTGTCCAAAAGTCTTTGAGCAGTTCCCCCTCCCCCAGCTTTCCTGCCTCCTTTTGTGTGTTGTCTCCCCCTTTAGATTGTAAGCTCCTTGAGAGTAGGGACTTTTTTATTGTATTTCCAGCTTTTAGTACAGTTCCTGGCACATAGTAGACTCTTACTAAATGTTTATTGGTCATCAGATTTGCAGATGCCACATTTGGGAAGCAATAACTAACATTGGCTCCATTTTCATTGGTTGTCTCCCATGGTTGGAGCTCTTTCCATCCTAATTTCCATCTTCTGTCTCCCTGATTTCCTTTAAGTCTCAGCTAAAGCTCTGTTTCCTGCATGAGACCTTATTGGCCTCTTTAATCTTACTATCTTTCTTCTCAGATTATTTCTAATTTATTCTGTAGATATCTTGTTTGTACTTTGTACTTGTATCTTTGTTTTTACATGTTGTCTGCACCATTGGACTTTGAGCTTCTTGAGAGCAGACTGATTATTTGCTTTTCTTTGTATCCCTGTGATTAGCATTGCACCTGGCACATAGTAAGTGCTTAAAAATGCTTTTTTCACTTGACTTGGCTTCATCAAGATCTCAAGTGATGTCAACAGGAGAGAATTTCGAATTGAATCTAGTAAAATGAAATTTGATAAAGATAAATGTAATTACATTTGGGTTAAAAAAATCAACTTCTGGGTGTAAGATAAAGGTAGGAACATTTTGGCATAGTTTATCTGAAAATAGTCTGGTTTTCAGTGAACTCTTAAGTTCATTATGGGTCAGCAGTGGGCTTTCAGGAATGAGGTATGTCTCTTCTATTCTTTGCCATAGTCAGACTACTTTTGGAGTATTGTGTTCAGTTCTGGGTGCCACAGTTTAAGAAAGAAATTGACCTGAGTTCAGTTCTGGCCTCAGACACTCACTAGCTATGTGCCTTTGGACAAGTCACTTAAACTCTGTCTGCCTAATCCATTGGAGAAAGAAATAACATACCATCCTTGTTTCTTTGCCAAGAAAACCCCAAAAATGGGGTCACGAAGAATTGGATATGACTGAATAACAACAACAAGCTAACATATTAACTAGCACTTTCATCATTTGTCCCTCTTGGTTGGAAGTCTCTCCTTCTTAATCTCCATCTTATGTCTCCCTGGCTTCTAGGATTAGAATTCCTTAGCTTGAAAAATAAGGATAATTCTATAGCTAGATCTTCCAAATGGAGAGGAATCAATTGAGACAATTTTGAGATAAGAATTTTTTGGAAGATGGGGCTTTGCTCTGCCTGTTTACTAGGCTGGAGGGACAGTTGTTATTAGGGTACTTTGTTTCGTCTTTTCCTGTACCATAATGTGACTTATTTTGCCTTGTATATATTTAGCTTGTGAGTTGATATGTGTTAAATACATGTTCAACCATGGTAGACCCAACCCAAAAGTAAGGATGGGGCTGCATGTTCTTCTCATTTTACCCTTAAATATAACAAAAGCCTGAAGAAAAAACTGACCAATCAAAAATAGGATTTATTCTTGAAGATTGCTGTGAATGGTGTACTTTGCCGTAGTGGGGGTATGTGGTGTGGTGGGCATAGAGACGGTCATCTTTCTGCCAGGAAAATATGAAGACTATGTTTTGGACCTTAAATGAACTTTAAATATCATTTAGGCCAACCTCTACATTTGACCGATAAAGAAACTGAGGTCTAGGTAAGTTAAGTGACTTGCCCCAAATTACAGAGGCAGCAAATAGCAGAGCCAGGGTCGGAACCTAGTTCTTCCGATTCCACATGTAGTGCTCATCTCACTTTAGGTAGCTACCTGAAGACTTTGATTTGGAGTCATAAGAACCAGTTTCAAATTCTGACTTTTCTGCTTACTAGCTATGTGACCTCAGGCAAGTCACTTCATGTCCATGGACACATCTGTCAGTGGGTTGGACTAGATAACTTCAGAGATCCCATCCAGCTTTAGAACAGTGATTTATGACCTCGTACTAATCTTGACTAGCTCTAGCTCTAAGTCTTAGAATGTCAGAGCTGAAAGGACATTTAGAAATTATTTAGTCCAGTGCCTTTATTTGGCAGAGGTGAAAACTGAGGCCCAGAGGAGAGTAACTAACCTTCTTGAGATACTTGGAAAGTTAGAGGCAGAGTGAGGACTCAAGGCCAGGTTTCTCAAATCTCCTATTTAAGAGCTTTTACTGCTATACTACGTCACCTCACTGCACTGTTTGGCCTTCTCAAGCTCTTGTAGGAACCAGGCAGGTGTGTCTGGTCTTCAGCAAGGACTGACCTTACTGGCTGTGTGAATAGGCCTTATATTTCCGGTTTTATTTATATTCTCTTAGCTATGTGGTTTTTGGATTGCTCAAAAATGCAGAGCAATTGGACTTTAAGCCACAGCGAAGGGCTGGTTTGGCAAGAGTTTAGTATGGTATCCTTATTTAAAAATTAGAGGGGCTTTAGATCTGAAAAGTCTCAAAGCACTCACCTGGGATGGGTCTGCTGTAACTAAGTCCTTAGTGGAAAGATGATTCTAGGGTTGACTTTAAACTCTTCTATCTCTTGTGTAATTTGTATTTTTAGTTGAGGGAAGAAAAGTTAGAAGAGGAGAAAAGCTCTGAGGATCTGATTCACAAGCTATTACTGGAGGACATTGAAGCAGGGAAAAGGAGAATGGAAGAACTGCAGAAAAAAGATGAACCATTAGTTCTCGTAAGTAATCCCTTTTTAATGATAATAATAATAATATTTGCGTAGTACTTTATATTTTATAAACTTTTTCCTTTGTGGTGAATGAAAGAAGGTTCAACAACCTTCCAAGCATATCAATTTATTAAGCATTGCATGCCAATTGCCTAACAAAGCAGGGCCAGACCTTATAGCTTAGGCCTAGATCCTGAATACTGGTGGGCACAGACTTTGATACATTAAAAGCAATTACTCAAATAAGGCCAACTAATTAAATGGAAACAATAAAACATTAGGTAATCTGATTTCTATTTGGGTAAAAGATCAGGGACTTTCCAAGTTGGGAGGGGAAGAGCAAACAGATGCAATTCCCCGAAATCAGAAAAGGAGGTGTCCCAGTTCCACCCCTCACCCTGCCCCAGTGTCTTGTGAACAAAGGAACATGGTGTCAAAAACCGATTGATCAATATAGGCCCAGTTTTCGGATGAGACATAGGTTGCTTGAGATGTACAATTGTGAGAAAACTTCTTGCATCAATCTTTGAATCTGACTGGGTTTCTGGTCACCGTAACCTAGCTTCTTAGTTAAAGGTTTCTAAATAGCAGGTAGAGGTGTTCCAGTTTCCCAGCCATGCAGGGCTAGGTTCAAACAATGTAATAAGTTGTTCTCTCAGTTCCCGTAATTGAATAAAGTTTTCTCACAAGTTAGAAGTTGCGCTAGACTAACTTCTTGAGTAGAAGGGAACCTGAGCTAGCTCCAGAATTGAGTCACAAGATGGAATCGGTGTGCTCCATTCATTTGCCACAGTTAACCGCTTGCTGGCCTAATCCCTTCAATTTCCTCACCTTACAGCCCTTCTTGATAGAAATTTCTTAGACTCACCTTCTGACGCAGGTATGCTGGGTGATGGAGCACTTCAGAATTCCCTTGAATTTGGTGATCCAGTGACACTGTTAGGCTTCCCAGTTTATGAGAAGTAGAGAACTTAGTAAGGAGGGTCCAGAATAGCACTAAGATATGAGTGGAAAAATCAGACTTGTGTGGACAGCCTAAAAGATGACTAGATAGGTTGGGGTAGGGGAGTGGAAGGAAGGAAAGACTTAGCATCAAATAGTGTCCCGAAGTCTCCTGTGTTATTATCTTACTTTGCTATTTAAGCAGTCACTGTGCTAAACACTGGGCCACAAAGACAGAAATGAAATAGCCCTTTCCTTTAAGGAGCTTGATGGAGACCTGAGATTTACTCTCTTCAGGAGATTCCTTTAGGATTCTAGTAAGGCAAGAAAAGCAATGGACTTAATATCAGAAGAGTTGGGTTCAAAATCTTGGCTTCAGCATTTCATGTCTGTGTGTCCTTTGGCAAGCCACTTAATCTCTTTTGATCCCAATTTCATCATCCATAAAATGGCAATAAGGACACAACTGTGCTCCACACCTCAGAGTTGTGAGAGAGAAAAAAAACCACCAAAACTTTGAAAAGCACAAAGTCTACAAATGCCAACTCATGTGAAATAGAACTTTTTACATGTACACAGCTACTTATAAAGGGTCTGTTTATTCATTAAAACATGCCTGAGGGTACTTTAATTTCTTGTGTGTGTTTGGAAAGGGTAAAGTTGGTTTATAAAGTGAGGTATTTTCCCCATTCTTTTTTTCTCTTCCCCTTTCAATGCATCCCTCTTTCTCACCCATTCTTTTTTTTTTTGAGATCATCTTAACATTATAGAATCACACCCATATCCTCTGTCTAGGTAAACTTCTTCTAACTGCCCTACTGATGATACAGTTCTTAGGGGTTATATATGTATCATCTTCGCATATAGGAATCTAAACAGTTTAATCTTATGATTTCTCACTCATGTTTATCTTTTTATACTTCTTTTGATTCTTGTGTTTGAATGTTAAATTTTCTGTTCAGCTCAGGTTTTTTCATCAGGAATCCTTGAAAATCTTCTGTTTCATTAAATATCCATGCTTTCCATTGTGGGATTATACTTAGGTTTTTCTTGGTTGTAATCCTAGAATCTTATATTTCATGTCCTCTACTCTCCATAGGTGTAGTTGCTAAATCTTGTGTGTTACTGACTGTGGTCCCTTGGTATTTAGATTCTTTCTTTCTTGCTGCTTGCTCCCTTGTCATCTTTCTTCTTGACCTGAGAGCTCATGATTTTTGCTATAATATTCCTGAGATTTTCATTTTGGGATTTCTTTCAAGAGATCATTGGCTAATACAGGGGAGATGACCTGAGAGAGAATAGAGAGGGTCAAATGAAAATGGAAGAGGAGGATTTTTTAAGGAAAGGCAAAGAGAGAGAGGTGAAGAGCAATAGATTATGGTCAGATTTGTAGGTGGTGGCAAGATCAAGGGCATGATCATCTCTGTGTGTGACTGAAGAGTAGGTTGAGAAACTGAATGTTTAGGGTACGTGAGGGAGAGTTCATATGTATGTTGAAGTCCCCTCTTATGAGGGCAAGAATTGAGGAGGAGAGAAAAATTGTGAGCTAGGTACCAAATTCACTGAAGAAGGAAGGGGAGTGACTTAGGAGACTGCAGACAACAGCTGCTAGGATTTTGATTTAGGTGGTAGACATGAACCTTTAGGAAGAGGTTACTGAGTGATGGAAGAAAGGGGAGAACCTGGAGGTGGCAATGGGAAGCAAATAATATTCCAACTCCCATGTCTAGACTAGGGAGCTGAGAATGAGTGAAAGTACAGCCAGTACTAGAAAGTGTGGCCAGGGAAGCTGTGTTATCAGGGGACAGCCAAGATTCAGTAAGAGCTAGTAGATGGAAGGAGTGAGAGATGAAAAGATTTAAGTGAAGGGAAATTTGTTTCCTATGGAACAGGCATTAGGGAAGGCATAGTGGAAGGGCTGAGTGGCATTTGGTTGGAACTTTTGGGTGGGAGGGTTGAAGAGGTTGGGAATGAGGAATCAAGAGGTGGGATGTGAGGAATGGGATTTGAATTATGACCTCCAGGGGTTCAGAATCACTGGGATTTCTAGGGTGTTCCCAGATGTGAAAATGCCATCTGTGTGTGTATGTGTGTGTATGTGTGCGTGTGTGTATGTCTAAGTATGTATATATGTATGTCAGTTACCACCCTTTATAATTGTACTACAGCCTATGATTTCCAGATTTATTTTACAGTTTTACTCTGCTTTGTGCACTCTGATGTCCAGCCAAACTGGCCTGCTCTGCTGTTCCTGAACTCTTCATTGCATCCTTCTACTTCTATGCTCTTGCACTTTTGATCTCCTTGCCTGTAATGTATTCTCTCCTCATCTCTACCTCTTAGAACTTGGGCTTTTAGTTGAGCCTTAACTTCAAGACAGTCATACACTCTTTTCTGATCCCTCAATTGTTACTGTGTTATCAGATCGTTTGTAGTTTTTAATCTATGTGCAACTTGTATGTTTCCAGTAGAATGTATGCTTTTTGAGAGCAAGGATTTTTTGGACCTTTTTTGTCTTTATATCTCCAAAAGCTATTGTGGTATCTTGCACGTAATAGACACTTAATAAATTGCTAATTCAGTTGAATTGAAGTGATTTCCCTAAGATTCTAAGGTAATGAGTAAAGGCACAGAGATTTGATTAGAGCCTTCCGACTCTATACACCTGGCTCTTGAAAAGTAAATTATTTGAATTTTGGGAGGATCAATTCTATATGTTATTTGCCAGATACTTCTGGGGTTTTACCATTCTAGTTATATAAATGTTGCTATTATTATCAACAATAACAATAGATCACATGTATGTGATGCTTTATGGTTTATGGGATACTTACTTCCCTCTTATTAACCTTGTAAGGTATATAATGAACCCAAACAAAGTAAAAACTTGATGAACTTACAGCCACAAGAGCCAGTATTCCCTAACCCCTAATAAATGATTAGTCACCATCCCCTCCCCCAGGAGGTGCTCTGGCACCTGGGCTGTACAAACCAACATCAGGTTTACAACAGAATGCAACTCCGTACCCCAACAGTACACCTTTTTCCCCTAGTGCCACAGAGACCCAAACTCCACACAACAGAAATTTGCTTGGTCTGCAATAGACATGTGGCAACATTCTGTCTTGCAACAGCGCCTAGCCTGATCTGAGGAACAGAAGGAACAGGCAGGATATGTATCTCTGTTTGTCACAAAACTCCACCATCTTGTCCCAATGCTGCGGATCCAAACTTCAAATGGCAGAAATTTGCACAGTCTTTGATAGCTACATGGCACCTGTATACCACTGAGCCAGAGAACTGAGGAACAGAGGAAACACGGTAGGATACATGTTTTAGGGACTATGTGTCAATCCACTAAGCCTGAGGGAAAGAGCCTAATATCCAGCTGGAGCCAGTTCTCCCCTCTCCCTCTTCCTTCCCCACCAAAGTCACTTGGGAGAGAGACCAAGGCTGGTGAACTGTGAACTGCCCATCTTGCAATCTAACCTCCAGAGAAACCATTATAAGAAAGGGGAGGACGTCACAAAGTGACCAGTAAGGATTGTACTTGACTGTGTGAGAATCACAAAGCAGTAGAAGCTCAGAATCTTGGAGTTTGTCCACACTGTTGGACTGTCTAGTTGAAAATATGAAGCCTAAGCTTCTACCTTCTGCACAGCACTTTTCCTGATGCCCTCAATTGCTAGTGTCCTCCTTCTCTACTTTGTAATTATTTTTATATTTGTTGTGTGAGTAATTATATATGTACACATCTCGCCAATAGAATGTAAGCTATTTGATAGCAGGGATTGTTTCATTTGTTGTCTTTGTGTTCCCTGTGCCTAGCAAATAGGCAGGACTGAAAAAAGTTCTTATTGGTTGATTGACAATTTGTACATGAGACAATTGTCTTATGTAACATACATGAGACAATTAGAAAAAGGAATAAAAATAAGTGGTCAGATGGAAGATTTTGTTGTATGGAGTGTACAGTTACAAGGAATTGGTAGAAAATTCAATGATCGTTTTAAGAATGACAGTGCATTTATATTTTTGCCTTGTGATGGAGACAGAGTGGATATTATCTTGATTTTATAGATGAAGAAATCGAGGTGCAGAGAGGGAAGTGATGTGCTTAACATCCTATAGTAAAGAGCAGAGCCAGTTATAACTCTTAGTGTAAGTCTCTTTTCAGCAGAGTACACAGTTGTCATTTTTAGTTCAGCCTGTGGAAGTTTAACATTGCCTGACCTCTTCTAAAATATAACATGACTAATGCTGAAGTTAAGTCTTCATTTTGAAGTTATTTCTAAACATAGCCATATTTTTTTTTCTCCAGATTTCAGCCTTAGCTAAGTTAAATTTAAAAAAAAAATTAAGAGGAAGGAATTCTGATGACTGGCAGTATTTGGGGGAGGGTAGAGTTCAGATACCAATACAAACATTTAAAACTAGAGATTCTTTGCTTGACTAAGAGAGAGAGAAAAATTAATTTCATTCCAGACTGGGATTTAAAATGTTACAAATGTACCTGGGGTCTCCTTTAGTATATCAAGGATCCCTGATTAGTTGATCTTCATTTATTTCTTGTCATTGGATATCTTCCAGCAGAGGCTGAACATCTAGTTTCAAGGATATTGTAGAGGGAATTTTTATTTCATTAAATGACCTCTGAATTTCTGTGATTATTGTCACCATTTTGGGTTTCCCGGTGGCTTGTAAGGGCTTCCTCATTGAAAAGGTTTGGTGCCTCAAAATCAAGAGAGAACTCAAGGCCAAGTTAAAGTTAGTAACTGTCCAAACCCTCCTCCTGTTTCTCTCTTTTGTTACTTCAGGGAATTGACAAATATTGCTCTTGAGAATAGATAAAAGCTTGGCTGCCATTGTAGCATAGGTCCTGTATGACTCTAATGTGTGTTTCCCATCCAAACTTTTCAGCAGACTTTGCTGTAATTGTTCCTTGTTCACAGTAGTGGTATCAAGGCTCTTTCTTCTTTTCCAGAGGTAGAAAGAATCACTGTTGTGCAACTCATCAATTGTCATGTTGAATGGTTTGTAAAAGTTATTTTTAGAAAAATGTTGAAAATAGAAAAGTGAAGGAGAAATGGGACAGGGGGAAGAAGCAGGAAACTAGTCTGCACTTCCAGACGGGGAGCTATTGAGTGCCTACTGTCTAGGAGGTCAACACTGCATTTTATAATGCTTTGCAGCTTCAATTCAGTATTGTTACTGTCAGCTGTTGGCAGCTGGGACCTGGGGTGGAAGTATCTAGAAATGGAGAAGAGAAGTAATTAGATTTTGGATTTTAAGAAATAAGGACCTTAGATAATTAAAAAAAAAAACTCTTGTGGCCTACTAACAGTTTTATGTGGAACTAGCAATGGAAAAACATTCTAATATAGCATTTACTAAACTCATTTGGCCATAGACTTTTGAGCTTGAAATGTACTTACAGAATCCATAAAAGCTGGTCTGAAGTACCCCCGGAATAGAGTAAGATTGGGGTGATTGTGAAGCAAAAAGAGAGGAATTTAAGTCTCTTTTCATTAAAGTTGTTTAATGCAATGTTTTTGATATGTACATATTTTTCACTTAATATATATATATAATATATATATATAATATATTATAACAAAAGTACTAATTGGAGCATTTTCCTAATATCTGTATGTCCATGCTACTCCTCTGAAATATGCCAGATCAACAGACATCTTTCCTTTCATCTTCAGAAAAGAGTACTGCTGTTGCCATTGTTCTGATACATCAGTATGTGTTCATTGTGTGACTATAGCTGAAAATCATGCTCAGTTACCAGCCCTTTGTCTGCTGAGGATCCTCAGAGATGGTTCCATTTATAGGATGAGATGTCTGAGGCTCAGCCACCTGATCTTTGTAGATGATGTACATACACGTCGACTAAAGCAAAGCTTAGAGGCAGCATGGTCTTTTAGGAATGGATGGTCATGAGATCCAAATTTGAGCAATCTTTGGAAAGTCATTTTTTTTCTCACCCTGAGTTTTGAACTCTTTAAAATAAATATTATGATTCAGGCACTCCTTTCCCTTGGAATTGTTGTGAATAAAGCATTTTATAAACTTTGAAGTTCTATAGGCATGTGAATTATTAGGTAAGGCTATCCTGAAAAGGGGATTTTTTTCTTCCTTTCAGGTCCTCCCTGACTTCTTTGTCCATCTTCCTCTCAGTCTCTCTTGGCACTAAGCAAGTTACCTGTTTCTGCTGATTGTTTTTCTTGGCCACTTGCATGCACAGTCTTGATTCATCCTTCTTTACTTTTGATGATGATGAAAATTTTTATCCTGTGTATATCTTTGAGCCATGCAGCCTCTGAAGCAAGAGTGCTATTTGGTTGGATCAGATGTTAAGATACCCTGAAACTTGAAGGCAGATTTCAGCTCAATATAAGGAAGAACTAATGATTAAAGCTGTCCCACAGTAGAACAGACTACTGTGCATTAATTTTGTGCCACTGGAAATTTTTCAAGAATGAGCTGGACAACCATTTGTTGAGGGTGTTGTAGAGCAAATTCCTGTTCAGGTATGGGTTGGATTGCATGCCGTCTTAGGTCCCTTCTACCTCAAATTGAATAGCTCGTGAGAATTATTTCCAGCTATAAGAAAGAAAGATGCAAGTAAATGTGTTGTAAACGAGTGAGACTTAATGAGAATTCTAAAATTGAACAATGCAGTAGCTTTAAGAGGGAAGCCCAGGAAATCTAGGAAACATTTTAAAACTTAAGATTTTGTTATGGATGAATTTTGTGGTCTTTATGGGAGCAGAGATCCACTACATATATGATAAAGTCTGGTTTCCATCTTAGAATTTAACAGTATATCCCTGAAAAACCGAAATATTTTGAGATTGCTAGTTACAAGTCAGGAGTAAATCAGAGGGAATAAAGTCACACTTTTCTACCAGTCATCAGATGTGGAAAAGAGATAGCATGAAATAGAGTGAGGTTAAGATTCCATCTGGAGACAGTTTGTTGTGGAAGAAGCATTATACTGGTAATCAAGAGGCCTGGGCTCTAGGCTTAGCTTTTCGGTAGTTCGATGTATGACCTCAGCCACGTTACTTTACTTTCCTGAGCCGTTTTTTTTCTTTTCTTTTTTTTTTTTTGGTGAAACAAAAGGGTTGGGCTAGGTGATCTCTCTGGTGTTCAGTGATTCTGTGAAAAAGATCACAGAAAGTTCATCTGTTGTATGGCCTGTTAAACTGTGACTCATCATTCATTCATAGTATCTGATTTGTGGTTTCTATGACCATTTCTTGGGATGTGTATTAAGGACACATTTGCTTCTTAGAATTTTGTAACTGTGTGCTGTCCTTCCTCACTCTGAGGAATATGAATAAATTGATTTTACTTGCTATAAAATCTATACATGGGTATCACATTTCTCACATTACTAGAGTCTTTGTGTGTTGGAAGTCTTTTCCCCCCTCTCCTACGGAATTCCGAGAGGCAAAAAGCCAAAAGTACTTCTCTAAGGCTTTTGATCCTTACCCTAAGATAATAACTCAGTTCCATTGTAGTACTGGCTAGCCAATTTAAAAGGGAAAACTCCTTTGGAGATTCATGCCTATGTAAATTTCTTAGTGTCTTGTATTAACTTTTTCTTGTTTTCACCCCTAAAACCAGCCAAGAAGGCCCATCTGGGCTCAAATGGTCGCATAGCACCTAGTGTCATAGTTAAGATCACCTACATATCATTTTTGTTGGCTATCATTAGATGAATTAGGAAACAGTCTGATATTATAGTCTTATTCCCTTCAACTAGTTGCTGAATTCAAAGATCCCAAAGAATATATCTGGAAGTATAGAAGGTAGAAGATAAGAAACCCATAATAGAGGTGGGACTTTGCTTATACAAAATGGGAAAGCTGGGAAACTGTCTTTGGAGCTACCTCAATGTTATATCACTTGAATCTGGATGCAGATTTGCTGGACCACAGCACCCCATTTGGGGTTTTCTTGGCAAAGATACTGGAGTGTTTTACCACTTCTTGTCAAGAAGAGTTGGACATGACTGAAAACAACTGAACAACAAAAAGGGATTCTAAGATGTAGAAATGGAGAAGAAGATAACATTCGAGGCATGAGGGCAGCCAATCCAATGACACAGAGACAGAAAATGGAATGCTAAGACAACTTAACTAGGCCATAGGTAGCATAATGGAGAGAGATGTGTAATATGACTGGAGAATTAAGTTAGCAAGCTTTGCTACCAAAGCTTTACTCCTGGAAACATGATTGATATCTTTAAGTATTTGAAGTTTTATGTTTAAGTATTATGTTTGAGAGAGATTAGACCTGTTCTATTTAGCACTTGTAAGAGCAGAGCTAGGAACAGAGGGTGGAAGTTGCAAAAAGGCAAATTTAGCCTTAATGTCAGGGGAAACCTGCTAGCAATGAAAAGTTGTCCGAAAGTGGGATAGACTTCCTCAAGATGTGGGTTCTTCTTCCCAAGAAGTCTTTAAGCAAAGGCTGGATGACTACTTGTTGGCTATGTTATATAGTTGGATTTCTTTCACATCTGCGTTGGACTAAATGGCCACTCAGACCTCTTGTAACACTCATTCTGTGCTGCTTCCTTCCCAGATTTGGGATAGACCATACCTTTACAACTCTGCCATTGCTTTTTGGCATTGTATTCTGGAAGGAAAAGGGAGAACTAGTGTCTATAGGATGTTTTATATGAGAGCAGAATATTAAGGTGGTGACCTGTAAAGGGAGGAGCCACAAGGGAGTTTGGTATTTAGTAGATGATGACCTACCAGTTTCTCACTAGTGGCCTTAAGATAACTACTATATTAGGGAAGTGGCTTTTGGTCTAGATTTCCACTTACCCAGGAGGGCAACGGGACATTTATCATATACTAAAGCAGTGCATTGTTATTTTAGAAGGGCAGCTGAAATTTAATGAAAGGTGATTGGATTTAGAGTTAGACCAGAATCCAAGTTCTACAACTTTACCAGCTTTGTGACAAGTTACATAACATTCTCCTTTGCAAAATGAGGGTAATAAAACACTTTCTTCTTGTTTTGGGTATGTGATCTCATTTGTGTGGGTACAGATATCCAGTAGTGCATATAACAACTTATCTACATCTATGCCCTTTCTTCCTATGCAATTCTTATGCATATCCTTCTGTAAATCTTTTATAGGGGATCTCTCTAACCAAAATGGTAGTGTCATTATCTAATAGAAAATAATTCTTTAAAAGTCTTGGTTTGTGTGTCCTTTACACTTAAAAATCTATGTATACCTTCTCTGTAATCATAGGGAAATTTCCATGGGTACCGCAGATGGACAAGTGTTGTCTTCCTTGTTGTCTCCTTCCCAGTGTCCTGAGCGCCTCTCAGATTCAGAAAATGAAGAACCTTCCCAGGGCAAGATGACACATCGTTCGGCATTTGTTTCCAAGAGCAGCGTTTACTCCTTAGCTTTCCTGGCAGGGTAAGAGACCATACCAAATTCAGTCTGGATCTGTTTATTTGGGGAGCAAAGGGTGGGACTGGGCAGGCAAAAAGAGCACGGGAAAGACAGCTTTGGGAATGTGGGGAAGGAGAGGGGAGAACTGGGGCCAAGCTTGATTTTGGGAGGAAGTAAAGTGAGAATGTACCAGATTTTTAAAAGTGAAAAATAAAAGGTAAAATTCTTTGCAGAATTGTACTGAGTTATTTTCCCTTTGGTATTGGGACCAAATAGCAACCTTGTTAGCCTGACACTGTATACTTCCACTCTCTTTTTGGTAAGAAGGAGAGAGCAAATTATATGGGTTCTCCTAATTCTTCCCATCACCCTTTCCACATCCCTGTTATATAACAATAAAATGGGCTGTCTTTAGAAGGAAGTTTTGGAGCAGAAGTAGGACCACTGCTTGTTTAGGAATGTTATACAGGGAATTAATGCATTGGATGGGAAAATGGGCTATTTGTCCACTAAGGTCTTTTCCAGTAATAAGATTCCTTTGCTCTAAGAATGTCACCTCTTGGTTATACATTGTATGGATTTTCTACTTTATAGATAATGTGTCACCAGTGGTTAATACAAGTAAGTTTTCCCTAATCTACCCCATTTCCCTTCTTCTGCCTCCTCCAGGATGCTTCTGGGCCAGCTCTGATGCCATTCAGTTTGTATGAGTTCAGGGCATGTAGATTAGTGTTACATAAGTCAGATATTACTCACCACTGTATGTCAGAGGTTGGATTTGATTCTGACGTCAGCTTTCCATCCACTACACCATGCTGCCTCTCTAATTATTAGCATTATAGTCCACAGGACATGAACTACGAAAGAATATGAGGATGAGGATGAGGATGAGGATGATGATGATGATGATGATGATGATGATGATAGAAGAACCCAAGTCTCTTCCTAGTCAATCAACAAACATATATTAAACACTTACTGTAGCTCAGATACTAGTTTTGTGTTCTTTTATGCTACATTGTCTCTGGTTGTTCAGCCTGTATAGTTCTGTTTTATGAACTGAGACTTTATCAGAATAGAATAGAGGAATAGGAAGGTTATCTTCTAATATCTAATGTATCATCGTGATAGGACAGTGGTAGCAGACTTGTGTCCAAGTTACTGGGTAGTAGATTTAGGCTTAATAAAAGGAAGATCTCTAGCTATCAGAGCTGATCTACAATAGAACAGACAGCCTCTATAAAGGGAATGATCTCTATTACTAGGATTGTTGAAGCAGATACTGGGTGTTCTCAAGGATACTGTGGTGAACATTCCTATACTAACCGAAAGGTTGGACTTGATGAATTCTATGGCCCCTTCTCATTCTGAAATTCTGTGATTTTATGAGCTAGGGAAAATGAGAGACTAAAGCAATAGTGGTAAGTAAGGAAAAAATGTTTAGTTACAGATATATTTTAATTTTCAGTGTCTGTAGGATTTTGAAGAGGCATTGCTTTGTAGACCATTCCAGTGAAATATTTACTAAGCTCACATCATAGACATGTATTCGTGTCCTGTATTCTTTGGAGTAACAGAGATAAGACTCAAAGCCTACCCTTGTGATTTAGTAAGATGGATAAAAACATATCATACATAATCATAATAAAAATTAGGAATGCGATCATTGCAATAAGAGGTATTAATGAAGCCATATGAAAGTTCAGAGGAGGCAGTAGCTCACTGTGGAACATGCACACATAGATAAACACACACATGCCTATAGAGCTTGTATGTAGAAAAACAACAAACTCAACAGAGAAATAGTAGAGAATAGTCATAGAAGAGAAGAGGTTTAAGAAGGAGAGAATAAGAGAGAGATGAGTTATAAGCAAAACATATTCCAGCTTTGGAGAATAGATTGTGAAGGGGGATGGTGAGTTAAAAGGAAAGAAAACAAAGGGTATAGAAACTATCATCAGAGTCTGGGCAAAGAGGAGAGAAGGACTATAGAGCAAAAGCAAATTGCCTCGCTAATGTTAAGCAAATGCTTTCTCACTACCCTTTTCTTTGTAAAGACTATCTGGGGGGTAAAGAGAAGAAAACGTATGAGGATAAGTAGGAGGGAAATATACAGTTAACATAATAATTAATGTGAATGAGATGAATTCACCTATAAAATGGAAGAAGATAGAAGAATGGATTAGAAAGCAGGGTCCCATGATGGGTTGTTTATAAGAAACACGCTTAAAATAATGCCATAATAATGATGATTTCTGACAAGACAGAAGTAAAAAATAGTCATGATTAAAAGTTAAACAGAAACTACACTATACTTAATGGTATGTTAGTGAATTAATGTCAATTGATACGCATCAAAATGACATAAGATCTAAATACTTAAAGGAAAAGTTAGTTGGTTTACAGGGAGAAGTAAGACAGTAAAACTGTAATAGTTACAGATCTCAGCATACATCTTTCAGACTTAGAGCTAACGAAAAGATAAACAAGAAATTAAGGACCTGAGTAGACTTTTTGACAAGTTCTTTATGATAGCTCTCTGGCAATTTCACTGAGAGAATAAAAAGGAGCTGTTCATGGCACCTTTACAAAAATTAACTCTGTTTAGGGCACAAAAACTTCACATAAAATGCAGAATAATAGAAATATTAAGCACATCCTTAACTCTTCACCATCTCTCACCCTTCCTTATCCATTCTGTTGCCAAGGCCTATTGATTTCACATCTGCAGCATTTCTCTAATACTCTTCTTCTCTCCTCTGAAACTGCCACCACTGTGGTACATGTTGTCATCACCTCACACTTGGACAATTGCAATTATCTGTTAGTGGGTCTGCCTGCCTCAAGTCTTTCCCCACTCCAGTCTATTCTCCATTATCTGCCAAAGTGATTTTCCAAAAGCTCATGTCTGACCATATCACTTCCCTCCTCAATAGGCTTCAGTGGTTCCTAGCCACTTCCAGAATCAAACACAAAATCTTCACTTTGGCATTCAAAGACCTTCATAACTTAGCCCGATCCTATCTTTCTAGTCTTCTTATACCTTACACCTCATTTGGCTCTTCTAACCTGTGGTACTGGCCTCTGCTCTTTCATAAGCAAGATGCTCCATCTCTTGGCTCAGAGCATTTTCTCTGGCTGTCTCCCATGACTGGAATCCTGTCCATCCGCATCTTCACCTAGTGCCTTCCCTTGGCTTCCTATAAATTCCAGCTAAAGTTCTGTCTTCTACCAGAAGCCTTTCCCAACTCCTCTTTATTCTAGTGCCTTCCCTATGTTAATTATTTCCTACTTATTCTGTATATAACTTGTTTGTACATATTTGTTTGCTTGTTGTCTTCTCCACAGAATGTGAGTTCTTTCGGGGCTGGGGCTGTCTTTTGCCTCGTTGTGTATCTCAGTGCTTAGCACAGAACCTGGCACATAGTAGTCGCTTAATAAATGTTTGTTGACTGACGTCTTTTACTGTCTAGAGTGCAATAAAAATTCATTAAAAAGCCTTTGAAGAAATTAATCATTGTAGACATTAACAAAGTTAAAAGAAAAAAATATTAAATTAGTAAATAAAACTAGGCTATTTTTAAAATCAGATAAACTGCTAATCTGATTTTTAAAAAGAGAGGGAAAAATTGCTAGTATCAAAAAATTAAAATAGAGAATTCACAAGAAATGAAGATGAAATAAAGGAGATTATCAAATTATTATGCTCAGTTCTATGCCAACAAAATGGATAATTTAGATGAAATGTATAAATACTTACAAAAATTAAAAGTGCCCAGATTAATAGAACAGTTGGAGAATACACCAAATCCAGAAAAAGGCATTGAAGAAATAAATAGTAAATTGACTCTTGAAGAAAAAAAAGCCCAGGAATAGATGAATCTACAAATGAGTTTTATCAAATATTCAAAGAAATAATTTCCAACTTTAAATAAATTGTAAAAATATGAAAAGAAGGATCTTACCAAACTCCGTCTATGATAACTCTATTTGTGTGCATGCGTATGTGTGTGTACATACACATGCACATGCGTGTGCACACACACACACACACACACACACATTCTTTATACCTAAGCCAGAGGGGGAGAGACAGTTCAGCAAAAGAAAACTGAGTCAAGGGGATGTTTGATACAAAAATCTGCACGATAAAAAACAAAAATATAGGGACTTAAGAGAAGTAGAAGAGATTAAGGAGAGGTGGCAAGAACACATAAAAGAACTATACAAGAAAGATCATAACATATGTAACCATGATAGTATGGTTACTGATGTAGATCCAGACATCTTGGAAAATGAAGTCAAGCAGGCCTTAGGAAGCATTGCTAACAGTAAGGCTAGTGTAGGTGATAGAATTCCAGCTGAGCTATTTAAAATCCTGAAAGGTGATGCTGTTAAATTACTGCACTCAATAGGATGAAAAAATTTGGAAAACACAACAGTGGTCACTGGATTGAAAAAGATCAGTTTATGTTCCATTTCTGAGGAAGGTCAGTGCCAAAAAATGCTCAGATTACTAAACAAATAAGCTCATTTCACATGCCAGCAACATTATGCTTAAGATTCTGCAAGTTAGGCTTTAGCAGTATGTGAAAGGAGAATTTCAAAGAGAACTAGAGATCAAATTGCCAACATTCACTGGATTATGGTGAAAGCAAGGGAGTTCCAGAAAAACATCAACTTCTACTTCATTGACTGCACTAAAGCCTTTGACTGTGTGGATCACAACAAAAAGTAGCATGTCCTCAAAGAGTTAAGAGTATCAGATCATCTCACTTGGATCTTGAGAAACCTGTATGTGGACCAAGATGCAACAGTTAGAACCAAACATGGAACAACTAATTGATTTAAGATTGGAAAAGGAGTATGATAAGGCCAACTATTGTCACTTCATTTATTTAACTTATATGTGTAGAGTACATCATGTGAAATACCAGACTGGGTGAACAAAAAGCCAGAATTAAGGTTGCCAGGGGAAATATCACAATCTCAGATATGCAGATGATACCACTCTGACGGCAGAAAGTGAAGAAGAGTTAAGAAGCTTTTTGATGAGGGTGAAAGAGAAGAGTATAAAAGCTGGCTTGAAGCTTAACATCAAAAAAACTAAGATCTTGGCAACTAGTCCCATCACTTCCTGGCAAATAGATGGAGAAGAAATGGAAACAGTGTCAGATTTTATATTCTTGGACTCAAAGATCACTGCAGACGGTAATTGCAGCCTTGAAATTAAAAGACTCTTGCTCCTTGGAAGGAAAGCTGTGGCAAATCTGGACAGAATATTAAAAAGCAGAGATGACACCTTGCTGACAAAAGTCTTATATGATCACTGCTTTGGTTTTTCCAATAGCAGTGTATGGATGTGAGAGTTGGACTATAAAGGAAGCTGAGCATTGCAGAATTGCTGCTTTTAAATTTTGGTGCTGGAAAAGACATTTGGGAGTCCCTTGGTCAGCAAGGAGATCAAATCAGTCAATTTTTAAATTAATTCAGGCTATTCACTAGAAGGTCAAATACTGAAGCTTGAACTTAAATACTTTGGCCACATTATGAGAAGACAGGACTCATTAGAAATGACCCTGATATTAGGAAAGATTTAAGGTAAAAGGAAAAGGTGATGGCAGGGGATGAGATGGATAGATAGTGTCATGGAGGCAGCAAATATGATCTTGGACAGACTTTGGGAGACGATGGAGGACAGAAGAGCCTGGCATAGTATAGTTGGCATAGTCCATGGCATCACAAGGAGTTGGACAGTATTGAATAACGACAACAGCGAGTCAATATCCCTAATGACTATTGATGCAAAAATAATAAAATACTAGCACATAGATTACAACAACATATTAAAAAAATATTATACATTATGACCAGGTTGGATTTGTACCAGGAATGCATTGTTTTATATAAGAGAAACTGTCACCATGGTTTATAAGACATATTGATAATGATAAAAATCACATTGCTTAAATCATTCATTAGATGCTGAAGAGGACTTGGCAAAATAAAACACATTTATGTTAAAAAGACTAAAACGCATAGGGATAAATGGACCTTTTTTAGTATGGTAAATAGTATCTGTATAAAATCAAAGGCCAACATTTTATGAAATGCAAGAGTCCTTTGCAGTAAGATCAATGACAAAGCAAGAATTTCCATTATTCCATTGCCATCAGTTCTAGAAATGCTAGCTATAACAATAAGAGAAGAAAAAGAAATGGAAGGAATAAGCATAAACTAAGAAGAAACAAAACTGTCACTTTTTGCAGGTGATATGATAATCTGTTTAGAGAATCCTAAACATTCAACTAAAATTAAGTGAAACAATAACTTTGGCAGAATTGATGGACATAAAATAAGTTTGCATAAATTATTAGCTTTTCTGTATACTAGCAACAAAACTCGGAAGGCAGAAGTAAAAAGACATTCTGTTCAAAATAACTACTTAAAGTATATTTAGGAATGTAACCAAGACACATATGGGGAATTATACAAACTACAACTACAAAACACTGAAATTTCAGACCTAAATAATTGATGAAATATTAATTGCTCATGGGTAGCCCAGGTCAATATAATTATTATATTAAATTATTTAAATTAATTTGCTTAGTGTAATACCAATCAAACTAGCAAAGAATCACTTCAGATAATTAGGGAAAAAATACTCAGATTCATCTGGAGAAACAAAAGGTCAAGAACCTCAAGATAAATAATGAAAAAAGGTGAGAGGGGGCCTGACAGTACTAGATATCAAACTATACTATGAAGCAATTGTCAAAACCATTTGACATTTAAAAAGTAAAAAATAATAAAAATGAAATAAAGTAGGAAAAAAAACCAGAAAAATTGGTCAGTGAACAAATTAGTAAAATAGGTCAGTGGATATGGAAGCAAACAAACATAGTAGCATAGTGTGGCCAAGATGTAAGTACTGGGTTAAGAGCTCATTAATTGACAAAAACTGCTGGGAAAACTGGAAAACAGTCTGACAAAGATTAGGTTTAGATCAGTATCTCAGTATCCCAAAACATTTTCCAACACAACCTCCAAATGACTTAGATATAAAAGGTCACATTAAAAAAAACAAATTAGAGAAACAGGGGTAGAAATGCCTTTTGCATTTGGATTAAAAATTTGGATGAAAATTTTGCAAATGGATGAAAAATTCATGACCAAATAGAGGTAAAGAGAATCATATAAAATAAAATGAACAGGATTTTTTGGTGGGGAAGGAGGGCAGATTTGCTTTGCAGCAAATGTTTCAAGAAATATGAGGAACTGATTCAACTATATAATAATAAAAACCATTACCCAAGTGGTAAATGATCAAAGGATATGAGCAGGTACTTATCAAAGGAAGAAATTCGAGCTGTCAATAGCCAATGAAAAAAATGTTCCAAATCTAATAATTAGAAAAATGTAAATTAAAGGAACCATGAGGTTCCACCTGACACCCATCAGATTGGCAAAGATGACAACAAAGTGAAAATGACAGCTTGTAGGATGGTAGAAAGACAGGCATATTGGTTCAGTATTGATAGGAATTGTAAATTGATCCAGCCTTTCTGAAAAGCTGTGGAAAAAATGTTCACAGCAGCTTTATTTGTCTTTAGAGAACTAGAAATGAAGAGGGTGCCCATCAATTGTGGAATGGCTGAACAAATTTTTATATATAAACGTAATGGAACATTATTGCACTGTAAAGAATGATGTGATTTCAGAGAAACTTGGGAAGGTTTGTATGAAGTGCTGATAAGTAAAGTGAGCAGAACTAGAATAATTTACAGAGTAACAACACTGCGAAGATAAATAATTTCTAAAGACTTAAAAACTTGGTCAGCAAAATGATCAAACATAATTTCAAAAGACCAGTGATGAAACATGTTATCTACCTCCTGACAGAGAAGTGATAGAATACAGAATGAGACATACGTTTCTGTGCACAGCCAATGGTGAATTTTTTCTTCACTATACGTTTTTATTTTTTATTCCTTCACATCCTCCAGTTTAAGGGAAGGAGTTGGAATGGGGAGAATAGGGTTAGCAATACTAGTGTCATAAAAAAAATAAGATTATTGAAGCATTTCTTTTTTTGCCATTTTTTTTTTAATTTTTAGTTTATAACATTCGGTTCTACATAATTTTGAGTTCCAGATTTTCTTCCCTCCCTCCCCTGTCCCCTCCCCAAGACGGCATGGAATCCCATATAACTTCCACGTATAACTTTGCATTGAATTAATTTACACACTAGTCAAGTTATGGAGAAGAAATGTGATCAATGAAATGAATCATGCGAAAGAAGGAACAGGACCAAAAAAAAAAAAAAAAAACAAACCCAAAAACAAAAGAGAGAAAAAGAAAAAAAAAAGGGAGAAAAAAAAGGCTAGCATGAAGTGTGCCTCAATCTGCATTCATACTTCATAGTTCTTTCTCTGGATGTAGATAGCATTCTCCATCGTTAGTCCTTTGGAGTTGTCTTTGTACCTTGTATTGCTGAGAAGAGCGAAGTCTGTCAGGGTTGGTCCTCCCAGAATCCATATATCTGTGGTTGTATATAATGTTCTCTTGGCTTTGCTCTGCTTACTCAGCATTATGCCGTGTATGTTTTTCCAGGTTGTTATGAAGTCCGTATCATCCCCATTTCTTATAGGAGAATAGTATTCCATTACCTTCATATACCACAGCTTGTTCAGCCATTCCCCAATTGATGGGCATCCCTTTGATTTCCAATTCTTAGCTACCACAAAAAGAGCCGCTATAAATATGGGTCCTTTTCCCGCTTGTGTGATTTCTTTGGGATACAACCCTAGAAGTGGTATTGCTGGGTCAAAGAGTTATTGAAGCATTTCTAAAAATGCTTGAGAAATGAAGAGAAGGAAGCTTAGACATGATCAGGGCAGTTTTGAAAATAAGTTTTTTTGCAGTTTCAAGTAGCTTCTTTATTTTCCTCTTGAAAGATCCTTCATCTCCCCATTCTAGGCATTTTCACTGATTGTCCCCCGTGCCTGGAATCCTTTCCCTCCTTATCTCTTCCCCCTGGCTTCTCTGAAGTCCCAGCTAAGGTCCCAACCTCTGCAAGAATCCTTTCTCAGTTTACCTTAATTTTAGTGCCTTCCCTCTGCTGATTATTTCCATATAGCTTTTTGGTTTAAAATTGTTGGCATTTTGTCTCCTTCCATTAGACTGTGAGCTCTCTGACATCAGGGACTGCCTCTGCATCCCCAGTGCTTACTTAGCACATTAAACGATTAATTGATTGATTGACTATCTGTTGTGCTTTGTAAGTGGAAAGGCTTATTTTATTTGGTGTTTGTGAAGTTCAGAATTTTTTAGAAATTTAAAAAGAAAAAGAAATTTAAGTTTCAGCTGAATTGCAGAGACCCTTGAACACCCAACTAAGGTAAAGGAGAAAGAGGACTAAAAAAGTGAATGTCCTGGAGAAAAGAGGCAGATAGCAACACTGTGTCCATGTATTTAATCTGAGCTGGATCTGAAGCTGGAACAAGCCCGGTATGCTGTTTGATTCCATTGGGTGAAATTAGAACCAGTGGGGAGAAGTCACAGGAGGCAGGTTTCAGCTCAATGAAATACAGAATTTGCTAATAGTAAGAGGCAAAGTGACACTTGTAAACAGCCCTGGTTTTAGATGCAGAGGACCTAGATTTGAATTCCAACTTTGCTACTTATTACCTATGTGACCTTGAGAAATCACTTATATTCTCTGGACTTAAATGTCTTCCTCTCTAAACTAAGGTTCAAATGAGCTTGCTCTCTTCTAGCTCTAAGTCTTACGATTCTAGGTAAAAATTGTATTAGTGGTTGATCCTCACTGGAGATGTTTAGGCAGAGAATTAGTGACAAGAGCTATTTGTTATAGAAGAGCTATATGTTATAGAAGAAATTCATACATTGGTCAAAGGGTTGGGATAAATTTTTTTAAAGTCTCTTTTAAAAGGCCTTTCCTCCTCTGAAATTGTATGAAATGCACATCTGCTTATGTAGATCTCCCAGCACTCATTTCTGAATTTTGTTTTGAAGATAGCAGTCCTGAGTGTGTTATATTCCTATCCATTACATTGTGTGTGTGTATGTGTGTATAATGTTCACAGTGAAAACCCTCTGCTGTGTGCTTTGAACATTAAGTATCATAGTCTCAGCTTTATGTCTGTGGCAACCACCCCCACTTCTCATTGTTTGTGACTCAGGCGCATTATTGTGGTTGTGGGTATTTTTAGCCCAACCAGACATCCCTGAAACCATTTAGTCTCCTGACTGGAAATTTCAGCCAGTCGCCTTCAGAGAATGCTGATTTTTTTCATATTTGCTGCTCTTTTGCATGTTTAGCATGGAAACCAGGCAGCTGGCAAGGACTGCCCTAAGGCTTTAAGGATTAGCATTTGAGGGAAGGAAAAACATTCCTTTTTGGTTCTTGGGAACTTTGCAGAGGAGACTGCTACAACCTATCCGTGCTAGTGCCCCTCAAGTAGGCCATGCCAACTTCAGAATTGTCTTAAAGCCCTATAATTTGGAAGCAAAATGTCAATGACTAGGGCTTTTTAGGGAAATAGGACATTCACGAATTCACATCTCTTGTCTCCGTAGAGACAATACCTCCCCTCTAAGTGGGTTCCCTCCCTTCCCTTGTCCCCTTCTTCCCTCTCCCCCCACCTGCCCCCGTCCTATCAAAGGTCAAATATATATTGCTCCACCTGTCTGTCAGCTGACCTGGAATCAATCATACGATGTTAGAGCTAGAAGGGATCTTACATAGATGTCAATTCAGCAAGTGCCCTTATAACTGTTCCGGATTCTGGGGTTAGAGATATAAATATGATACAGGCCCTGATCTTGAAATAATCATCAAATTCGGGGATTTCAGAGCATCATCTATTAGAGTTGTAAGAGACCTAAAAGTGTCAGAAGAGAGGCGAGAGTGGGAAATTGGACTAAATATAAAGCCTCATCCATCTCTAAGTCTATAATCCAGTGATTTGGGAGATTATCTAATCCAGCCTTCTAATTTTACAGATGAACACTACTAAGAGCCCCTAAAAGATTAAGAGAGCTGACCAAGTCCTCAAGGCTTGTCAGTGGTCTCCATGTGCTGACTTATGATACAGCAGGTCACTGCCTCTAGTTAAACTCCCTAGGCTTTGTTCTACATGTGTAGAAAGTGAATTGGTTTCTAAGATTCTCTCAGATACAGTCACTTTGGAGAAGTCTAAAGTTTAATTGTTAGTATGGCCTTCATATCTGAGGGCACTTAAAACATAGAAAACTGGACTTGGGTTTAGAGGATCTAGCTCAAACCTCAACTCTTAAAAGTTACTAGCTGTGTGACCTTGGCTATGTTATCTTAACTTCTCTGAGTCTTAATTTTCTCGTTTGTAAAATAGAGATATTTTACATGATTTCTTATTATAGGTAATATATATACATATATATATAGTACTTTAATAATATAGTACTTTATAATCCCTAAAGTGATATCCAAATAGGAGCTGTTGGTAATAGTAGTAGTTGCAACAGCAGTATCCTTGAAAGTAGCTTCCTATTATAACTTGTGGCATGTTTTGAATATACAATTTGTTTTTCTAATTTGTTAATCCTCAGTTATCTGAATGTAGGATTATATGTTGTGGTAAGTCTCCTGCTGCCTTTCTTTTGTCACTCAGAACATTTTTAGGCCACCCAAATCAATATCAAATAGTATGTGCTCAAGGTATGAAAAAAATTTCCCCCCCCAAAAAAAGAAATTTCATTATTAATCTAATTAAAGCCTAGGATCAACCATAGGCAGAGTAAACAAAAGATTGCAAGGTAGTCCTCCACTCCCCTCACCTCCCATTCCAGAATATTTCCTTTACTATATACCAGTGCTCATTACTACATTATGCCTTTCTACTCAGCAAATATTCAATAACAAACACAGTATTGCATTAGGCAAAAGGGAAGAGCTGTCTCAAGAAACCAGCGTGGCTCCACAGGAAACTCACTGATCACTTTACCTTTTAAGAGAATTATATAGAAGATGGGAGGCAAAGAGGCAGATAATAGAGAATATGTACCAAAAGTAGCCCATGATACAGGCCCTGTAAGAACAGTATCAGAACCTTCAAAGCCCACAGTAAGCTGAATTTGGTAATGATTGAGGGGAATAAAAGCAGAATTGGAGAAGTATTGTGGTATATGGGATGAAGGACAAAACAGAAATGGTTAAGAAATAACTGAAACAATCTAATGATGCACATGAGAAGATGGTGGGAGGAAATCCCTAATTCCATTTCTCCCTCTCTCATTTCTCTCTTCCCCTGCTTTCAGTTCATATTATCTGGCCAAGCCAAGCCTGTGTTCTAGAGCATTGAAAGAACTGGCAGGTGTTATTGCTGAGCTATTGTCTGTCATCACTGAAAGATAAGGAGAGTAGGACAGGTGCTGTATGATTGGAGGAAGGTAAATGTCCCAAGTTTCAAAAGAGAGAAGAATATGGCATTAGCAAAGTATAGGTCATAGAGCTAAATTTTGATTCTTGGCAAAATTCTAAAATAAATTGTTATCTTTCTCCTCAAACTCCCTGCTCTTTCAAACTTTCCTATTACTGTTGAGATCATCATAATTATCTCAGTCACTTCATCCTCACCTTTTCTCTCACACTGCCTATATTCAATTTATTGCTAAATCATATTGTTTCTGCCTTCTAACATCCCTTGTATATGTCACCTGTCTCTACCTATGTGGTCACCACCCTGGTGTACTCTCATTATCTCACTCCTTGACTATTACAGTGGCCTTCTGCTTGGCATCCTCTCATTCTTCACTTCTACTCAGCTGTCAAAGTGATTTTCCTAAAGCTCAGGTCTGACCATGTCACTCCTCCTACTCAATATACTTTTATTACCTCTAAGATTTTTTTTTAAAGTGCTGTTTGACATTTAAACCCCTTTAGAACTTTAACTCTTCTAATTTTTCTGGCCTTGTTACACTTTACTTACTTCTATTTACTTTAAGATCCAAAAACATGTAGGTTTTTTGCACATAACGCTCCATCTCCTGTCTCTGTGCCTTTTCATTGGCTGTCCTCCGTAGTAGAATCTTCTTTCTCCGTAGTCCACTTCTTGACTTCCTTTAAGATCCAACTAACATCCCATCCACCTGCAAGAGGCCTTTCCCATTGCTAGTGCTTTCCATCTGAGATTACCTTCTGTCTGCCCAGAATACATCTTGCATGTACATAGTGGTTTACAAATTGTCTCCGTATTAGAGTATGAATGTTCCTTGAGGGCAAGAGCAGTAGTTTTTTTTTTCCTGCCTTTCTGGGTATCCCCAGCATTTAGCACAGTCTTTGGAACACAGACCATTTGTAAACATTTATTGAATGACTGACTAACCTACAAAGTAATGAGCTGTCTCTTACTGGAGATTTTCAGGTAGGAGCTAGTGGACCACCTTACTGATGATATAAGGCAACCCTTCATTAGGAATGGGTTGAGCTAATTGTTCTCTGAATTCCTTAGAGCTGTGAAACTCTTGTTCTGTGGACAAAATTAAGTGCCTTCTCTATGCAGAATTTTGTACTTGGTGCCAAGGGAGGTAGAAAGGTAAGAAAGACTATGTCCCTACTTGCATGTAGTTTGAAATCTGATTAAGTCTGAAAGAACAACCTATTTTCCTAATCCATGAAGAGTAAGGAACACACTAAATCTTTAACCCCATCTTGCAACTTTCCTTTTTTTTTTTTTTCTGTGTTCAGTAAGATAGTGCAAGTATTGTGCGCATTTTACTTTACAAATCAAGTAACATTCTCAGAAAAGTGAAGTGATATCAACCCTGGCTCCACCCCCCAGTACCTTGCTTCTATTTTGTATAAGTTTTGTACGGACACACACACACACACACACACACACACACACACACGATGTCTTCCAGTAGAATGTAGGCATCTTGATGGTAAAAGCTGTTTCTTGTCTTTGTATCCCCAGTGCTTAACACAGTGCCTACCACATAATAGGAGTTTAGTATCTTATGTATTAATTGATTAAAGCCAGTGTTCAAATCCAAGTCCAATGTTCTTTTTACAACCCAAAAGAATTTGGGGGATTGGCTTTCTCTAGTAGTCATAAGATTTTATCCTATCAGCTTGGCCAATCTCATCTTCTCCATTCAACCCAGAAATGCAAGCATTTACATATCCATGTAAATGAAAAAATAAAAATAATAAAATATTAGTTTATAGAGTTATAGAAATTGCCTGTTACGAAGTCCTGAATATTTTTCCATATATTTTCATTTCATTAAACATGTCTCAATTACATGTAAAAAAATTAGCATTTTTTAAAAATTTGAGTTCCAGATTCTCTTCCTCCCACTCCTCCCCCTTGAGAAGGCAAGCAGTTTGACATCAATTGTACATTGTCATGCAAAACATTTCCATATTAGCCATACTGCAAAAGAAAACAGACAAAAAAGAGAGAAAAAGTTTAAAAAGTATGTTCCAGCCTCTGTTCAAAGTTCATCAATTCTCTCTTTGGAGAGGAATAGCATTTTTTGTTATAGGTCTTTTGGAATTATTTTGGATCAGTCTTGATCTGAGTGGCTAGTCCAGTTGATCATTATAATATTGTTACTGTGGACAATGTTCTCCTGATTCTGCTCACTTCACTTTGTATCAGTTCATGTAAGTCTTCCCAGGTTTTCCTGAAACTATTCTGCACATCACAGTAGTATTCCATCACAATCATATACCACAACTTGTTCAGTCACTCTCCTCAATTTCCAATTCTTTGCCGCCACAAAAAAAAGTTTATAAATATTTTGATCTCTTTGGGAAACAGACCTAGTAGTGATATTGCTGGGCCATTCTCCAGAATGGTTGGAGAGTCCTGAATATTTTTATCCTCATATTGCCTTACAGCTTACTGTATATATCAAATATATAGCTTAAGTCTAAACTTAATCCTGCTCCTCTCCCAGGAGTCTTGGTTTCACATCCATATAGCATTGCCATATTGTTTTACAAGCATTTGCCCACCAAGTTAATGTATTTCCCATCTCTATTAAAATTTAAATGTTTCCTGAGAAAAAATATTCTCCCTCTTCAGAACTTCATTTAATACCTTAGCATTGATTATTTAAAGCACCATGCTAAGTACCAGGGATATAAGTGGAAGAGCAAGTCATTTCTACAAGGCAGTAAACTTAAAAACCACTTTGTTCACAACAGCACTATGTTAGACAGTATGCCCTCCATTAATAGAAATTAATACAGTAGACTGCTGGCTAGTCTCCCTGCCTCAGGGCTCTCCTCATTTCAATCTGTACTTCATTCAGCTGTCAAATTTATCTTATAATGTGCAGGTCTGACCATATTACCTCTTGCCCAACCATTCAGTAAATTCCAGCATACCCTTCTTACCTCCAGGGTCAAATATCCTCTGTTTGGCATTCAAATACCTTTATTACCTGGCCTTTGCTAATTTTCCATTCTTACATTTTTATCCTCACATACTTTTCAGTCCAATGACATTGGCTTCCTAAATGTTCTCTTTCTAGACATGTTTCCTTTTTTTTAAAAATTAATGAATTTATTTTTAGTTTTGGACATTCATTTCCACAAGATTTAGAAACTCCTCTTGTTTCCAGGCATTTTTACTGGCTCTCTCCCTTGCCTGAAACACTCTCCCTCCTCTTTGCCACTTCCTACTTTCACTGTGTACTCCTAATCTATCCTGTGTGTGTCTTGTTTGTATTTGCTTGCATGTTGTCTCCCCCATTAGACTTTTCTTCTTGAGAGTAAGGACTGTTTTTTTTTGTTTTGTTTTGTTTTGTTTTGGGTTTTGCCTTTCTTTGAATCCTCAGCACTTAGGACAGTCCCTGGCATATAACTATGTTATACATTAAAGTATATGATCTCTGAGATCCCTTCTTGCTTTGAGATTTCATGATTCTCAGTGTTATATACCTTGAGGAGGGTCTCATGATTGCTATCATGATGACCACTTTAAAATCTTTAAAATTTTCCTAAAACATAGTTCTGATCATGTCATTCTCTCCCACCCCTACCTCCAACTGTATTTTAGGAAAATCACTCTAGTGGCTGAATGGAGAATGGAGTGGAGTGGGGAGAGACTTGAAGCAGGCAGAACCACCAGCAGGCTATAGCAGTAATCAAGGCTTGAGGTGATGAGGGCTTCTACCAGGGTAGTTGCAATCTCAGAGTACAGAAGGAATTATATTCAAGAGATGTTGCAAAGGTGAAATCAACAGACCTTGGCAACAGCTCAGCTGTGAGGGAGGTGAGAGATACTGAGGAATCCCAGTTGATTCCTTGGTTGTAAACTTGAGGGACTGAGAGAATGATGTTGCCTCCTCTACAGTAATAAGGAAGGTAGGAGAGGGGAGGGTGTAGGAGGATGATAATGATTTCAGTTTTGAACATGTTGAGTTTAAGATAAGATGTTGAGTTAAGACATCTAGTTCAAGATGTCTGAAAGGCACTTGGAGATGTGAGTTAGGAAGTCAGCAGAGAGATCAGAGCAGGATAGGTAGATTTGAGAATTGTTAGCATAGAGATGGTATGGGAATGCTTGTGAGCAATTGGGAAGGAACCAGTAGAGAGGGGGAGATTGAAGATAAAGTAGTGAGTGGCAATGACATTGCCAGTGCTGACTGACACCTTTTCTGCAACTTAGGGTCTTAGAGAGTTCCTTAGAACACTCAGAGATGGGAAGATTCTGGCAAGATGGTGTAGATCAGAGAATTCCAAGCTCTCCAGATTTCCCTCACAAATGAGATAATAATAACACCTCAGGCTAACATAGAATGGTAAAAATAAGTAAGAGTAGGGGCAGAACTGGGGTCCTCCTAGGACAATCTGAGAAAAATCCCAGAAAGAGGTTTGGTCCCTGTGAGGAGTAAACACCTCCAGGCTAGGTCCACTTTAACAATAAGCCTCCCTGGGGTTAGCTGGGTTGGGAGGCTGCCTTGGCCCCAGCCACGAAAACTTTTACCCCTGGGACAGTGAGGGGAGTTGGGCATCTGAGCCAAGGAAGATGAAGGGAACCTCTGCTGACAAGGAATGCCAGACCCAGCTGTGCTGTGGAGACATGGCTGGGGACAAGAAGGAACCAGTACATGCATGGTGAGTGCAGAAGCAGTGGGACGGAGATGCTGCTGGCTGTGGGTGCTTACATGAGTCTGGAGGTCTTGGTTTCGGTTCCAGGCTGGAGGGGAGAAATGAAGGATGATCTGAGACCAGAGGCACTACCCCAGGGCTAGAAGTGATTACAACCACCAAGATGCTACAATTTTTAAAAAAAATGAACAGCAAAGGAGAAAAAATCCAACCATAGAGAATTACTGTGGGAATAGAGAAGACCAGGATTTGTCTTCAGAAGAGGATACTAAGCAAAGAAACACTTTTTCACTCTGAAGAGTAATGTCAAATGGTCACCTGCCAAAAAGAATTCATAGAAGAACTTTAAAAAGACTTTAAAAATCAAATGAGAGAGATTGAGGAAAAACTTAAAAAAAAAATCCAAGAAAAACCAGAAGATTATGAAAAGAAAGTCAACGAATTAGAAAAGGACATTCTGAATCTTAAGGAAGAAAACAACTCTTTGAAAATCAGAATTGGACAAGGAGAAGCTAGCAAAGTTATAAGAGATCAAGAAATAATAAAACAAAATATAAAGAATGAAAAAATAGAAGAGAGTATGAAATATAAGAAAAACAAATGATCTGGAGGAAAGAGAGAAAACATAAGAATTATCAGACTATCTGAAAGCTGTGATCAAAAAAAAGAATCTTGATGCAATAGCACAAGAAATAATTCAAGAAAATTGTTCTGAAGTATTAGAACGAGAGGGAAATGTAAAAATAGAAAAAAATCCACCAATCACCACCTGAAAGAGATCCCTACAGGGAAGACACACAGGAATATCATAGTGAAATTCCAAAACCCATAGCTCAAGGATAAAATGTTACAAGCGACAATAACCAAAAAAATTTAAATATGATGGTGCCACAATTAGAATCACACAAGACCTCACAGCACCAATACTAAAGGACCATAGATTTTGGAGCACCATATATCAAAAAGCAAAAGAACTGGGGTTTTGGCTGAAAATACCGTACTAGCAAAGCTAAACATAATCCTGAATGAAAAAAATGGGTTTTAAGGATTTTGTCATTAAAAAAAACACAAACAAACAATAACCAAACCCTGAGCTTAATAGAAGATTTGACATACAAGATCCAAAAGAAATATAAGGTACACATCAAAGACTAATTATAAGGGACTTGATAAGGATAGATTGTTTACCTTTTATATATTTAGAATGTAAAATATGTATCTAATATTGTTATTAGTAATTGAGTAGTTCGCAAGAAAAATTGGTGTAGTTCTGAGTATGGTATAACTTTAAAAAGTAAAATCTTTTAGGAACAGCTAAAAAGAGCAATTATCTTACACAGATGTGGTTCAAGAGGAAGAACTGACACAGAGGAATTAGATGGAGGAGGGGGGCTATTAGTTCAGGAAACCTGCTTTCATTGGGAATGGGTTCAAGAGGGAACAATACATATATATCTAGAAGAGTATAAAAGTCTTCTAAATTCAGAAAGAAATAAAAGTCTAAGGGGATAGGGAAGGGGAAGAAGTTAAGGGAAGGATCTTTTTGAGGGGAGGGTGAGGGAACAGGTTAAAGATGGGTATAGAAGGGCGTTTAGATTAATGGGAATGAGAGGATAAAGAAGGGGTCTTTGGAGTGGGGGTAGGTTAAGTAATAGGAGGGCAAGGTAGTGGATAGAAATAAAGTAGAGGATTCAGGAGGGATAGGAAATAAGATGCGCACAAATATAAAATAAAAATCAAGAGTATATTCTAGGGAATTGTTAGGGAAAAAGGAATAGGGCAGGTAATCATGATCTCAGACAAAGTTAAGGTTAAAATAGATTTAATCAAAAGAGAAAAATAGGGAAACTACACTGTCAGCCATATTTATCAGTGTTGTTTTAGACTATTTAAAACAACCAGACAGTATGGGAGTATTGCTGTAGCGTAGGACTGATGAATTGATGGACTTGGAAAAATATGGAAAGACTTGGACTTATGAAGGAAGAGGTTATCTACCCAGGAAGCAGAGGATAAATAAATGTTGTACGGTCTTACATAGATGCATATGAACATATATGTCTATATATGACTGTGATTATTGATATCTAAGTATATCTATGTGTAAGTGTGTATATATATGCGTGTATGTGTATTTACATATTTGTGTATCTTCGCATGTTTGTCTATATATATGTATGTGTGTGTGTGTGTGTGTGTGTATATATGCATACACACACATATCCACACTTGATTGTAGCTGTCTGCATAGTAGAGAACAAAAGAAAACTTACAAGGAAGCAAAGAAAAGATAGATCTCAACACAATGCCTAGTATTTATTATATAGGCTTTCTTGAAATGGAAATTTATTGCTGTACATTTTGAATCCTCTCTCATGTTCTGCTGTGCACATGGCAATACTTTTTTTTTCTTTTCATATTTTGTATTATTTTAGTTTTAGTATTTAAGCTTGTATCTTTTTTCATTTCTTATTTTGTATTTAAGTTTTAAAATAAAAATAATTTACACCCCTCCGCCATACACACACCAAAAGAAACAAAACCAAAAACACTGAGAGGTTAAACACTGAGAGGTTAAGTAACTTGCCCAGGCTTGCACAATCAATATCTGTCAAAGAAGGACTTGAACCCAGGTTCAAGGTTGTCTAGGCTTAAAAGACCAGCTCTTGATCCAATATGCCATGCTGCCCAAGATGAAGGAAATAAAGCCCTCATCCTCCAATGATGAGTAGCATTCTAACCCTGTGTTTTTTTTAATTGGACATCTCAGATCTGTGGAAGCCAATGTGCTTCTTCTTTTGATGGTTGTATATGTTTTTCCACTTTAAAAACCTTTGTTTAGAATGATCACAAATATTTGTGTATATATAGACTAGGTTTCATCTCCCCAGAGAACACATTTAGGAGAAGTGGGCTTAAATCAGAGGATAAGGTCTCTACTAAAACTGTAAATCATGTCAGAGCAGGGATGACGTTGAATCTTTTATTTCCTAGCCTGGGAATGCCCAGATATCATTAATTCAGTAGTTCAAATTGCTTATGAAATTTTAGTGACATATGAAGAAGAACTTTTTGCCCATAAAGAGGATAAAAGCCTGGGAAAACTTGGGTTAGTAATGAAAGTAGTGGCCCTTAATAGACTCTCAAACCTGGACTAGACGGTCAGTGATCCATTTTGGGTCATTTAAGCCTGGTTCAGTTGGGAGGAGAAGAGTTGGAATCAGAGGGCTTCTTGAGACCCCTTCATCTCTTGGCATTATTTGATCTTATAATGCTAATTGAAGAGGAAATGATTGCACCAATTTTCTGTGGTACTCCGTGAATGCTGCCGATGAGTTTGTCCTAGTTAAAGAGTTGAGTCTCCATTGGTAGATGGTTTAAGAGAGCTGGAGGGGGCCTTAGAAAGATCATCAAGTACCATCACCTGGAACTTCAAGTGATATCTATTTTATAGACAAGGAAGCTGAGCCCCAAAGTGACTTGCCCAAGGTCACAGAACTAGGACTAGAACTTTGTTTTATTAACTTCCAGTCTATTATCCTTCCCACCACTCTTTCCTTTCAGAACAGATTCTAACTATCCTGATTTACCCAGCCTGTTAACAGTTGTACATACTGTCTTTAGTTATGTTAACTTTTATTTCCACTTTTTTTTTCTTTAGAAACCTGAACTCCAGAGTGGAGAGGAGCCAGAGCTGTAATGACACAGCCCAGGACAGAGCAAAAAACAGAATTCGATCAGTTCCCAGCAGTAAAGCAAAGGTACTATTTTGAGAAGCCTCAGGGAATCTACCTTCCTGTCCCATCACTTTTTTTAAAAACACAGGTCACTTCTGGATATGACTGCTGATTTGCTTTCTCTTTTGAATGAATGTAGACACTAAAATCTAGTTGAGTATGAACTTTTCTATATGTAAGAGGTAGACTAGAAAAAGACAGACTATGTCTTGGTCATACTAGCTTTGGTGGGGATCCCGACACAAAGTTGAGGAAAGAACAGTGAGTCTCATGGACTGATAGGTAGGTGGAATTAGGACCAATTGATGAGCATTCGTTAAAACTTTAGCCCAGGGGTGTTTTCATCATTTAAACTGTTCAAAAAAGGATGCAAGAATCTCTAGTCAAGTCTGTTGTCCTCTAGAAAAAAGGCAACATTATTTATAAGTACTACTTGAGTTCCATAGTAGGTATAAATTTATTCCCTCACCTTCAAGTTCCACTAAATATAATTTTCAGTTTTCTTCTATGTTTTCAGATATGTTACATTTGTGTTATATCTTAAGTTTTGTTAACTTGGTGTGCCTTCTTAAACCAGAACTTCTTTGGTGCTTTCATCTCAGAACCCTTTGAAGAACTCCCATAATTCTGGAATCTCTATCACTTTCCGTCTAACCTTCTACCACACTGACTTAAGAGTTCTGTGGTTCTGTTCTCTTCCTTAATAACACTGATGATCTTAAAGGATGAGAAGGAAGGCATCAAAACCAGGAGAGTAGATCATTATCTCTCCAGTTCAGAGTCTTTCATCATCGATGTTTTTCTTACAGTTTCTTACAGTTATAGTTCAGCTTCCACAGGATTCCTCAGAGATTCTAACTTCAGGTTGAGAAATACCCTTCTGATCCAGACTTGCAAATGAGGAGGGTATACTTAACTACTTGCTTAACCTGCCAAATCCTGAAGTGGACAATGTGGGTAAAAGTTGGGGGCTGACTTAACAGGTATTTGGGACTGGAACTGTGTGGTACAGTGGAAGGAACACTGCCTCTGGAGTCAGAGGAGTGGTTTCAAATCCTGCTTCTGATGCATTCTACCTATGTGATTAAATCACTTCAGCTCCATGAACCTTAGCTTCTTCAGTTGTAAAATGTAGGAGTTGAACTAGATGATCCATGAGGTCCCTAAATATATCTTATGAACCTAAATATGTAGACTTTAGTTAAAGTGTAAAACCAGAGTGATTATCTAATTTAAACTTCAGTTTATAGAGGAAGAAACATGGATCTTAAGTGACTCGATCAAGGTCACACTGGTACTAAGCATCATAGGTAGAAAAGGCTTTATACCTAAACAGATGAATTCACTAGAGACCAGGGTTAGTGGGATGGGAGGAGGCTGAGCTGAGGCCAAAGAGAGTAGAATAGGAGGATGCCATGGTAGAGATGGGGGAAGCAGAATGAAAGGAGATCATTAATGATGGGAGATCTTTAGCAGCATGAAGAGAACTTATGAGGGCTGGGCAGTAGGGAGAGCAGTATGAGGGACAAGGGAATAGGGCGGGTCTAGTATGGGGATAGGATGACCAAAGACCATGAAAGAGAGGAATATAGGAAGGAAAATAGATGGAAGAAGCAGGATGAGAAAGAAAATAATGAGACCACATAGAAGGAGCAGAAGAAGAGGAGCCAGAGGGTAGGTGACAACCAAAGAACTGGTGCCCAGCAACTAGTACCAGGTCCCAGTTTAAATTGAACCCCTTGGGACTATAATAGCTATTGAAGGCCATTTCACTTATAGCACTTACAGGTGCTGTGGATTCTCCAGGACCCATAAGAAAAGGATATCTTATTACATATTGATCAAGAGACCAGAATTACTAGTCTTCAGTTTCCCAAGATACATTTTGGTACAGATCATGAATCCTTAACTTGAGGACTTTGAATTTCAAACAAACAAAAAGCTGTGATATTTGTATTTCAATATAATTAGTTTATTTTATAGTCCTATGTATTTTATTTAATTCATTTGAAGTCATTTAAACATTCATGTGGAGAAAGGGTCCTTAGGCTTTATCAGATTGCCTAAAGGGTCCATGACACAAAGAAGGTTAAGGTTAAAAACCCTTCTTTAGATTGTTAACTACAGATACCTTTTCTGGTCATGACCATGTACTCAAAAAATCTTCTCATCTTATTTCTAGGTCACAGCAGTGACTCCAGCCTCCAACTCCATTGTTGGTGTTCTCTTGTCAACCCAAAACAACCGCTGCCTCTCAGCCCCTGATCTGACTGTGGAAAAACGTCTACCATTCAGCTCCCTGTCATCCCTGTCCTCCTTACATAAACCAGAGCGATCTATTAGTCCTGAGAGCAATGACAGCATCTCAGAAGAACTGAATCATTTCAAACCCATTGTCTGCTCACCATGTACTCCTCCCAAGAGACTCCCTGATGGCAGAGTGCTCAGCCCACTGATCATCAAATCAACACCCAGAAATTTGACCAGAACCTTACAGAAGCAGACCTCTTATGAGGCTAGCCCACGGATTCTCAAGAAGTGGGAACAGATCTTCCAGGAGCGGCAGATCAAAAAGACCTTTTCAAAAGCAACTCTTACTTCCATGCCTTCTGAAACGGGGGAAGACTTCCTCATTCCTGAAGTTGTCCATTCCAGCAAGGAGCAACCAGGGCTGGCTTTACATGTAAGACTCTTCAGTGAGCAAGTTAGCTCAGATCATCCAACTCTTGTCATCCCAGAGCCGGAATATTTTCCCTCAATTAGTCAAGGAAAGGTAGAAAGGGCTATTGGTAAGAAGAGCAGTGCCAAGATCGTGTTGGAAACTGACTATTCCTTGGAATCCAAAGGGAGAGCAAATGGAGCTCTTTTGGACAATCAGGGGTTTGAGGGATCTGAGACGAGCACAGACTCTGACCTAGACAAATCATGGATGAGCGCTGACATGAAAGTCACCACAAGGAAAATTATGGCTGTTAATCCAGCACTGCCTGAGAACAACACACTTGGTGTGGTTCTCAAAACCACAAAAAAGCAGCTGAAGACACTGAACCATTTTGAGCTGCCCAATGGCACCTGCGATATGATGGAAGCTATCAGTGATGCGCCACTCCCTCCCTTGCGTCGTGGCCGGAAAAGACACTGTAAGACCAAGCACTTAGAGCAGAATGGCTCCTTTAAGAAACTAAGACAAAGTGTAGGGGAAGTGGGCCTGACCCCTGGGGACCCAGTGTTTCAAGAGATGGAGCAGAAGCTACAGCAGGAAGAAGAAGATCGGCAGCTGGCACTTCAGCTTCAGCACATGTTTGACAATGAGAGTAGGACAGTGAGCAGGCGGAAAGGAGGTGTTGATCAGTACCTCCTACGGTCCAGCAGCACTACGAGTGCCAAGTAGCACTTACGAACAATGTTGCCTTTTTCCTAGAGGCCAATAGGTTCAATCAGAGATCCTTGAGTCCACTTTTTTGGTTAGGCTGAGTGATGAAAACACCTTGATTATGGATCTGAGCCAGGGCCTTTTAGTTACAGTCAAAGGGATTCCTTATCCCTGCCCCTCTTCCATGATCAAGTCCTTTCAAGTAGGGAGCCCTCCATACTGTAAACAGTCCAGAGGGTGTTTGGGGCCAAAGCTGGCAGGGCCTGATTGGTCTGAGCCTTGGGCTGGCCATTTTCAGGAGCTTGTGGCCAGAGTTTGCAATTCCTCCCCTTCCCTATGCCCCACAACTTCTCTCTATTTTAAAAATGAGTGAAGAAAATGGGTTAGCTTTGTGGAAACTATAAGACCACCTAATTCATCCTGGCTTTGTTTAAACCAACCTTGCAGACAGAATGAATACTGTCCTGAACAGTTAATTGATAATTTATTTTTATTTGACCTTGAAACTCGTAATTTTAAATTCCTCTCTCTCCTGAGTCATCTCCTTCCCTCTCCCATCCCCAAAAGTATATCTTTCCAGTTGAGTAGGCTCTGGGTAATTCTAAAATATAAGTAGCAAACATTTTTTTTAGACACTACTATATACAGAACACTGTGTTTTAGCTAGGGAAGATGGAAAGTTTAGAGAGATGGTCCTTATCCCTCAATGACCTTATAATCATGTGGGGCTGGATAAAATTTAATTTGTATTCCCTTTACACATAAACTAGTGATTTCATAGCATCCAGGGAGCAGCAAGAATTAGCTAAGAATCATTCACAATTAAGCACTGAGAGTGAATATGAAAAATATATTGGCCTCACAGCCTTCCCAGCCTCCAGGTTACCTGTCTATAAGTTGAGAGCCATTCTCACTGACTCCATAGCAGTTGGTTCTCTGCAAGGTTGATTTAACTTAGACTTTTAAATAAGAATACTGTGTCAAAATCAGACAACTATATTTATTGAGCACTCATTGTGAACCGTTGAAACAAAGAAGTTAATTAGGCTATAACCAAGAATTCTGATATCTGTGACCCTTTAGGGGTCTGTTTTTCTTTGAAGCACTGTACTACATCTCCTCCCTTATAGTAGCTGGTATTTTTTCCCTTCAGGGCTCACACAAGCTTAGAGATTAGTGTTCTTTCGGGTCATCTTAGAGGACTTTGTTTTCCCTATATACATACAAGGTGTGACTTCTAAGTAATGCAACTGATATTTAAAAAACTAACATGTCCAAAAATATCTTTATCCTCTTCAAAACAGCTCCTTTGGGATGCTGGTTTTGCTCAATATTTTCTGGAACCCTCTTTTGGAAATTTCCTTCAGGTTCTATAGAAGATGCTCCTCCCTCCCCCACCCCTACCCCAGTCCTCATTGTTGCTGTATCTTCATTCTTTGAGAATGGATTTTTGTCTTTGGAAATAGTTAAAAGTCATCATATACAGCCAAATGTGGTAAAATAAGATGCATGGTCAAGTTGAATAATCACCTGTTCAGATTACATATGAGGTATTACTAAGAAATGAATGAGATTGATCTTTTTGAATGGCTTGAAAATTAGCCCTGAAGGTCTCAAGAGTTGTAGCAATTTCATTGGAATAATTGTATAGCCTTTCAGAGGGATTAGGTTTAAGGACATTACTCATTTGGATGGCTAAGTTCTAGTATAATAGTTTTTTTTAAATCAGTTTTATTACTTTATGGTCATGCTTTGTATGATCTAGGTCCAACTAGTTACTAGTGACATGATGCCTTTTTAAAGACTACCTGAGTGACAGTGTCCATGATGAAATAGAAGTGTTCTGGAAAGGACAGAAAAGTGGCCCTTCTCTCTTCCCTTACAACCCCACACCCAAAACACACATATACTTAGAAAAAGCCATCAGTTACTGCCATTAGTATACTTCCAGTCTGCCATTTGTAAGTATTAATGGAAGGTTAACTCTGTTGGTAGCAGCAAAGACACACATTTTTCCGTTTTATCACTTCTTTCTATATGTCCAAGAATCTGAAAACACTTTTCAGTTGGGACTCACTTTTGTTTAAAAAAAAAAAGGAGAAAAAAACTAAAAAGATAAAAAGAAAATATTTTTAATAGATAAAGCTATATATTTTCAATATTTCCCTGAATCAACACTCTCATTTTTAGAAATCTCATAGCAATGACAACAGATTTTGACTCTAGCCAGCAAAGCTATTTCCTGTTAAGCCAATGCCTCAGGCCCTGGTGTGGTCTCCCAGTCTGGTACTTAGAATGGCATTGGCCATCATCAATGGTTTGGGAAACATAACTGCTGAGGAGAGTTCCCCACATTTAAGTAGAGTGGTATCACTTGAGGAACAGATTATATTCCCTATATCTGCTTAGCTTGGGGGGTGGGGGTGGGGGAGGGACATGGGAAGAACACAACAACCACAGACCCTGTCTCAGTATTGTCTGTATTTTACATTGCTCTCTACCTTTAAAAAAAAAATTCCTTGGAAGCCGAAGCTTGAACTATTTCTTTTCCGAAACTTGCCCCTCATTCACTTGACTGGTTTATTGTGGATTTGCATCAAAATCGAGTTGCTGGCCCGAACTCTCTTTTAACAGAATGAAAAGCCAGACAGAAGACGGGGAACTTTGTGAACCAGAAATGAAAAAGTACACTTCAACAGGAATCTGTTTTTTTTACAAATCAGCAGGGCTCAACTCATCATGCAAGTTTCCCTCTGCCATTTACTCTACTTCTGATTGGGGGTGGGGGATGATTTTGATCAGAAGTCCAGAAAACCTGAGACTTGCAAAAGGTGCCTCACTGGCCAAAACTGGGAAGATACTTGGGGAGAGTACCCATGACCTGTTGATTGTATATGTTGGAAGAAGTCATTTAGAACCCTGTTGGGCTATCATTGAATCAGGCAATTATGTGTTCTGTCACTTGCCCAATTCTTTGGTCTCTCTACTTTTTCTTTCCCCAAGCCAGGCAGGCAGACCTGTAAGAAGCAGCTTGATTTTCTTCATACACTGAGAGGAAAAATTCCTGATACATGCCATCTCCAGATATATGTTAATTGGACCCAAAGGAAAATTGCCCTTCTTTGATTTTAGCTGCTTAATTGTTATCTAACTGAATCCCAATGACTAAGACAGAGAGCCAACGTTTTACCTGGGTGACAAAGTGATGACTGAAGGTTATACTCTTCAGCTTTTGAATGTATTTGTGACCAGAGGGTTTGTGGATCGTCTTAGGGGAAAGTCCGTTCTTTCATAGGAGTGATCCCGAATGGGTCAGTTAAGGACATTATATGGCGCTTTGCACATAGTAGGTGCACAATAAATATTTGCTTTGATTCTATTTGGAAGCTTCTCTTGGTGTTATAAGTGCTTTTCTCAGTAAAGAATGGAATATTTCTTAAGATGACTACAGATACTGTCCAAGCTGCTGAGGATTGCTCCATTAGCAAGTTGATTGGCTTCCAGAAATGGAGCAGCAAGGTGGCAACTGCCTGTGAACTCAGGTAAACAGAATTACATAAGCACACAGAACCATGTGGGATCTGTGATGATCTAGCTATTGAGTCTACAGAGGAATATGGCGAGCAGTGTGAGGCTGGCTACGTGCAGTTATAGTCTCAGAGAAGTCATTGAAAGGCAGCCCCAGAGTTGTGATGCATTTTCAGAGTTTTACAGGCTCAGGTGGCCACATGGACTGAGATGGTGAGGGAGGGAGAACAGAGCATGCTTTTACATTATTGGTGTGTATTGTATTACCACATTTTGGGGCAAAGACAAGGACTTAGAATAGCTTCCATAACAACAGTGACATCTTATTCTTATCTTTTAATTATGTCATTTGAATTTGAGTAATTCTGATTTCTTCCTGTGTCATTCAACTGTAAGAAATTAGTCTTACTTGTATTTTATCCCAGAGAGTGCAAATATCCAGAATATAAGACATCACAGGTTTCTGTGGGTCATTATAGTGAGCTAATGACCTGATTTGGTTCAGCTAAATAAGCTACAACAGAAATTGGATCACATGGAGAAATGGTTCTAAGTTGTCCTAGTTGCCCAGGATCTGAGGATGTCATCCGACATATAATTTGTCAGTTAAAGGAGCAGTAGTTGTGAGATTACCCAGCCCTAGATAGCAGATCTCATCTTGGTTCTGGACAGGATCTCACAACATAATAGCTGACATTTACATGTAACACTTGAATGTTAACAAAGCAGTTTATGTAATCTCATTTGAGCTTCATGACTACTCAGTGAGAGTGGATGCTATAGATATTATTCTCTCATTTTATAGGTGAGGAAACTGAGGCTCAGAGACATTAAATGACTTGGCCATGGTCACAGAGCTAGTAAGAGGCAAGATTTGACCCCAAGGTTTCCTGAAGTCTAGGTCTCTAAGTCCAAAACTGTCCACTTTGACATGCTGCTTCTCATGGAATGTTAGAGCTGGAAGGGGACCTTAGAGACACTTTGTTTTACAGATGAGGAAACTGAGGCCTAGAGAGGGGAAATGACTTAATCATTCACATAATCAATGAGTTGTAGATCCAGGATTACAATCAAAATCTTCATTCTCAAATGTTGTGGGTTTTTTTTTCTCCCCATTCTACCACATTGTCAGGCTCAGATTTTGTAACTGGCATCTTAAAAAAAGACATGAAGTGATTTCCCTTCAATACTTTGTGCTAGTAAAGAGCCATTCAAAAAACTGATTAAGCACCTACCATGTACTCTCTAGGGTTAACAGACAAAAATGATTGGTTAATCAGATAAACAGTAAGTATCTACGATGTGCCAGCTCTGCCACACTAGCACTCCTCCTTCCCCAAGAACCCCCAACCCAGACTGGACTTAGATCTTCAGCAGGCTCTTCACTCCTGCTCTGACCAACCACTTAATTCCTCCCACCAGGTGGGCCTGGGGCCAGAGGCAACTGCAGCTGTAGTTCTAAAGCTGCCCCACCTCCGCTGCCCCCCACCCCGGGGGCAGTGGCTGAACCACAAACTCCCTGTCCCCTGCAGCTTTTCCCACTAACCTTGTCTGTTGTCCTTGGTGTTTGTGGGTTGAGAAGTCTGGTAACTGGCACAGCTCACCGATTCAGGGCGCTAGGGCATGTTCTGCCCGGCTCCTTGTCTGGTTGGTCCTTGCCGCCCACGCTGGGCTCTGCTCGGCTCCCAGCTCCATTCGGGATAGACCTTACCCAGAGACCATCCAGGCTGTCCTGGGCTGGAGCCCTGCTTCCCTCTGCTGTTTTGTGGGTTCTGCAGTTCTAGAATTGGTTCAGAGTCATTTTTTATAGGTTTTTGGAAAGACTTGGCAGGGAGCTCATGCTAGTCCCTGCTTTCCAGCTGTCATCTTGGCTCCGCCCCCCCTCCCCCCAGGAACTAGGGTTTTTAAGAGAGAAAGGTGAGGAAGGAGGGCATTCTACGCGTAAGGGTAACTGTTTTAGAGACCCAGAAATGGGAAATGGAGTGTTCTCTGTGACACAAACAGTAAATAAACCAGTGTGTCTGGATCATAGAATATGTGGAGAGGAGTAAAGTATGAGAAAGGGTCAGCATGAAAAGGGCTTTAAATACCAAACAAAGGACTCTATTTGATGCTAGAGGTACTAGCCACTGAAGTTTTTTTTTTTTCTGACTTAGCTTTAGAAAAGGGATGGGGGGCGGGGTGGAGTGGGCCTGAATAGTTTTTGTTGAGCTTAGCTTTCCTTAACAGTCTTGACTTAGGCTGAGATTAGATGATTTTTGACTCTTAAGGAAAGGTAAAAAGATGTTTCAGAGAGGATTGTTGTTCAGTCACGTGTTGGACTAAGTAACTCTTGAAGTTCCTTTGGGGTCAAATTCTATGTTTCTAAGAAGTTATTTAGGGACCCTGGGCAGTTCACATAACCCTTTTAAATTCTATAAAATGAGCCAGAGAAGTAAATGACAAACCATACCAGTATCTTTGTCAAGAAAACCCCAAATGGCATCATGAGGAGTTGGACATGTCTGAAACAACTGAATGACAAGATGTTATTAAGTGATGAGGAATTCAGCTTACTTGATTTTCTTTCATTCTCAGATTTTTAAACAAATGTCACACTTTCCCTCCTGACCTCTTCTACTACTACCAACCTCCTAATTTGGAAAAATGTTTTTTGGTTTTATTAGACTTCCTGAATTTGAGATGGAGAGGAACTTTTGGTTCCCTTTGCACTTGCTGACACTGTTCCCTCAATTTGTAAGCCACCAAAATGAGCATTTTGAAAAGGAATTTGAATATCTGTAATTAGAGGAAAATGTTTAGAGTTAGAATGGAATTCAGAATATCCTATGTTAGATCTGTAAATGCCCTTAGAATGCCACCTAATCTCCCACTCTCTCTTCACTTCAGAGAGAATAAACAGGGTATTTGAAGAGCTGATCATTTTTTGTTCAATGGCCACAGTTGATGTGAGTTGGGACATCTCCTAACTTCCAGTTCAAATTGTTTACCACTGTATCATTAAGTCACTAAGAATCTTCTTGCTAGGGTTGGTCGTCTCTGCTACCAGTAATCAGGCATTACTATTTTCAGCTCTGTAGGGGAAATCTGGTTATGAAATAGAGCTGGTTGACCTTGGCCAAGAGTGCTAGGTGTACAAAGATGTTTGTTTATACAAACTTTACCAAAGTACATTCTTCAATATTTGTTTTCCTGGTGGGGGATAGGCTTGGAGAAACTCTAGAAAAACAATTTCCTGAAAGCAAACTGACCAAAATACTGAGAAGCCACAGGCAAGCCAAGGGCAGATATGACAAGGCTGCTACCATTATGCATGTAGGGACAATGAGAATGGGTGTTGGGTCTAGTCACACAGCCAGTTCATGTCGGAGACAGGACTTGAATACAAATTTTCCTGGCTTCAGGGATGACTATCTAGTACTCCACACTGCCTCTCCCGATGAATTACTTTCAGCCTTTAAGCACCCACTATGTGCAAAGCACTGCATTAGGGTGGACGGATACAAAGATGAGTATGACAGAAATTGACTGGAGTTTATAATCCAAGAGAGGAAGAACAAGCACATAAATAACCATGCTACATGGAAGGGAGAAATGCAAAAAAGAGCCATGCAAAATGCTACGTGCATTTTTGGGCGGGGGTGGGAAAGAAGAATCACTTCTCCATTCAGCTTAACAAATAAGTGCCAACTATGTGTAAGGCACTGTGGGTATTGTGCATAAAGAAGCAAAACTCCCTGCCCTGGAGCCTATGTTCTGCTGGTGGGTTCTGCCTAAACATAGTGTGTGGAAAGTTGAAGAGGGAGAAAGCGCCCACAACCAAAGGGATTAAGGAAGGCTTCATGGAGCAATTGAGCTGACTCGAGCTGAGTCTTGGAGGAGGATTCTGAGTAGCTGGTATTAGGAAGAGAATGCATTCTAGCCACAGAAAGACAACCGGGTAGCTTATTCAAATGCAGAGATAATGTCAAGATTGGGAATGGATAATTGTTGAGTTTGGCATGTAATTCTCACAATGTAAAATTTATGAAGGGGAGCAACATGAAATAAAAGAAAAGCAGGTGGGAATCAGATTGTATAGGGACTTTAATTACATATGCAGTTGTTTGTATTATCCTAGAGGCAATGGAGAACCACTAAAGATTTCTTGAGCAATGAAAACATGAAGAAGGAAGGCCCGAAAGGACTTTGTGGAAGAGAAAGACTTGAACAGTTTGAAGTGGAGGATGGGCAAGGGCAGCAGTAGAAGTCCAGTCCAGGTGTTGGAGACTGTGTGAGCAAAGGCAAAGAGATTGGAAAAGGCAGGATAAAAATGAGGTACAAAGTAAGCTAGTTTGGATGGCATGTAGGATATGTAAAAAGGGAAGGGAACTTAGTCATCTTGTCTAATCCCTTCATATTACAGTTGAGGAAACAGACACAGTGTACAGCTGGAGTGAGTTTGTAGAGGACCTGAAATGCCAGCTAGTTTACACTTTATAGGTGTAGGGAGACTCTTAAGGAAAAAGTTTCTAAGCAGAGGGGGTAGGACATGATGACCTCTAAGGTTCCTTTTAGCTGGAAATCTATGATCTTGTGACTAGAATTTAATTAGAATATTGAGTTAGAGAAATTACTCAAGGTAGTGTAAAGTTTGCATCAGGGAAGAAACAGGCAGAAAGGCTGCTGTTTTAGTAAGAAGGTACTAAAATTCTGGCAAGAAGAGATGAGGGTCCAAAGTAAGGCATTTGCAGTGGGAGTATAAAGCAAAAGTTGGATGTGAAGAAGGTTGTGAGAGCAGAAACAAAAGGACTTCTAAACTTGGAGGAAGGAAGTGAAGATAATTCCAAATTTTTGAGCTTGTAATTATGAGAGATTGGTGACATTAACAGAAAGATTAGGGACAGGAGTAATTTAAGGAAGGAGATAAAGAACTCTACCAATTCTAGAGTCAGATGATCTGGATTCAAATTCTCTCTCTGATGCTTACTGTACCTTGGCTAAATCATGTAGCCACCCTGGGCATCTCAATTTCCTCATTTGTAAAATGAGAGGTTTGAATTAGATGGCCTTGAGGCTCATTTCATCTCTGGACCATCCTATAATAGTTCATTTTTTGAACTCAAATTTTAGGTTGCATATCTAGGTGAAAATAGTTCTGACTCCTCTGCATTTCAAAGTTTCTGCTCAGTTCTGATCTTTTTGTAAGGAATGCTTGGAGATCTCTTTTTCATTCAAAGTCTTTTTTCCCCATCTGTAGATACAATCAGTTTTTCTGGTAAGTTATTTTTGATTGTAAGCCTATATCTTTTATCTTCTGGAGTATCATATTTCAGCTTCTCGGCTCCTCTATAGTGATGATTCCTAAATCACGTGTGATGCTGACTGTGACTCCAGTAGTTGATTGGCTTGCAAACTCTGGGTTTTGGCTATCGTGCTCTTGGGATATTTCATTTTGGGGTTTTAGGAAGTCACTAGCAGATTATATTTCTATGTCACTCTGGTGGAATATCTGTGCTGAGTTTTTGTCCCTTTGGATCCTTCTGCTTTTAGGGAGTGTTGAGTATTGTGTTATCAGAATCTTGGGGACAACTCAGGCTGGTGACCTGCAGGCTTTCAGTGCTTCCAAAGTGGCATGATCCGGGGCAAAGTCTGATCACTGCCCTCCTGATCTGAGCTCCACAAGTTCCTGACCTGAATTTGGGTCTGCCCAGCACTCCTGTGGCTTGTCCCTGGTTGGAATTTCCAGTAGATTGCTCTCAGTCAACTGGAAAGTTTTACTGACTTAGAAGGACAGAACTATGGGTTCCCCCTTGGTTATTCCTTTGCAAACTTCCAACTGGATTGGAGGCTAGGACTGAGACCCCACTCAGCTCCTAAAGTCACAGCTACACAGCTTGCTGCTGCACTTGTCCCTTGCTCAGTATAGTCCAAGTCCCTTGACCACTTGTCATGGGAACGCCACCACTAGTTGCAGGTTCCCTTCTCAGTCTTCTCTTGATCTGTGACCTGGAAATGGGTAGTGAGAGGCCAAGCTGCCAATTCACATCTGTTCTCATATCCTCCATAAGTTGAGTCTTCCTGTGTGGGTCAGGGACCTCTTCTTGTTGTGGCGTACTATTTATAGTGTTCTCTTAGTTCCTGTGTGCTGGAATACTCCTTTTAGCACTTTGTTTCATGTGACCCTATTAGAATGTTAGTGCTTTATCATTTCACAGCTCCCAGGTTGCTAAATAAATTAAACATTTCTAGTTTTTTCTTGAGTCTTGAATTTCAAAGCTCTTACACAACTCTTTTCAATGGAAATGCTTAAAAGTCCCCTCTTCCATTAAAAGTACCCCCCTCCTCCATCTCCAGTAGATTACATTCAGCTCTGTAGGGTGAATTGTTTTTGGTTGTATTACCTTCTGTCTTTTAGAGTAGTATATTCTAGTTGAAAACTTTTGATCATGATCCTGACTGTGTTCCTTAGTACTTGGACTCCTTTTTGGCTGCTTGTAGTATTTTTTTCTTTGATGTGGACACTTTGAATTTTAACTATGAAATTTCTGGGACTTTTCCTTTAAGGGTTTCTTTCAGAATTGTATCTTCATTTTGCCTTCGGGTTCTACTAGATTTGGGCAATTTTCGTTTGTGATTTCTTGAAACATAGTTCCAGGCTTTTTTTAATCATGATTTTCAGGGAATCCCATGATTCTTAAATTATCACTCCTTTTTTTTATATCATGTTTCTTACATTTTAAGTCCTCTAATATTTCTTGCTGTCTTGTGGATTCATTGATTTCTATAAGGCCTATTCTAATTTTTAGAAAGTCCATTATTTGGGTGTAAAACTTACTATTTTCTATTCTAAGCTATTTATTCTCTTATTTTTTTCTTCTGGAGCTCCTCACATCTCCCTCCCACTTTCCCTCTTCTTCTTTCTTCTATTTTCCCTCCTCTTTTTATTCATCCTCCTGCTCCTTTTCTGAAATCCTTTATCCCCTCCTCTCAGTCTTTGTTTGCAATTGTTATGGAGATACTCCTTTTGAGTTAGAGTTTGGGTATCTCTGTATGTATGATAATTATTTGTTGTTATTGGTGTCTTCTGTTTAGTCATCTCTCCAGTCTTATTTCTTGAATTGAGGCTTTACGGGGCCAGGCTCTGCCTCATGCTGAACTTTTGCTGTGGAAATTAGTTCTGATTGGTCATGAGTCATGTGGGTTCATGCATAAATCTCCACTTCCTGCGTCTTTGAGGTCAGAGTGCTAGATCTTTAGGGCCCGCAATGGTATCTCAGGACAGAGGGCTAGGGACCTTGGAGCCTTTGAGGAGGTCTTGGTCTAAGCATTAGTGCAACCCCAATGGTTGCTGCTGCTCCCTTTCACTTCCAAGGTCCATTGTGGGTTTCTGACTACCCTGGGTTTTTCTTGGGGTAGCCCTTTGGTGGCTCTGGTCACTCTGTGAGACTTCCTTTTTTTGTAGGCTTCTGACTGAATTTTAGGGAAGTTCAAAGTTTCAAAAGTCACTTATATATCTAATGAAAATTTTTTAATTGGGTTTCTATCATTAGTCTGATTTTTAGGGTTTTTGATGGACTAAGTATGTGGGAGCTAGTCTGCCTCATTTTTGGCAGCCATTGCAGCTGCAAGTCTCTAGGAACTTATACTCTAACTTACATTCCAACAGCATGTATATAAATAGGTATATACAGGACACATGTCTAATAGATGGAAGCCTTAGAGGGGAAGGCGTTAAAAAAGAGAGAAGGCTTCCTGGAGAAGGATGGGAAGGAATTTAGCAAATGAAGAAATGGAGTAAAGACATTTCAGGCCCTGCAAACTATGAGTAAGGTTCCAGGTGGGAGAGTGCAAGTGATTTTTAGGAGCAAAGAGTAATGTACTTTAAGGCAGAGAAGTCTCAGAAAGCAGGCTAACACCAGACTGTGACTGACAGATGAGTGTGGGCTTTTATTTCAAAAGCAATAAGGTGCCAATGGAGACATTTCTCAAGTCTGTCTCCTCAGAAACATGTGCAAAGTCACAGATTCATGTAGCCAACAGAAAGCCTCCTATTTAGTTCTTACCACAAGTTACTAAGAAGATATACCTCTGGTACCACTTCATCCATGAAGTCTCCCCTGGCTCTTTAAATGAAAAGTGATCTCTCTTTTCAAGTAGCACTTTGTCTTGATTTCTTCCTTGCATTTATTCCTTGTTCTCTTGTATCACAGATATTTGTATATATAACCGAGATGTGGTGTAGACCCTCATTCTCTGAGCTGGCTCAGTCACTTAACCTATATTCATGTTGCCAAGTCTAGGGTTCCCAGAGGTGGGTGTGCCACATTGCCGCAATATACTACATTTAGAGTCCTATGGGGTAATGGTGATACGATGTTAATATATTCCTGCTACTATTTTGGTTTTCCCATAGCTCCTAAGTTTATAGTTACCAAAAAAAAAAAATCAGTCACCATGACACCAGTAACTTAAAAAAAAAAGCAGAAATAGATGGTGGCTGGAAAGCAGGGACTAGCATGAGCTCCCTTCCAAGTCCCTCCAAAAACCTATAAAAATGGCTCTGAACCAATTCTAGAACTGCAGAACCCACAAAATAGCATAGGGAAGCAGGGCTCTAGCCCAGGACAGCCTGGATGGTCTCTGGGTAAGGTCTATCCTGCACGGAGCTGGGAGTGGAGGGGAGCAGAGGGGAGCGGAGCAGTGCCCAGCATGGGCGGCGCAGACCAACCAGACAAGGAGCCAGGCAGAGCGTGCCCTAGCACCCTGAATCAGTGAGATGTGGCAGTTACCAGACTTTTCAACCCACAAACACTAAGGACAACAGACAAGGTTAGTGGGAAAAGCTTCTGGGGACAGGGAGTTTGTGGTTCGGCCACTGCCCCTGGGGGGCAGCGGAGGTGGGGCAGCTTTAGAACTACAGCTGCAGTTGCCTCTGGCCCCAGGCCCACCTGGTGGGAGGATTTAAGTGGCTAATCAGAGCAGGAGTGAAGAGCCTGCTGAAGATCTAAGTCCAGTCTGGGTTGGGGGGTTCTTGGGGAAGGAGGAATGCTGGTGTGGCAGAGCTGGTGCATCCCCCCAGGCTTGGAACATAGAACTCTGTATTCTACAAGCAGTCATACCCCACTGAAAAACTCAAGGGTCAAGTAAGTTGGCTGGGAAC
>CM053622.1:712913675-712945621 GCA_028646595.1 Phalanger gymnotis
AAGGGAGGGCTGACTGGGGAACAGGACAACCAGAATATATTCCATCTTGGAGTTGGGGGGAGGGTAGAAATGGGGAGAAAATCTGTAATTCAAACTCCCGTGAAAATCAACGCTGAAAACTAAATATATTAAATAATAAAAAAGCAGAAATAATCATAACTTTTAATCAATGCAAGGCAAAATCAGGAATAATAAAACATTTCCTCCATAGAAAGTAAAAGCAGGAATAATCAAAACAGTTCCCCCATAAACAAGGGCCACACTCTCCCACCAATGCATAGAGTGTCCTTGGTGAACAGTGGTCATATACTTATAAACCTAGTTGACAGGAGTTCAGGAAACCCATGTGCCTGGGGCAATTCACTAATCTGTGAGTGCAGGCCTTGATGTCCTTGGTCCCTTCAGGAACAATCTAAAGCCTCTTCTCTGCTAGCTGTTGCTCTATTGCTCTAAGGAAGCTCTGACAGGCTCTTTTTTTCTCACAGCAACCCTTAACAGGGTAACTGAGAAAGTGTTACACTCTTGTAGTGACAAGCAATTCCCTTGTCAGAAAACTGCTGAGTACTTCATACTTGCAAATAGCAAGGAATTCTGCTTTGTCCATTTGCCTTCAAGCCAGCTCACTGCAAAACAGATTGTAAACCTATCTTTTTCTCTGTTTCTGTCTCACACACCAGAGAGGGCAACACATATGCCTGAGAGGTTTCCCTCTCCATCCTGTACATGATATTAGAGAGCAATAAACCTGGATAGCTCTTCACAGAGCTGGATTCAGCTCTCTTCCAATGAGCTTCCAGAAGCTGCTCCAACCAGTCAGTAAAGCAATGTTTCTGTCCCAGTCAGCAAGTTCCCAACCAAGCTGCTGGTCAGCGGGCTCATTTGCAAGCTGTCTTTATTCTGTCCCAAGCTCTCTGGGACTCTCAGGGTTTCTGGTCAAAACAGAAACAATTGCTAATTACACTCACTCTGAGCCTTCAGAATCCAAACAATGACCCAATGAAGCTTGGACTAGGACCTAGGGTTGGCCAATCAATGAGAGGAAAAGTGATTTGAGTTTAAGGCATAAAAAAGAAATCTAGCCAATAAATTCCAAGATATGTTGCTAGGTTTTTAGCAAAATTTACATTCCTTTGAACAGACTTCCCACAGGTAAGGGTATGATTCCCTATGTGGATGGAGGGAAAGAGAGAGAGAAGGAGAGGAAGAAGAAGAAAGAGAAAAAGAGGTAGAGAAAGAAGGAACGAAGGAAGGTAGGAAAAAAGGAAAGAAGGGAGGGAAAGAAGAAGGGAGTTGTGTTGCCCAACTGCAACTGGCCAGTTGGATTCCCAGTGAGGCAGCTCACAGGCAACTCACAGATTGTTGTCTGTCCTTCATTCTTGAAGAGGACATCAGGAAGGAGATTTTTTTTTTTGACTAGGTAAAAGAGGCCATTCTTTGCCTCATTTTTTACCTAGCCTTAATCACTGAATAGGCATTGCCTCAGACAAACTTAGACCTGGGAAAGGCCTGAGCTTAAAAAGGCCATAGCCTCCTACTTTATCCAGGGCAATCTCCAGTTGTCTTGATCTATATCTTCCACTGGACCCACTTGGCTCTGGAGGAGAGAGTGAGGCTGGTGACTTTGCACAGCCTTGCCTCACTTAAATCTAATTCACTTGCAAGTCATGATATCTCCTTCCTGATGTCATCGTTCTCTTTCAGAACAAAGGACAAACAAGAGAAGCCCCCTGGGACTCCTGTCTTTTAGCGTCCTCTTCTGCTTTGTCTACATCTTCCTGAACCTTCTATTGCGTGTTTGTTAAAAGCTTCTAATGATTCAGTTCAGAACCTCCAGGTACTTAGTGACTCATCTTTTTGAGGTAAAACTCAAGAAATCTTTTTGTCAGATCTGAACCTGTTGAGGGTTGGGGAGACAAGGTCTAGGAACCCCAAGACTGGAGTTCCCAGACAGGGTAGTTGAAGGGGAGGACCCCTCAAGGACCTGAGTACTGGTAAGGGTCGGGGCTGTCTGGAATGAATTCATGGATTCAAGCATTCTTTAAATCAAGATGGCAAAGATTTATTACTCTTTACAGTGGGCAAGAGTTCTTAGGGAATCTGCAACCTTACAGGGGTGCAGGTAAAGTTTCTGTAGGATATTTGATGGTCAAAAACCTGCCAAATATACTAATTAGTTGTTTTTGGGTGGGATTAGGGAGTAGTTAAGGGGTGGTCAGTTCACAAAGGAACATGCACTTTTTGTATCTACTGCACAGGTATCTTACCCAGAGTTCACTGGGAAATAGCCTAAGGGGAGGGGTACATGGAGGTATAGTTTTAGGCCTGAAACATCACTAAATCAACTAATGGGCAGGGCTGACTGGAAATATACAGACTGCTTCCATTAATGTCTTGTTAGGCAAGATGAATATAAGGGAGTATACATATGTCTGGGTCTAGCATACATATCAGTAAGGTCAGTAAGTAGTAAATATCACTATGGCCCAGTGCACAGCCAATTTAGCATGTACACAGGGAGTCTGGACTAATAAATTCTATGGGTAGGTGCAGCTGGCTACTGTGTCAGGAGGAGAGATAAGTATTTTGCTAGGGCATGCTGCCCTTGGACTGGAGAGGAACTGCCTGAGACAGTATTTTGAGGCTAGGGAGAGATGTGATTTTTTAACTGGATGTGATTTTGGAATTGGGATCTAGGCACAGGCACCCAAGCAGAGGCTAAGGAGAAATGTGATGTTAGAATTAGGGTCCAAGCACAAGCACCCAAGCACCCCATCAAACCCAAAAGTCTTTATATAATCTTTGATTTATGTTTTTGTCTTTATAATCTTCAAAACTCTAAAATAGAGTCATCTGCAAATGAGCTGGTGGACTACAATTCCCTGTGGTCATCTAGCCTTCAAACAGGTTGGGACAGTTCTCTTTCAGGGCCTCTGCACATGCTCAACATTTTATCTGATAAACTATGTTTCTTCAAAAGTTCACTTTATCATTTTTCCTTATACATTCTCCACCCCCCAACCTTTTTAGCAACCAAAAGTTCTCATGTACAAAATGGGAAGTAACATATCTACACAAATAACTGGTATATCTTTCCCTCTTTTTTTACATCAAAGGTTCTTAATCTTGTGTCTGTGACTAGATTTTGGTGAGCCTGTGAATTTGAATGAAAAAAGTTTACATTTTTATCTTCACTAATCACTGAAATTTACCATTTCCTTCAATTATTTAAAATATTTAAAAATATTATTCTAAGTAGTCCAGAGGTCCTTGATTGCCAAAGACTCGACAGCACACAAAAATGGTTAGAATCCCTTGCTTTAGATTGTTAGATAGAGACTGTCATTTGTAAGACTGTCATGTGTAACTCAATATTTCTAGTAGCAAGCACAGGGCTTTGGTCACAGGGGTTTATTGAATGTTAATTGTATTCAATTGAATAGAAACACAAACCTTAGAAAAGTCATTGACCATTTAGTCCTGCCAGGTCACAGGAAATGGGATTTATGCCCAGTCTGATAGGCAAACTAAATGGCAAACAGGATTGGCCACTGTGTCATTCTGCGTTTTTCCTTTTTTGTGCTCTTTAAATTCAATTTTACTTTCAGTTCTGAATCCTCTCCCTTTCTCCTCCCTCTCCTGCACTCACTGAGAAGGCAAGAAAAATAAAACCCATTACATATATATATACATACATATATATATATATATACACACACATATGTGTTATGATACAAAACAACTTTCCATTTTATACAGAGGAAAGGAAGGAAAGCAAATGAGATGAAAATATATTGATATGTATATCAATATATACATACATTTAATATTTGTGCATATTATCTATAGAGATATATAAAATACATATATGAATATATTTAATATATAAAAGATATATTTATTATGTATTTAAATGTATATATGAAGATATTCAGCTTATACCACGAGTCCACAAGCGCATGTTTCTTCATGAGTCTTTTGGAACTGTGATTGTTCACTGTGTTGATCAAAATTCTTACGTCTTTTTGTAGTTGATTATCTTTATGATGTTGTTATCTTATAAATTGTTCTCCTGGTTCTGCTCGCTTCACTCTGCATCACTTCATAAAATATTCCTAGGTTTTCTTGAAACTCTCCCCTTCATCATTTCTTAAAGCATAATAGTATTCTATCACATTCATATACCGTAGCTTGTTCAGTCATTCCTCGATTGATGGACATCCCCTCAGTTTCCAATTTTTGGCCACTACAAAAAGAGCTGCTATAAATATTTTTGTATATATGGGCTCTTTTTCTCTTCCCTTGATTTCTTTGGGGTATATACTTAGTAGCAGTATCAGTGGGTCAAAGGGCACAGAAAGTTTAATAGCTTTTTGGATTTAGTTCCAAATTGCTTTCCAGAATGTTTGGACCAGTTCACAGCTCCACAAACAGCACATTTGTATACCAGTTTTCCCCCAACCCCTCTAGAATTTGTCATTTCCTTTTTGTCATCTTAGACAATGCTATATACTACTATAAAGTAGTACTGTACATGCTCACTCTAGAAAGAACAATACTCATTGAGAAGCCAGGAAAGTTCTCATTATATTCATTTTACATTCATTGAGAATGGGTAGCTCCCTAAAGGAGTATGCTTGCTCAGACAAATGCAAAGCTATTTATGCTGTTCCCAGTTCAAATCTCCCCCTCCCCCTGCTCTCCATTGGCTAGATGCAACCTCCTGAACTGCCTGCTTCATGTTCTCTTACTTGATATGTTCCCCCTCAAACAGCTTGTTAAGCATGCATACAAGCTTATGACCTTTTACCTGATCACAAGCCTGGTTACAACCAGCCACTCTGACTTACATTCTGTTATCACTCAAAGCAAGGAGTAGTTTTAATCCTGTGGAAACAGAATTCCTTTTGTTTCCCAAAGTACCTCAGAGTTATTTTAATTCGCATTTCTCTATTAGTAATTTAGAGCACTTTATATATGAGTATTGTTAGCTTGGGTTTCTTCCTCTGAAAATTGTCTATTCCTATCCTTTGATCACTTATCAATTGGAGAATACTTCCTACTGCTCTTGTAAATTTAACTCAGTTCCTTATATATTTTGAAAATAAAACTTGAGAAACTTATTGCGAAGATTCCCTCTCTGTTTTCTGTTTTTCTTCTAATTTTAGCTATACTGGTTTTGTTTGTGCAAAACTTTTTAATTTTATGTAGTTATACCCATTTGACCACTTATGTATCTTTGTATCTCTTATTTGGTCATGAGCTGTTCCATAGATATGACAGGTAATTTCTTCCATCCTTCACTAACTTGCTTATGATGTCACTCTTTATGTCTAAATCATGTACTCATTTTGAGTTTACCTTGGTATATGGTATGAGATATTGGTCTATATATTTAGTTTCTCCCAGACTTTCCAAGAGTTTTATTGAATTGTGGGTTCTTAGCCCATATAGCTAGGATCTTTGGGTTTATCAAATAGTTCTTTACTGTGCTCATTTGCTTCTGTGTTCTGTATTTTATTGCATTCTGCTTCAGTTTTATTTGCATATAGCTGTGTAACATAGATCCTAATTGGTTTTATTTTTCCTTTATTAATTCACCTTTTAAAATTTTTATACCTGTAATTTGGTTTGCTTTTTTCTTCCTAATCAGATTAGCTAGTGACATTTATTTTATTGTGTCTCTCTACTCTCCCCCCCCTCCCCCCCCCGCCAAAAAAAAAAAACAACCCAGCTCCTGGTTCTATTTATTAATTCAATTTTTTAAACTTTCAGTTTCTTGCATCTCTCCTTTGATTTTCAGAATTTCTATTTTGGTTTTCAGTTAGGGGTTTTTAATTTGATTTTCTTGTATTTTTTTTTTCAGTTGCATATCTAATTCATAGATTTGCTCTTTCTTTTATTAATGAAAGAATTTAGAGATGTAAAGTTTTTTCCTAAGTACTGTTTTGGCTGCTTTCCACAAATTTTGGTATATTGTGTCATTGTTGTCATTTTCTTTAATGAAATGATTCTCTAATTTGTTCTTTGACCACTCATTCTTTAGGATAAAGTTATTTAGTTTCTGATTAACTTTCATCTTTGCTTCAAAGGCCCTTTAATGAACGTATTTTTTTTTTACATTATAGTTGGCAAAAGATATATTTCTGATTTTCTGCATTTATTTGTCTGATACATGGTCAGTTTTTGTTAAAATGTCATGCCCAGCTGAAAAATAGGTATATGCCTTTCTATTCCTATTCAGTATTCTCCAGAGCTCTAACATATCTAACTTTTCTAAAACTTATTTCAGATTCTTAATTTCTTTCTTACTTTTTGGTTAGATTTTTCTAGAGTTCACCCCCACTGTTATAGTTTTAAATTTCTTTCTGTATTTCACTTAGCTTTTCCTTTAAGAATCTTAGTGTTATTACATTTGGTACATATATTTTTAGTATTGATATTAATTTATTATCTATGGTAACTCCCCCCCCCCTTTTTTTTTTTAGCAAAATGTAATTTCCCTGTTTCTTTTAATTAGGTCTGCTTTTGCTTTTTCTTTGTCTGAGATCATGACTTCAGCTGAAACATCATAGATTCTGCTCCAGCCCCTTATTTCAACTTTGAATTTTTTCTTTTTCAAGTGTGTTTCTTGTAAACAACGTGTTACATTCTGATGTCTAATATTGCCTCTTCTTTTTATGGCTAAGTTCATTCCATTCACAGTTATGACTGTAAACTGTCTATTTTCCTCCATTCTGTTATATTATACTTTTCCTTTTTTTCCCTATTCACTCTTTATAAGTCTGTTTTGCTTCTGATTAATGCCTCCTTTAGCTCACCTTCCTTCTTATTTCCCTCTTTTCCTTTTACCTCTCTGTTGGATAAGCTGTATTTCTGTGCCCAACTGTGTATATTTGTGTTTTCTTCCCTTCTTAACTAGTTTAGATGAGTGCGAAGTTCAAGTATTGTCTGTTCCCCTTAACTACTCCCTCACTGTTATATAAACTCTTCTTAGTACATCCCACTCATGTGAAGTAATTTTCTCCACTCTTCCTCTCCCTTCTCTCTCCTGGTACATTCTTCTTCCCAACCTTTCATTCTTCTTTCAAGCTCATCGAAATAGACTAGAATCACACTCATGCCCTCTGTATAATTAGACTCCTATGACCCCTGGAGATGATACAATTCTGAGAGGATATACGTATAATCTTCCCATATAAGAATTTTAACCTTTAGTCCCTTGTGATTTCTCACTTATGTTTACCCTTCTATGCTTCTTGACTCCAGTGTTTGTATGTCAAGTTTTCTACACAGTCCTGATCTTTTCATCATAAACACTTAGAAATTCTCTATTTCATTAACAATGCCTATTTTCCCTGTAGGATTATACTCAGTTTTGCTAGGTAGATTATTCTTAAATATAAGCACATGTCCTTTGGCTTCTGCAATGTCATATTCCAAGCCCTATGCTCCTTTATAGTGGTAGCTGCTATATTTTATGTGATCCTGATTGTTGACCTGGAAGATCTGGTTTTTGGTAATGATGTTCCTGGGAGTTTTCATTTGGGAGTTTCTTTAAGGAGGTTGCCAGTGGATTCTTTCTAGTTGAACTTTAGCCTCTGGTTCTAAGAAATATGGTCAGGTTTATGATTTCTTGAAATATGATGTCTAGGCTTTGGGGGTGGTGGTGGCATTATGGTAGTCAGTCCAATGATTCTTAAATTTTCTTTCTTCATTTCCTTTCTCCACACACTACCCAGGACCTCTCTACCTAGCATGCCACCAACATGTACAAGTCTCCCCTCCCTCTGTCCTGGATATGCCACCTAGAACTGAGCAGTGGGTGGCAAAGATGCCTGTTGGCACCTGTCCCTATCACAGTGCTCCATTGTGGGTCTAGAGGTGCCCAGGTATGGTCTTTACCTGTTATGCAACCATTCCTTGGTTTCTGGAGTACTCTGTTCTCAGTGTGCTGCTGGTACAACCTTTCTCCAGTGTCTACAGACTTCCTTGTCTGGCTCCCCATGCTGAGCTGAGCTGGGCTGGACATAGGACTCATTTTGAATTTTTAGGGATTTTCCAATCAAAATTCAATCTGGTGTATTTTCTAGATCTGTTAAAGAGTTTGTGGAAAGGAACTCATTGAATTGTTTTCTATCATTGCCATTGTGGCTCTGCCTCTCATTTAAAAAAATTTTAGCTCTTTCAAAAATTCTTTTAACACTTCTACAAATTCTTGTTGGACTTATGTCCAAAATATATTTTTCTTTGAGGCTTTGCTAATAGACTTTTTTATGTATGTGTTTGGATCTTGAGTTTCTCCATCACTCTTTTTGGTCAGGTTCTTTTTTTGTTCGCTTGTTCTTCCAGCTGACTTCTTGACTTTGGACTTTATTAACACTGGGCTATATGCACTCCTGGGGGTGGGGGAGTGTCTTGCCTGAACTTCTTTCCTTTTACATTTTACTTCTGCTTTCATGGTTCCCAAAAAGGAAGACTGCAAGCTTTCAATGTTCCCAAGTTGTGTGATTGGAGGGAAGTCTGTTCACTGCCCTTCTGGTTTCAGTTCTGCAAGTTTCTGACTCAGGTTTGGATCTATTAGCTTGTTCCTGGTTAGGAAGTTTCAGTAGACTATTATCCTACTGGGAGGATCTGCAGGTTCAGAGCACTTGAACATCTGGGATGTTCCCTTGGGATGCTCCTTGGGTCATTGCCACCCAGCTACTCATACTCCAAGGTCTCTCATATACTAGCCATATGGCTTACAGTTTAGTTCACTGGGTCCATTTCTCAGGTTAGTCCCCATTCTTGGATCAATGACCACAAAAAACTAGTTGCATGCACTTTGGTAGAGGGCAGAGTTATTGGTGAATAAGCCAAAAGGGCATTTCTCAGGAGCTGATTTCCTGATGAGGGGCCCTCTATTGGGCTAGTGGAGGATGCAGTATCAGGATTGGCATTAGAGACCTCAGCCTCTAAAGTAGTTACAACCCGTTTGTGAAGAGTGATAACACATGAGGGACTCTAGCAATCACAAACTTGAATGTATCATTTCCAGTTAACAACAAAGGTCTCCTTTGCCCACATCAAAAAAGGTGCCATTCTCTATGTGCAAAGCAGAATTGTAGTAGCTCGAAAGAAACAAAAGATGCACAAATTTAGAGACATCTCCATCCCAAATGCTTATGTGGACTATTTGTGCCCAACCTGTAGTAGAATTGAGCTCATATTGGTCTGATCAGCCACAGTTGGACACACTGTACCTTGACCCCAACATTGTGATATTATTTTAGTCCTCTTCAAGAATGAAGGACAACCACCAACTCTTTAGAGGTGACATTTTGCATCATTCAGCTCACATTAGACAACTTTATATGAAGAGAGATAGACCATACATTATCTCTTCAGTAGCAACTGTAGGGCCACCCCAATGGCCTGGCATTAATTATGGCTCTAGGTCATGTGGGAAAAGATTCTAACTAGGCCCAATGGTGGAATTAGGAATAATAGAAAGAAACTGAAGAGCTTGATGTCAGGGAAAAAAACAACAACAAAACTTGTAACAAAATTCAGATGAATGATTTGCCTCAGAAGGTGGTGAATTCCCCAGCTCTGGTTATCTTCAATCAGAGGCTGGATGACCGCTTGTCAGAGATGTTGTTAAGTGGGGTTCCTACTCAGATGTGGGTTGGACTAGATGCCTTCTGAGATCCTTTTAAGCCCCCAAATTCTGAGATATTGAAATTAATAGTCTGCTGTTTTTCCAAGGCATGTATACAGGATATGATGATAGAAGACATGCTAATACCTACTTCTGATTCCTCTGGGTACCTGATGAATTGTGAATCTTTATACTTTCATAATGAATCTAGAAAACAAGTACTAAAGAGTGTGAAGTCTTGGACAAGATCCTGCAGACCTTAAAGGGGCATAGGTAGTGGCTTCCTCACTGCTGTTGATTAAAGGCAAGGACTTCAGAAGAGAAAGACAGATTTGGGAAGGAGACATATGGTTAGCAAGGAATGGGTTTTGGATTGCAGAACATTGCTTAAAATACAGGCATTATGGACTCCTGGTCAAGAATAAAGATCACTTAACAAGGGCTAGTTTAAAAAAAGTATCTGAAGTCTTACAAATCTAATAAAAATAATTTTAAAATCATAAGAAGGGAGATGATGGAGAAGCCTGCTTATAGATACCATAGAAAGTAGCTATCATGTAGGAATAATAACAGTAGGGATGCATAGGAATCACAATCCAAGAAGAGAGTCAGGAATGAAACCCATGTCTGCCTTCAGATGTTGTCTCAGCTCATTGAGGCTGCTTTGAGACTTTGAAGCTTTTGTTAAGGAGACAGGATGATCTGTGATGCTAAAAGCAATGGGCTTTTACGATGGGCATGTTTAAACTAACACAAAAGAAGGCACAAGGGCCTAAACAGGACACCAGAACATGGGCCAGGAGCAATTAAAGACATAGCCAGCAAGGTTGCTGCAGCCTAAGTTATGATGTGATGCTCTTCAGGTCACCATAGAAGGATGAGCATCACAAGGTCCTGAGAGAGGCTACTTTCTGGCCTTGGTACATTCAGGTACGGTCAAGAAAAGCTCTCATCACTCTTTCTAGTTTGAAAAGTGGTATGCATGGATGGTTCTTCCTTCATGCTTCAGAGCACCTCAGGAATGGGGGCAGGGGTCAGAGTTTTATGGAAAGGAGGGGGCTGAGATATTAGAGAATGGCCAGGGAATGACCCTGATGGTCAATCATGGGTCATGGAAGATTCCAGCAAAAGCAAGGAGTTTTTAAGTAGGAGAGTGGTGAATATTACAGTGAAAGCCTGTAACACACAAGCCTTATGGATAGACAAATCTTGGAGAGATGTCCCCCTAACCTCCACCACATACATAAACATTAGGTTTTTCAGATGATCACATTCCATCTCTGGATTATCTGCTTTCATATTCCCCTCATTAGACTGAGCTCCTTGAAGGCAGGGCCTGTTTTTTGCCTTTCTGTGGATCCCTAGCACTTAGCACTATGCCTGCCACATGGAAGATGCATAATAAATCCTCATGGACTGACCTATCACAGCGTAAGATCCTTGAGGGCAGGGATTGTCTCTCTACTTGTATTTGTATTCCTAGGGTTTAGCACTGGGTCTGGCACATGGTAGACACTCAATAAAAGCTTTCAACAGACAGTGACTCAAGGCAACCCTACAAAACTGGGCACTTAAGTCCTTATCCTCTCACGTGGCAGCCTTAAACTTGCCCGTATAACAATAACATGAAGGCAGGAAAGGAAGCATGCCAAATCATTCCTATCATTTTCAAGGGCTGATTCTTGGTGCAGTTGGTTCAAGGGTAACAACCTTCTTTTCTTAATTGGTCGTGCCAAGGAAGAGATTAAAAAACAACCACCACCTAACATTTAGGGGGAATTTGTGGTTCTTTAGTATCCTTTTCCTCCATCCCTGAGCCTCCTCCACATTATCATGGAGACACATCCATTATATGCTGTGACCTTGGCCTTGGTCAGCAACATCTCTCACCGTCAGGTTCTTTTGCCGCCTGCCACTCAGGATTGCTCGTCATATTTGCTGACACAGCTGGACAGATCTTTAGTATTACGGTTACTGTCCCTTAATCCTTTTTTGATTGCTGAGAAAGATTAGGTCCAGGATATCTAATCCCTAGGTGGGAACAAGCATTTATTAAACACTATGTGCCAGGCACTGTGCTAAGTACTTTATAGATATCATCTCATTTGATCCTCAGAACAACCCTAGGAGGTTGGTGCTCTTATGATCTCCAGGTGGAGAAACTGAGGCAGACAGAAGTTAAATGATTTGCCTAGCATCGCAAGGCTGGATTTGATCTCAGGGCTTCCTGCATCCAGTTCCAGTGTTCTATCCACCACTGTTCAGCAAGCACCAAATCAATAGCCTGCTAAGCTTTCTCCCCTTGTGAGGGTCCAGGTGGGTTGCTGCTGATGCAGCAACATTCCCTCATCGGTAGCTACTTTAGAGGGGATGGGCAATGAATCTGCTACCTCGCTGCCACAGCAACTCCAGGGTGAGGAAACTTCCCCTATAACCAATGTAAATTAGCACCTTATTTGCAACTTGAGTCTTCTGGGGAGTTGCTTAGACTAGATTGAGCATTAAAAAGTGAAGAGACTTGTCCAAGGTCATATAGCTAGTACTCATCAGAGGAGGCACTTGAACTTGGCTTGGAGACTGTCTCTCCACCATGCCACACTGCCTCTCCTGATTTAGAAAGGTGACTAAAATAGAAGTTCAGTGCACTGCTAGCCAGGCATCTCTTAGCCTGACACTGCAGAGGCTGATGACCTTTGCCAACTCCTGTTCTTTCCTTGCCCACGTGCTTTGCCCTAGGTTCATTGATTAGGAGGTGCCTCTGTCAATAAGAGAAGATTCTCCAGCATTCCTATCCCTTAAATTCTATTATTGGCTCTGGTCTCAGGGGTCCTCCTCTTCAAGGTGGGGAAGAAGTAAAAAAAAAAGTATGCAGAGAACAAATATGGATCAGCCATGGAAGAAGCTGTTTTCTTTCTGCACACAAAAGGAAATGCTAAATAATTAAGAATCACAGGAGAATTATAATCATTTAAGAGGCAGGTAATATTCAAGCCTCACTGGGATATTTGCAAAAAGGCTGGTTATTAGCCCATTTGCATTTCATTTCCACTGAAGATAGATTGAGTGACACCAAGTACACTCCTTTCTGTGGGCTTTTTCTCTGCCAGCTGGCACCTCCTTCCCTCTCTGCCACTGCCCATATTTTTGCATTAATTGCTTCAGTAATTGATATACCACAGCTTGTGCCTGAGAAGGGAATTGTTAACTTTGAGGTTTCGTGAGACCTGATACCAAAGGAAAGGAGAAACAAACAGGAGGTGGCCCCATGCCAGACACAGGCTTGCCTAGGAGACCATGGTTTATGGCCCAGCCTATGAGTGGAAAGGCATATCTACCCTACTCCACCTTAAACTTCAAGGCCAGCAGAAAGAGGCCTAGGGAGCAAGGATCTCTCTTTTAGTCAATCCATAGATTTCAGGCTCAGCAGCCCGAGCCTTAGCTGAGTCATCATGGCCAGCAAGATGGTGCCAGAGGATATTTGTGCCTGCTCCGAAGTGGAGGGGTCAGGGAAGGACCCCTCCATCATGCATCTCTAAAGGGTTGCTACAGAAGTCTCCACTCCAATAGAAAGCCGACAATGAAAGAGCATAATAAATTCTGCAGGAATCTATCTTCTGCAGATAGTTCTTCAAGCAGGTAGGGGAAAACAGCTTCTGAAGTCAATACTACCTTAGGTCATCCCTTTCTCAAATCACAAGAATAGCACAAGAGTCTTAGGTTTAAAAAAGGCCATAGCACCAAGATTAGGTTTTTGCCAGGTATTCGCAAAAACAACCTTTTGAAATGTGAGTGGGGCTTCTTCCTGCATTTGCTCCTCATACCCTCAGGCTTTTAAATTCTTCCTGGACTATTCAGCTGCTTTTCACATTTCAAAAAGATGTTCCTGACTTACATACCTATCTCTCAGCAAAACTCAACATTTTTTTTGGAGAAAAGCCTTTGGAAATTCAATTTTACCTCTGCTAAAGATTCTCCAAAAAACGTCAAAGCCATAGTCACCTCATCAATTGGGCTTTGCAACTGAATATGTCAGGGAAAGGGGAGGCAAATAAAATAGACATAAACAACTCTTTCTGTTACTATGGTGGCTTCTTCTATCTGTCCAGAAGGAAAAAAAAACATAGATTACTTCCAGCCAACTGCCTCCCCAATGTCTGGTCCCTTACCACTCCTACCTGCCCTCCCCACTGGAGGGAACTGAGATTATTTTCAGAATAGCTTCTATAGACCCTGTTCCCTTATCACAAAAAGAGAGGAACCAGGTCCCTATGATATTTTCCTGTTTCTGCCACTGGATTTGGGGTTCTTGGCAGGTACCACATTTTCCCAAGCTAAATTATTTGGAGACACCTGAGTGGGGGAGAGGGGAATGAAAGGAGTGTGAAGGACAGAAACCAGAACTAGGCTTTTCTACTACTAGGGATGCTGGGGAGGCTGGACACCCTGGGTATACCTTGACCACAGAAACCTGGCAAGGTCTCCCATCCAATAAACATTTTAAGTTAGCAATCTATACAATCGATATTTGAATTGCATTTTGTAGACTCCAGAGAAGACAGAAGGTAGAAGGTTGGAGTTTCAAGTATAATGGAGCTTTAATCGAGACCTGGAGACTTCTTTCCTCTCTGGGCTTGCTACGGGCCCCTTATGTGAGGGTTTACCAAAAGGGCTCGAAGTAGCTTTACCATGTTGCTTTTTCTTTGTGAAATGCCACAGAATTACAAATGGAGAGAAAGGGCACACAAGTGGGACAACAGAGAAAGACAAAGGGAGAGAAACTGAAGAAGGAGGGAAAGATAAAGAGAACAATAACCATGCTGAGGGGCTGGATAAAGGCAGTGCTAGAGAATGAAGATGGGAAAGGGAAGCACACCTGACCTTTTGCAAAAATAAACCTAACTTCTGGTACTGAATTATGTCTCACTATTTGGTGGCTGCTTTGAGATTTAGAGACTTTGATGAAAGAATATTAGCTAGTAATGGTTGAAGTAACAGGCCTTTATTGCAGGTAGATTTTAACTCACCTGTGGGGAAGCACAAGGTCATGGGACACACAGGGGTGTGTGGGGCAGTCAATGAGAATCCAGGGAAGTTGTAGCAATCTGGATACGAAGTTCTTTGGGTAACAGGAGGAGGAAGTGGTTCATGATGGTCCCAAGAGATTGATGTCCCGACTTGGCACATCCAAGTCATGCAAACTTTTTGTCGCTTCCCCTGTTGGGTGTGTGTGATGCCTGAGTCTTCCACCTTTCATAAAGGATGCTCAGAGATGCAGGTGAGGGCCGATAGTTTAATAAAGAGGGATCTTATGCAGTCATGTCTTATCGGTTGCCCACCTTTGATGTCATAGGAAGGGAGCCGGCCAAATGATGTCCATCCTCCTCCCTTGTCCCTCCCTGTCATCATCAGTCACGGAAGATTCCAGCAAAGGCTGGAGGAGAGGTCATGTTTACAACAAACTCAGCCTGTCAGTCTAGACTTATGGAGCTTGAAACTAGAGGGTTTTTTTAAATGACCATAATTGTATATATATAAATGCACAAAATAAGTCAACTTCAGCCTCACAGGAATAATCACTGAGACTTGGTGGGACGGGTCCATTACTGGAATCTGGCATGTTGTGTTCAGTTCTAGGAGTCGCTTTTTAGGAAGGACATTGATGTGCTGCAAAGTATCCAGAGGAGGGCAACCAGGGCAACCAGGGTGGATAAGGCCTTTGGCAGTGACTTGTTCTCTTGAGCCTCCAGAGGGCAGAAATTTCCAAGAGGTAAATTAGGGCTTGAAGCCATGAAGAACTTCCTAACAGAACTGTCCAAAAGCAGAAGGGACATGGGAAATTCTAGAGTTGGTATTCCAAGAAAATCCCTGGTTGGGTGTTTCTGAAAGGGTTCTTGTTCAAGTAAGGGTTGGACAGCAGGACTGTTAAGCTCCCCTGCAACTCTGAAAATATAGGATCCTGCAAATGTGGATCTGGAAGAATATACTTTATTCAGAAGGAACTGGAAAGGCGGAAATAAAGGATATATATGCATATGTGTATATATACATATTTGCATGTATATGCATATATATACATGCTAAAGAGGCATTCTCTATTAAGATAAATTCATGTGAAGAAATCCAATAATCTGAGTTTGGGGAGGGGAGTTTGGTGATGAAATTTCTACTCCATTTTAAAATGTGTTATAGGGTAGAAAATGAAAACTGGGCGGTCTGGCACCCTAGCTTTGGGTGGGCAGATTTCAGAGTTCAAAGAAAGGATGGATAGGATTCCATGGCCTAAAGTTTTTCAGAGGAAGTCAAACCAGAAAGCTTATGAAACTCTCAAAAATAATAAACAAAAAGAGAACTTTTAAGAAAAACAAAAAAGGTGGAAGGTAGGACAAGTAATAGAAGATGAATGTAAAAGTGAGAAAGAGGCCTATAAGAACAGAATTCAAGAGAGCTGTAGCTCAAAATCAGTTGAGGTTGGAGGTGAATGCTAATTCAGCAGGGTCATAGTGATGCTAGCATACATATACATAGTACTTGGAATTTTCCAAAGCATTTTCCATATATTATCTCATTTGACTCTCACGGCAATCCTGTGAAATGGACGCTATTGTTCTTCTGCGTTTTATTTTTAATTAAAAATATAACATGTGTTATATATAAATTTTCCCCCATCACATGTTAAATCAATTTTTAACATTTTTTAAAATGTCGAGTTCCAAATTCTATCTCTCCCTCCCCTTGTGCTCTCCCTGAGCCAGTAAGCAATCAGATATCGATTATACACGTGCAATCATGTAAACCATTTCCATATTAGTCATTTTGTACAAGAAGATGAATAAAAGCAAAAGAATGAAGGAAAGTGAAAAATGGCATGCTTCAGTCTGTATTCAAATGATATCAGTTCTTTCTCTGGAGGCAAAGAGTATGCTTCATCATGAGTCCTTTGGGATAGTCTTAGATCATTGCATTGCTGAGAAAAAGCTGCTATTATTCTCCATATTTTATAGATGAGGTAAACTGAGGCTGAAATGACTTGCCTATGGTCACACAGCAGGCAAGTATATCAAACAAGAGAATGAAGCCATGTCTGTACTGACTCCAGGCTCGGTGCTTCATCAAGTTAACATTACAGTGCTATATAAGTGCTAATTGTTTATTCTGTTATTATAATTATCATTGGTTTTATCCACTATGCCACCTAGCTGCCCAACGTGGTGGGCTAGTGAGGAGGACTGGTCATTCCCTCTCATTGTCCCCCACCCAAGGTGGAAAGATGCTGCACAGGCGTATAGCTAAGGAAGTCAGAACAGGGTGAACGGCTAGTACTTATGACTGGTTCAATACCAACTTTGTCCAAGGACACTGGCCTTGGCCATTTGTTATTTAACACTGTTTAGCAAAGGATAAAGGCCAAAATTGTGTATTTATGACACCAAACTAGGAAGGATCGCTTATACATTGGGTGGAAGAAAGGGTATGAAAAAATCTTAGTACCTGGAATGCTGTGCTTAATTTAACAAGAAGGAATTTAATAGAGATAAACAAATCCTCTTCAAACTAGGAGATGGGAGAGTCAGGGTCAGGTAGCAGTTCACTGAAAAAGGTCTGAACATTTGAGTGGCCTGCAAGCTCAACAGGAGGTACCATTGTGATATGGCAGCCAAAGATTAAGAGGGGCAGAGGCTCCGGGACCAGAATGGTGAAGAGCGATGCTGCGTTCTGCCATTGTTGGAACACTCCTGAAGGGCGCTGTTCCATCCTGGACACCATATTTTAGGAAGGACGTCGTGGATAAACTGGAGGGTATCCAGAGGAAGGCAACCAGGAAGGTCAAAGGCCTTGCTAGAGATGGGTCAGGGGAAGGAAACTGAGGAAGAGTATTTGAATGTCTATCCTGTAAAAGTAGAATTAAGACTTGTTCTTCTTGGGCATGATTTGGAGGGGAAAAGCAACATTAATGACATAGAATGAGGCAGTGGATGACCTGCAGCTTCTGACCCCCAGCTCCCAGGCCCAGATGATGATTAGTGGTGTTTCTGCAACTGGAGGTTGGTGGCACCTTATTTTGTATTCTCTGGAATTGGGTTTGGGGAGCTAGGGGAAAACCCATGGGTTGGATGCCAGGGAACTGCTAGCCTGTGAGTCAGCCTGTATCTGACATACTGAGGCTCATATGTATTACTGAGCAGTAGCCCCTTAGATTTCTGCTCTGATCTCTGAAGGTCTGACCAGAGGCTGACCTGTTGGATGAATCAGGCTTAGTCCTCACCATCTCCTTCCTTCCCACCAATGCAAGACTTCTCCAGACCCAGCTGTGCATACCCAGAGGCCCACCCCTTCTAACCTCTGGTTGTGGCAGTTCTTGATGACCAGGAAAGCCCTGTCAGCTCAGACACTCCTTGGGCTTCCATACTAAAGGCCACAAAGTCCCTTCCTTGCTGCAGGTGTCCTGCCTGCCCTTAGTGTTTCAGCCAGGCAGGGAAGGTTGGAATCCATTTTGCCACATTCACCAAAACGGCACTCACCCAAGTGCTAACCCTTCCTGGTCTAGGTTTGTTCAGCATGAGTTTTATGGTGTAGTAGAAACGAGCATTGGAATCAGAAGACCTGGGTTCAAATTTTCACATCGCCACCGGCATAAGTGTGTGCCTTTAGGCAGGTCAGTTTTCTTGTCTGAACCATAGTTCCCAAAAAGATGATTTAAATAAGGTCTATTTTAGCTCTGATATTCTAAGACTTTATATGAGTATGGATGATTCTGTTGTGTTGTTAGGTTCTCAGGCCAGCCTACAAAAATCTATTTCATCCCTAATGTAACCATTTTTCAACTACATTGTGGAATTTTTTAGGTTAACCACAAAATAATAGCACATACCTCCCAGGGTGGTTGTGAGACTTAAACAGTGCCTGGCACATAGGAAGTGCTATATAAGTGTTAGTTAATCAATGTTGTTGTCGTCAGGAATCTAATAATCATTTGTAACATTCTTTCTATAGGAAACATCAAGAAGGTACTTAATGTCTTCACCAGTCCCTTGCCCCCCAAGACTCAAAGAACCCAACCCTTTCCTCTAGCTCTAATGCCTGTGTCCCACCAAGCGTTTCTCTTGACCTGTGGCACGTGGCTAGTCCAGCTGTTTGTAGGTACAGATCAAGAGGTCCTGGGGAAATAATCTACTCACAAAATGAGAAGGCCACAGCTGACAGGATCTTAGAATGATGTAGTAAAAACCCCTCATTTCATATGAGAGACTGAGGCCCAGGGAGGAGATGGGATTTGGCCATGGTCACACAACAGGTCATTGGCAGAGATAGGACCACTTTTCAAGAGGATAGGTAGGGGCGGGTGAATTGGATGATTTCCTCTCAGGGAGTAACTGAAGTGGCTGGATACTGAGGTTTCTTTGAGCTCTGTAATTCTATATGCCATTGTTCTGAAAGGTCTCTAATGCCATAGTTATGGGTCCTTCTTTCCAAAGACAGGCCCTGCCCTGTCCCCACACTTTAGTAGACTTTCATGGGTTTTAGTCAAAAATACAGATTCCCTGGTTTCCAATCCTCTGGAGAAGAGCTGCCCTACATTTAGCTTGGCTGGTCTTATGCCATACACACCTGTACTTCTGCTGTAGGAGAGAACGATAGATTTGGAGTCCCAAGACTGAGTTGAATCTCAATTCTACCTCTTTCTACTTATGTGTCCCTAGAAAAGTCATTCTCCCTTGTTTTCAGTCTCTTCATTTGTAAAGAGTTAGCCTAGATTACTTACAGGATCTCTTCTAGCTCTAAAGTCTAAGATCCCATTTGAAGTCTACAGGTTGGTTAGCTCTTCTAGAGCTCATGCTTTCAAGACCCTGGAGTCACCTCTATGTCCTAAAGAGATGTCAGAGGGTGATGGATGGGTGTTTCTATGAACCTATAAAATAAGAAAGTCCAAATGTGAGTAGTGTGTGCTGTTTATTGTAGCTAGTAGGTATGAATAATACCCTGATGAGTGACCCTGGCCCTGAAGGTGAGTCCTGGGTGGGTGGGGTCATTGGGTCTTCTCCAAGACCAAACCCCACCCTCCATCCTCACCCAGTAGCTTGCCAGGGACCTGCAGGTGTCTCTCAGACCACAGTCCTGGGAGAACTGACCTGGGAGGGACAAGACCCCTGAGAGAGGTGAGCAGGTGTAAGGCCCCTGAGGTCTAAACATAGTCTTTGTTCTCTGCCTCCTCCTCCTCTTCATCCTCACACTCTTGCAGAAAACCTTGGATTTCCAACAGCCTCTGCCGGCTGTCCATCCTTTCCATCTCATCATAGTTAGGTTCTTTATCAAAGACCTCCTTCAGGGAGCTCCTCACCACTCTCTTGTACCTGGCCTTGAACTCCTTCAGGAGGCGCTGGGCCTCCCGATACTGCTTCTGATCCTCCAGCCTGCGTTCGGCACGCTTCCGCAGAACAGAGCCTGGGAGCAGAAAGGGACACCTTTCTGCTTCTACATCTTCTATGCCTGACCCTGGGAGTCCCTCGTGGGGATGCCCCTAGTCTGAGAGGTTTCCATACAGTAATGAGAAAGGAAGAGTTGGATTCTAGTCCTGACTCTACCACTAACTTGCTCTGTGACCACAGACAAAGTCACTTCCTCTCTCTCGGACTCAGTTTCTTTACCTGTAAAATAAGCAGGATCGACTAGGGGATTTCTAAAGCCCTTTCTGGCTCTGGCTTTTTTTCATCCCACGACTAGATAGTCCCAAAGATGCCATAAGCGTTCCTCAGGAATCTAGCTCATCTTCTTTCACCCAACATCATTTCTTCCTCCTCCTTTCCACCCCTTAGGCTCTAGACTTCTCTTTTCTCAAGACGAGGGAGAAAATTGAATCTCCCTGATCCAGGATGAGGCATATGAATATGTGTGTATGTTTGGGGTCCAGGAGCAGGGGGTATAGTCTGCCTTCTTACAGGGGCTTCAGTCTTTATGGCCTCTTGAACAATGAGGATTTAGGCAGTGTTTGTTTGCTATGAAGTCTTCCTTTCCAAAACCATTCCTATATCTATTCTCCCCTTCCATCCCATAGATCAGCAGCAGTTCCAAATTTTAGGGGGATTCTGGGGGTCCCTGATTCACTCTTTGGAGCTACATAGTCCTCCATCCTCCCCACTTCCATTCCTATGGAAACTGTTCAGGAACCTCTAGGGCTGGTGGTGGGGGTGGGGCAGCCATTGGGTGAGGGCAGGGAAGGACCTACTTAAAGGACTGTCCACTATTTGCTGGGGGTTCCTCATCTGATACAAGATTTCCTCCAATAACTGTGCTCGAGTCTTCCGAGGGGTAGGAACTCTACTCCGAGGGACCTGTATGTTGGGGGAGGGAGATGATATGTTAGCTTAGATATATCCCCAGCCCATGGCTGGCCCAGATTCCCTTCCCAAAGTGCATCCCCTGGCCCGAGTGCTAGAAGACCCACTACCACTGAGAGGAGGCTGTGGGCTCACAAACCTCAGGCAGTACCCTTATAGGAAATGAGATGGTGTCCCTGGTTTCTGTTGGGGGAGAAAGGGAGAAAGTCCCCCAGGCCTGGAAGATAAAGAAAGACCCTGGATTGAAGGGGAGACACATGCAAAGTGGATGGAGGAAAAGAGGAGGGTCCAGGGTTGTAAGGGAGATGAGGGAGAAAGCGGAGACTCCTGGAACTGTGAGGAAAGAGGGAAGGAAAGCTCCAGAGAGGGGGACATCCAGGAGAGTTGGAGGGGCACAAGAGGCCTAGTTCATTTCTTAGGGAAAGTAACCCTGTGGCTCATTTACCTGCTTTTCCTTAGGGCAGTAGGGATTCTGGAAAGCATCAAGCTTGGCCTTGGAGGAACGATAGACCAGTGGATGCTTAAGCAGATTATACAGAGCCTTGACATTCTGCTGGATTCCTAGGGCCAAAAGGATGTGCTCACTCAGTTCCTGGACCTGTTCAGAGAGAGAGCTGGCTCCTCTCCCTGGAAGCTTTATGTAAGTGATTGTAACACATCTCCTTCCCGTCCCAGTCAGAACCGGGAATGATAGTAATTATAGTTTACATCTATCTGGTATTCTGTAATTTTTAAAATGTTTTCCTCATAATACCCCATTAAACGAGGAAGTGCAAGCCTTGTTACCCGCATTTTAGAAATGAGGAAACTGAGATGCAGAAAGAAGGAATAATATACCCATGGTCATATAACTGTTAGGTGGTACAGCTGGGACATGAATGTTTCCTGGCTCCACGGGTCTTTCTGCTATAGCATACAGCCTTTCTTAAAGAGCTGTCAGCTAATTACTTCACATCTCTCCCCTACCATGTTACCCTTGAATGGGATATTTGTAGTTTAATAGAGGATTGTACAGGTCAAAAGGCCTTCAAGACCTGGAATTCACCAGGCTGGTCTGAGTGGCAGATTTCTCTCCCTCCACATCCCCATCCCATGTTTCCCCTACCACCTGTCATAGGTAACCACCTCTAATTACATCCTCTGTCTCCTCTGGGGGATCTTTATTCGGGTAGAGTCTTCTAATGGTGGGTATCCCCCAGGGTTTTGTCCTGGGCCCTCTTCTCTTTTCTTCCATACTACTTCTGTACTACTTCACTTGATAATCTCATCAGCTCCCATTTTCAATTATCATCTCTATGCTGACGATTATCAGATCTACTTGTCTAGCCCAAATGTCTCTCCTGGTCTCTAGTCGTGAACCGCCAACTGCTTAGTGGACATCACAAACTGGGTATCTCGTAGACATCTCCAACTCAACACGTCCAAAACTGAACTCATTATCTTTCCCCCTAACTCTCTACCCTTTCCATATTTACCTATTACTATTGAGGGCAACACCATCCTCCCAGGCCGTCTGCCTCAAAACCTAGACATTGTCCTCAACTCACTCTCTCTCACCACCTCATGTTCAATCTGTTACCAATGCCTGTCCATCACACCTTTGCAACCCCTCTCATATATGTCCCCTTCTCTCCTCTGACACTGCCACCATCCTGGTGCAGACCTTCATCATCTCACACCTGGATCACTACAATAGCCTGCCGGTGGTTCTGCCAACCTCAAGTCTCTCCCCACTCCAGTCCTTCCTTCACTCATCTACCACAGCTGTCAAACTGATGTTCCTAAAGCTCAAAGGAGTGTGTGTGTGTGTATGTATGTGTGTGTGTATGTGTGCGTGCATGTGTGTATGTGTGTGTGTATGTGTGTGTGCGTGTGTGTATGTGTGTGTGTATGTGTGTGTATGTGTATGTGTGTATGTGTGCATGCGTGTGTATGTGTGTGTATATGTGTGTGTATGTGTGTGTGTGTATGTGTGTGTGTGTGTGTGTGTGACTATCCTTATTCAATAAACTCCGCTGACACCCTGTTACCTCCAGGACTCAATATGAAATCTTCTGCTTAATGTTCGTAGCCCTTCATAACCTGGCCCCCATCCTGCACCATCTTGTACTTTACTCACTCCCATGTATTCTTTGATCCAGTGACAATGGCCTTCCAGCTGTTCTTTGCGTTCCATAGCCTGACTGTTCGTTTTCTCCCACTGTCCCCTATGCTTGGAATTCTCCCCATCCTTATCTCCACCTCTGCTTTCCTTACAGTCCCAGCTAAAATTCCACCTTCCAAAAGAAGCTTTTCCTCACCCCTCTTACTGCTTGTGCCTTTTCTCTGTTGATTGTCTCCCACTTATCCTGTGGAGAGCTTAATTGTACATGGTTTGCATGTTGTCTCCCTTCCCCTCTCCCCCCACTAGACTGTGAATTTAGTGAGAGCAGGGACTGTCTTTTTTGCCTTTTGTTGTATGAGCAGCGCTTAGCACGGTTCTTGGCACATAGTAGGTGCTAGATGAATGCTTACTGAATAGTTTTGAGTGGATGCTGAACCTGTGTGCCTTGAACTTGGGGTAACTTTCAGGGCTCCACAATTTGGAGTGGCCTGAGCTACATTCAAGATTATCTGTGTCAAGTGCCTCTCCATTAGAGCAGGGAATCTAGAGTTCACCAGTTCACCAGTTTAATTAAACAAACTCTTAAGTACCTATATGGGTACAAAGACATGTCATCCTAACTTCCACCTCCTCAAAAGCCTAGATCTCTTCGAAAGGAAAAAAATGACAGCTCTAACATTAAGTCTAAGTATAAAGCTCCGAGTGGAAGGATGGGGGAGGATAGCTTACTGTGAGACCAATGGGCAACCACAGCTCAGAAGCTCCTGCCAGTATTTCTTTTACCAGACCGACCAGAGAACACACTAGTTCAAAGCAGCCATTTAGTTGAAGAGCGTAGCAATATAAAATCCCCTTGCACCAGGCCCATATACATAAGAACCCCAGTAATAATTACACAGTTAGCGGCACACTGAGGAGAGCACTGGCCCTGAGGGTAGGAATCCCCATTTTCAGATCTGGCCTCCCACACTTGTTAGCTGTGTGACGCTGGGTGAGTCACTTAGTTAAGGGACTTAGTTAAGTTGACCTCAGGTTCCTCATTGGTAAAATGGAGTTGACAAGAGCACCTACCTCCCTGATTTGTGAGGACCAAATAAGATGACATTTGTAAAGTGCTCTGCAAAACTTAAAGTGTTATAGAAAAGGCTAGCCTATTTATTATTATTGTGGGTGCACATATCTGAAACTCTTTAAGATTTACAAAGAACCTTTTCTCACAACAACCCTATAAGATAGATAATGCTAATATTATTGCCCCACTTTTATAGACAAAGAAACTAAGGTTCATTAAGGCCAAGTGATTTACCCACAATTACCTGGCAAGCTGGTATCAGAGCCAAGAGCCTTTACCTTTCTCCTGTACTTATAACTGGGTTTGTGGGAAGCCAGGGGAATGTTGCTTAGACATGATGCCAAGCCCAGGGTTCTACCTCTCTACACTAGCCCTGCACATAGTAGGAGCTTGGTAAATAACGACTCTTTCATTTTGAATTGACAGACGCCAGATGGCTTCCCAGAGAAGGGGCTGGAGAACCTGGGTGAGCTCTGCTGATCTTCTGAGGTGACTTTGGTCTCAGTTTCTTTATTTACAACAAGAAGAAGGTAGATCTATGACACAGGATCCCAGGGTCCCCTCAAGTCATTTCCCATTTATGAATCTTCAAGTTTCTCATCTGTATAATGGAGATGGATTATGGGGATTGTTCCTAAAGTCCTCCTCTGGCTCTAACTACTGTGAGCCTATTGCAGAGAGGAGGGTCAGCTAGGTGGTGCAGTGGATCTCTAGCCACTGCTGGGCCAGGAAAACTCATCTTTATGAGTTCAAATCTGGCCTCAGACAAGTACTTACTAGCTATGTGACCCTGGGCAAGTTACCGAACTGTTTGCCTCAGTTTCCTCATCTGTAAAATGGGCTGGAGAAGGAAATGGCAAACCACACCAGCATCTTTGCTAAGAAAACCCTAAATGAGGTCACAAAGAATCAGACACGAGTGAAATAACTTAACGACAAAATTGTGCAGAGGAGCTGGGCCTCTCCACTTCCATCTCTTCCCTCCCTTCATCAGATGATATGATTGTGGGATGGTTCAGCCCAGAAACTATTTTGGACCTGAATATCTTTGGGAAATGGCCTAGTGGGCTGGCTTTCATGGTCCCACTCACCCATGGGCTCCACGAAGCTGGGGTCAGGCTTTGTCTGGAGCAGTTCCTCATAACCTTTGTACTTCTCTGGGATGGGGGTACTTGGTTTCCTTGGCTTCTTTGCTTCTCTGTCCTTGTCCCTCACTTTCTTATCCTCCTCCAATGGTTTGCCTCCCTTGCGGCTCCTGGGAGTTCTCTGCACATTGGTCACCTTAAGGGAGTGGATGGAGCAATTAGCTCTAGAGGCCCTTGGGCTTGGGCTCTCCTCCCTCACAGGTAGACACAGCCCCAAGTCCCTTCCTGGAGCTCCCTTTGGGACCCACTTTGGGGGCATCCAGAAGGAAAGTGTGGCACAGAGGAAAGATCTCTACATTTGGAGTCAGAAAACCTGGGTTCAAATACTGGCTTGTAACTGTTTGACCTCCCCTCCCTCTTGGCCACTGCTTCGTCTTTTGTAAAGTGAGAGACTTGGACCAGATCATTGCTAAGCGATTGTCTAGCTTTTCTGTTTCCCATTCTAGGAATTCTAGAGAGGTAGGAAGTGAAGATGCAGAGAGGGAAGGAACAAGTATTTTAAGAATATCCTAAACCCTTTAACATGGTCTATTGAACGAAGACCTTCTTCTTTCAGGAAGACTTCTCATTCTTCAAGTTGGCATTCAAGGCCCTCTCTAATCAACATTCTCTCCTGCCTTCTCTCCTCCTGGTCCCTCTCACGTTCTATGCTCCAGGCAAACTAGATGACCTGACATCCTCAGATGTGGCCTGCCCTTTTAGGCCTCAGTGACATTGTCCTCGCTATTCCCTGATTCTCCCATCTCTTGAAGCAGCATCCTGAAATCCAAACTATCCTACAGGCCAATAAAACAGTTAAATCCTCCACAGTGGAAGCACTGTGGCCTCTAAATCATCTGTAGCCTCAGGATAGCAGTTCTCAAGAGGCTTGGGAGGTGGCCACCAGGGTTGGGTGGCAGGCACAAGACACGGGGAAGAGCAAGGTGAGTTTGACTTGTTGGAAAGCTAAGAATTGGTTTTTACATTTCAAAATAAAGTTTTATAATATTTTAAAATGTGAAAAAAAATTCTTAGCTAGTGGGGGTATAAAAATGTCCTTTGGCCGAAATCTGCTGACTCCTGATAGCCCAATCCCTTCATTATACAGAGGAGGAAACTGAGGCCCAGGCAGGTTCCAGGGCACAGCCAGTAAGAAACAAGGCCAGGATCTGAGGCCAGGTCATCTGACTCCAAATGCGGTGATTTTTCTGCTACCGTGTTGCATGCTAGCTCTCTCAGAGGCAGGGTCTGGCTGGGTACAGAGAATAGAGGTCACTAGGACTTGAGCCAGAAGCACCTGAGTCATGAAGAAGGACTCTATGCTCTTCACGTCATCATCCGACCCCATCTCAGAACCTGTCATCTCGTTGGATGATTCTGTCTTCAGAGAGCCCTCCTTGGTGAAAACGGTAGACGTAGAGGAATGGATGGGTGGAAGAGGTGTGAAGGTCCACCTAGACATGGGCGGGGCTGGTGTATCCGGCACTTCCTGAGTTGGCAGCTCTAGGATGATGGGGGCCTTTGGGACCTTCGGAATTTGGGTTCTCACCTGACACAGAAGGAACCCCGCAACACCCCCCACCCCCATAATAACAACAGTCACTTAATGGTCACAAAGCACTTTCAATGATCTCATTTGATCTGCTCTGGCATGAAGGTGGCACCAGAACTATTGTCCCCATTTTAATGATTAAGCCAAATGAGGCCCAGAGAAAGGAAAGGATTTCACCAAGGTCACACAGGATGAAAGTGACCAAGCTGGAATTGGAACCAAACTTCCCAACACCAATTCTAGGGCTCTTTCCTTACTATCCCTCCAAGCATTTACTGAATCAAAGTACATCAACTCCATCTTTCGTCCTTAAGACCCACAAAAATTTTTCAAAAGCTCTTACTTTTACTACAATGTGAGTTTAAGGCTTATTCGATTAGTTTGTTAAATAATAATATAAAAATGGAAAAATCTGACTGGCATCTTGTTTCAGAGTTTGAAACCCAGGGCTCCTGAGTTGTCCCTGAGCCCATGTATATAGGACTGATTCAGGAAGAGGTGAGCCCTATCCAGGCCAGTACAGGTACAAGCTGGATATGGGACATACAAGTTTCTGCAACCAAAAATTCCTAAGCTTCTGGGAGGCAGTTTGGGTAGGACAAAGGACGAAGTCTCTGGACCTCTTTGAAATTTGGCTTCTTAATCTTTGGCAGATTCCCTGGCATTTGAAATTTCATATTCTTTATATTAGCCATTTAAATTTTGGTGATCTTCAGCTTCTGACTGACCCTGTTTAGCTTTCTGATGATGCCTAGTCTCCTCCCTGGTCTTTTGCACCCTTCCTCAAGTGAGAACCATCTCCCCCCACCCATGAGTTTTCTTGTTTTCTGACCTGTGTTAAAGCAGGGCATAAAAATATGGTGGGGGCCTCCAGATAGGGAGAGGATCTCTTTGTGGTCAGAGTCTGCTGTTTACTCCTTTTAAAACATGGTAAATTTTCTTGTTTTAAAGCAGTGAAATGGGAGACTAGCCAATGAGCCTGGGCAACCCTTATGAGCAAATATAGAGTGTTTAGCTGATGCAATCCCCACGTGGCATACACAGACATTGTGTAATTGCTTCAAGTCTGCTAACTACATGGTGAAGAGGAGCTTCTCTGATTGACTGTTTAGTGAAAATGAAGCGTTCATTGTAAGGTACTAGTCAACTAGAACTTTATGGTTCCTTAGAACTTCTAAGCAGGACTGACTGGCTAGGGGCCCTAACATGAACTCCACTCCTGAATCTCCTGGTGACTTGCTCTCCTGATCTTTCCAGACTCACAAGGTTATCTCTCCTAATCCCCTTTCTCCTAAAATGAAAGGCTAAAGGCCAAGGCAAAGGACTGAGGCCCATATCTCTAGGCTGTATGTTGGACTTGGATGGAGAGGGCCCCAGGCTTCTTTCCTCCTAGAATGGCTTCCTCTCTCCAGAATGCTACCAGGTGGGACAAAATTCGCCAAAGAGAGGGCACAGGCTCTAGACAACTAATATAGCTCCAGTCATGCAGCCACAGATAATCACAGTCTCTTCTCTCAACCATGAGGTTAACAGACCAGATTCAGTTACCCAACAACAATGTACATTCCAAAATCAGCTCACAAGGACAGGGCTTGTTAGCTATTCCCTATCCTTCCCACCAGGACTTGGCCTTATGTTGGCTCAGGAGGAGAGAAGTAGGTTCAAACTCGTTTATAACCTCTCAGAGACCAGGGTAGAAGAGGAGAGAGCTCTGTAAGTTGGGGAAAAATAATTATGACCAAAGTAGGGGAAGGTTTCTTTAAAGAGCAACTATATTTACATTAGGATCAGTAATTCTAATAGTCTGGCTTCAGAAGGCAAATGATAAGGCAAAGTGAAGAGATTTAGTCATCCAACATTATGGGAACCCTGTTGCATGTGTTGGGCAGGTGGTACTGTATAACGGGAAGAAAACCGGGTGTAAGGCATTGAAGAGTAGGGTCAAAGCCTGGCTCTGCCACTCATTAGCTACCCTGGCCTACGGAAGCCACCTGGTATCTCTGTATCTTAGTTTACTCCTCTGCAAAATAGCAAAAATAATACTTGGTCTTCCTATCTGATTGGGGCTTTTTTAATATAATTTCATAAGACTTAGAAAGAGGAAACTTTCTCTATTGATTCAAATCCACAACTGATCTGCACCCAGAGACTTAAAGAGGTGCCTAATTGGTCCTCTTTGAAAATGAAGGACCAACAACAAGGATGCTGGGAAGTTAGGAGACTTGAGTCACAAAGTATGTATGTGCAGTAGGACCTGAGCCTAGATCTTTGTTTTACTCTAGGGTCAGCTTTGAAAACATTTTGTGTAATTAGAAGTCCTAAATAAATAGGAATGACTTTTCTTCCAAAATTTTAGTATGTCTGTGATCTCCTCAATGTAGGCAGTCCCTCCTCCTCCTAGCCTACATGTGCCATTGGTATCCATACAATATCAAGTGTTTAAAGGAAGTCAAGTGGATCTTTCCCTCCACACCCAATGGAGGACACCATCCATCCATACCACCTTTGTGTGACCTTTGACTGTGCCCTTGCATATATTCTCCACTCACCTTCCTGGGGACTTTCCTCTAAATCTCTTGATGTTGTATGGATATCAATGGAAGGCTGTCCATGGATCAGCCAACTTTCTTTTCCAGTCATGCATCTCCTTTATTCCACTTCTCCTGCACAACAATTGGATGGTAATACAATCTAGCCCACATGTGGGCCCGCTGATGGCCACCATGCTTTAACCACCATGCCTTTTGGGAAACCTCAATGTTAATCTTTCAGTTTGTGTTATTACAGGACTTGCGGTATAGCAGCAGCATCAGAAGAATATTGTTAAAAAGATGGACCTTTGTCATTAGGGAGTGGGTTTCCTGTCATTTGAGAGTTCCAAGGAGACATTGGATTATGCCCTGTCAGGGAGTCTATGAGAAAAAATTTTTTGGTTGGAGATTAAACACTAGATGACCCTGAAAGCCCTTTCAAGCTCAGAGTTTTTGTGATTCTATGAATGCCAGCCTACCTTGCATCTGAGGTCATGTAATAATTTGGCCAGTGCAGTAAAACCCCTCTCATGTAATTGTTCCTGGTTCCCACAGCTTTAATTTTATTAGAATCTCTTGTTCTCTAACCCCCATAAATACCTAAAATCCTACCATTGAAGAGCTATTCTTTGGGTCTTAAAAGCTTTTCAAACTCTTGTGAGTCTCCTGTTAAACTGTATCTACACCTTTTAGGGGTAGTGTATGAGGAAGGTTAGCTGACGGCTAGCTAAGGGAGGTAGTATAGGCTGCAGGAAAAAGGACCTCGGATTGGGAGTCAAGAACCCAGTTCTAGTATAAGCTCTGCCCCTAATTAGCTATGTAACCTTGGGTGAGTCATTTCCCCTTTCCTTACCAGTAAAATGAGGTAGTCTCATGGGCCTGTCTAGCTCTAATATTCTGTGCTCTCTACTCAAAGGTTCCTTCCAGTTTTCATAATCTATAACATATACATCACAGAATACTCCTCTCAGGGATATCTACATTTTTGTGGAGCAAGTGGGAGACTAATGCTTAATCCAAAAAAATGAGTCTCTAATGGTGGAACTAGAAGTTTCCTCAGGCACCTTAAGGCAGAACACTTCAAGTACCATGATGAGAGGGTGGGGGGTTGGTGTGGATAAAATCAAGCACCGTAATGAAAGGGTTAAGGCCACCCTGCTCATACAGGTTATCTGTAGTGGTGGTCCCATTCCTGGGCTAGCCCCTACAAAGAGGAATGTCCTGTGGCCTCCCCATCCTGGGCCTTCCTCCGATAAACCAACAGGAGCCCCTTGGGCCCATCTATACCTTCCGGTTGGACTTCTGAGGAATTAAAATGTGTGGACGCTTGAGCTTCTCATTAGGCTTTCGAATTAAGCAGATCCCCAGTCTTTTCTGGAGGAAACTGTACAGCAAAGGTGGATCGCCTGTTGCAAAGAAAAAACACAGGTGTGCCTTGGTCACTGCACTGGGCTGAGCCAGGGACAGAGGGTCATACACAGGACCTTGACCAGGAGAATACATCTCTTCCAACACACACACTCATGCTAATCTGCTTTGAGGTTGGACCCTGTGGCACAGACCCTTAGGGAGTCATACACAGTTTCCACAAATAGGCAGGAAGGATATCCAGATCTCTCTCTCTCTCTCTCTCTCTCTCTTTCTCTCTCTCTCTCTCTCTCTCTCTCTCTCTCTCTCTCTCTCTCTCTCTCTCCCTCCCTCCCCCGCCCTTGCCATTCTCCCTTCTTGTTGAATTCTTAGCCATAGCTTGACACTGCTCTCATATCTGCCAAACACACAGTAACCATACTACAAATAACTGTCTTGGATGCTTTGAGCACTAGCCTTAAGTGATAAATAGACCATCGGTGAAGAACTGCCTCTCCTGCTGGTTTTTATCAGCTAGCTGGCACTACACTGTGTCCAAAGTGGGTCATGTCTCTAAAATTAGATGCTTTTGAGAAGAGAAAAAAGTATAATTATATTCCAATGCTGAAAAAAATCCCTGAAAAAATAGAATCTATTATGTTCAGGTTGGTTTTATTCAAGCCAGATTTGTAAAATAATGTGGTGTAGATGTGTTTCCCTTCTAATTATTCTGTGTATGTACTTAGTAATTTAAGTGTTGTCTTCTCCATTGAACTGCAAGCTCCTTGAGAGCAAGAACTATGCTTTTCTGTGTATGCCCAGTGCTTAGCACAGTACCTAGCACGTACGAAGTGCTTAATAAATGCTAGTTGTCTTAGTTCAACTTGACTTGACACACATTTGAGGCTTACAACCACCTTGAGGAAATGGAAAAGGAAAAGTCAGAGAGGCTGACTGACTTGTCCAGAGTCACACAGCTGGTAAAGGTCAGAGGCAGCAACTGAACCCAGATCCTTTTGATTTGAAACCCAGAATTCTTTTTTTTTCCCTTTAGCTACCCAAATATTGAGGTCTCATGAATCATACACATCATCTTTCCCTGTAGGAATGTAAACAAAACAGTTCAACTTTAGTAAGTCCCTTGCAATTTCTTTTTCTTGTTCTTTTTCTTGATTACCTTTTCATGCTTCTCTTGATTCTTGTGTTTGAAAGTCAAATTTTCTATTCAGCTCTGGTCTTTTCA